>JALIGU010000002.1:12219965-12918784 GCA_023053565.1 Aquilegia eximia
TTTCATTGATAAAACTTTTTCAAGTGATAAACATTCCATGGGTTCTTAACGATCTCTCCTTCTGGTGTTTGAAGACGATAAGAACCGTTGCTTTGAACCTTGGTGATAATGTAAGGTCCTTCCCAGTTGGCATTGAGTTTGCCAATGATGTCCTTCCTCTTGTTGTGGAACATTTTCCTTAGAACTAGTTATCCTGGTTGAAAAGATCTAGGTCGTACGCCTTTGTTATAAGCTCGCTTAAGTCGTTGTTGATACTACTCAAGCTTTATAACTGCGTGGTTTCGTCGCTCTTCGAAGAGATCTATTCCGAACGACCAGACCTGATCGTTAAGCTCTGTATCGACCAGAAGGGATTTGGTCGTTCCAAATGTTAACTCGGTGGGAATAACGGCCTTAACTCCATAGGATAGACTGAATGGTGACATCCCAGTGGATGTACGAGGGGTTGTTCTATAAGCCCATAGGATGTTCTGCAACTGTTGTGGCCATTGATCATGCTGATCTTCGAGCTTCTTCTTCAGGTTGTTCAGAATCTGTCGATTTGCAGCTTCGACCTAGCCGTTGGCTTGTGGATATCTAGGCGTTGACCTTGAATGCTCGATTTTCCATAGGTCGTAGAAAGCCTTGATGTTTTTGCCAACGAACTGAGTGCCATTGTCTGTGACTATTCGTTTTGGTAGGCCAAACCTTGTGATGATGTTTTCCCACATGAATCTCTGCACATCTGCTTGGGTGACGTTGGTTAGTGCAACAGCTTCCACCCATTTAGTGAAATAGTCGACGGCCACTAGAACGAATCTCTTCTCTGATTTCTTCTCTTTGATTAGGGGGCCCATGATATCAAGCCCCCACATGTGGAATGGCCATGGTGTAGTGACGTTGATGAGATCATTGGGATGCTGATGTTGCTTATCAGCGAATCGTTGGCATTCTACACACTTCAAAACAAATTTCTTGGCATCTTCCTTCATTCTTGGCCAGAAGTATCCCTGGGAGATTGCTTTATGGGCTAAGGTTCGCCCTCCGGAGTGGTTTCCACATTCCCCTTCATGGATTTCTTGGAATATCATCTGGCCCTGTTTAGGGATTAGGCACCGTAATAACAAATCAGTTGCGGATTTTCTGAAAAGTTTACCCTCATGAAGTTTGTACATTGTGACTTTATGTAACAGCTGACTGGCTTCCTTTTTGTTGGATGGTAGGACACCAGTTTGAAGGTAAATAATGAAAGGCTCCATCCAAGTCCCTTGGATATCTGCTGGAGTTGTCTCTAGTAGATCAGAGATTTGATGAACATTTTCTTCCTTGAATAGATATGCGGGCTGTGTATTGATTGCTATGGTGAGAGCCCGCGGTCTGTCTGACTCGATCTTAATGCTAAGAATGCCAATGAATCAGCATGCCTGTTGTCATCTCTTGGTATGTGCTCGATTGTGAAATAACTGAGCTTGTTGATGAGCTCCTTCGCTTTGCTAGCATACCTGATTAGGTTGACCCCATTGATCTGGTAATTACTGGTAATCTGATTGACTACCAGTTGTGAGTCGCTGTACACCTTCAGGCGAACTGCTTGTAGGTCGATGGCCATTTGTAGGCCTTGGATTAGGGCTTCGTACTCGGCCTCGTTGTTGGAGGTCGCGAAGTCGAGACGAGTTGATCTCTCGAGCTGTGAACCCTCAGGAGAAATTAATACAGCACCTATGCCACTTCCGTTGGAGTTGTGGGAACCATCCACATACAGCTGCCATGTGTCAGGAGGGCTGTATTGGACTTGCCTTGTTTCAGGTTCTGGTTCCCAATTGGTATCTTCTGCTGGATAGTCGACCAAGAAATCTGCAACGACCTGGCCCTTGACGGCCTGCCGTGAAACGAACTCAAAAGTGTAATCACCCAACTCGGCTGCCCATCGAGCCATACGACCTGTTTTGTTCTTCTTTTCAAGAATATGGCGTAGTGGCTGGTCGGTGATTACTTTTACAGTGTGCGCTTGGAAATAAGGTTTGAATTTGCATGCAGCGTAAAGTAAGGCTAATGCTAACTTCTCGAGAGGTGTGTACCTTATTTCGGCCTGCTGTAAGACTTTGCTTGTGAAATAGATAGGTCGCTCGACCTGGTTTTCTTCTTTAAAAAGTACTGCACTGATCGCAAAATCTGATGTTGCGAGGTAGACGCCCAGTATATCTCCATCGTTGGGCCTTGTGAGAACTGGTGGAGTAGACAAATATGTCTTGAGATCATTGAAGGCTTTCTCGCATTCTTCTGTCCACTCATAAGTAGCCCCCTTCTTTAGGATGTGAAGCATTGGTCGGCATTTGTCTGAAGCTCTGGAGATGAATCTGTTCAGAGCTGACACCATGCCGTTGAGTTTCTGGATTTGTTTCTTTGTTTTTGGGCTTGGCATGTCGATCAGGGCTCTGATCTGGTCGGGATTCGCTTCAATGCCCCGTCTGGTGACTAGGTAGCCGAGGAATTTTCCTGATGAAACCCCGAACAGACACTTCTCTGGATTAAGACGCATTCTGTATTGTCTTAATCTTTGGAATGCCTGGTCGAGATTGTACAAATGATCTTGTTCTTTGTCACTCTTCACTAGCATGTCGTCAATGTAGACTTCCATTGTTCGACCTAGGAGGTCGTCGAACATTCTGGTGACCAGTCTTTGATAGGTCGCTCATGCATTCCTTAACCCGAATGGCATAACCTTGTAACAAAAAATACCTTGCTCTGTTGTGAAAGAGGTTTTCTCTTGGTCAGGCTCGTACATTGGGATCTGGTTATACCCTGAGTACGCGTCCATGAATGACAGTAGCTCAAAACCGCATGTCTGATCGACTAGCCTATCGATTCGTGGCAGTGGGAATGAATCTTTAGGACAAGCTTTGTTCAAACTTGTGAAGTCGATGCAGACTCTTGTTTTCCCATTCTTCTTTAAGACTGGCACGATGTTGGCTAGCCAGTCTGGAGTATCGACCTCTCTGATAAAGTCGACCTGTTTAAGTCTGTTGATCTCTTCATTGACAGCTTCGTGAAATTTGGGAGCAAGCCTTCTTGGTTTTTGCTTTACAGGTCGATAATTGGGATTGACCCGCAGTTTATGACATGCAATTGATGGATCTATACCAGGCATATCGATATACGACCAAGCAAAAACATCTTTATTAGTTGAAAGAAAATTTACAAAGTTATTGAACTTATCTTCCTTCAACTCTGCACCTACATAGATATATCTCGGGTCATTCTCTGACCCAATGTTCACACGTACACCTGGATCAGTACTTCCGAGATTTATCTTGGGGGAGCTCGCTAGCTCCTTCTGTAGTTGCTATTTGGTGGTTTCACTGTTTTCTTTGGAAGGGCTCTTAGACTTGTTGTCGCCCTGTTGAGCCTCTGGTGAGATTGGGCTATTTCCTTTGACTTCAGCATCCTTGGCTCCAGAGGTGGATGGCTTTGACTGTGGTACAGCTTCAACAATGCCATGGCATTCCTGTGCGGTGTTTTGATTGCCGTGAAGTTCCATTATCCCATTAGGGCCAGGATAACGGAATACTTGATGATACGTTGACGGCACACCTCTCATAGCATGGATCCACTTTCGACCCAGAATCACATTGTACTTGCTTGCGATATTGAGGATGCTGAACTCGGTGGTCATAACGACCTTGTCTTCCTTCCTGCCCACGGTGACGGGCAACAGAATTTCACCCTTGGGATCCTCTCTTGAACTGTTGAAGCCCAAGATGGGAGTGAAATCTGGGATGAGAACTGAATCAGGCAACCTCATGTCTTTGAAGGTTCTGTACATGAGGATGTTGCATGATGCGACAGGGTCTATAAATACCCTCCTGATGGTGTAGTCTGCAATCTGCAGCTCGACGACAAGGGCGTCGTTGTGAGGAGTAACGACCTTGTTGAGGTCATCCTCGGTGAAAGTGATGTCGGACTCTTGACGGGCAGGGATGTTGAAACGAGCTGCTCGGCCAGTGATGGAGTAGACATGATGAAGATGCTCTACTCGTCTCTTCTTCTCTCGAGAGACAGGGGTGTGGTTGGATTCGTCAATCATGTAGACTACATGACTGTCCGATTCACTGTCGTTGTCGATCTTATGTGCGACCTTCTTGTTGATTTGGTCGCGTAGGTCTCCTGTTGGACCTAAACGTTGGGAGAGGCTACGCCCTCTGCTGCGGACTGGACTTGCTGAGGCCGTTCTGGCCTTGCTGTGATTTCTTTTTGGGGAACGGGGAGGCGTTCTGGACTCCTTCCTCACCCGCTTGCCTGTGGATTCCTCATTCCTTCCGAGGATCCAATTGTTGAGCCTTTTCTTGTCGGCCCATGTTTGCAGTGCGCGTTTCAGAACGCGACAGTCATCTGTTTGATGACACCGTACCTTGTGGACTTTGCAGTACCGTCGTCCAGATGTATCCTCCAGCTGTGTGAAGGTAGGAATCCTGCACCAGTGGTTGTGCTTGATTCCCTCGAATATGTAACCGGCTGGTCTTGTGAACCGGTGATACTCTCGCTGCTCAGTAGGCAACGACTTACCCTTGAACCTCTTGCCATCTGACCGAGGTCGCTTGGTTGAGTCAGACTCCACATTGCTGACTACGTGATTCTTCTCCCTCCCAGTGAGGGCTTCCTCGAGCTTGATATAACGATCTACCTTTAGGTAGAGCTCATCCAGGGATGAAGGTCGCTTCATGGCTAGCGACTTGTGGAGGTCGGACCCCTGGGTCAGACCGTGAGTGAATGCGATGGTTGCAAAGGTCTCGTGCTCCTTTGCAAAATCCTGAATTGAGTGTAATTCAGACTTAAAACGAGCAAAGAAAACGCTTAGTGACTCACCATCTCGCTGCTTGACTTTGAAGATGGAATCGATGGTGACTGGGTGCTTCTTGTTGTGGATGTAGAAGATGACGAATTGTTTCTCGAGCTCTGCAAAGGAGCTGATGGATCCTGATTTCAAACAGTGAAACCAGTCGAGAGCAGGTCCGGTGAGACTAGACTGGAACAGCAAACATAAAAGGTGATCCTCCTTGATCAGAGGAAGGGATTTCCGGAATCCCTTGATGTGGTCGGTTGGATCTCCGACTCCGGCATACTGGTCGAATTTGGGGGCGTTCAGCTTGTTCGGCAAATCATGTTCAAGGATCTCCTTGGAGAAAGGAGACTCTTGGAACTGCTGGAGGGACTGTACAGCAAGTTGCTCCGCAGTGTGGCTCTTGGAGTGGTGAAAGAGAGCCTGGGAGGCTTTGAACTCAGCCAGTTGTTGGCTGAGTTGTTCGTATTTCTGGTTGGAATCATCAGCAGGAATGACTCCAAGTCCGCTATTTTCATCTTGTGCGGGGTTGGTTCGTGCGGCCTTCAAACGTGCATTTTCTTCCTGCAAGAGAATGATTTGTGCATGCAGATCTTGGATAGTTAACTCTGGGGTAGTCATTTCGAATGAGTGATTTTGATATTGGGTGGGAGGGTTTAGGTTTTCGATTATATCGAATTCCTTGCAGTCGGCACCAAATGTATTAACCTATTTCTAGATTAATGCACTACTAGGTCAGGTCGCTGGGAGACTTGACCAAAGGGGGAGATTTTAGGTCGGGGTGGCTGCACCTCGTTGAGATCGAGATTGCCTACGTACTCTTAGCTCGAGGGGATTGAACTTAGAGATCAAGCCATCGTAGTTCTGTTCTTATAGAAGGTAGAAAGGCGTGGATCGTGGATCTTGCAGATTCTCCGTCATCATAATGAGGATTAATTGTGTAACGCGCGTGGATCATCCCTGTGAATTAATTATGTAACTGACGAGAATATTCTGTGCATTGAATGAGAGCGCGTGTGTGTAAGCAGGCCGCTGCTCGTTATGAGGTCGAGCTGTTGTGGACGAGCTACTAGCAGGTAGAGAGTGTGGCGACCTGGTGGATGAGTGACTGTGCCACGTGGCTGTTTTTGATTGGTTGGAGTATGTAGTACCCCTACATCGTGTTGACAGCGTCAAAGCAATAAGGTATCAAGCTCCAAAAATAAGAGATGTTTTAGTTGATTTGGCAAATAGCAGTGAAGATCCTAAAACAAAGAGCGAAGCCGAAGCCCTTGTGCTACATGGTATAGAGGATTTTGAATTTTTATTTGGAATGGTTATATGGTACAGTATGTTGTCAGCCATCAACTCTGGTAGTAAAACCTTTCAAAGTGAAAATATGCAAATTGATGTGGCTATTCAAGATTTAGAAGGGTTGGTTTCATATTTTGACAGGTATAGAGAAAGTGGATTTGAAGAGGCAAGGATTGAAGCTAACAAGATTGCACTAGCAATGGGAGTTGAACCTATTTTTGTTCAAAAGCGCACTATTTCAAGAAAGAGACGATGTGATGAGATTCATGATAAGGACAGAGAAGAAGTGGTATTATCTAATGAAGAATTCTTCAAAGTTAATTACTTCTTAAATATTGTTGATCAAGCTCGTGTTTCGTTGAAGGAAAGATTTGAACAATTTCAAGTATATGGAAAAACTTTTGGGTTCTTATTCGATTTGAATAAGTTAAAGTCTGCAGATAATGGTAGTCTCATGACATCTTGTGATAAGCTCGAGCAATTCCTTACACATGATGGAGATTCTGATATTAATGGAAGTGATTTATATGAAGAATTGCAAATTTTGAGAGAGATTTTACCAAAAGACGCAAAGAAGGCAATTGACGTCTTGAATCATTTGAAACCAAGAGAACATTGTCTTCCAAATGCTTGGATTGCATATAGAATAATGTTGACTATACCGGTTACTGTTGCCTCTGCAGAAAGAAGCTTCTCAAAGTTGAAGTTGATTAAATCTTATTTGCGATCAACAATGTCACAGGAAAGATTAAATGGACTTGCTATGTTATCTATTGAAAAGGTTATGGCAGAAAAGGTTGACTTTACAAGTGTAATGAGTAATTTTGCATCTAAAAATCCAACAAGATGGAGGTTTCGGTGATGCTTTTGGCAGCATACAGCAAGGTTGACTTTACAAGTGTAATGAGTAAGTATTGCATGCATCTATAACGACAATTTTTTTTTCTTCTATATATTTTTTGTCTTAAGAAAGGCCTCATATTAGAAAGTCGATTAAGGCCACCAAAACCCCAGAACCAGCCCTGAATAAAAAGATGGATGTTGAAGGGCATCTCGATCTGTTAGCCTTTCAGATGGATCACGTACATTTTTAGGAGACCTTGCAAAAGGTTTAAGAAATTCGATCGCTTCGTAGCCAGAAACATGGGACCTGACAAGTTTCTGTGCAAAGTTGCAAAACAGATAGCTTTAGCTATAAAATGGTACGTAATTAATGGTGAAATAATTAAAACAAGCAAAACAAATTGCAAAGCTAAACAAGTTGCCGGCCTACTGCAACAGCTGGACAAACACAGAGTATGCAGCCTCGTAACAATGCTGTAGGACCAAAAATCTGTAATGATCAACTGTACAATGAAGCGAAGTTGAGGTCTGTCATCCCTTTGGCCCATACCAGCAGAGCTGCCTATAGAGAAACTGTGTGGCATCTCTTTTTTGAATGTGAGTTCTCAAATGCAGTCTGGCAAGGAGTATTGAAGTGGTGTGGTAACAAGAGGACAACTGGGGATGCTTTACAAGAATGGGAATGGTTCATAAATGGCCTAAATAAGGACACTTTCATCAACACTTTCTAGGAAAATGGCTGCTACATCCACTGTGTACATGCTATGGAGAGAAAGAAATGAAAGATTGTACAATTATAGGCAAACTCATCAGAATGACATCATTGCCAATATTTGCCAAATCATTAGACAGAGGTTCTATGAACTTACAGTGAAAGAAAAGGATAATTGTGAATTCTATAGAATGGTAAGGAATTGAATGTTATTTCACTCTATTGATCTGCAGTACATTCAATGCAGTGGAAGTAGTTTGGGCGAGGAGTGCTTGCGGAATAGGATAGCGTGTCACAACATTTGCAAATTTTGGATTCGGCTTAAAAATTCCTGCTTGGGATCGTGTTACCATGCGATGAGTCGTTTGAATGGGTTGGGACTGTGTTGGAAAATCATTAGAAGGAGCAACAGTGGTGCTAGTGGAGGAAGGCGCATGAGGGCTATCAGAAGCAGTAGAGGAACTTGGCGTACTAGAAGAGGAGTCAACTTGCACAGATGGTGAAGCAGGTGCCAAATCTGAATCAGATGCGGGAGTCATTGAAGGCAATGAACCATCCAAATCAATAGGTGCACGCACAGAGGAAGAGTTTGGAGAAGTAATGATTGGAACAAACACCATATCTGAGTAATCTGAGATGGATCTTGCATCTGTTTGAGAGTACTTAGATGAAAATGGAAACCTTGTTTCATCAAAAAGTACATGTCGAGAAATATAGATGCGCCCTGTAGATGGATCCAAACACCTGTATCCTTTATGATGCAAGCTGTAACCTAGAAAAACACACTCCATAGATCTTGGTTGAAGCTTGTGAGTAACATAATCACCAAGAAAAGGATAACATGCACATCCAAAAGTTTTAAGTGCAGTGTAATCAGGTTTACGACCATATAAAATTTCAAAAGGTGAGCACCAGTCCAATATTAAAGTAGGCAGACGGTTAATCAAATATACTGCTGTACAAATAGCTTCAACCCACAATTTAAGTGGAAGATGAGCTGCAATAAGTAGAGTGCGACCCATTTCAGATATTTGGCGGTGTTTGCGTTCAGCCACGCCATTTTGTTGTGGCGTGTGTGGGCATGAGAATCGGTGATGAATTCCCTTGTTTGTACACAAAGTACGAAAAGAACTATTACCATATTCTTTACCACCATCACTTTGAAAACATTTTATAGTGCATGAGAAATGGTTTTCAACAAAATTAAGAAAAGCAACAAAATGAGAAAAGACTTCAGATTTGTGTCGCATAGGAAAAATCCATGAAAAACGAGTGTAATCATCTGTAAATAGGACATAGTAGCGAAATCCAGAAACAGACAATACTGGTGACATCCAAACATCTGAGTGTATTAAATAGAAAGGTGCATGAGCACGAGTTTCACTAATTGAAAAAGGAAGTCGTGTGGACTTTCCTAATGCACAATCCTTACAAAAATTTGATGGAGTTTTAGTTAGAGATCCTAAACATTTAGTCGAAGCTAAGATTTGAAGGACTTTTGATGAAGGATGACCAAGCCTACGATGCCACAATGGTGAAACACTAGATGCAGAGAAGGCACAACGAATGGACTTGAATGGGTATAGTCCATTTTCACACGGACCCTGAAATAAGACAGCTCCAGATTTTAAATCTTTTATAATAAAGCACCAAGGAAAGAATTCACAAGAAACAGAGTTATCTTTAGTAAGTTGAGAGATAGAGACGAGTTTTGTATTCATAGAAGGGACATGGAGAACATCTAATAAACTAAATGTAGAAGAACTAGAAGAAAGAGAGTGTTTACCAGTTTGTGTGATAGGAAGAGAATCACCGTTGCCCAAGAATACTTGATCAGAACCACCATAATCTGATTTTTGAGTAAGAGAACGAGAATCGCCAGTCATGTGATGTGTCGCACCGGTATCCATATACCAATTTGGTTCAGTGGGTTGAGATGTTTGCAAGCCGGCAAACGCTGTAGGGAGTTGATCAATGTTTGAAGTAGAAGGCCGAGGGCGACTATTGGTGTATAAATAACATGTGTTTGCAGCATGACCAGGGCGATTGCAAAGTTGGCATGGTACTGGATGATTGTAATGATATGAAGGACCAGCTCCAAGAATTCCGTCAGCAAAATGAAAGGATGAAAAACCGCGACCACTATTGTAGCCACGCCCAGAACCACGATTAAAACCACTACGTCCTCCACGATAGGTACCGCGTCCTCCACGATTATTATAGCCACCACGGTTATTATTAAAACCACCGCGTCCAGCAGGAGAAGTAGTTGTGGTCTTTGATGAAATAAAGGCAGATGGAGAAGTTGTAGTGCTTGTTGTTGGCAGACCTGTATTTTGACTTTCAAAAGAGAGCAAGCGAGCTCGAAGATCAAAATATTGGGGAAGAGGAGGAAAATTTAGTAATGCAGTAACAATCATTGCATATTCCGGACCAAGACCACGAAGAATAGAAGTTACAAGATCATCATTGGAGACTGGTTGATTGATAGCAGCAAGAGCATCAGCAAGAGATTTTGCTTGTTGTAGATATTCGGAGATAGATTTGGTACCTTTTGACATAGACATAAGTTGGAAGCGAAGATGTGTAGCATTAGCAAGAGATTGTTGAGAAAAATTCTGTTGTAGACAGTTCCAAATATCACGAGAAGTAGAGAGGCCGACAACTTGAGAGAGAACTGGTTCTGAGAGTGTAGCATTAATTAAGCTAACCAGAGTCTGATCTGTTTGATACCAAGTAGTATATGTTGGATTAGGAGTGGACAACGAGCCATCAGTAGAAGGAAGAAGCGGAGGGGGGCAAGGATGGGAGCCATCAATGAATCGCCAATAATTCTGCCCAATTAAGAATGGCTTAATCTGACTTTGCCAAAGCAGATAGTTTGTTTCTGTCAATTTGACTGAAACTAAGGTAGAAATATTAGGAAAACTGAAAGTAGAAGGGCTGGAAAGGGATGATGAAGAGTCAGCCATTGTAGGGGCAATAGAAGAGGAAATTGAAGTGCTAGAAGAAGAAGAAGAAGAAGAAGAAGTTGAAGAGGTAGTAGACATAAAGGGAAGAAATAGTCAATTAGTAATTGAAGAGGCCCGGATCGAAACTCGTTAGAGAAGAGAATCTGATACCATGTGAATTCTATAGAATGGTAAGGAATTGAATGTTATTTCACTCTATTGATCTGCAGTACATTCAATGTGTATATATATACTTGTTCACCAGTTATTCTAGAGAATTCTACCAACTCTGTACACCAGGCTATTCTAGAGAATTCTATACAATCTCAAACAGGTGATTGTCTGGAGGATTCTATAAAACTCAGAAGTGTGACTTCTGGGCCAGGCTTATATTATGGGCTGTAATAATAATACATTGTATGCAAGACTGAAGGAGAAGCTACAGTTGAAAGGAGCACATGAACAGAAGAAAGTGATTTACTGCACATGGGAAACGCCACCTCAAGGTTGTATTGCACTTCATACTGATGGGCGACTTCAAGACCAACAAGGAGGGTGTGGTGGAATAATAAGAACTGAGGGGGGGTGAGGCACTGTTTGCATTCACAGGGAGTTCCAAAGGCAAGACTATTTTGTGTATTGAACTAGAGGCCATCTTTGAAGGAATCAAGATAGTGGAGGGATTGGGTTTCAAGAAAGTTCAAGTTTGTGCTGATTCAAAACAAGCAATAGATTGCATCAATGGTTGTGGACAACTACAATGGAGATCAAGACACACAGTTGCAGAAATCATAGCCACTAAACGGGTTTTTGACCAGGTGAACTTTAAACATGTCTATAGGAAAACCAACAGAGCAGCTGATTGGCTTGCAGCTATCAGCCAACCAAATTAGCCTTGTAAGATGTTTTGTAACCCCCATAGTGATGCTAGTGGTATGCAGTACATCAGAAGATAGTGATGTCTGTCTTGTTATCTGTAACCGTTTTTTTGATTAATTTATTCACAACTGGTAGGGGTCTGCCTAACCCCAGCAACCAGCAAAAACAAAGTGGTGCTATACTACATACTTGAACTGGACTTAAACCCATGACCGCGCACTTTTAGTGATATTCTCTGGCAGGTTCAATCTCCCATCTTTAAAATATTTTCCAAGAGGGTGCAGCATGTGGCTTGGAAATTTGCCCAACGCTCTCTTTATCATGGCAAGGTGTTGTAAATCGTCGTCATCGGTGTGATCCAAAAATATTCTGCCAGTGTAAAGCTCAGCCAAGATACATATCCAACGCTCCAGACATCACATGGATAGCTCCAACCAAGACCAAGAATAACCGAGTGGACACTATCATGACTCTGATTGTGGGAGCATATTTCGGTGCGCATATGTGGCGGCACCACACAACTCGGACTTATCTTGTATTAAGTCACTTACGGACTACTGGATAAGTTTTCACCTTGTCGGGTAGCCGACACGTGAGACACACGAGGAGTACATCTGCAACGCATTCCATGACCAGTCAAAGGCGGTCAAGCGGAGACAAGGCTCACAGCCACCCACATAGAAACATCTCTACCATGGGATCTTGCTAAACAGACGGACGGCCTAGATAAGAGGTCAATTCAAACACTATAAAAAAGGGGAAGCCCTAAGGTTTAAGGTACTCTCTTCTCACTCAATACCCTACTTTGTCAAGTTCTATCTCCTTCCACACACATACTGACTTGACCGTCGGAGTGCTCACACCGGACGCTCCTCCGGTCTTGTTTCGTCTGTGTAACAGAAAGCAGGGAAGAGCTCAGCTCTTGGATTATCAGCAAGATATCCATCCCGTGTAGTCCGAAATCAGGACCTACACGGCTACACTGATGTTCTTGGTCTTCATGAGGAATTATGGTATAGTTAAATCATCAGTTTCAGAGCAAATGGCACTGGAATTCTTTTTGTAAATTGCCGCGCATCACTTCCAGCTTTATAGATACCTAATGGTTTATATATAGGTGAAGCAAGCAATAAGTAGATGCTGAGGCTTCAAATCAGTATGTATGAGATCGCAAATCATGCATAAGAGCAACGCACTCCAACAACATTTGTCTTCCGCGCTGGTAATAGTAAATAGCATCAACGACAAGTGTGTTCGACCAGATGCTGGTGTAAGCTAGGTCTGAGCATGTCAATACAAAACATGTATGGTTGGAATATTTTTTTTTAAAGGTTTGTTCAAAGTCTCAAACAGTTCATTATAATGTTCGAAATGTTCGGTCAGACTTCACAACTTGGTACCGGATTTTTGAGTTAACGAGATTGAACAAATCAGAATGGTTTGTTCAAACAGTTCATTATAATGTTCGAACATTTCGGTCTGACTTCACGACTTGGTACTGGTACCCGATTTTCGAGTTAACTAGATTTTGTTCGAACAATTCGATATGTCCAGCAGCAAAGCCCAAGTTTTGGGCCCATTTCGTGTGAGGCTATAATAAAGCCGATTACTAAGTAGGGAAAACCTAATTTTTATATACGAGAGATTGTGAGAAGCCATTAGAGAGTTTAAGAGAACTTTTGTGAAGAAGAACATTTCAGTTTCTTCGTGAGAGTTTGTAAATCTTCTCTATAAGAAAAGATTAATCCTTTTTCCACGGACGTAGATCTTCGCCGAACCACACAAATTTTGTGTCTTTGTGATTGCTTGTTATGTTTCGTATTTTCTTATTTGTTTCATATATTATTTCAATCACCATTAGTTGTGTATTTGTTTCCACTGCGCACAATGCACTCATTTTTTGCAAGCTTTTTTAGAGAACATTGATTTCTTTGGAAGCTTTCCTAGAAAATAATATTGGGCTAAATCTGACAAATGCTTGGTATTTGGGTATTTAATGGGCTTCGGTTATCTACTTCTTATACACTGGGCTAAATCGGACAAATGCCGAGTACAAGCCCAACCCACCACATCTGACAAATGCTCCTAAAGTGCTATAACAGATTTACAGAGCTAGCTATGCCACACAAGTAATGAATTAAAGGAGTTCCAAATCTATGAAATGCAAAAGATAGTAGCTGGAAGCCTGGAATGGACAGTGGCAGACTAGCAGGTACTGTTCTCATATTTTGAGGTTGTTTACACAACAAAAATTAATCACTATAAATTATGACAAATACACTATATTATTGATTCAATTAACTGCGCAAAATTTGTACATGGTGGGACGGCTCAAGAAATGAGTCCTGGTGGTGGAGGATTTACAGTCGATTTCCTCCCATTAGCAGAAGGCGCTGGAAGTGGGAGGAATCCTCTCCGACCCAATTTATCTGTTAAAACATAACTGGACATGTCTTGTGCTCTTCCAATGTTCTTGTAATGCTCCATATCAGCAAGGACTATTTGCGCAAAAAAATAAAAAACATTGGTAAAACATTTATCATAACTCTGTTAAAATTATAAATCAAATTTAGCTGACTAAGAAATTGTTACCTGAATTGGGAATTCTCTGATTGAAATCAGTGAGGAGGAGGAGGAAGGTAATGAAGATTGCTACAAGTGAAACTGAGGATGATGATGATGATCCCATTGTTGCAGATTTTGGGAGATCGGACTAATGAAGAAAACATGAGTTTATATAAGTGGGTTCCCTCCCAGAATCCCAGTCCTACACGCATGATGCACTAAGTGGACTGTACTGCTTTCTTGACTAGCATTACGCGTTTTGCAAAATAAGTCGAAAAGTGCCATTCTTGAAAATGAACCAACAAAATGAAGAAAAAGACTAGTTTTATTTAGCCTCAGCAACTTATGTCACACCCCATATTTATTTTTATTAATGTGTTCATACATGTGCTGGTCCTTCCCTTGGTGGATTTGATTAGCATTTAGCTAGCTAGCCATTTATAACAATTGATACATATAGAACTAGAACAACATAATAAAATCTCCAAAAGCTTTATAAACCTGATCTGCCATATATTAATTAACCAACTTATTTTCCTTGGATAGCAAAGCATTTGTATTTGGATGGTTTAAATGTTCACTTCAGGTGGAGGAGGAGAACCCCTCTGACCCCAGCTATAATGTGGAGGAGGAGAACCCCTCTGACCCCAGCTATAATGTGGATTTGCAACAGGTCGGGCGATTCTCTTAACAAAATCTTCTTGCCCATTACTCCGCAGGTGTCTGTTATACTGATAATGGAGTTCTGCATCTCCTACAACTTGATATGCAAATAAATTAAATCAAACAACAATGAAAAAGCAAATGTTAAATTCTATATATTTTTTGTTGAAAAGTAAAATGGCATTTAAATAAGTGAATTGGAGTACCTGAAGTTGTGGCTTTCTGCTGGAAACCAACAAGGATGAGAATGGTTAGCAAGATTGCTAGTAGTTGTTTTGGGAAAGTTTCCATTATTTTTTTACTTCAATTCTTATGACAAGTTATGGGTAGGAAAGGTGTTTATAAACTTGCTGTGTTAGCAACTTGTAGTAGACTTCATAATTGTAACTTTAGAAAGTTTGGAACCATAACACTAATGCAAACCACACGAATAAAGTTCTTTCTCAGTTTGACTTTAACTTTGTGACTTCTCAAACATGTTCCTTGCTTCATCAGAGACTTAAGTGCCCAAAGAATGAATTTTTCTTCATTAACCACCAATGTTGACTAGTTTGCAAATCTGAAATTTATCTTATACAGTGATCGATCAACTCGCATTATTGATTAAGTGATAGTTTGGATGATGATCCACACAGACCAGTATACTGTACATTTTTGTGTCAGACCATCAAATGAGTTACTGTTTTATAATTTAGGCAAAGAATTTCATTGGATTACTTGGAAGGTGACGGCCGGTTTCATCTTCAGATGGATTAACCAAACAATATATACTGAGAAAATAATAAGGTCTCGCTGGAAAGATCTTAGCTAAAGCAATTTGATTAAATTTGCTAATTTGGTTGGTTGCACCACAACATCAATGCAAGCTAATGGTCAGACCCTTTAGCTTCACTTAGACAATAAGACTTTGCTTGGTAAATACGTACTTCGTGATAAACAAAATCCTTTTTATTGATATCTATCAAAGCAGAATTCGCCCTTAAGCAAAATTTCTCCCAAACACAAATATGTATTAATAGTACATATGTATAAAATTTAAAGTTGCGAGCCTCCATAGTTAGTCCCTTCAAGATAACCTGGCGGCCGGTGCAGGAGGCTTCTTAGGACTTCTGCGTTTTTTGAGTGGTGACTGTGGCTCTGGAAATGGTATAGGACTCCGTCCCTCGTTAGATATAGGAGATGGAGGAGACAATCTCCCACGTCCCTTTCCAGCTCTCCCACTTTGCTTGAAATACTCTGTATTCTTAACAAGGATTGCATTCACTACAAAAGAAAAGCACTTATTGTAAGTTAATAATAATAAAGAAAACAATTTCTTTTCGTATATTAAGAGTTCTGTCTCAGAATAATTACCTCCATCGGTGCTACTCAAGTTGACGAAACCAATGACAATGAGGAGGAGAAAGGTGGATAATAATGTTAGTAGAGTAGATCTTGAAGGAACTCCCATTGGCTTAGCAGCAGAGCAGAAAACACATAAAAAGGCTAGAGAGGTCTTGAGACTTTGTATGATGTATATATAGAAATGGTTGAGATATTATTTTAACATAAGCCCAAGATAAATTTGGTCTTCAATCCATTCGCCAACAACATGAAGACTACATTTATAAGCCTACCACTTACCAGTAGGTTAAACGGAAGTTGAATGTTCGTAGGCAGAACTGAAGTACCTCAACAAAGACTTTTAAGCACTAATTAAAACAATGACCTGAACCACCAAAATTGGCTATTATTTCACAAATCTGATATGCTTTCATACACAATCAAAAATTTAAATGGTAGACATTTGATTCAGTGGATATTTTGAGTACATATATATCCTCTAATGATCTCCAACAACTGGTAGACATTTTCTGTCGATCCCGCGGCAATCACAATCCTATCGCAGATAAAGGGCTAAAGTTAACATAATTATCTAGAACATCAGAAGTCCATTCATGTATCTCACTTTTACATTGCTAAAATGTATGTGATTCAATGGGTGCCACATTTTATTACCTTTGCCTATCTTCCATTCATTCTAACAATATTTTTTGTGCAAATGGCCACTACATTATGCTATAATGTATAATATTTTTTGTAAATAAAGCAAATTGATTGTTGCATATTCTAAGTTAAACACTACATGATCAACCAGCATAAGTTGAAAACATATACTTGATGTTATACATAATGCAAATTTACTTTCCTGAGTAAAACTGTAGGAATTAAAATGATTCCTGACATAATGTACATGATACATGTGAAATTTCTTTCAGGTCAAATCTGGCGGCCCAGGAGGATTATTAGGACTTTTTTGCTGTTTGGGTGGTGGTGGTGGTAAATATGGATGCACAGGACTTCTTCCCTTATCAAACATGGGTGGTGGAGGAGACAGTCTCCACCGCTTTCCGCCTCTTCCCCTTGTCTTGTAATATTCTGTATCCTCATGGATTGAATTCACTACCAAAAGGATACATAAAAAAAGTGCACTTATTGTAAAGAACAACAAAATGAATTTTAGTAAACTAGAATTATATCAAAATTTCAAAACTACCTTCATTGGTGGTATTCTGGTGGAAGAAAGCGATCACAATGAGAAAGAAGAAGGTGAGTAATAATAATGCTAGTAGAGGTCTTGAAGTTGAAGGAGCTCCCATTGACTAATTACCAGTTACCAAAAGAAATAAAAGTAGGGGTGGGCACGGTTCGGTTCGGTTCGGTTTTGGACAAAACTGTCAACCGAACACCTAGCAGGTGTTTTGCAAAAGTCTAAACCGAAACCGAACTTTTTTATTTTTAAAACCGAACCGAACCGAACCGAATACTTTTAACTAAAACCGAAACCGAACCGAACATATAATTAAGTTCGGTTAACCGAATAAAACCGAACCGAACCGAAAAACTGATATATTTGAAATGGGCTATGGAGAGATGGGCTGGGATGGGCTATGGAGAGATGGGTTGTAGTGGTCTGTTCACTGTTGGATACTTGGATATTGGGCTGGACTCCTAGACAGATGGGATGGGTTGGACTATGGAGAGATGGGCTGTAGTGGACTAGTGGGTTGTATACAAAATACATGTTCGGTTCGGTTTAGGGTGTTTGGAAATTTTCGAAACTGCAACCGAACACCCAAAGCAGGTGTTTTGCCAAATTAGAAACTGCAACCGAACATGGAAACATGTAAACACCCTATTTTCGGTTCGGATCGGTTCGGTTCGGTTCGGTTTACATGTTTCGGATCGGTTTTGCCCACCCCTAAATAAAAGGCTGGTATGATAGTGCACAATGTTAATATTGGGCCAAATATAAATTGGACCGACCCTTCTTGGATTGGGCTAACATAGCAATTAAATAAAGCCCGGCCTCATTGTATTGGGCCCTTTTGCGTACTCAAATCTAGGGATGGGCAAAACCGAACTAAAATCGAAGAACCGAACAGAACACTTTTAAAGGTATTTAGGTGTTTAAGTGTTTGGCTCGTGTTTGAAATTTTACAAAACACTTTAAATGGTGTTCGGCTGCGGTTTTAGAAAATTTTCAACACCTACAACCGAACCGAACATGTTAGTCTTTAGTTTAGCACTTTAGCCCAAGTTAATTCACCCCATGTTAGTCTTTAATTAAGCCCAAATTCGTTCGGCCTATGTTAAAAGGTGTTCGGTTTGATTTTGATTCGGTTAACCGAAATGAACTACATGTTCGGTTCGGTTTCAGTTTTTACATATTTTGATCGGTTCGGTTCGATTTTGGGAATCAATATGTTCGGTTTCGGTTGTGTTTATTCCAAAACACCTGTCAGGCTGTTTGACTTCGGTTTTGGCCAAAACCGAACCGAACCGTACCAGCCCTACTCAAATCTCAATTCTCAATTCTCAACCATCTTCATTTTCCTTTTTTCAAGAAATGCTCTGTTTATTGTTGCTCTTATTAGGGCATTCCCAATGGGAGGTAAATATCCACCTCCCCATCAACGCCACATCAGCACCACATAAGCAAAATCCACCTTGAAAAGGTGAAAATTCACTGGTGGTGTTAAAGAGCCGTGGGGGTTTTCCAATGGGAAGGTGGTCTTTCTGACTTAAAATACTCCGCACGGCATTTGTTATGCCATAACAAATTTGTCATACTTTTAGTCATAGGTGAAAAAATCGTTCTTGCCGACCGGATATTCGCGATATTTTCCGTTTTTTTGGAGATCGGCACGGTACGGCATACGGCATATAAACGGATAAAACACCCCATGCCGGTCGGCATTTATCGGATATTCGCGGCATAATTCGGCAAAAACCGATATTTATCTAAATTTATGAAATTTTCGATTATAAAATTAACACATTTATTTTTAATCCCCCGAACTAGAATTTTCGATGAGATTATCAAAAAAAGGTCCAAAAGGCACTAGACGTTTGGAAACTTTCGCGACGAACTTGATGGCCCTCCAAGAGCAATATATCAGAAAGAAACGAAAAAAAAAGCACGCCCATGCCAAAGTGAAGTTCTCTCTCACTTTTGGCAAACCAGTATACTGTTTGTATCCAAGGTTTGGTTTTGTGTAATGAATAATTGGTATCGAATTGGTTTCCTAATATAGGGAGTTGGTTGGCCCCAATGACAAGTGGGTCCGACGTGCAGTCAGCCGATACATTAATGCCGGTTCAACAATACTCGAGATTTCCTATCTTTGAATCATTTGCTCCGTATTGTATGGATCAAGATGCATATGATATGCATATTGACCAATTCAGGTCGTACGAGCAAACAATGTCATGGGAATATTACTGTTCGTCCCCACACGTATGCGACTCAAAGCTCATCGGTTTGACAAGGGGCGTCTATCATTCTGGGGTTAGCATGTCTTTTATTTTGATTATTAAAATAAAACTATGGGTTGAGTTGTAATGAGGTTGTTTGTGTTTAGTTCTTGTATTGTAAACATATAAAATTTCTATGAATATCCGCCCGATATTTACGATTTTTTCACCTATGAGTAAAACTATCTTGTGTAATAGTTCCGTCTTAGCTTCCTTGTATGATTTGTCGTGTGTTTAATTTGTAATGTATGTTTTTCTTTTAATTATAAGTTTATATATCGAAATCCGCGAAAAAACACGGAAAGTGCAGAAAACCTCCCAATTTGCCGAATTTTTCGCGAATATTCGCAAATATCCGCGGAAAATACCGATTTTTTTGAATTTGCCAAACCAATAAAATCCGACACAGGAGGTCGGATATCCGCGATATTTTCCGTTTTTTTGGAGATCGGATATCCGCCCCTAAACGATATTTTCACCTATGCTTTTAGTATTAAATTTCGGCTCATTTGTTTAAATGGGCTGAACAGTATGACAAAAGTTTGTTTAAATGGGCTGAACAGTATGACAAATTATGGCCCATTAGTATGACAAATTTTGGCTCATTTGTTTAAATGGGTTGAACAGTATGACAAATTTTGGCCCATTAGTTAATGTTTTTTTTCATACCAATTTCAATGCCGTCCGTTTTCGCCTCTCCCACCTCCTCATTGGGAAATTCACACTAGTGTTTGGAGGTTGATAAATCCACCGCACCCCAAATCCACCTCCCATTGGGAATGCCCTAATGTACTTAAATTTTAAAAGCATAAAAATTAAAAAGAAAACCATATATGTGAGCAAGACAGATGGTTGAGGAGAATACTGATACAATAAGGCAATAAGCATTATCTCATTCATAGATTTACATATAGCCATTGTTCAAAATCTCGAATTCCTCGAGATCTCGACAAGTCTAAAACTCGAGATCTCGTTTGAGATCTCGGGTGTCTTTGTTGAGATGAACAAGTTTTTTTAGCATATTTCGACACATATTTATATCTAATTAGTCTTTTTAAATTTAATTTTAATAGATTTCTTCTTGATTTAAAAAAATTATGGGCAATAACCTAAATTCAACTAATTTTTAGCTTATTAAGTTAATTACAAGATCTATAAGTTGAATTCTACGAATTTCACGATTTCAAATTCAAAATTTCATTTCGAACAAACTAATATTTGCGAACCAGAAGTAGGACAAAAGTGAGAGTGAGCAGCATAGACAGAGATGGATTTGTGAATGAGAAATAAAAGTCTCCTATATTCATAGGAATCAATGGTAAAATCTCAAATTGTTCCAGCGGGCTGTTGGGGACCACGCCCACGTAGCAATCCTTTAATTTAACTCCAAAAAAAATTCAAAAAATTTATCATTTTTAAAAAATAAAATCATTATATCTCGAGCATCTCAACACTAAAAATATGGTTTCTCGTGAGATCTCACTATTTCTCGAGAGATCTCGAAGATATCAACAAGGTTGGTATGGATATCATATCATTTGAGATTTCACAAATATCTCGTACCGAACACTCCCATTTCCGAGATATCTCGCAAGATCTCGTGAAATCTCACGAGATTTAGAACAATGCATATAGCAATAGCATCAACATTTTTCATGAATGGATGAAACCATCTCATCAAAATTTGAATAAAAAAGGAAAAAGAAGTACATATATAAATCTAAATATGATGAACAAATTATTCAAATCCTACAAAGCAAATATTACTTGGTAGGAATATGTAAGGACTTATAAATTCTCCATTGGTGGGGGAGGAGAAGAAATGCTAGGAGGGGGAGGAGGATCACCAAGCATTTTTTGCCTGTTTGTTTTAGGTGATGGTGGCGCCACCGTAGCAGCACCAGTCCTCAAGCTTCTGTATCTAATATAGTCACCTGACCTCTTTGGTATTCTTTGATACTCAATCTCTCCAGCAACTGCAAACAAAAATCTTATATTAGAGATTTATCTAGTATAATAAAAATATGGAAGAGAACAAATATCTGATGAATCAGAAGTAAAATGGAATTCACTCTAATTTAAATTACCTAAATTTGTTGGTTTCTGGTGGAAACCAATGAGGAGAAGCAAAGTAATGAGAATATATACAAGTTGTACT
Organism: Aquilegia eximia; assembly: GCA_023053565.1. Taxonomy (NCBI): domain Eukaryota; kingdom Viridiplantae; phylum Streptophyta; class Magnoliopsida; order Ranunculales; family Ranunculaceae; genus Aquilegia; species Aquilegia eximia. Next base: position 12,241,643 of record JALIGU010000002.1, read on the forward strand.
GAGAAGGATTTCATGGTACGTTGGCTGGTTGCAGACTTTGATAGAGATTAGAGAAGACTAGATGAGACACACTTAACACCAATTCATCATCTAGTCTAGTTTATATACAGTAACTTGTTAGTTCGCTGATCAAGTAAGCGTGTTTTTCTACTCCTTTAGATCACGGTCAAACTGTGATGGCTACAAGTGGGCACAATCTCAACTGTTGTCAAGGTGTGAACAGTGAACGCCTATGTCGACGTTTCAAGTGGTGAACCTTTTACATTTGAGACCAAGTACAAAATGGACTGAAACAATACCTAGTACAAAATCCGGCAACTTTTTTTTTAATGGCAACGGGGTTAAAAAAGACCCCTACCCTTTTTAAATTAGGTGTGAAAACTTATATCAACAATCATCTGTTAACACGTTTTGAACCCACAACTTCTCCACTTTGTGAGAGGGGTGCTACCATTGAGCCACATGCTCATTCACATTCACATTCGCAACATATCAGCATATGTATTATGCACTTAAACATGTTCCCTCCACTCGGAAGGATTAAAATAAATTTGAAGTACACAATAAGCTTTTTTGATGAAGTACACAATAAACTGATGGGTCTAATATATGCTGACTATGATTTGCAAGTTTGCAACACATTTGGACTTGATGAAATTAGTTCCTAGATTTCAATTGAATAACCAAAAATAAGATTCCGCAATAGAAGACCTGTTTATTCTTATGTTGATTTCAACATTTGTAAAACCAAATTTGACTTAAACCCACACCACAGGCCACAGCCAGTCAGCCACCATGAGCAACTAATATTATCTACGAAATGAAAGCTTGTAGAACATTTGCTAGTGTTGTATGCAAGGGGAATTAAAATGTAAACAAGGAGATAATTGGAAATAAGCAAAAAAAGAGAGGGAAAACAAGAGAGGGAAAAAGAACCGTTAATAGCCTCCCTAAAATTTACCGCCAAAACCTAAATCATTTGTTTCTCTTGCCCGCGGTCAGCATTTTTCACGGGCAGCTTATAATCATCCTCAAGTATACCTACTCCTCCTTTTAAAACCATTAGATCTTTTTCTCAAAAAGAAATCCAACGGTCAAAACACAAAGTTCTCCTCATATAACAGCATCAATTTCACAGTTTTCTTGGTTTCAACTTCTAGCTTTGCTTAGGTCACGGGTATTCTCTTCTTCAGCCAATATATTCTCTCTCTCTCTCTCTTTCTCTCTCTCTCTCTCTCTCTCTCTCTCTCTCTCTCTCTCTCTCTCTATTCCTCTGTTTTTTTCTTAAACACAAACACAAGTCTTGTTCATTCAAAGCTTTCAGCATTTTCTCATGTTTCCTTGTTTCCCTCTCTTCTTATTAACTTCTTTAAAAGCTCCAATAAAGTAAGTAACAAAGACCCTTTTGTTTCTATTCCTTAAATTAAAGTAAGCTTTCATCTGTCACTCACTTTCAACTGTTTTGGGATTGCTCTGTTTCAAGGGGTTTCTATCTTCTCCTCAAATCCCAAGCTTATTTGATTTGATCAAAAATATCTTTCCTTTTTCTTGGATTTCTTATTTCTTTCATTTGGTTTGAAACCATTGAAAGAGAGGCTTTGTTCTTGTTATCCTTCAATTCAAACTCTTGACGAAAAATTAGAGCTTCAACTTGGTTTGTGATTGAAGTTTTTTCTACTTTGAACTTGGTGAAGAAAGAGTCTTTCTGTTAAAAAGGGGTTTTCTTTGATTAGAGTATTTTCTGTTCAAAGGGGTTTTTGTGATTTTGTCTAAATTGAAGATGGGATTTTCAGAGAAGCATCAAGTAGATGGAGGACTAGAATTAGAAGGTAAGAAATGGGTAATTGCTGGAATTCCAATTCGAGCTCCTTTGAGGCAAATAAGAGCAAAAAGGATGGAGAAAGATACAGAGAATGAAGAAGAAGAAGAAGAAAGTTTGACAACTCCGACAGCTGTGGATTCAAGAATACCTGAAAGATCTCCATGTCCACCGGCACCTAGAAAGCGTAGGCCTTCATTAAGATGTAACTTCAATGGTGTTAGAGAGTTCTTTAGTCCACCAGACTTAGAATCTGTCTTTATACGCCATGTCGAGACTTAAGAGAACTAAGAACAAAGTTCTTAGAATGTGTTGCATGTTGAAGTTGTTCTGTTTCTCTTTGATTTGCCTAGCTTATTTTCATTAACTTTGTCTCTCTGTAGTTTGGGGGATTTATTGTATAAATCAATAAAATCCAAAATGGTTCTTAGTAGTTTAGTTTGTGTTTCTTGCATTTATAATTTCTTCCTCAATAGATTGTTTTCTCTCCATAAGCTAAAAATATGGAGCTGATCATGAGTTTCTCTTCAGGAAGTTTTCTGATACTACAAAATTCAATTTCACGCATACTAGTGATTTCTCTTATCTATATTATCTATAAATGAATTCCATAGTTTACCATGATGTTACCAAATTAAACATGCAGATGATTACTTCATCTCTTCCCCAATTGAACTTGAGTTATCTCTATTTCACAAACAACTTTTTCAGCTATCCATATCGCTATGATAACTAAGAATCTAAGATATCTTGGTTACTATGGAGTTTTGAAGCCAGAACATGGAGTTGATCTAAACTATTTCTATTGATGTGCTTTATATCTTAATTGTACACTTTTTTACCAGCTTCCTCTCTTTCCTCAAATTCATCAAAAAACAAATGGCAACTCCACTAGCCAAAAAGCTTTCCTCCTCTCATGATCGAGTATGGAATATGGAGTATATTTTCATGTCAGAAACTCTATTATCATATCCATATTCATGTCAGAAAGTATAAAACTTTTTTATGATTGAGATGCTGCACGGATGCATCACTTTGATTGACCTATAGACAAATCCTCCATATTCCCTTTCTCCTCCTGTACCTTTTGTGCTCTATATACCTCAGAAATCACAGTGTTACCCCACACACAGTACACACAATTCACAATCTCTGCAGACTCTATTGAACTAGCTAGGAGGGAGGTTCTTTGTATTGGTTTTTAACTGATGGATTAGAATCCTATGTATGGTAAAAGATTATAGTGAGTCATGATTTTAAGGTGATGAACTCAGCTCACTATATGGTGATTCTATCTGATTCTTATAGTTTTGAATATTCTAATAGCCTTCATTTAATGAAATTTTGAAAATGTGAGCTCACTATGAGAAAAGAGCATCACCCAAGATTCACATGATCTTCCTGCATGTGTTAATTATTATACTAAAATAATCACTTTTTTTTTTTGATAAGCTGCTGTTTTTCTTCTACCAATCTACCAGTTAGTAACATCCTCAATATGTTTGGCCTTTAAAAATCTGCTTATGAATTAGCAAGAAGCTCCTTTTTAAAACAATCCTGCATGGGACCTTGAGATTATAGGAAATTAGGAATTACCACTTACAAGAAGGAACATGTATGGTTCAGCCTATAGGTTCAAAAGAACCTGTGTGAATTGAAACTAGCTGATTCATAGACAACCCCTTAAACAATGATCAATTGCACTACTTTCTGGCCAGTGCAAGTGCAATGCCGTTAATAATGATGATTTATATATTCATATAATGTATTAGCTTTTTGGTGGGGTTGATCGAGTTTATTTATCTGCTATGTAATATATGGTGTAGTGAGGAACTGAGGATGTCATGCATCACCAATGAATGCATTTAATTTGATAAAAGATGACAAAGAAAGTTCACCAAATCTCATGCCCTCTTTTTATAATTAGCATAATTTATTTTTAGGGATCATATAGAAATGATTTGAAGATAACATTCATCCAAATTTAATATAGTCCCACTTGAAATAATAAATTAATTGCCATATTGGATTGGATATTTAACCAAAAATTATTCATGAAATGTTTTGCTTATTGTAGGAAAGTACCCAACATACTTTGAGATCAACTGCTCTATCTCCCCTTTTCATCCTAGACTGCAATACCTGCTTACCACTTTAAAAACATTAAACGAAAATGAAAATCAGTGAAACACACAGACAAACATAAAAGTTCCAATTAGCTACAAGCAATCATTTTCAGTTGTGAATGAAAGCTTCTGTTTATCAGTCTGTTCCTCAATACATGATCAGTAATTGTTACTGGTTAGATCTATCAACCCAACTCACTTGTCATTTTCCATTTAACCAAATTCTTGATTGGTTTATGTGGGGGCCAAAATTCTTCAATCAATTTAAAGTGACAACATGAAAGCTACTTTATACTTGTATTGGACACTTTAATGATCCAATCAGAATTGAAATTAGACCTTAAATTATGATCAACTTGAATCTGGCACATGCTGTACCTGTTTAGTCATTCACACAACAAGCATGAAGACAAACATCAAGTATGCATGGAATAATGAAACAACTATAGCTTGGTTGTTTCCATATACTGTTTCAAGCTAGGCATGCTCCCTTATGCTTATCCATCCCATAATCAGAATATAGTTTTGTAGGTATCTGATCTTCTAATCATAAAATACATTTGAACAACATATACAATAGAGGCACAAGTGCTTCATTATCATTATATTATATATAGTAATAGAGTAATTAATTTGTTCTCAATAATGGTCATCTTCTATATATGCTAAAGAACAAAAATGCTTATCCATTTAAAGCCCGCACTAGGCCTATAGTGAATGAATGATGACCCTATCACAACCATCACACAAGGGAGTGGTTTTAAGAGACCTGACGTGGCTTTCAAGTGATTCCCATATGAAAGGCAGCATCTCATACACTATATTCTTGTTAAGAGAACATTGAGTACACACTTGAAAGATAACCAGAAAATGATCAAAGTTCCATCTTATTGTACCATTGAAGGGTACATTGAGCTTATATCTTCAATGATTGTCAGCTTTGTATTAATTAGTTCACTTGAAACAAGATTCCAACTGATGCAAATTGTGAGTGTCATTTAATGAAAACATTAGGCAAATGTATCAAGCTAAGCACTAATCCAAGTTTTAGTCTTGGCACTTAGCTTTTCTGTACCAACATTTAATCACATGCCCCTCTAATTTGCAGACATATTAATCAAAGAATATTATTCAAGACTGTCTGAGTACGGTTTGTCCACATAGTAACTTTCTGATTCTGAAGGTGGTTTGCCACATTTCGGGCCCCATGGTCATGGCCCATATTGATATTGGTAATAGAAAATGATCTTGCATTTCTTCTGTTTCAAGTACATATGTGCTCTTGCTTTCATGCTTGGCCCATATAGCAGTGATAGACTGATAGTGTCCCTACTTAAGTCTTAACCATGTTGAGCCAAGATGTGGACTTTAGGGCAGAAAATATTCCTTTTCTTCCTATAATACATATGTATATCCAAATGCAATTTTCTATATACAACATGGTGGGATGAAAGTGAAATTAGTTGAAACTCAATGTGCTTGATTGTTGATTGTACAACAAAATATTTCAAACTCAGCAGTAACATTCACTTTTTAGAATTATTCTTCATTAAACAAGAATTCGTATGTAGATAAAGCGCCATGAAATACTTTTTGAGGCCAGAAATAAGGTTGACCACAATCCCTGTGTTTATAAGAAGACTTGGGTATTTGAAAACATTTTGGACCCACAAACATGCTTGCATGATCCAGCCAAGTCGCAGTGATATTTCCCCTAATTAATCACATTTTTACCTTCAATTAATAATGTGGAATTTTAACATATACAGTACAAAAAAATTCATCAGAATGTTTTCAGTTTCCATGGTAAGGTCTGAAATATCTACCAACATAATGAGTAGACAAGGTCAATTACATGAAAAGACTATGTTTTGGATCATATGACATACAAGGCAAATAAGAGTAAACCTAGAAGGGATAAGAAAGAGCCTGAACAGTATAATAGTTACCATCATAGTACAACATATCGCAATATTTCGCGAAATATCGCGATATATATCGTTTTTCAGCAAAACCGATACGATACATTCCCGATAATTATCCTATAAAGTTTCTGTAAAATATCGGCCGATATTTCCGATATTTACTGATATTTTCCGATATTTTTTGGAAATATTATTTTTTTGCAAATTTTTTTTTTTTTGGAAATAATTTGTTTATTCCATTTTTAGTAGATATGATGTTTTTTAGGTAAATACTATGATAATATACTTCCAAATTTGATTTTATATATATTTTGTATAACAAATTGATATATTAGTCGATATATTTGATGTAAAATATCCACCGATAGATTCCAATATATCCCGATATATCTATTTTTTAGATATCGATATATTAGTCGATATCGATATTTTGTACTATGGTTACAATGAAGAGAAAGAAGATCAGACATGGTTAAGGAATCCAATGTTATTATATTGGTTTGTATTTGATTGAGAAAAACATACACATGCATCGTTCACCAAAGAGCATCCAAAGAAAGAAGATTCCTAACAACACTTTACTTTGTAAAGGGTTCCCCTTTACAAACTTATTTATTTTGCCCTAAACTAATTACTAAACTAAGTGTGATTGATTCTGCCCGAGTTGCCCACACTGACCGGGCTACCTGACCTGCCCTTTTTTTATTTGGCGGGAGAAAAGAAAAACAAATTTGGTCTTTAGTGCTGTTCGCGCCAAATATTGAATAGCACCCCGGAAAAGGCGGGAAGTGAAAGTATTCTAATCATTGGATTCTCATTACTGTATTTTGGATTTACCCGGGAGTTAGTGGGTTTGGAGCTTGGGCTTATGGTGGTGAAATTAGGATATGGGCTTGAAAATTGGTGGTGTTGATGGATGCAAATAGCCTCCGGGGGTGGCTGCTTCCCCAATCCCAAGGATGGTAGTTCCGACCATAGTTTAAAATTTTATTAAATTTTGCGAAATCTCAACGGTATATGCCGATATTTGAGAATTCAGTACCATAAAATCTCGCAAAATTTCATGAATCTCGGATTGCACGGTAATTCCAGCATCGAAATATCGACATATACCAATATTTTAGAAAACAAAATTTTGCTTGAAATCAAAATTTTAAACTATGGTCATGACCACTTCATTACTCAAGTTGACGAGTAGGCATTACAACCATTTCGTAACTTGGTGATGCTTAAAGACTTCTAAGATAGATTAATAGGTATTCGCTACAGATACAGTAAATTTCAATTTTCATCTTTAGCTAGAACTCTAGAATCGAGATTATGAGACAGATCATTAAAAAGTGTGCGGGGTAAATATAACAATGGAAGGTTTGGACTGGAGGAGAAAATTTGAGTTATACAACAGCTAAAAGAAAATGAGTCAACTATCTTCGAAAACAGACAATCTAGGTCTACCTAGCTGTCCATAATGTTATGTTACACTGATCACTTTTAAGTTTACATGGGGAATTCCAGTCATTTCTGTACAACAAACAACCATCCCCTCTAACCCGTGTCATTTGCTTTATCACTCCAATTTAATGGAGAGCATTTCAAAAGTTCAAGAGAAAAATTAGAAGGCTCTATTCTCACCTTGTTCTCGTAGACAACCAACCATCATCCCATTAATCACTGAGAGAAATTTTACCCGCAGGAATCAACATGGATGCAGCAATATGTGTATGCATAGAGCCCAGCAGGGAAGATGGATTAGAATCAAATACAGATAAGTGGCACTATTCCATGTCCAAAGTGACTGTGCCCAGATCCAAAAGTCACCCACACTGACACTATCAAATCCTTCTGAGAAACCCTTTATTAGGAGCATTGTGACTGGAGGAAAGCTAAGAAATGCAACCACTAAATTAAAAATTGTCAACAAGACTGCTCTGGACATCCCGGACCTACTAATATGTCTAAGAGGGACTGCCAACAGACACATTGGAACCATCAGCACAGCTCCAATCTGAGCTGTTGCATAGTTAATAATTGACATGAGTCCCAGACCAATAGATGCCACAGCAATCATCACAGCTTTCAAAATTTCCCATTCTCTTCTTTGATATTGAGGAGAGATGATATAGGAATAAGGAGAACCCAAGATACCATACAAAGTTACAAGGCTCAGAATGGAGAGTGATACCCAGGCTAACATGCTAGAAGTAGGGGTCCTTTCAGGCAGTTGAATGATGAGACAGGGAACTAATGAAACTAAGACACCCCACAGGTGAACTACAAAAACCACTTTTGCTGCATGAAGCCATCTCCATGATTTAAGGACAGTACCATATGCTTCAGTAGAGCTGGGATTAGCCTTGTGCTTATTTGTATTTAAGCTAGAGTCTGATGTACGCAAGCCCGAATACAGAGCAGCCGCAGCTACTGGGAGCGGTGCGACAAGCAGTGCAAAACAAATCATGTATACTCCAACAGAAACAAACTTGCCAGAAGATGTCATGAGGTATAGAAAAAAGGATTGGTGAAACTTTTCGAGGAGGTTGTTTACTGACCTTATGACTCCTTCAATCAACCTGCATGAAACGAACAAATATCTCAAATTATAAGAAAAATAAAAAGATATTATAAAAAGAAGAAACATTTCTTTGTGACAATAGCAGGAAGGTGAGAAAAGAAAAAAGCAGCTATAAAAACCATCAAACCAAAGCTTGAAACATTTAATGCATCACAAGGGCAACACTAAAATGACACTTCTCAATCAACAATCTCAGATGAGAAGGGAGAGAAGATGGTGATTCTTAGAGATCACCTTTGTCAGAACTGTGGTCGATCACCAAAACTTCCAGAAATATAAAATCAAACAAAGTAGTAGCACAATCTCCTCGTTCAGTCATTGATAAAACTATCCTTTGAAACATTGTTAAGTTCATGTCAGGCTTCTCTAGATCAGGCATCCAATAGATAAAACAAAAAGCCCCTTTTCTCGAGTTTCGCTGTTTTGGATCTAATTAAACAAAAAGTCTAAATTATCATGGTCACTGATCTGTGCAATAGTGTGGCAGCAGATGGAGTGATATCAGAGTCCAACTAAACAGATAATTTGAACACTAGCAAATAATAGGATACATCAATGTCTTGTGTCTGCTTTTGTTTATCGATAAAACACTTTATTTCATTGATTTGAAACCAACCCAATTACATTAGCTTGCATTATTCTCACATTACATTCCCTCTGACTTACAGAACACCCCATCCTACTATATAACCCCTACTAGTTGTCGTTCTCACCCCACTCCAGTAATCACGATGGGCCAGCTGATTACTATCTCCTAGAACCTGTGACCCTTTCTTTCCGTTGTCCGCAAGGTCCAGTTCCATAAGATGCCCATGACTGCCAAACATGTTTCTCCAGCATGTCCTTCCATTTCTCATCTTTCACAGCATCCAGACTATAGCGTATGGAGTTAGCTTCCATAGCTGTCCACCCCAAGCAGTGGTACTAATTTTAGGGCATCTCTGCAACCATTGTTCTACACTTTCTATCTCCACAATTCTGCTGGCTTGGTTAGTAATTCCCTGTTGATTCCATACCCAGACTTGCATAGTGAAAGGACAAGACAAAAATAGATGTGTCTGCGTTTCTTCAGGTTGATTACAGAGTGCACATCTATTCGGCATTGACTGCCCCATTATTCAGAATCTGTCTATTGTTACCACCCTTTTCCACAATAAGCACCAGATGAAGAGTTTAGCTTTACAAGGAATACAGTATCTGGTTCCCATACCACTCGAGCAGGGTAATTTCTTTCTAATGTTGGAACAGCTATACTATTGTGATAAGAACTTACAGCAAAAACTCCCTGGTTATCTAGTGTCCATCTGACTGCATCCTCCTCAACTGGCTTCATTTCTTCTAGTTGTGCCATCATTCTTCCAACCTCAATCATTAACTGTTCCCCTCATTTGTAAATTCCATGTATATCCCTGTTCCTCTTGCCTCAAGTGTGCTGCCAGTGTACCTCCCTTGTCTCTGGCTCTGTTGTAAATGCCTGGGAACTGCTCCTTTGATGCTCTGTCCCCATCACATATATCTTGCCAAAAAGCATATCCTGGTGCCATTCCCCAAATTAAATACTACACCCTCTTAAAGTCCTCCTTTTATGCGATGATTGATGACCCCCTTCCAGACTCTGCATCCATGTCCATGATTTACTCTTCTGGAGAACCACACTACACCATAATGATTGTTGTCCCACCCCAAATTCAGAACCAGCTACCAAGCAATGCCTTGTTCATATCTTTCAATCTACGGAATCCCAAACCTCCTATCTCCTATGGATTACACACTGCCTCCCATCCTACGAAGTGATACTTCTGTTTTCCTAAATCCGACCCCCACAAATAATCTCTCATCAATCTTTCCAGCCTTTGTGCTACACTAACAGGTATAGTAAAAGGAGACATGTAATAAATCGGGAAACTTGCTAAGGTAGTTGTTAACTTGTTATCACAGACGGCCTCCTTTTGATAAGTTTCATTTCCTCCACCCAATTAATCTGATATGCATATCCGACATACACTTTTAATCTGGACAATCCATGTTACTAGAAGTGGTAGAACAGAATTGTGGATTGTGAAAGGGTGTCAGAACACTATCTTAAATGAAAATATAAGTTAAAATGTTACTCGTTTGAAACTTCTGTTTCAATTGAATGTCATTATATCTTCTAAATTATTTTCAATATATAGCTATCTGTCCATGTTCTTCATCCAAATAATCGATCTCAATCAGCTTTAAATCATTCACCTCTTACTTTTAGAAGAGGTTTAAAGTGGTGCATATGTTTAGCAGCATACAAAAGAAGCATATCGTCAAACTAAATTTACCACCGTAGAAGAGTCGACATTCTGTATCTCCCCAACGTGCCATATCCTAGTTTCGTGGAAACCACAAACATTTTTAAATACTATACCAATATTATTTTGATGTGTTATCTTTTGATTTTTGACAAGTACCAAACTGGCAAACTGTACAGGTCAGTATTTGCTCTCCTAAAAATCATTAAACTTGAAAATGAAAAACCACTGATGAGGACAACTTGAGATCAAAAGTAGCATAGGTTACCCAAGACAAATCAGAAAGAAAATGGCAGAATTTATCAACACTAACCTGCCGCCTCGAAGAAGAAACTCAGGTCGTCGAGCTTCATTATTTAATGAAACCCTAGGAGAGATCTCTAAAGTAATTGCATCAACTTGATAATCACGAAAAGCACCATGTGAACCAGTGGGAATACCTAGTGCCTATACAGTGAAATAAACACAAACATTATCACTCTAAATAAAATGAAAAAGGCTCATCATGCTTTTTGTTTTCCCTTTAAAAGCATCTGTGCAGGCTATTGCGTAAATTACGACTATCCTAGCAGCAAGTGTAGCTAAGGTCTTACGTAGTCAGTTTTACATTTTGTTAATTAAAATACATAGCATTGACCATTATGGTTACTTACTTGATAATACACTGAACTCGCAAGGGTAGCGGTGCCTTCAATGTAATCTGCGGCAGGTATTCCAAATTTCCATTGAGGATTTAAGTTCTTAGCAACTTTGCCTATCAGTTCGAATATTTCACCAACTATCCTGAGCCAAGCAGAGTTGAGTAATAAATAAAATTTCTCCACCTTTACATGCAAACCTTGTTTATGTACTGCCAAATAGTGCACAATATTAATGAGATCCAGATTTGGCATCTGTCCATTTGATGCCTCAGAATATATGTTCAGAGTATCCTTGTCAGTTGTTTCTTGTCGATCCACAACCTTAAAGACGAGTGCAGCAGCAATTGTTCCAGCACGTCCAAAAACATCAGGTATACTTCTTGCGGTGGTTGAATGCTCTTTCCAATCATGAGGATAACTGCTTTCAGCACAAGTGTCTGTGTCAAATTCCTTCAAACCAACAAATACAGGAGTATGGTAATCCTTAAGCCAAGCAGCAACAGAGTTATACTCTCCATAACGTGAATCTGCGGCAAGCCATACAAAATCCTTGGCAAGCCAATTGACTCGGCTAAGTAGGGAAAATATTGAATAAGCTAGACCTAAAGATAAAGCCTCACTAAGATCAATTTTTGACGAATTGTAAGGTGTCACTAGAACAATAGCTTCTTTTCCATCACCGCGTGGAGCTCTGATGATGCCAACAGAATTGATGCCATGAGACCCACAACTACTATTCTCTTGCATTTTCAAGGTACACGGGCTAGCAGAGAAAAACTGCAATGGGTGGAACTGATTCATTTGAGCATGAAACTTGTGACAATAAACTTCAGCACCTGTTCTTTCCATATGTTGTGCAAGCAATCTTGGGATTTCTCTGTATAAACGCACAAAATAAGATGCACATAACCAAGCTTAGCAGAAAAGGGAATATAGAAAATATACCACATAATATAAAACATATACACACATACAAAGAGACACATACACACAAACCCACACTAGAACTTATAAGTATAAAAAATAGGAAACAAGTATAAAAAAACACTGTTGTCATGCTTATAACCCTGTTTAATCAATAATCACTAAATTTCTTTTCACTAACACTATTTTCACGCACACCAAGTCTATCAAGTTTGCATGTTAGACCCTAACTTTTCACCATTGGAAAGTCTTTACAATTAAAAAAGTGCATATATATTACAAAACTGCATGAGTAAGCTTTGATACATGTGGATGCTACAACATTCCCATTTATGTGCATTTGAATCCACTCATTATTATATATGTGAGTCATGCTATTTTTTTATATCAACTATGCCAACAATACTATACACTGTATGTTGCAGCAAGTTTTATTACATAAATCTTTGTAATATGAAATGTTCTATAGAAGTGGATGTGATTGTATTAAAGATATATTCATATTAACTAAACCAGTAACAGTATGTTAGATAAGTACTACCACATCTAATTTTTATGGGCATTTCAGGAAGGAAATTATCAGCTCAGGGTTGCCAGATATACTCTCGGTAACAAGGGATCATTATTTAAGCTATAATCAACAGGTAGAATACATATTACATAGTAACATATAAATCTATATAATAGATGCCAAAGATGAAAGGCAAAATACAATGCACTGATCCAATTTCCACAAGAACTACAGGGAAGCAGTTTTGTAATAAAACATTCGATAAAGACTCATGTAAACTTTGACCCAATAAAGACTCATGTAAACTAAAGGACTCTCTCAAAGTAAAACACATTGTGTTCAAGACAAAGCAGTCGCATTCAATGCAGAGAAGAATATACTCAATTGGAGATTTATAAAAGCAAAAAAAAAAAAAAAGAGTAATGGTTGGTGGAGATGGTACATACATCCCTGCTGCAACAATCTTTGGGTTAATGCTCATTATTTCCTTAACCAATTGATTTGCCTCAATTGTTTCATGACCAGAAAACATAGGATTCGCAGAACCTGTGAAATAACAATGAGTTTACGTCAAACATATCGTGATTAAGTAAGGATGCTAGAGCATCACTTCAAAATCACTCTATAGATTCTTTATTGTGCCCTAATATGTCCATGGTATAATGTGGGATAATATCTATAAATACATGGCAATGACTTGAGAACTGAGTAGTCAGTAGTGAGTACAAATAACATCTAAAATAATGTATTTTTATCAGAAAGGATATCGACAATTGAATTGCTTCCTCAATCCTATACCACTGTGACTTGAACCTTTTTTCCCCCTGTGCTGTACCCTACATCTCTACCTATAATAACTTGAAAAAGCTCCAATATAAATGCTAGCTACATCACTTATAACAGCACATTCTTCCTAAGTAACACACTTTTAAACAACTACAATGTAGTAATACGATACTAAGCAAAGTTCATATCTATATCAACAAATCACTTCAAGTGCACTTACAGGTCTGTAGTATAGTATATTCACTGACAGCCTAGTTGATTGCCCAAATAAACTATTCTCTTCTCAACCAACTCTTCAAATGAATAATATTCATGATATGGCAATCTTAATATATATAAAAATAAAATACTCGATACAAGTTCTTGAGGGTGGCAAAAATTTACCCTAAAAACTATATAAGCTCTCGAGGGTCGTTAATTATTTCCTTCCATTGTTCTATAATTCTATCTTATATATATAATATATATAAGATGGAAATCATTCGAGTCTCCAATACACCTGCCATAAATCATTTTTATGGAAATAATTTATTTGTCGCAAGTACACTACATCAATATATAATATACACTCCTAGGGTTTCAATGTAGAGCAAATCCAAAGAAAAAAAAAATGAAGTAGGTAATGAGTGAATGAAACCTGGCATGAGGGCATTCTCGGAAATGTAAGTGTTCTTAGCAAGAATTGGAAGAAGTAAGAAAGCCACAATTCCAGCAATAGAACAAATCAAACTGAATTGAAGAAGAAGAAGAAAACAAAAACACTTAATAACTTAAATAAATCTAATGAAAACACACAAAAATTAGAAATAAATGGAATAAAAAAAAAAAGAGAATACCTAAAGAGGGAACTGTGAGATATAATATAGATTACAACACGAATAAGTGGTTTTTGTGGTTTTTTAGGGTTTTTAGAAGCCTCATTCACTTCGCTTTCCGCCATTTTAGTTTGCAGAGCGAAGTGAACTAGTGAAGTGAAGTGAAGAAGAAGAAGAAACTTCTTTCAATCGATCGATTTCTTCTTAAGCAGTGTTGAAGAGAAGAAGAGAGTAAAGAGAAGAAAGTTTTCTTTTCGGGCCCAAAATGCTTCAAAACGGACAAGCCCAAGTTTTTATCCATCCAATTAAGCCCACATCATGTCCAAAGGTCCAGCCCATTTTGTTATTTGACTTTGGTGGTGGCGTGGTGCTAGGAGCCGGAGGAGAAATTGTCCTGCATTCCTGCTATTGCATTAGGATTAGCAGATGTAAAGCTTTGCTGTTGCTGAACTTCACCACAGCTTTGACTACAAAAACAATCTACTGCTGACAGGCCGGTTTGCATCTTAAAAGAATGTACTTATTTGAGATACCAAGTTAGTAGTAGAGTCAGATATACTGATAAGCAGAAGGCCAAAGCCACCAAGTGAGCTTAAACGTTGTAGGGCAATTGCAGAATTGAAGAAATGAGAGGGGAGGAAGAAGACTGCCAGGAAGGAAAAGCAAAGGAAGAAGGTCCAGGACAGACCAAAAGACTCACTTCACTAGTCTCATCCAAGCTTCTGCTGATAAGACAATTTTGCAATTACAACTACAGCTACAAAAATTTGGTTTACACATTTTCGCAGGACCACACTGATCATTTCGTTACTCGGTAGATGCAATATATTGGCACATCAATGTTGATTCTTGTTTAAGCATCGACAGACAAATCAACTGCCTGTTTTTTCCACATTAAATGAACTAGCCTAGGAAAGAATGTACACTTGACATCACTGTAAAAAAGGGAATAACATACCAACACACTATACCAATTTAGACCACAAAGATAAACAGTCTACATTAGCACTTGTTTAAGATAGTCATTCACAGTTGGGGAAAAAAAAAACTCTGCTAACAAAACTTAAAAGTAATGATGTTTCATCAAATTCATATATAGCCGCATGATTGTAGGAAATCCCTAACAGAAGTTTCTTAAAGCTTTGCTAGCAACCCATTCTGAATAGGCTTTGACACTCCATTTTCCTTTAGCTCCAGATCATTTGAACTGGGTGGCACATCTATAGCAGGGGAACAGTTGAAGAACCCATGTGGCTGCACCAAAAAAAAATAAAAAAATAAGAAATTAGGATCTTAACCACCATGTAATATATTACAGCAAAAAAGAATGCCAAATAAAGAATTTAACAAGTGCAAACACATAGCACAATAATTGTGCAAAACTTAAAAAATATTTTCAGTGCATAAAGACTAGGTATTTTGACTATCACTATCTGTCTCACAGAAGGAATAACATCCAATTCTTATTGTTTCTCAGCCGCTCTGTGGCATGGAGATAGACATGAATTGGTATGTAGTCATTCAACCTCTCACAAAATCATCCTACTTTCCGATGATTTCTTAGATTCTCAAACTCATCGCCAAAATATTGTTCATTATCCCAACCTCTGAAATTAATAATCAGAGTAGAACTCAGATATTTTTACGTCCTTATTGTTAAGCCATCCAAGAGCATAATTTACATAAAAACACCTAAAGCGTAATGTATTTAAAATTAAAAGCATATAGTCCAGACTCATCCTTATTGTTGAGCAATTCTTACATCGGACAGTTAGACTTGTATTACTACTTCAGCAGCCTATATCAGACCGCAAACATCTAGCTCTTGTCGCAGTACGATGTAAAAATAATTAAAGCATATAGGATGAAACTGATATACTGTATATTTACTGAAACATAAACCAATGTGCTGTATATCTAATGAAATACCATACGCTTAAGTTGTACTATTCAGGATAAGGTATTAAATGGAGTACCATAAGCATAAAACCGATGTGCTCCACTGGCATGACAGGCCAGTCTTCTAATCTTGGAATGTGCGTCACACCAAATACATACCTGCATTGAAATTATATTAGCTGTTAATAGTGTTTCATACTGAATGTAAAGAGATGCTAAGTAATAAGTAATGAAGGTCATACAATTTAGTGTCATAACAAAAACATGATTAGATCTACTGTAGTACAAAAACTCCTAATGGAATTTAGCAAATGACATATCTTACTTGCAGACTTCAGAATTTATTTATTATTCAAATAATAGTATAAAATACCGAAATATGGTGAAGGCCTTTTCTCAGCAAATAAACAGATACTGGCGATCCACGGTAAATAAATCAGGAGTTCAGGACTAATGGAAAGTATCAGAGGATTCAGTGAAAATCAGATCTATAATTTAGAAAAAAATTCCAGAAGATCTGGGGATGCTCGAAAACATGCTACCATCAAGTGTTAAGACTAAGACTAGCAAAGTTCAAACCTTGTGAATAAGCATAGTCAAAGTTATCACATGTTGGGTATCTATATGAAATTTGTTGGGTATCTAAAGTCAAAATATCTATTATCAAAATGTAGCTTATAATTTTCGAACATCTTTATCAAAAGTTTGAAGTAATCCATATTCAAAAACTCATCAGTCCAGATAATTAAAGAATATAAATTCCAAATTGGTGAGTAACATTTATTAAGAATCCCAGTTTATAAAAAGAATTAAATTATGTAATTAAGCATCTAAATTACTATTCACAGCATGGTGTTCAAGTG
The DNA here is from genome assembly GCA_023053565.1 of Aquilegia eximia. Classification (NCBI taxonomy): domain Eukaryota; kingdom Viridiplantae; phylum Streptophyta; class Magnoliopsida; order Ranunculales; family Ranunculaceae; genus Aquilegia; species Aquilegia eximia. Next base: position 12,258,806 of record JALIGU010000002.1, read on the forward strand.
AATCTGTAAAGTTGTCATCTTAAAAATCCTTTTTGTTTCAGCCACTATCCTCAGTTGTGATCAAAGCCTGTGCCTTGATCAATCCATAGCTACAAAAGTGTTTAGCTACTATACTCATTTGTGCACTGTTTAAATTTAATATTCATCATCTGCAGGGTGAAGCAGAAATATTCACTCGATGGTGTACGTCATGTGTTCTAATCATATTTTACGGCTACGCATCAGTGCTCAGCGGAACTGCTCATCCAGGAAAAAAAATTGAAACTTTTTATATTCTAATAAGCTTTATGTGGGCTGTTAGAAGTAAATTTTTTGGAGATAGACAAGGGAGCAAAGATAAATCATGAATGTCAATAGTGTTGGGGTATAAGTCGTCTTTTCAACTCTTCAAATATATCAGTCCCTATTATTAGCCGGCACAAGGTAACCTTGCAATTGAATCAACGGCTTTTCTTACAAATGGTGCGTACTTGAATGCAAAACTATGTATACAAAGATTATTAAAGTATAATGTATACATCTTTGCTTTCTTTTACTACTTAAGAAGATACGAGTAAAGTATTACGTAACAATGTTGTGAAGCTAATACCAAGTCCGTGCTTCAAAAGTAAAGAGGTATTTTATAGGTTTTCAACTGGGACTCATTCTAAACAGTAACAGTAGAGGGGGCCGGGGAGGGAAAACATGACCAACTACCAAACCCACTATTTGAAGTAAATAAGTATGTCAGGTTTGCATGTAGAACCAGCTTAGAAGTTAAAACACTTACAAGATATGTAAAACTATAATCAGACAGGTATAAAGAATGAAAAGCAGAACAAGAGAGAGAGAGAGAGAGAGAGAGAGAGAGAGAGAGAGAGAGAGAGAGAGAGAGAGAGAGAGAGAGAGAACTAACCAGAGAACTATATTAGTTTCTTCAAGAGACCGGTTTTGCTTAACCCATGTAGCCAAACCCTCACCAACACGTGGATTTTGATTAGGAAACTCCCCGCCAGGATACATCTCACCACGGGCATATGGAGTAACCCAAAGATTATGCTTTAAGAATGTAGCTCTTCTCAAAAATTTTGCCTCAGAGCCAGCTAATGGCAAACAATTTGATCCAGGCACTAGCTTATAGCCCGTTAATTGGCCAGTTCGGTTGACCGTTCTCGTATTCCTAACCTGAAAAATAAAAAGGCAGCTATGTATCATCAGCTGAATATTTACATGCCTACCCCAGACCCATGTATTGCAATCAACTTCTTTATCATTATTTTAATCAATCAAAGACAGTAAAACAAACAGCTGATAGACAAAATCAAGCTGGCTGTTTCAAGATTTCTAGCTAAGATAAATAAGGTATAACTAAATGCCGCAAGTTTGTGAGAGAAATGAAAGAAAACGTACATAAACATACCTAATTTCACCAACTTAAAATACTATACATCTTTTTTAGAAAGCACCTTACACATTGAGGCTTGCCTTGGAACAGTGTTTGGTTTAGGGAAAAGCACCAGGGTGTATGTATTATATATTTTACATATGTGAGGTTTCGACAATCAAAATTTAAAATGCACGGAGGTCCTAAGTACAGAAGATGATATATTAGTTACAAGCAGTATCCTTCAACTTTAACAAGACTTCAAAGCTATGCTGCCAGGGGCGCCTGAGCGCCGCCTAGGCGCTATTTTTTCAAGGGGACGCTCCGCTAGGCTAAAACAGCGCTTAAAACGCTCTGGGTCGCCTGGGCGGCGCTCAGGCCCAACGCTCTGTCAGAGGCGGTCCATACAAACGCGCTCAGAGGCGGACCAAACCCTAAAAGCCCATTTAAAAACGTGAAAAAAAATTGAAATCACTCGTTCTCTCTGCTGCTGCTCGTTCTCTTCTTCAACAGCAAGTTCAATCTTCTAATAACAGTAACAGTAAGTTCAATTCTTCTTCTTCTCTGCTGCTGCTCGTTCTCTACTCAGTAACAGTAATTCCACTTCATCTTCTTCAATTCAAATCAAATTCTTCTCCATACTCATTTATTTTTATATTTTTGTTTGTTTCTTTAATTTCAATTGAAGTTAAAGTTTTGGGTTGTTTATTCTTTCAGAAATCCAGAGTTTACATACTTTCAGAAATTCAGAATTTATATACAACATACTGTCACTGTGATATGTCACTTCTGGCCAGAGCGCCACCTGAGCGGTGGAGGCGGTCTGCAGAAATCCCAGCGCCTGGCAATCCGCTCCGCCTTTGACATAGCTTCAAAGACAGTGCATATACGAATTCATAATTCAATAGTTCTTCGACAAGTAATCCTTTTTAATAATTAAATAAAAGTTCCACTCTTTCATCTTCAGTAAACTCTCACTCTGGTTCACACCTTTTATTGTAGTGCATACTGCTTAGTTAAGATCCTCAAATAGTTCTACCACCTAATGATTCTCTTAAAGAAAGCACAAACCATAGAATTTAAACAGAAAGATGCACCACTTATACAATTGGAATACATTTCAATACAAATGTTCTGTAGTTTTCGATTCAATTTTGGTTCACTTCCAATAATATAAATTACATAACATCCACTCACAAAGGTGTTTTCCAAGGAAAGGGAGTGGGATAATTTTTGGGATTCCATTTGTAATTTGGATGCATCGGTGGAATGAGCACTACTTTGTTGTTTCCTTGTCGTGGGTTGGTGCCTACCTTAGTTCCTTCCAAGTTCCAAGGTGACGGTAAGATAAACTCGATACAGAGAACAAAAGGTTATACAAGTAGTTTTGGAGGTCTTTACAATATGCAAGTATTGTTAATTCTGAATTTTGATAGAAGACTTAGGATACATTCCAAGGACGGTAAAGCAAACTCAAACCACGCCTAAACACCAAGTATAATCTCTTTTCAAATAAGGAATGTGCACGATGTGTGTGACTCAGATAATAATTTAAACGGTTAATAATTAGCTGTATTAATAAGTAAGAATGCCTTACAATCCAATGACGAGCAGTCAAAGGACTGCAGTCACGCATAGCATCCAGCTCAGATGTAAGCAGTTCCTCTTCAGCGTAGAATGCATTGCTGTGGACATTGTTCTTTCCAGGTTCTTCAACTTTGACATTCACTTCAACAACCTTTAATCAATGAAAAAAAAACACTGTTAAATCAGAAGCAATCTCTACCAAATTAAGAAACTTGTTTGGGAAATGGATAACAAAACTAAGGAATGCTTACAGTATATCAATATCAAACCAATAAACGTGAACTTGTAAAGAATAAATATGATATGGTCGCAACTCACCAATGCAATGCAAAAAGCCTACAACAAAACCAAATAGAAATACTAGGGAAACTATTTGCAGGTCTTTTAGAACTCATGGAACCAAATAAATTCATGATGGCAAACCCACACTATTACTAAGATCATCAAGCAAGGTAAAATAAGATTATGTGTTTGTCTCTTCAAAATGATTAAGCCATAGACAAAATGAACAGTTCAAGAAAGAGGAGAAGAATGAAATTCTTTTGTCTGCTCCTGTCTCACATAGATAATAGGTCGTGTACTTGAACGTATGTGCCTACGAGTTTAAGGTCATTCAAAAGGAAACCATGTGTAAGTAGGGCGATCTAACATACCAAGAATTAAAGTCCAACCAAAGCAGAATTTCTGCATCATACAGAAAGACAACCAATGAAATAAAATCTCGTGTTTCACAATAGATTACCTGATTAAACGTTTCACCAGGCTTACAGTCAACAGCCATGTCCATGCGAGCAACAAAGAAATGTTGATGAACAGGTGCATATAATCCTGGAGCAATCGTTGTACCATATTTCCTAGATTCCCCTGGTTGCACTGCTCCTAAACTGAGAATTCCTGTGAGTTTTACCTCAGCTTCGATTTTCCCATCCTGTCACAATCAACAAGAAAATAGATTAATAAACATATCATGAATGAGTCACCCAAGATAATATACCTGCTAGCAAAATGTAAATAATGGGAACATAAGAAAAGGAGCAAAAAAGAGCTGCGGACACAGACACGTGCCATTCCAAAGAATAAACATAAGAATTAAGCAAACAAGCTGTAAATTATAATTCTAAAAAGGCTATAGAAGTTCTATATCCAACACTAAAATATATAGACATATTAATCCACAGAAAGATAGTGCATAGACACATGCCACTTCCAAACATGGTTACCAATTGGTTGAAAGATCTCTTCCTTAATACTGTGAATGTCGATAGTTCATTATGCTTTTATTTCAATTTTTTTATCAAACTCAGTTGTATCTCAATCTAAACATAGACAGATTATAAACTTGGAACTGGAGACTGGGGCCCATTTGCCCTTTAGCAAGAAACAGATGATTCATTACTCCACACCAAACATTTTGTATGTATATATGTCCCATTACAAAAGAAAAAAACTCCCAAATTAGATCTAAATTTTGTAAGTTTCTAAAACTGAAGAGACGCCTAATAACACTACCAAATAACGACAATACAATCCTATTTTCCACCTACTAATGTTGTTTTCTACTGTTTTTTCATCTAGTGGGGTTCCGTTAAAAGCTTTCACCATCAGAGTAATCCACCTACTAAGTTTTCATTGTGCTTACCTAAAGAATATTTTGGAAATACTAAAATAAAATAGATAAAAAAATATAAAATATAACAAGATAACAAGATAAACATATTTACAATATATAAAATCAAATTCAAAATCACACCATAAGCATAGTATTATACTATTATGTTAAGAGTGAGAAGAGATAAGTTATCAGGGTAAAAATAGAAAACGACAAAAAAGAAGAAAATGTAAGAGATTTTTGGTCTACCATTTCAAAATAGTCTAAGAGACAAATTGAGGGTTCCCAAGAAGACACCCATTTCAAAATCACAGTCTAAGAGACAAATTAATGCATCAAAACAGTGTTGACATGGTTATGTACAAACACCAATATGGTGTCACAAAATGATTCAAGAGAATTTTTTTTAAGTTTACTGAAAAAATAAGTCCTAACATACCTGATAGAAGTGCCAGAAGAATCCGTACTCATAATTAGCTACTGTACATACAAAAGATACTGTAAGGCGTCTAGAACGCCTAACTTCTGCCAATCCTGTCCTCCAATCTTGATGCTTCCATAGCATGCCATGATCCTCTTCATGTAAGCAAACACAGTTTTCAGTTGTCTCGACTCCTCCAGTGAAATTTGTAAAATGTGCATCGAAGTATTTGATGTATCCCAAGCAGTCACACCCCTACAATGCTAAAAAAATTTAGACTAGAAATAGGTGGGAGTATTGAAAATATTAGAAGAAAAAAAAACAAATTTTTAAAACGGCAAAAGAGCTAAATGAGAGTGTTCTCTGACCTTCTTAAGGGAATGGGCATTTTTACCAAGGCCATCTTCTCCAGCATCAAAGGCATTTTTCCTGTAATGTGGCTCATTTGGGTCCCCATAGGGTACCACCATCTCAACAAAACTCAGCCTGTGAGCTACAGGTCTCCTTCCCCTACTACCATCAGTATATGCTACCGAATATATTACCAGGCCCTCCCTCGGTGTAAAGCCAATTCGAAAATTCCACTGCTTGTCATAAAAAGCAACAATAAGACTTTCGAATGAAGAACAAAAATACTACTATCAAACTCGAAAGTACCTTTTGCCATTCGACAAAGTGACCATGAACACGGAAACTTGGACCTTCAGGTTGAATGATTTGCAGAGGTTTCACATCGCTCCGGTCAACACCTCCCCGCGTTTCACCCGAAGTATAGTTTCTTAATGGGTCAGCGGGAGGAAGAGGAACTAGTTTACGATCTTCAAATTCAACTACAACCATATTTTGCATATCAACAACTACATAGATGCCTTCGACCGGGCGTGCATAACCATTTTCCATTGGGCAGTCACTCTCGGTTCTACAGAAGATTAGTGGTTTAGCAAGCCTCCTACTTGGAGCATCAGAATCACTATGGTAACCAACACACCTGGAAAAAAAGTTGTATGAAAACATATTTATGAGCGAAAACAACAGAATACATGAAAGATTATAATGAAAAAGGGAGAATAAAGATTCAGATCATACCATGGATCAACCATCACGAGATCCATATCCTCGATACCCCTCTTCTTCATTGCCTCCCGAAATGGAGGGAAGTCTTTTACAACAGCTTCACATTCAGCATATTCCACAGCATCCTGCAGGGGAAATAATCACATTGAGATGCTGAAAGAGTATTTAAATAAATATTAAATTCATTTTGTACAGCACATTATTTCTACCAAAACTGAGAGAGAGGTCCTGCTAAGCTTTACTTCACAAATAATTCACTGAGCTGTTTGTCTAATTAGTACATATTGAAAAAGAGAAGTACAATCTTATTCCTTTTCAGAGTACTGATACTTTAGTTTAGATTGGCACTTCCTATCTCTGAATAATAAAAAGCAAAAAGATATGATCAATATATCCAAAAATTGTAATTTTCATGAGTTTCTTTTTTTCGATAAGACAAGAAAGTTTATATTTATGGTTGTGATATAATATATCACACCAAAGGCCTTCAAAAGCAATTACAAGGTTAATTGTTGCAACATCCCATCTACCCACAAAAGAATCAAATGCCAAATATCGCAATTGAAGGTAGAAATAAATCCAATATCACACAATTGTAATTTGTATGACATCACTACCGGCCGTTAATACTTAATACTGATTCAACATATTCATTGAGACCCCTTAAATGTTTAAGGATGCTGCAGTAGTTGCTTTTTACCACTTATTTAACTCCGTTAGATCATGCACCAGGTGCTGCTCAAATGCCAATGCGCACTAATGTATGTAGAAATTTCAAAAATATATACATGCACACAAGCAAAAAAAAAATAGTAGGGACAACAAAGGTTCATGGGTAGTGATGATCACACTAGTGACTTATGATTTCAACCCTCTGCTCAACATCTTACTTCCTCACTTTTTTATTTATAGACCTAGAATAAGGCAACAGATCATAGCAGAATCAGGGGTCTTATACTTTTCCTCTTGAATGCCTATGCCCTGTTGTGGGTGCCAAAGGCATTTACATAAGTTTTTCAAGTGTCGCTATTTCATAGTTCCTCTCTCTCATCCATCTAAGTTGATGGTGGGCATTTTAACCCTTGATTGAAATAAAAAGTCACATAAGACACATAAAAAACTGATACTAATATACATTGCACATATTTTCAAAATAAATGGGCACATACCATGGGAGGTTGTACATCTGGAACTATTTGTGAGGTAATAACCTTTCCCCTATGATGGCCACCTCGAGTCGCAGCATGCACTTCTGTCAGCTCAACAATCCAGATGCTTGTCTCATTTGACTTTTTATTGTAAACAACAAGTCTGGCCCGCCTTGGGGGGAGCTTACTGGGAATGACAGGTCCACCTTTTGTTTTGGGAAGTAATGAAGGTTGAAAAGGGGGGAAAAAATATGCATCTGCCAATGCAACAACATGTTTATCTGGTTCCAAAAGAACCACTTCAATAAACCGCATACTGTCTCTCACCTGTGGAGAAAAACAAATCAATTATGCTAAAGCATACACAAAGAAAAAGGAGCAGCCTTTCAAGCAATATCCTAGTATATATTCTTCACATCACTACTCTCTAATGCAATTGCCAAAAGAAAAATTAAAGCTAAAAATCACAATCTAACAAGTAACAACCTCAGGTGTAGCTCCAGCAGCCCTGACGGTCCCAACTGCCACTGATATTTCCGCTGCGGATAAAGGATCCAAAGGATGGCTGCTTTGAGCCCTCATCATGATCTGGAGACCTGAAAAAGCCATGGTACCAAAATATATCAGTTAACCAAACAAGTGAAGATTATACCATCCAAAGTCCCTCAGAGACAGAAATTTGAAAAGGAAAAAGAAAAGAAAAATGTAAGCCAGCAGTAGTAGATATTCAAACCAAACATATAGAACAATGTGTCCCATATCTGGACCACAACATATAACACTTTATTTATCTGTATGCGACTTCGTAATCTAAGTTCCCATTGACATTTCACTTTCAAGTTAAAGAAAAGACATTACATATATGAAAAGACCAAAGTAACATTCACAAGAGAACAAATACTGAAATACTACAATTCTATCACAAAACATACGAATTACGAATGACTATTTATGAATAAACTATTCCAAAGTTGAGATGAATCAACCGTCCAAAACAAATTTAACAAGTTTTACATTCAAAGATTTACAGATAAGATATTGAAAAAGAAAGCCAGAAAAGTCACATCCCTGACAACAAAACATTACATACAAATTAAGTTCCAACTTCCAAACACACTCAATCCATCAAGTTGATGTTACTGATTATCATAATCCAAGAAAACAACTATCAAAATTCTGCTTTTTTATAAAAAAAAATTCAAACAAGATAAACAGATTAAGATTATTAAATAATTAATTAATGGATAAGATGATGAATTACCTTTAGTTGGTGGATTAGTTGAAGGTTCTGGAATAGATTCAACAGGAGTAATCAAGGTCGCCATAGCCGAAGCTCTCTTCTTCTGTTGCTGTTGTTGTTCTTGCTGTTGATGATCAGTATTGGAATTTGTTGTGACGATCCAATCTTGAGCAACAAGATCAGAAGTAGAAGTAGTAGTGGTAGTGGTGGTGGGACCAGAGACAGAAACAGGTTGTCGACTACTACGCATGGAAAGATTGGATAGGTTTGATTTCTTAGTGTCATTAATGCAACAAAGCGTCGCTTTTTCCGAAGTTGTGGCCATTGAAGAGGGTTAGCAAGCTCGCCGAATCCGCCGTAGTAACTCGAAAAGTGATCAATGCAATCTACTGACATACAGCAAATCTCACTACTACCTTCCCTTCTACTCCACTCTCCTTCTCTCTCTGTAAATTTCTTTCGATTCTCTGTTTCTGAAACTATCAATTGAAAACAAGCTTTAAGATGATTGAAAAGAAGAAGAAAGAAGAACGATCGATCAATTAGATTTTTCAGATTTGTTTTGTTTAGAGAATTAGGGTTTTTATAAAGAAATGATCTATTTGGGAAAAAAGTTTTAGCTCTTTCAGCATTCTGTTTCTTCTCTCTCTTGATCTTAAAGAGTGAGTGAGTGAGTGAATTTCCCTCTTTTTATAGAAGTGTATTCACGTGCAAGTGCCTTCGATGGAAAATTTCAGAGATTTTTTATGGGATTATAATAATGATCTAGTGTCTCTCGTTTTACTCATACTTTTCTACTACTACTTTTAATGACTGACGTGTGGGTTAAGTTTATTTATATAAAATTTTGATATATCAAATAAGTAATAAGATGGACTCCATTTTCCTTGACTTCACATTGAGTTCACTAAAACTTTTTAGTGATTCAACTTAGATTTCTTATTCATTCGTCTTCAATTGGTCCAATCGACTACTTTGGACCCCTTTTTACTCAAGTTCATCCGAGCTGAGGGTTTATTTTGCTGGACTTTACTACGAGCGCGCGCATTTCTATTACACGCATTTATTTTTTTAAATTACAATATCTTTTAATATCATTTTGTATCGTAAACTTATTAATGACTAGTCGTTGTCCCAATCACCTATATAAAGAAATTAAGTATAGATTGATTCCGAGATCTGGTCATTCTACGTAGACAACTATCACATGTAATAGCTCAGTCACTCCTCCTCAAAATCCTTTCTCTCCACTTCTCCGATCATTTTTCTACATTTACACTATCCATGATTCCATGAACCATATAAAACTTCAATTTGAACGACACTCCTAAAAAAACGCAACTCAAATTCTTTAATTCGCTAAAATTGATAGCATAATTATCAAATTATTTTTTTATAATCGATTGCATTGTATAGTTAAACTTCTATAAATTAATAGACTCGAACCACCTTAATTCGATTAACTTAAAAAAATATCAATTTATTAATAAATTAATAAATATTAATTATAGAGACAATTTAAATTTTTGAGTTTAAAATATGTACATTATGTTATCTATACTCATTTATCACAAAATAATAAAGTTTAATTGATCAAATCATTTGACTAATTCAAAATTTATTTAAGAGTTCATTGAATTTTAATCAATAGAAAGAGTTATTAATTTAACTTAGACACACTAGATGCATACAATGTATTGATTCAAATACAAACACTATTTATTCATATTTTGTGAAAACTTGATACGTACTTAGTTTTATTATGTGATTTTAAGATAATTATTAATTTATATAATATTTAGTACCTAGAAAATGTTATATGAAAATTTTGAAATGTATTATCTTATAATTTTATCAAAATTATTATTTAGTATTAATTTAAAGAGGTTTTAAAAGAGATTATTAACTTACTAAATATTAATTTAAATAGATTATACTGTATTTTGTGATCATTTAGTGTAATATCGTGCTGATATAGCAATTAAGGGCTCGACAATAGTCCACAAGTCATCCCTTTACTTGTTAAAAGGAAAAAAGTATGTTCGACAATAAAAATGAAAAAAATTTTTAGTAAGTTGAAAAAAAAAATTGATAAACTTTTTTTTGATTTTTTTTTTCATTAAAAATTAAATATTTTTTTTTAGTTTTGATTTCTTATTTTCTTAGTGAGCAGAGGAACTTATAAGAAAACTGATTCATGATTTTTTTTTTTTTTTTTTTGCCAAACGGCCCCTAAAAAAAAGTTCTTCAATCATATTTAGATGCCCTTCGGCAACTAAACTGAGAAGTTGAAAGACATAAGTAATAAACTAATTTTTGGATTTGGTAACAATTTTTATTTTTTATTCAAAATAAAATTTTATTGATAAGCTCAACAAATTACACAAAAGTAGAGGACAAACGCGCTACAAACTGCGCGGCAAGTCCTTTCTGGATAGCAAACCCGATTCTCCTAAATACATATTCGTTCGAATCTGCAGTCATCACGTTGCTATCCATTATCTTCTGCACTCTCCTGAGGAGCTCAACTGCTTCTGAGCCTAGCAATCCAAATGTGTCAAATGCAAAAGGGATGAAACTATGTTGGTTAGCCCTACAAGCTCCGTCATGTTTCTCCACTTTTGTCGCTGCTGCATTGCTAGCTGCTAGCCCCACCTCAAAAATCCCAGCACTCAGCCCAACCATCGGAGACGCCCCTGTAACATCAACTTTTTTATTTATTATTATTTTTTTTAAGAATAATTTTCCAATGTACATAATTCTATTCTATTTCTAATTTGGCAGCCAAACATACTTTTTCCTTTTCACTCTAGAAAAATAGAAAGGACTTTATCGTGTTTGCCTCTTAAAGATAGAAAACATGTGATGGTCAAACATACTTACAGTATTTGTTTAGAGATGGAACTTTTTTGAATTAAAATGCTATCAAGAGCATTGGAATATTGTGTTTAATAATAACTAAAAGATACTTTTCACGGGACCAATGAGATAAGGGATGTATAGTTCCGTGATAGGAGCATCTACTTGTCAAAAAGTAAAGAGGACAGAAAGATAATTAAAAGAAAATAAGTTTGGAAATTAGCACTGATAAGGTCTGGTCTTTGTAACTTTCTCATTTTAAGGACAGATAGTTTTTGTATTTTCCAATGAGGACATTACTTGATAATAGATTACCCTTGTTTATTTTGTGGCAGTGTACTAGCGGTAGGAGTGCAATTTGAGCCGAATGATCTGAGTCCAAATTGAGTGCCAAGTTTTTTTTTGTGTTTAAGCTCGGTTCGTGACTACGTCACCTTTTACTGTATGTAACCCACATATCAAACATGTCATAAAGGTAAATTGGTATAAATCCAAGCTGAGCAAGTGAGCATGCATCAGTTTTATGGATTTTTTTTATTCTAATAAAAAGATTTTATAAATTGATGTAGATATAGTACACTCATTTTTGTAGCCAACCCCTACAATAATACTGTATATAAAAAAGAGATTTTTGGACATACTCCCATTTGAAAGTCGAAATTTGAGATACCTATTTGAATAAAAATTTGAGATACCCCCAATTCAAGATATGGTGTTCTTAGCCGTCCATCATAATCCATCATAAAACTCACCTACGGCTGTAAAGTTCTTCCGTCTTGAATTGGGGGTATCTTAAATTTTTTTTTTCATATGGGTATCTCAAATTTCGACTTTCAAATGGGGGTATATCCAAAAATCTCTATAAAAAAAGATACCCATATCTGTCGAGTGGCTGACTACTTATTACTCCTTTAGTTACACAATTTTTTTTATCCATTGATTAAAATCTGGAATTGAACTATTTAGATATCCTCGTGGTACAACGTTCCCAACTGATGACATCCATTGAGAGAAAAAACACAATACGTTCAAATGTTCAGGTACTTCTTTCAAAACCGTTTTGATAATCGTTAGCACCCACTTCTGGTTTCCTCCACTATTTCAATTGTAAAATATTATTACTTTTTCGAGTTTTATTTTTTTGATAGTTTTTTACATTGCATCTTTAGCTAGATATATTAAAAATCAAAATTGTGCAACTTTGCTCTGGCGCAAGCTTGAACCAATGTTGCAAACTATATGATCCAATTAATACTACTTGTGATTTGTCACATAAAAGATGCAACATTTCTATAATGTAAAATGTATGAAATGGACACCAATTCTACATGAAACATGTGTATACCTATGTCACGTTTTACTGTATGTAACCAAGTAAAACTGTATGTATCCAAACCGACTGTTGGGACTTGGGACCAATTATTGGGAAATTTAATACCTGCTTGGGAGTGCAGATATCTATCTATTCGTACTACTGTTAACACTCTACCATAAACCATTGATGGAATAAAGTTGTGGTCATGTCTTGTTATAAGGCTGATCACTCAAACAAATGTATGGCATGGAATTGGAGCCCTAGTACAAAATATCGCGATATATTACGATATATCGCGATATTTATCGGTTTTCAAAGAAAACGATACGATATATTCCTGAAATTTTCGCCTTAAAGTATCTATAAAATATCGGCCGATATTTTTCGATATATTCCGATATATTCGATATTTTCCGATATTTACTGATATTTTCCGAAATTTTCTGGAAATATTATTTTTTTTCAAATTTTTTTTTTTTTGAAATAATTTGTTTATTCTATTTTTAGTAGATATGATGTTTTTTAGGTAAATACTATGAAAATATACTTCCAAATTTGATTTTAAATATATTTTGTATAACAAATTGATATATTAGTCGATACATTCCATGTAAAATATCCACCGATAGATTCCAATATATCCCGATATATCTATTTTTTGGAGATCGATACATTAGTCGATAACGATATTTTGTACTATGATTGGAGCCAAATTCAAACAAATATCTGAATCTTGGTTGTACTAAGAATGACTTCACTACAATACATTACCATTCCAATGAATGCATCACTTTACATGGATTACTATGTTTCATCAAACCAAATAGTAATGTGGGTCTATATAATATGTACTATACTAACTCAATTAATATTATTTAGTTCAAAGACCTCTGTCGTCATGAAACTTGACCATAGTCCTTTTTTCTTTCTTCATAAGTAGGTGGAACTTATCAATTGCTACCAATTATCAAATGCAAAGTTATAAAGTTGATATGCTGTTATCAATTATTATGCTTTTTTTTTTTGCCCACTTTGACATTTTAGTAGAAAACAAAGATAGTATATGTGGCCATGACTGTTTCCCAGCCCCACACATCTATATCAATGTACATGGGTTGTCATTGTTGGTGGGAACCTATCAAACATCCATTTAGATAAGGACACTTTGATTGTGCTCAATAATATAATTCTTACCTCATTATATACTATATACCACCCATTCTCAAATGGCCCTATCACCCATAGTTTCGCCATATCTTATTGTTTGTTAAAAAAATTACTCCTACATTCATATTGTTTTATAAGCTATTGATAATAGTACCATAGTCTATACAGCTTATATTGTTTGTATCATTGTATGTATATAGACCACTTTGCAATTAGGTGAATAGGATTGTGCAAGTGGGTGGTAAATATCTTATAATTAAGTACCAAGTACGAGCTAATAAGGACACTATTAGTGTTGGATAATCGTACAGATAAGAGTATAAGAGTTATCTAGCTAGTTAACTGTTTGGAGATTTGATGTTTTGTCGTAAGAAGGTACCAAAGCACATAGAATTGTTGTAACTTGCAAGTTAGTAGGAATATGTTTGATTACAGATATCTCCATGATGAAGTGCATGTGGTAATTATATTTTCCATCCAAAGTATGTGGATTTCTTTCGTTTGAGGGTTTGTCTTTTGAAACTCATGCTGACTTATGAACAAAAATTGACTGTGTGCAAGTGGACGTACAGTGGAAGCTAGGTAGTGTGACTTCTATACTAAACATTGGTCAAGTTGTTCACTTTGTACAGTTGAAATGAAATGAGATAATGGGGATGTTTAATTATGCTAAGCTCAGCAAGAGACCAAGAGTGCGCTTACCATAATTTGGTGGATGGCTGACACAGACACTAGTACACTACACAAACAAAATTAGAAAAGTCATATAAATAAGGGAGAGCAATACAACAAATCAAAGTTTTATGAAGATGACTGCTCATTTTTAGTTTGGTGCACCCTGGCCCTTTAAATTGACGTGATGTCGGATGATATCTTGAGGGGAGTGGTTTAATACGCAAGTAAACATAAGTTTTAACACTTCACTCTACTGAGTACTCAATTACTCATTGTGCTTTATGCTTATGTATCTTTGATTACCCTTTCACCTGATTTTTTTGTAGACTCAAACCCTTCATAGATTTTGGTTACTACAAGTTTTGTAAATGGTATTGCACAAGTTCACCTTGCTGACATAGATTTCATGGACATCTGATTCTAAATGGTTTGCGGTTGGGCTAACAAAGGACTGGCAACTCATAAACCAGCAGGCAAGAAGAGCAATTTCCAAGCTCATTTCACTGGTTCAGCCATGTTCTTTGGAGTCATTGCGCAGAAAAGGAATTCAATGAGGACCCATTAATTAAAGTGAATGGAGAAAGAACACTATAGCCCTAATAATAATACAGACGGCACACTCAGACATCGATTTGATGTTTCACTAAATCAACAAAAAAGTGGACCAATAGAGAGCACATCATATTGAATGCTCAACTACCGCAATGCACATTGCACGCACATATTATCACTTGCTATAAAGAGGAAAGCACTTGTTTGCAAGATAGCACCTAATAATGGAAACAGTAAAAATATTAACATTTAGATATGGTCTTCTACCCTTTGAAAGCATATATTTTACAGTATGACTTATGACCATTACACACTAGTTGATTAAGTGGACAAAGAAAGTTGGATACGTTCTCATCATAAAGCTCCATGTCAATGTCAAACAACTGCACCTGAATAATTGCCTTATTTCTAGGCCAAAAAACAAGGAAAACAACATATGACACGAAGATCATAGAACTATGTTATAAGCATTAAGCAAGTTCACTGTTAATCAGGTTTAGATGTCAATCATAACACGAAAAGCTACTACCAGAGTGAAAATAAATCAGAACTTATTTTGAGCATTGGTCGTTTCATTCCAATGAATCTATATACAGACCCAGGTCATCCTGTTAGTGGATGCATTTCACCCAATTTCAAATGTTAATAACATTTTTTTGTCTACATTATACACTTAACATACTGTACTTGACAAAGACTGAAATATCTAAATAGCTGCATACAGCAGCAAACAGATGGATATTTGCACTTAAATCACAATAATGCAAGTGGTTTATGGTATTCAACTAATGGACACCACTACACTGAATAGATCAACCATTTCAACTCTCACAAGCATTATCACAAAAGCTTGGACTACTAAATAGCAAGTGAAAGAGAATGAGCCAAGTCAGTATACCACACCTCTCCATGGCTAACTAAAGATGGAGAGCAAGGTACCAAGTTTGGGTGAAACAAGGGACTTGCTCAAAGGCCTCAACAGTCAACAGCAAAGGAGAGATGAAGCATTTCCTCTAACAAACAGCATTCATCAAAGTTTGGGTACACAAAACCAGTAAAAGGCAGATTAAATGATGCCATCACATGCTGGGACTTGAGACCAGAGTTTGTCACAAACTACAACCACTCCTCGAGCACACAGGATTCAGTTTAACATAATTCAATAATAATAGATCATTAGCTTATGAGGAAAATATAGCCATTCAAATATTTGGTATGTAATTTCATGAAATCAGAACCACAAATAGTAGTTGACTCATTTAAATGAAATCAAGAAAACATAAACATACAAGCATTGCATAAATGGAGTTACAGATGAACATACTTGGTAAATACCTCAATCTCCACTCCCTGGCCAGTTGAAAGCCTCAATTATCAGTACCCAACTCTACTTAAAAGCATTGGCATTGCAGTTCCTGTTTATCCACTAAGGTTACAATGTCACATATATCAATGACCTCTTATTTGCAACCAGTTCCAGCTAATAAATAACAGACTACAAGGTAGGTTTTGGGGTACTATCAATCAACAACTACATCACAATGCATAAATATTACTGGAGGATTCATTCTTGAAACTGTAAATAACTTAGGAACTAGCCCTAAACATACAGCTCATGGGTAACTCAAACTCAAGTTATTCAAGTATGATGAATTAGAACCTTCAAAATTTCTCTAATCAATCTGGGCAAGCAATCAACGGCAAATACTATAAACTCATAGAAAAGGCTAATAGTAAAAACACAACACCCAAAACATATCATGATTCCCGAGCATAATTGTTAAATGAAAGCATACAGGCATATGATTTTTAGATGGATATTGGCTTGGAACCAGGCAAATTTGGGGGCAATAATACACTAACCTTGCCAACAAACACAACAGTGCACGTCCACCAGGCAAATTTGGAGGCAATACTACACTAACCTTGCCAACAAACATAACATTGCATTTCACATAATCATACATTATCAAAGACAAACAGCTAAGAATCATCCCTACTTAACCATAATGAGAAGTTAACTAACATTAAGTCTCAACACAATGTTACAGAACTCACCTTCTATGCCAAAAAATAACACAACAGATATCTCTATTCTGTTGTTTCTGTTTCTATCCTCGCCATTTCTCTCCTTATTTACACTATCTCTACTAGTGCACTTTAGGAAAAGATATGTTTTAGAATTATATGCAGGATTTTTAAGGCCTGAGAGACAAAGTAACCACAAAAATGACAAGGGCAGAATTATAAACACATACACAAACCACACATTAAGGAATGACACTTCATGACACTCCTACTCCTACTCCTAAAATAGCTACTTATTGAAACTTCATTTGCCCAAGCTTCAACAACATCTACTTGAAATTACTATTTCCCTTAATATGCACAATTTGATATCATTTTAAAACCTAAGTGTTCCTTATCACCCTCACAATCCCACTTCATTTCAATTACATTTTTGTTCTGTCATATAACTAATACTTAATATACATGAATTTTCATAATTTCATATAGGCTCTGTAAATTAAATTATGAATTACAATACTTGATGCATTTCATAACCTACAATCAAACTTTCATCAGCAATTAAACTTAAACAATCAACCACAATATAACATAAAAATCCTCCAACAAAATTCATTTAATAATAAAACATTATAAGGAACAAACATAAAATGAAAGCCCCAAATTGAGTTAAACTCTAATTGTTCAAAACAAAACATAATAAAACCATAAAAATCTCCTCAAATTCAAAATACTCCTAAAACCCTAGATAGATAGATAGATGAAAAGAAAGATAAACTCCCCAAATCTTCAGCACTCCACAGCAACAGCGCAATCGATCAACAAATCTAGGCAGTAAGAATAACAGCACCACCAGCTGCCTTAATCTTCTTCTCAGCATTCTTAGAAACAAGCTTAGCCTTAACAACAACAGGTTGAGAAGGTGGTAACATACCTTTACCCAAAACTTTAAAATAACCCAATTGAGTAACATCAATCAAAGGAGCATTTTCAGGTGTAGCTTTATCTTTGATTTCTTGTGGAACCAAAGACCATAACTTATCAATATTAACTATTGGACAATAAAATTTGTTACGAAGCTTGTGAAAATAACGCATACCAACTTTTCCAAAATAACCAGGATGATATTTATCAAATAAGATACGATGATGATGCATTCCTCCTGCATTTCCTCTTCCTCCTGGATGCTTTCGATGTTTTCCAATACGTCCATGACCAGCTGATACATGTCCTCTCTTCTTCCTGTTCTTCTTCAATCCAGTCGTCATTTCGCTTCTTCTTCTTCTCTTTCACTTGCTGCTGCTGCTACTCTACTTCTAGTCTCTGTTGAGAATAGAAGATGAAGGTTTATAGCTGCTGCTAGGGTTTGAGAAACTTTATACTTTTATTTATTTAGGGTTTCTTTTCTTTTTGTTTTCCAAGTTTGTCCTTGGGCTATTGAATGGCCCAGCTCTTGAACCCTAAATGTTTTATTATTGGGCTTTGAGTTGGGAGGCAGGTCCAGTATAATAATTAGATATCTGGCCCATTTCTCAAGCCTGGTCAGAGTGAGAGGGAAGATGATCAAGAAATACATGTCAGAGGAATGCATTTAGCAGGCATTCATTAAACTCTATTTGGGATATAGTATGGATTCATCCATTGGAATGCTGGTAAGCAATGCTTCGACATGCCAGTAAACATTAAGATTTAGTCTCTACTACGAATGGTAAGTAGAAATTGTAGATTGCATATACTGGGAATCTGCAACGACTGCAGATGGTGTACACAACTACCATGAAAATGACAAGATGAATCTACTTATCTACTGCAATGCTATAAATCAATGAGTTAAAATCTGGCCTATAGACTCAATCAAATGCATTATAAGGTATTCTGCAAAAAAAAAAAAAAAAGCATCATAAGGTGATATGGAAGCGCCAACATGAGGCTAAGGGAACTTGAACTACTGTCCATCATGATCTTTGCAATTTCAATTATGAAGTCATTACCTAATATCTTCTTCTGAACACAACAAGATCAAATACAAGAATATTAGTTTACTTGGGAAAACTAATTGTAATTCTTTTAGCAATTTACAATAATTTACAATGGTGAGAAATATTCTGCAGTTTGAAGCAATAAAATGAAAAAACCTATATAACAGAAAGCACAATCAACATGGTAAGGGCTTCTGTACCATACAAATCCCAAGCATTCTAATCTGTATTCAGCCCTCCATAAGATATTTGCCAACCAACATTAAGAATCTGCAGCTCATCTTTGTATGATGACAGCGACTCCAACAAAACCTAACCACAGGGTTAACATGAACCAGAACACTCGATTATTCTCCCATCCAGTTGGAGGTCGCAAAACAAAGAAGTCACCAAAGTAGTCCTTTGATGAAGGAAGCTGATTGGTTGTTACCATGCTTGGACTTGGAGGTTTATCTTTATATTTGTCGCTCCATGATCCTGCATAACTGAGAATAAATAATCTCATCAGTTCCATTAACTTCAAACAATCGCTTGTACTCAGACAGACTTCATGATCAACACAGCTGTGTTGTAGAACTTAAAATGCAAAATCTTAGTCTGAGTAAGGATCCTGACAAAATTCTAAATCTTAGTCACTTACAGTCATCCAACATTTTCTATAGGCAGTTAAACTTACGCAATCCATCAGAAGCTAGCAAACCTTGTTTGCTTACATAACATACATTGAGATAACAAATCAAACACACTCCTAGTGTATATTAGCAGGAATATATTTTCAATGAAGACTCAGACTTAAGGACCTCAAAAGCAACCTTGGCAGTTTCACCACAAGTCAAGACAAATCCACCAACTTTCAGGTTGCATTAACAGTTTTCATCTTTGGCAATAAAAATTACCACGACCAAGAGAAGCCTCAGAAATCAAAGTAGGCTCATCATAAGGCATGCTTGTTCAGCCTGTTTGTGCAAGGAGGCAATGTTTAGAAGCTCGACGAAGGAAGGAAATTTGTGGAATGATTTGAGATCTTGGTACAGAGAGAATTCAAAAAGATGCCAAATAAGCAGTACAGAGAAAAGATTGGACAACTGACAGAGGTTCGAGCTTAAATTTGAATCTAGGCTGCAACAATCAATCACATTTGTCCAATAAACCATCCGTCATCTTGTTATACTAAACACCTATTCTATACCAAAAAGTAGGAGCCTAAGGTTTACTGTGCGAGTCTTCACCCCCACTCACAACTCAACTTAAGGTCTCCAATCAGAAGTGCTTATGTATTGACCTAGTTCTTCTACCTTGCAAATAGTCACTTGTAAACTTTGAAACTTAAACCAGAAGAAAGTAGATAAGTTTGCTTCCGCACTATGTAACATGGACACAAAATAGTTTCAAAAAAAGAAAAATCCGCATTGCAGAGAGAAATTAATATAGAACCACAAAAGGTGAGGACCGAGTGACCGACTTGAGAAGAAGAGTTGGGTAAGAAGATGGAGAAGGTAAGAGAAAAAAGAATTGAGGGAGAGAAAGAAGAGTAGGGAGAAGGAAGAAGGTAAAAAGGGGACGCACATACTGAAAAGAAAGTCGAAGGATGGACACACTTCTTTTTCCTCCCACCCAACTCTAAAATGGAACCCCTAAAATCGGTAGATTATGACTAACTCATGGATAATTCTAAGAAATATACACTCATCTGATGCAGGGAACTGAGTATAATTGGGCTATTAGCACACTCCAAACTCTATTACATGCTCGTGATATATTTTGCATAAATGGGATTAGGTGGGATCCTGAGCTCAACAATAGTAGTGTATATAACTATATATAGATAGCCATGTACTCATACTGGAGTGCTTTAAGGATGCCATGTCAAAAACCGACACTGGCACTTT
This sequence comes from Aquilegia eximia, assembly GCA_023053565.1. Lineage (NCBI taxonomy): Eukaryota > Viridiplantae > Streptophyta > Magnoliopsida > Ranunculales > Ranunculaceae > Aquilegia > Aquilegia eximia. The sequence goes on from JALIGU010000002.1 coordinate 12,279,712, forward strand.
GTACTTGGGTCAGATTCAATAAGATTATAGGGCATTCTATTCATACGAAATGAGAATTTCAACTCCCAAGTGACAGTACTTGGGGCAAACATCATTTCGGATCAACAAAACGTTATTATTTTACACAAGTAATAGATGATATCTACAGCATTATTTCTTCTTCCTAAACAGTTCATACGTCCACATAAATGCAGAGTAAAACCTCAAGGGACCAGGAATGTTGCTTTTTAACTTGATAAAAAATGAGACTCATATCCATTTTAGGCTTACTGAAAGCATTTTCCACATGGAGTCCTCAAGAACACTTAAGAGAATACTAAGAGAAGCAATAGCTTTGACATTTTGCAAACATATAAAATCTAAAGTTGCATCTACATGGGGCATAGATAGTTGCAGATTTTATATATTCTAGATAATTTTATTTTCCATTGTGAAACCTTTCTTGCCAGTTTATCCTCTTCTTTTTAATATATGAAGCCATCATATGAACAGATGAGTGTTACAGGTGAAAGAATCAATAAGAAAACTGATCAGGTTAAAAAGCAGATTTTATACATTAATCAAAAGGTTTATTACTTAGTTTAATGACCGTCAGAAAATTCTTTCATTCCACTTCATTTGCGAAGGAACAATTTAAATGGTGTTAGGATATTTGGCTTATTACTTGGAATATGTTCAAGGTAGGTTACCCAGTTTAAGATGATTTGAGTGATTATAGATCCCCTAGAGAAATAGAAAGGAACCAAGAAAACAAAATGAGAAGCACGCAAATCTGCAGTACCTGTCATAACTGGAACCAATCATTGGTATGGTCACTCTCTCTTCCTGAGATATCTTGAGCTTAGGTGCCTGTAGGATGTAGCGAAGTTCCGAAGCTTGCCGTCGAATATTAAGAATGGGATGGTTCTTCTCCAACTGTTGATAAAGGGCAATGCAATCTGCATGTCGGTTGTTAGCCTCGTAGGCCATAGCAAGCCATATCTGTATCTGAAACAACAATTATTGTTTGCATCATCATTCAGCAAGCACAAATTAAATACACATTTCAAAATTCCCACACGAATCTTAACAAATATAAAACCAACCTCACCACCAAAGAAAGTAGGCCTGGGAATGATTGTGAGAGCACCCTCAAAGAATTCAATAGATCGACTGTACATCCCTCTGCCGTAAGCTTTCTGGCCCAAGTCAAACATCAATTTGGCATTTGCTCTTCGCTCTGCCTGCTCCTTCGCAACCTATTACCATATATAAACATTAAAATTTCTTCTTGTTCACAAAACCAATGTTACGAGCTAACTAATTGTTCCTTTAAAGTGGCCAAGTGGCAATTTGCCCCTATTCGCGTTCGTTTAACTCTAGCATATGGGGGCATACAGAACATATGATATGGTCTTGTAATAAAATCAGGTCAATTTCCATAGAAAACATTAAGATTCAACCTTCTTTTATAATGAAAGTCGCAACTGATTCATAATAATTAAATCGGTGGGAAACATCGAGATCCAATCATTTTCATGTTTAATTAAATCTAGCATATAATTGTAATACTATATATTAAATATGATGAAAATAATTTCACCTTTTCAAGTTCTCTTCTGACTCTCATCCTTTTCTCTTCTTCAGTTTCTTCATCCCCACCAAACCCATCACCTTCTTCATCTAATTTACTCTGTAACTCCTCTGCTTTCTTCTCTAACTCTTTCTCTTCTTCCAACTCTTTCAATCTCCTTCTCAATCTTGTATCCCAACTTTCTTCTTCATCACCAAATCCATTCCCATCTTCATCATTTAAACTCCCATCATAACCTACTGCATTAGATTTCGATTTCACTCTTCTTCCACGAAGATTCTTATTAACTTCTCCATGTTCTGAATCAAAGTTCTTAATTGCAAGAGAAACAGAGATAGGTGTATTGTTAATAGAAGAATCTCTTTTTGGTTTTGAAAGATTCAAAATAACGTCTAGTGTTACTGGACGAAAATTACGGTCTGGTAATATAGTACGAGGTGATGTTCCATCTAGTAACAAAGCTATGTTTCCGAGCAAAACCGCCATGATTGGTGGCAATAGAATCTAGATTCCAGTGAATGAGAAACAGAGAATCCACAAAAATTAAATAAATATTCAAGATATTGTAATTTTCTATGACCAAAATGTCCATTTATTTGGACTGAGATAGTATGGTGGGAAAGGGAGAATAAATAGTATTGCATAGGGATAGAAATGGGTTTGAAAATATAATGTAGACGTGGCGCGAGATAAGGGTGTGTTGTTGCTTTTGGTTGAGAGAATATGAATATGAATATGAATATGAAAATGAAATAGTGTACACGCAAGTGAAAGTGGAAACGGAACTCAATGGAAGTTCAGTGATGCTAACTCTCAACAGTCACCAATAATGGAATTTTATTTAAAAATTAATTAAAATATATATATATTTTTATATTTTAATTTTATTAGATAATTATGAGATGAAAATGTCAAATTGTTCTCTGCTTTTGAATATTATTTTTTTCTTTTTAATTTCTTATGAATTAATTATTACAAAGAAAAAAGAGTAATTAATAACAAAATATAAATGAGGAACACAATATAGAATTACCTATGTGCACAAGTATTTCTCTACTATTTTGAACAAAAAAGAAAATTAAATCAAATCAAATTTCTACATTTTTTCAAGTTCTTCAGTTGAAAAAGCGTCTATTTGAGGTACTTGTTGGTGTGGAAGACCTTTTACTTCATTGACATGTTTTCCTTCTTCATCACCTTTCTTCTCAACATGACCATCTCGATCTGATTCCCTTTGTTGCACTCCAATATCTTTTTCATCTTTCTCTTGTTTACCATCAAAATTCTTTGATAAAGTACTGGTTGTAGCACTACTCATACTACACTCACCACCACCAGTATCTTCACCAAGGATTTCCACCACCTTCTTCACTAGACTAGTTTCTAGTTCTTCTTTCTTGTCCATCATCTTAGTTGTATTTGTAGCACTATGGCTCTCATACTGATCACCATCATCATCTTCTTTAAGGATCTCCATCACCATCTTCACTAAACTACTTTCTAGTTGTTTTTTCTTGTCCATCTTGTCTGATTTTAATTTTTAGGTAGCTAAAAGCCTAAAACTATGTATAATTTGACTATATATGAACCTATAATAATTATGTCCTGTAACATTTATCTGGCAGTTCCATGGAAACGTGTAGAGAATATGAGCTCCTGCATATGCCCTTGAACCACGTGTGATTAGATCAACTCAACATGCTAATGGGTGATGGACAGCCCAAAAAAATGGCTACTTTAGCCCAAGTCCAATACAAATGGGCCTCATTAATTTTATTTTAGCTCAAGTCCAATACAAGCCCAAAAATGGCTTTTATTTCCATCCAAGAAACAAGTTACCAAGGGCCAATCATACATCAGGGTCTTATGTTTTAGTCACTGAAAATGATTATTTTTCTCTGTACTGGTTGTATTTAGTGTGGATCAGGATCACATTAGAGTAATCCAATCAAGTTGTTGGTTCAAAAGAGTCCAATTGAATTGCTGCAATGAAATGAATCAATGATGAACAAAAATATAACTTCATACTTTGTCAGGAGTGCTATAACTTGTTTAAAGAGAAATAATTAAATTGCAATCTAATCAAATACTTGGCCCCTCTAATATCATTATTGGGAACATGGTTGGCCGGCATATTTCAGTTTTATTTTATTTTATTTATTATTGTATTTTGTGGGTATATGTTTCTCCTTGGCACAACATGAAGTATTCTGGATTATAGTGTTGGTATATGTTTCTGGCATTCTGCTCTATCAAATCATGGGTACTTTTGCTCACCACTAATATTATCAATGTTTATGGTATTCAAGGTTATAACCTATGGAAATTTGAGGAATCCATGCATCCATTAATTTCCTTCTTTGATCAAGTTGGGATCCTTAATTACTTCAAGGTTCATCCAAACATTTTTGTGATCAATTTTTGTCTCAATTTAACGACAAATTTGGAGGTGTCGTTTAGATTTCACTAAAGATACATTTTTCTTCTTTTGCTTAAATATGATGAAAATAACTTCCATAGTTATTAGAAATGAACAAAGATTTACATAAGATGTACTAGTGTTAGCTTAAACTTAATTAATCCCAATTATAGGGTATCCAACATTAGTGTTACTTTAAAGAGTTAAATAATACCACTAATATTGTTTAATTAATGTTTTTTAATTAAAAATAGTTTTCTCTAATAATTGATTGGTTTGTAAAGTTTAATAATAACATTGCAACCAATCAAGTTGTGGTCCTTCATAGTCTCACACCTTTGTACTACAAAAGCACCATTTCCACCAACCTGAGTTGTAAGAGAAGAGAAGACTTAAGACCCTAGTTTTTGTAGGCGTGAAAATAATATTTCTACCATAATCCATGCATGACAACCGTCCACATGGGTGCTTTTTTCTTAATTTATTTCACGTGCATGCATGTGAAATTGTGAATAATCCTCGCCAACCTGAAAAAAATAACTTGCTGAATCTGTGACTGTGATCAGTGATCATTTCTGCATTGCTTGGCCTGTTGGCAAGGCATGATTTTTTTTCCATTTCTTCCTATACAAGGTCATTTAGCTTAACTAGTTAATTATAGATCCAACCAATTCTACAAAGTTTTTTTGTGTTAAGAAAATAAAATAATTTGTCTCTTGCCCACAATTTTTCTCCGCATCTCTCTTATTTATTCACCGATCTCTTCTTCACGATTCTTTCCTTCTCCGTACTCTTCCATGATCAAACCCTACCATTACACGGTATTTCACTTATGTTATACCTAGTACATTTTGTTTAGATCTTAATAAAACTAACAAAATTCGCAAAATCAAAATAGTGCCATGTGTAAGTACCAAACCATGCTAGGTTGAGTATAGAGGACACAGGAGCTAAATAAGGAGAGCAAGCTAGGGAGTACCCAATCGGAGCACAGAACATTCCAGAGGATCACGGGTAAAGCACGTGATGTCTGGCTGTCAAGCATTCACTGTATAGTATGTGATAGAGAATGAAACACGTAGGAGATAATAGAACCGTAGGATGCAAAGGAGGATCCAGCGGTTCAAGGAAGGCGGTGAATATTGCTATAAAAGGATCACGTTAGGGTTCGCTAAAGGTAACTGTTCATTCTTTGCTAAAACCTATTTCTCTAAACCTAGCGGCTTACTGACTTGATCGTTGGAGCTTTATCCACCGGTCATTGTCCGGTGGTCATTGCAGGTATTTCCGTTGAAGCAGCCGAAGGACCCAGCTGAGCTCATCAAGGAAAGGGAGCTTACATTTGGCGCTAGAAGGAGGGCTACTTTGCTACTTCCAGATCTAGGGTTTTGGAGAAGAAGGTTAAAAGAAGAAAGTAGAGAGCAATGGTAACACAAACTAGATCGTCGACATATCTCGGAGGTGTGGCAGCTGGAGATGTTCCGCAAGTTGTTCATCCTCAAAATCTCCAAGATGGAGACGAAGATACAAACAGATTGAGAGAAGAGAACTTGAGATTGAGAGAGCAGATAAGAAGGATGGAAGATATGGATCGTCAAAATCTTCAGGAAGGAGAGAACGAAGCAGTCAGAAATGAAAACCATCAGAGACCATTGGAGAGGGTAATACTAGGAGAAGGTGAAGGAGGAACAAGGCGTCGGATTCCGGGCATAAGAGTGAATGAAGAAGAAGGGTCAGGAGAATCGGGGGTGAGAGCTCGCGAAGGGAGTCGAAGGGAAGGGATGAATGAAGAAGAGATCCCGGCGGCAGATCAATACACCAGACTTTTCGACATGATATGCAAGGTCCAAGAGGACATGAGGGCGCAGAACAAGGGAAAAAACATGGAGGTGACTCAGGATCTGGAGAGATTGGGCAAGAGGCCATTAGCCGAAGTTTGCTACCGTCACGGGTTCCCAAGTAAGTTTCAACCTCCTAAGTTCAATGAATATGATGGAACAACTGATCCTGTGCAGCACTTGAATAATTTCAAGCAAAAAATGGCGGCTTGGGAAGGGAGCCAGTATGACGGAATGTGGTGTCGACTGTTCCCTAGCAGCTTGAAGGACAACGCTACAGACTGGTATCTCAGTTTATCACCAGGGAGTGTATCAAGCTTTGCTCAGCTCAGTGAGATGTTTGTCAAGCACTACATTCATCAGAAAAGACAGGCCGCAGATATAGCATCACTATTTGATTTGGAACAAGCTCCAGGTGAGTCTCTTAGAAAGTTTGTTACTAACTTTAAAAACGAGATTTTGAGAACAGATGGCGGAGTAGATGAAAGAACAGCTGTGGTAGCATTTCAGAAGGGTATAAATAAGAAGTCTCCTGCATATGACTCGATTGTGTCGTCACGGATGGCGACTCTGGATGAACTTTTCCAGAAGACGGAGAAATACATCAGGCTAGAGGACATAGCATCACGGAGAGCTCCTAAAGTGGTACCGGCATCCGTTAACTCTGTGGCGGAAAAAAGAAAGAAAGGAGAAGCTAGCTCACGAAGCGATTCGCCACCAAGAGATTCTGGCACTAGGAGGAACAAAGATGGATCGAGAGGTCATGACAAAAGAGAGAGGAGGGAAGATAGAGATACTTCACCAAGAAAGTTGACACCACCGAAACCGCTACCGCAGCTCACAATGTCACTAGATCAAATTTTGAAGAGAATAAGAGGAAGAAAGTACTTCCAGGAGCCGTCGGTAAGATGTAGAACAGTCAGGGGAAAGCCATTCTGTGAGTATCATCAGACTTACAACCACCCTACTGGAGATTGTTATGAGTTCAAATCCTTGATATGGAAATGGATGGAGGAGGGCCATTTGAGAGAGTTCATAGTGGAAAAGAACAAGGAGGAAGACAAAATAGAAATTCAAGTCAGAGGGACCGTTAACATGATCTTAGAAGGAGCCAGAGAATCCTTGAACGAGGTCAGACGGAAGATAAGAAGAGTGATGCAGATAAGAGAAGACTTACAAACAGTCGGAGCCGTTCCAGTCATGCGAAATGGCAGACCAGTGCATCAGAGTGAGCCGATTGGGTTTTCAGAGGAAGACCTCAAAGGAGTAGTCACACCACACAATGACCCATTGGTCATTTCCATACTCATTGGAAATTGGAATGTCACGAAAGTGTTAGTAGATTGTGGAAGTGAGGTAGATGTTCTGTTCACCAGAGGCTTGGATCAAATGAAGCTGGAGAGAAGTAGCTTGGCAAATTCACCTGGAGATATTTACGGATTCAATGGGGGAGCAGTGCGGCCAGTTGGAGAGATAGTCTTACCGGTTACAGCACACACCAGAACCGTCATGTCGAGATTTGTGGTCATAGATGCTCCAACAGAGTATAATGCAATCTTGGGAAGAGAATGGATCCATCTTATGAAGGCAATTCCGTCAAGTTACTATCAGAAGATCCGTTTTCCAACTGAAGATGGACAATATGAGATAAGGAGCAATCAGGCTATGGCCAAAAATTTGAAGATAGCAACAGTGAAAAGTATGAGGCATGGCACAGCAGATGCTGGGCCGTCATCTATCCCGGCATAGCAACGACAGAAGGAGGGTGACGGGTTCCCGCGTGAAGTGCTCAAGACAGAAGAACAAACGGAGCCCGTCAACCTCAATGAGGTAGGGGATCAGAGGATCACCTACATGGGAACCAACTTGAATGAGAAGGTGAGATTTGATCTTTTACAATTCTTAAAAGATAATATGGATGTATTTGCTTGGTCTATGAATGATATGACAGGGATCGATCCAGACGTAGCTTGTCACAGATTGAATGTCAATCCAAGTTTCAAACCAGTTGCGCAGAAAGTGAGAACAGTAAAACCGGCACTGGCAGAGGCAATAAAACAAGAGATCGAGAAGATGGAGTTAGCTGGAATAACAAGAGAAGTTCAGTATCCAGAGTGGGTATCTAACATAGTGGCGGTTCCAAAGAAAAACGGAAAGGTTCGGATCTGTATAGACTTCACAAACTTAAACAAAGCATGTCCAAAAGATAGATACGTCATGCCAAGGGTGGATGAGCTAGTGGACAGAACAGCAGGCTTTGGGTTACTATCATTCATGGATGGCTATTCCGGCTACAATCAGATTCCTCTATATGGTCCAGATCAGGAGAAAACGGCCTTCTATGCTGGTAAGAAAACTTTATGTTATACCAAAATGCCATTTGGTTTGAAGAATGCAGGAGCTACTTATCAGAGGCTGGTAGAGAGGATGTTCGAAGATCAGCTAAGGAAGACGGTAGAGGTATACATTGATGATATGTTAGTCAAGTCCAAAGAGCCGGAGGATCATCTCAAGGACCTGGGAGAAACCTTCCGGACACTGCGTCAATTCAATATGAAGCTTAATCCAGAAAAATGCACTTTTGGAGTTCAGTCAGGAAAGTTCCTTGGTTACATTGTTACCAAGAGAGGAATAGAGGTTAGTCAAGAGCAGATCAGGGCACTCACGGACATGGCGTCACCAAGAACACAGAAAGAAGTGCAAGTACTGGCGGGCCGAATTACGGCATTAGGAAGATTCATATCAAGATCCACAGATAAATGCAAGCCAATTTTGAAGCTCTTGAGAAAGAATTTATCTTTTGCTTGGAATGATGAGTGTGAAGAAGCCTTCCAGAAGTTGAAAGAATACTTGAGTAGACCGCCAGTTCTGTCAAAGCCATTTCCGGGGGAGACGCTCTATGTTTACCTAGCAGTGTCGGACATTGCAGTAAGTGCGGTCTTGACCAGAAGGGAGGCCTCAAAGGAGAGCCCAGTCTATTTCCTCAGCAAGAAGATGACTTCACCAGAGACAAGGTATTCTAGAGTGGAAAAGTATGCCCTCGCTTTACTATTTGCAGCTCAAAGATTAAGACCTTATTTCGAAGCTTATAGTCTGACAGTGGTTTCAAACCTCCCTCTCAATCAAGTGATGCCAAAAATCGAACGTTCTGGGAGAATGGAGAAATGGGCAGTTTCATTGAGTAAATATCACATTCAGTATGAGCCCAAGAAGGCGGAAAAATCACAAGTGCTGGCGGATTTCTTGGCAGATTTCCCAGTGGAGGATGTAATCAAGGGTGCAAAAATGCAAGAGGAAGAGCAGCTAGAGTATCTAGAAGTCCAAGATACCGGATGGAAAAGCGTCAAAGGATGGAAGGTGTTCACCGATGGGTCAGTAAATAAAGGAAGATCAACAATCGGAATAGTAGTGGTAACACCAGAGGACACTAAGATCGAGATCGCAGAAAAATTAGCCTTTCCGGCTACCAATAATGAGACAGAATACGAGGCGGTGCTGAAAGGTTTGGAAGTATTGCTGAAGTTAGAGGTAAAGGAGGTTACGGTTTTCACAGACTCGAAATTGGTGGTGGAACAGTTCAATGGAACATACAAAGCTCAGACTGGGAAGATGATGTTGTACTTGCAAGCATTGAAGAGGAGTGTAGCAAAGTTCTCGAAAGTTGATATTGTACATCTGTTTAGGGGAGAGAACCGGCATGCGGATGCATTGGCTTACCTGGCAACGGCAACAGAAGAAAATTCAACCAAGACCATAACGTTCATGCAAAGATCTCAGCCAATGATAGAGGTGGAGGAAGTGACTGTCAATCTCATTCAGAACTTGGAAGCAAGTTGGATGGACCCAATAATAAGCCACTTAAAAGGTGGTTCTCTTCCGGAAGACAAAGCAGAAGCTAGATCGATTGTGGAGCAATCCAAAATGTATGCAATGATAGGGGAAGACCTGTATAGGCGATCACCAGCTGGACCGTTATTGAGGTGTGTACACCCATCCCAAACAGAAGGAGTCATGGCGGAAAGTCACAATGGAAGTTGCGGCAGTCATTCACCGGGACGGGCCATGGCACACAGGATAATGATTCACGGGCATTACTGGCCAGGTATGTATAAAGATTGTTGTAACTATGCTAAGAAATGTCATGGTTGTCAGATTCATGGGAGACTCATACATACCCCAGCTGAAAACCTTCACTTTATAAGCAATCCGTGGCCTTTTTCAATGTGGGGAATTGATATTGTGGGAAAACTGGAGAAGTCACAGGGAAGAGAATATTTAATTGTGGCCACAGATTACTTTACAAAGTGGATTGAGGCAGAACCGTTACGAAGGATCAGGGAGGTAGATGTCAAAGATTTTATCTGGACCAACATCATCTGCAGGTTTGGCTTACCAAGGGCTATAGTAGCGGATAACGGTGCTCAATTCCGTGGAGAGGAGTTGAAAAAGTTTCTGGCAAGCTATAACATAAAGCAACTCTTCGCAACACCATTTCACCCGCAAGGAAATGGGCAGGCGGAAGCATCAAACAAGGCCATCCTGGAGGTACTGAAAAAGAAGCTTGAGGATAAGAAAGAAAAATGGTATGAGAATCTTTGGGAAGTACTATGGGCATACCGGACGACTCCGAGAAGGTCCACAGGGGCAACTCCATTCTCCCTCACTTATGGGATGGAAGCTGTGATACCACAAGAAATGTTGGTACATACGGCTAGAAGAATGGTGGTCGATCTAGGGAAGAATAATGAGATAATAGAAAGAGAGCTGGTCTTAGCTGACGAGGTCCGGGAGCGCGCCAAGCTCAGATTGGAGGGCTATCACCGTCAACTAGAGAGGACATACAACAAAAGAGTCAAGCCAAGAAGCCTAGTTCCAGGGGATCTCGTGTTAAGAAAACAGAATCCGCCTCCAGCCAAACTAGAGCCAAACTGGGAAGGGCCTTTTGTGATAGACAAGGCGGGAGCGAATGGAGCATACTACTTAACCTACCAAGACGGTACCCCTCTTGATAAGCCATGGAGTATCAGCAATCTAAAGAAATACTATGCCTAGAAGGCAGAGATGTATTAGAGCAAAAAAGAGTATGTACCTAGATTTGTTTGAATTTCAATGAAAATATAAGATTTTGTTGTTATTAACTTATCTAGTTATATATATCTAGCATTGTTGTCTGAGACCAAGCCAAAGGTCAGGCATAGAAGAAACCCAACTAAGATTGGTGGGAAATAACATAAGTGTAGACTTGGCGAGGCAAGCCGTTAACTAAATGTTAAAGTCTCTATATGATTATTTCTTCCCCATTGAGTTTGATTTAGACAATACAGTGGGATGCCTCTAAAAGAGAAGAGCAATAGTGCTAATGTGTTAACAGGGTTGCACTTGCTGAACCGTGACGACGGGATCAGTAGAAGTATAGCCTAATGTTAACACATGAGAAACCAAAACAAGAAGATTAAAATAATTGATAACAATTATAAGAGTTTACAATGTTGAAAGACTTTTGTCAAATTCAAAGTTAATCAAATTACAACTCAAGGCAAGGGATCTCGGGTGGAGGCGCTAGGAGGTGTTATCCGCATTTTCTTGGCAGAAAGGATGGCGGTTAAATTTTCCTTCACTTGAGCCTTCACTTGCATGGCAAGCTCCTCTTTAAATTTGGCCTCCATCTCCTCATATTTTGAATTGTAATCAGCCAGGAGAGTTTCTCTTTGCTCCCGTAAATCGGACAGATACTGCTGATAGTCAATATCATGAGCGGCTTCGAGTTCATTTATTTTCACTAAGCTATCAGCCCATTTCCCCTCCAACACTGCTACCCGGGTGGCATGAGCAGCTTCAAGTGCAGCAGTATGCTCACGGTGCTCACCCTCAAGTGCAGCAACACGTTCACGGTGTTCACCCTCAAGCCTTTTTCGGTTCTTCTCGATCTCAACATCACGGGAGGCGATTATTTCTTTAAGTTGAATCTTAAGTTGCTCGATCTCGGCTTGAAGAGCCCATTTCTCGCGAACCAGTCGATTCTTCTCCACTGTGAGATTGTGCTTCTCTTTTACAATATTTTCTTTTTCTTTTTCCAGCCTAGAAGCGTTTGAGAAAGACTTGACGGCAAGGCCGTTAACCTACAATTTAATAGAAAAGTTAAAGTAAAAAAAAAAAAAAAAAAAAAAGGGGAGACTTACGAGAGCTAGACCACGGAAATATGCATCTCGGTCCTCACCAAGGTTCATCTGATCAATTTTAGCTTGATCAGAAGGAAGAATAGAATTGTAGATAGCGGCGAAAGCAGTTGCCCCATTGTCAAAAGTCGAAGCTGAGGGATCACGGGGAAAGGGAACGGTTGGAGTCTGGCTTGGAGACTGGGGAGAGGGAGAGTCAGCAAGTGCTTTACCACGAGAAGAGGAGCCAACCTTGTCAGGGTCATGGGCTGGTGCAGACTCTGAAAATGAAAAAGGACCTTGGGAAGGTTCACCGGCAGGAGGTGTAGAAGTCTTTTCAGCAGATGGTGCCGGATTAGTCTCAGCATCAAGGTTGGGAGAGAGTTGCTGGTCATCTACGGCTTGGTCACCTGATCCAGATGAAGAATAATTAAGAGTACGATGGCGGGTACACTTAGGTGCTTCACGAATAGGTGCAACAAGTGTAGCAACATCAAAAATTTCGTGATCAATAGGAAGTGGTGGAGGCATCACACCAATAATAGGGGGCTCATTTGGATCAAGGAGAGCCATGGAAAATTCCTTAAGAGGAGAAGATGAAGGATGAGAAGTTGAACCTGGTTGAGCGAGATTGTCCACGCCGGTATCTTCAAATAGGAGACCACCATCAAACCCAAGTTCATCAAGATTAAAAGAAACCTTGATTCCTCTAAAGTTTGGTTGTCTGGGTTCTCCCAGAGATTCACTGGAGGAAGCAGAAGGGGATCCCGGAAGAGGAGAAGGAGCTTCTGTCATTTTGGCCCTTTTCACCCTAGGAATGGAAGGACCGGGTTGCTTTGAACGCGCCAGGTGAACTTCGGGAGATTCCGGCAATGTCTCTGGTTCACCTTGGACTGCCTGAAAATCAGAACTTTCAGTTGAGGAAGAAGAAAGATCACGATTACAGTTCCTGACAATCTTTTGAACTCGAAGAGCAGATAAGAAAGGGGGAAGTCGGGCAGTTACTCTTTTTTGCTTCTTCTTCTCAGATGGCGCTGAAGCTGCGGAAGGAGGTTCACGGGTTCGCTTTTTAGTCAGAATCGTCTGAAGAGGGATATTATCTACACCGTCATCAGATTCTCTCTCCAACTCAGTAGTGGCAGCGGCAGAAGCTTTACCCTTCCTTTGTGTTGATCGGGAAGTAGGAGGAATAGCAGAAGACCTGCCCTTTTTATCCCTGAGATAATCTTTGTGGCAGCAGACGGGTAAGACGTATTCCCCTAGATCAAGATCCTTAACGATTGGGGTACCGTCTTTCCTCGAGGAAGTAAGTTCACGAATGGCGGAATAAGCGTCAGCTCCAGATCCTATCAAAGATTCCCAAGGGGCGTCTTTGCGGGGTCTTAAGGCTTTGCCGTCACCGCGAACCTCTGGGATAGAAAACAGATAAAAGAGTTAGACAGACACCATCAAAAGAATTTTCATCCTAGGAATGTTAATATAAGAGCAAAGTAGAGAAAGTGAGGAAAAAACCTCCTAGATTAAACCGCCAATATTTTAAAGGGTTAGAAATGCCAGGTCCTTTTCCCCCGAAGTTACCAAAGACAATCATAGGAAAGTCAGGCCATTCCTTGTCACTTTCCGGCAATTTTTCGATAATAGATCGCCTGCCGGGGCGTTTGACGAAATAGTAATAAGGTTGACCACATTTTTCTTCGCAAACCCGAAGATAATAACATTGACGTATATCAGCAAGGGAAACGACAGTTCCTTCGTTGTTTAGCTGGTCAAGGGCCCGCAGGATACGCCAAAAGTTACCAATACATTGTCCAGGGGCGACTTGGTAAAAATTAAGTACATCACGAACTAAATCGGAAAAAGGAAACCGGCAACCAAAAGCTATTTGGTGGGCTGTCACCATAATAGCATCTTGGCGGTTAAAGTCGTGATGTGCAAAGCGTAGGGCATGTTTGTAGTTGAAAATTTTAACATCTTCAGGAATGTCGTATAGCTCACAGAGTAGATCTAAATCGGGTCTATAAGGGTAGGTACTGGGCACATACGAATCGAGGTAATAACTGGAAGGGGAAGGGTGAACACCGCCATCACCTTGACCTCCTTCAACTGTCTTCCTCGAAGAATCTTTCTTTTTCAGATTTTGATAAGAAGCCATAAAGAAAGGCTAACCAAAATCGTAGAGAAAGAAAGATTAGGGGCGTATACAGGGTGACTCCAAGAGGAGGAATGGAGAGAAGAAAAATAGTTTGGAAATTTACGGCAATTGAAATGCAGAGTATATAGCGAGAAGAAGAAAAATGAAAACCTAGATCTAACAATGGCTAAAATTAAAATCAAGAACAAAGAGAAGAGATTAACCTGAATTAGTTGACGGAGGAAGAAATAAAGACGAGAGTCGAACTTTCAGGGGACCGGACGGTGCGAGATTTCGTAGAGAAGATGAAGATTGAAGAGAAAGATAAACAAAGGAAGAGAATGAAGAAGATGAAAAGCAAATGGAAGAATTGGGCTAAAAGTTGTTAATTTATATGAGGATAATCCCAGGGGTATTACGGGAAGAGACAAAATAATGACGAGACAGTAGCATTGGGAAGCGAAAGGACAGCAGTTAAAATCATAAGTGCGTCTGGGTAAGAGTGAAAGAGGCACGCGTAGGAGGTTCGGGACTCGAGAGCATGCGCAATTAATGAGTAGCTGGGAAGATAGAGATAAGGCAGAACCGAAGGCACGTGAGGAGCAGGTGATGGATTAAGTAATTATGACAGCTTTTCCGTCATCTTAAGGAGTTGATATTTAGGCAGAGAAAAAGCCTTTGAGCCGCCATCTAAGAAATATAGATAACGGTCAAAGGAGGGGCGATGTAAGTACCAAACCATGCTAGGTTGAGTATAGAGGACACAGGAGCTAAATAAGGAGAGCAAGCTAGGGAGTACCCAATCGGAGCACAGAACATTCCAGAGGATCACGGGTAAAGCACGTGATGTCTGGCTGTCAAGCATTCACTGTATAGTATGTGATAGAGAATGAAACACGTAGGAGATAATAGAACCGTAGGATGCAAAGGAGGATCCAGCGGTTCAAGGAAGGCGGTGAATATTGCTATAAAAGGATCACGTTAGGGTTCGCTAAAGGTAACTGTTCATTCTTTGCTAAAACCTATTTCTCTAAACCTAGCGGCTTACTGACTTGATCGTTGGAGCTTTATCCACCGGTCATTGTCCGGTGGTCATTGCAGGTATTTCCGTTGAAGCAGCCGAAGGACCCAGCTGAGCTCATCAAGGAAAGGGAGCTTACACCATGAAAGTAAACATGAGTAGACTTGAGTATACCGATTTTGCCAAAAATTCTACACTAAAAATCAATTTAAAAGCCGAGTATTCATGTATATTTACGAAATTTTGTGTGCGGATATTTTTGAATTATGGACTTTGACCACACATAAATGTAAGTTGGGCATTGGTCCTTTCTCTCTGAAATTCCCACTTCCAAATGGGGCTGTGACTTGTGATCATCATCATCATCATCATCATTCATCATTCATTATAACGTTCATAATAATAACTGTCATAACGGTAACAGCCTGCAAACTTTATTCACATGGGGTGTGAGTAGAAAATTAGTACACTAGCTAGTTGAGGTTTTCACAAGAACAAGAAGATGATGAGTAGTAGAAGTAGTAGTAGTAGTGTTGTTTCTTCATAGGGAATATCCAACGATAAAGACAGATAGCTTTGCTTCCTTTCTTCTCAACTTTAACAAAAAACAAATACATATAAATAAATAAATAATCTATATTTTTTTTCTCTGGTGCAGTTTTCCCTCAAAAACTCCAATACGACGAAACAACCTCAAATCTTGGGGGGATTCCCAATTCAATCTATTCTCTTCACTTTTCTTGTTTCAATCAGATCTGAAACTCTTTCTTTCATTATTTACAGAAACCCCCTTTTCTTCTTTCTTTCTTTCTTTCTTTCTTTCTTTCTCATTACTTGTTACAGACTATTATGAACCATTGTTCATCATCACTCTGCATTTGTTGGGGATCTGTTTACTACTAATCAGGTAATCTTTTTTTCTTTCTTTTTGTTGGGGGTTCTTTCGATTCTTGTTTAATTATCTGTTAATAATGTATGAAAATCTAGCTTTGATGTTTCATTCTTGTTTTTTTCTCTGTTCTTTGAGATTTTAAAGAAAGGGGTTTTGCTTTTATGTTTGAAAAATTGATGTTTTAGAAGATTTTGAAGTGTGGGTATTTCGAATTAAGTTGTTGAAATGTTGATTTTGGATTGTATTTGATGTAACAGAGTTTGGGGGTTATTGATTCATTTGATTGGAAGACTCTTGATTTGAGTTAAGTATACTGTATACTGTAATTGATGGCTACTTCGGGATTGTCGCCCGCCACCTCCCGAAGAAATCTTTCTGGTGTGGCAGTGACTCCAAAATGCCCTAAGGAATTGGTTAATGGTAGTGGTGGTGGCGGGGTTGTTTGTGATGCTGAAGTTAGTTCTATACCAAAGCTTCGAAATACTGCTTCAGCTACTAAGAGTAAGCCTTCTACTATTTCGGGGAAACCTCGCCCCCCTTCGCAATCTGGTCTCTCAGAGCAGTCTTCAAACGATGTTTCTTCTGCTTCCTTTGTGACTGCTTCAGAGCATGGGATGAAGAATGTTGGCTATCGAATGGGTCCCGTGACCCACCATAAAGAAAGGGCTTGTGAGCCTTCGCAAAAGAAGGAACAACCCTCGACCGTGAAGTCATCTTTGAAATCCAACAGGGAGCTATCCGTAGTTGTTGATTCATGTGATCCTTTTAGGTACCAGGAGCAAGTTTTAACAGAAGCAGCTCAAAAAACTAACTTTGGCTTTCCTGCGAAGGACTCAGCAAAAACCTGCATCGGGTATCCCTCTGATGAGCCGAAAAATTGTAATTCAGTTAACATGTTGAAGGCAGCTGAAGTTGCTTCAGTTCCCCATGAAGAATGTACTGAGCTACCGAGTGAGAAGCTGACTGCTAACTCATGCATCACCCATTATAAAAGTCCACCTGAGAGTTTATACAACGGAACCCAGTACACCGAAGCTAAGGATAGCTTTGCTACAATGGAAGTTAGTGACTGTGCCAGCAGTGTTGGTAAGTCCAGTGAAAGCACCAAAATTAGCTTATCGTATGATTTAGAGAGCGGGAAGACTAGCATCTGCAGAGGGAGCAGTGCCAGTGATGTTAGCGATGAGAGCAGCTCGAGTAGCTTTAGTAGTGTAGTAAACAAACCTCACAAGGGAAATGATACAAGATGGGATGCAATTCAAGCTGTTCGAGCTCAAGAGGGTATGTTGGGGCTAAATCACTTCAGGCTTTTAAAGCCGTTAGGGTCTGGAGACATAGGTAGTGTTTACTTGTCGGAGTTGTGTCGGACTAAAAGCTATTTTGCCATGAAGGTTATGGATAAGGCAGCTCTAGCAAGTCGGAAGAAGCTGCTACGAGCTCAGACAGAAAGGGAGATATTGCAATGTCTAGACCATCCATTTCTTCCTACACTATATTCACATTTTGAGACAGAGAAGTTCTCTTGCTTGGTCATGGAGTTCTGCCCCGGTGGAGACCTGCATGCACTTCGCCAGAGACAACAAGGGAAACGATTTTCCGAGAATGCAGCTAGGTAATATCTGTGTTCCTTTCCTATTTGTGTATTCTAGTGCAATATTCAGCTGTTCTACTGTGTTTTTATGGTCTGTGATGAACATTTCTATTTCCTAAATGCATATGTCACGGCTTAGTAAGTATCCCCTTCCGAAATGTTATAAGCTTTGCAGCTGTGCCATTGTCTTGTCTCACTTGAGATCATGTGGTAGTAGGACCATGAGGCGCTTAGAGTTTCTTGGTCAGAAGTTTGTGAAATAATTAGTACAGTAATGGTTAAAGCTTGAGGAACACACAACATTGAGCACTGGTTTTTAACTTTTTTATCATGTGATGTACATAAAGGAAGATGACTAGATCCACAGTCTACAGACTTATCTCTATGTCTTGGTGCACATCCTATGCATCATGATGCACTTTTTATTACGAATGAAATAGAAATTGCATTCCTATTACTTGCTTTAACATCTGCTATTATGGGATGCAGGTTCTATGTGGCAGAGGTCCTCCTTGCTTTGGAGTACTTACACATGCTTGGGATCATCTACAGAGACCTTAAACCAGAGAATGTTTTAGTAAGGGATGATGGTCATATAATGCTGTCAGATTTTGACCTTTCTTTAAGATGTGCTGTGTGTCCAACTTTGGTGAAGTCCACAAATTCAGAGGACCCTTCAAAAAGGAATTCTGGATATTGCATCCAACCGGCTTGCATCGAACCTTCTTGCTTAATCCAGCCATCTTGCATACAGCCCTCTTGTTTTACACCACGCTTCTTTTCAAACAAGTCCAAGAAAGAAAAGAAAGCAAGAGCAAAGGGAGAGGTATACAATGCAGTGAATCTACTTCCTGAGCTCATTGCAGAACCTACAAGTGCACGATCGATGTCCTTTGTGGGAACCCATGAATACTTGGCCCCAGAAATTATTAAAGGTGAAGGCCACGGCAGTGCAGTAGATTGGTGGACATTTGGAATCTTTCTCTATGAGCTTTTATTTGGAAAGACTCCTTTTAAAGGAGCAGGAAACCGTGCTACCTTGTTCAATGTTGTAGGGCAACCTCTAAGATTTCCAGAATCTCCTAGTGTTAGTTTTGCTGCAAGAGACTTGATCAGAGGTCTGCTTGTAAAAGAGCCTCAGCATCGCCTTGCGTATAGACGTGGTGCTACAGAAATTAAGCAACATCCATTCTTTCAGAACATAAATTGGGCACTTATCCGATGTACAAACCCACCTGATGTACCAAAGCCATTTATGACAGATTTATTGGAAATGGAGTCACCATCAGCACCAAAAAATGCGGATATACCAGGGGTAGATGTAAAACCTTCAGGTAACTATTTGGAAATTGATTTTTTCTAAATTTTTGTAATTGTAGTGTTCTGCACACATATCATTGCCCTCATTGTATTCTGCTTGAGCGATTCTTTTTCACGGCAAACAGAAACGATCCGTATAGGGCCCATGTAACTGATGCTCTATCTCTGCAATGGGCATGATAAACAATTGTAAGAAATGCATGAAAATGAAGATGAATATGTTGTTGTTTTTCTTGTCATTGCCCTTCTTCGTCCTTTTACTTCATGTCTTTTAATACTAATGGAGAGAGACGAGAATCTGTCGGGATTCATAAGTAAAATCATACATTTGCATGTTTCAATGGATTAAAAAGAGCTTAAACTTTTAATTTATTGACCTTGGTTCTTTGTTGGTGGCGCTTTAGTTATACATACCTGTTCAGAGGAGTGATACAAACATGTTTTACTTCAGTGAACAAAGTATAATGTATATCATTTAACTCATTTCATTTAATGTTTGGGTTATATATGTATACTTTACTGAAGTAAATTAGATTTTATTTACTCAGTAAAATTGCCAACAACGTGGTATACCTTCATGAGTGGCTACTCTGACCTTTTAGCTAGAAGTCATCATTGATCTTTTAGTATTGTTATGGCAAATGAGTGTCTATGTAGATAGACCTATATATGGAGTATAGGACGAATGTTGTTTTTCTTTTGCTAAACCTTTTTTTTTTCATTGTAATGGTAGTATTTCTAGAAAGTGTGAGACTTGTTATCCAAGTGAAGATGGCTCCAACTTGGCTTCATGGAAAATTGTAAAAATGTGGCATTTGGACATTAGATCTTTTTAATTAGAAGCAACTGCTGAACTACAGTCTGCAACTCTATATATATAAGCTATGTGTCACCGCACGATTTAAATTTCTATAAACATCTAACAGACAAAAACGATGTCTTAGATATTGTAAACTTTCTATAAACTTCTAACAGATGAAACCGATGTCTTAGATATTGTAAACTTGAACAAAAAGGCCATAATAACTGAAAATTTCTAATTTTCTATTGAATTTTAAAACCGAATGTTGTGAGTAGCGTAATTGTTTCTTCCAACTGATACGACTTTTGAAAGCAAAAGAGAGGAGACTAGTGCGATCTATAGTTTGATAAGGGAAGTAACTCCATGTATCTGGATTATTATAGAATCACGGTAGTGAACTAAGGATATCAGGTAAGTCAAGAAGTTGGAGGGATGAACATATTAGCTCGCACGAGTTAGGAGTATGTAACCCATCAAAAGGGAAATAACAAATGATGAGTTTGGCACTTGATGAATATTAACCACATAGGCTAGAACTGTGATCATAGGGAAACAGTAGCAACACACTTGGGAGTTCCATATGTATGCCACTGGCTAAATGACACTTTCTCTTCCAAAAAGTATGAACCCCTAGATAAAGTGTATCTTCTAGAGTTCTAGTAAGTAGCAGATATACAACTCACACAAATGTCCTGCCTACTGCATTCCTCTATGTATATAGGCATAACAGCCGCAACCTTGTAAAGTCATGGCATTTGGAGATGGATCTTTGTTTATCACCTAGTGTTAATCTTTCAAAATAATGGTATATTGATATGGGTAGAATGCTTCTTATTACCATCTCCCTGTACAATGGTGTCAGATTTTGGCAATATGTATAAAACAATGAATTCCCAGAAACATAGAGTTTCAGTTAAATTTCCCTGAAAAGCACACACAGTCAAAGAAGTTTCTTTCAGCTCCGCGTCCACTTGGTTCTTGTCCATTTTGTTCTTGAGATCTTTCCAACTCCTCTTGGCCCTCTATAACCTTCTTTCCGGCAAAAATAATGGTGACCTCACAGAAATCTGGCACATGCTTTTGGACAAATTCCCCCTTGCCCAGTCTCATCTTCAATTTCCTGGAGGATTATCAAAAGATTTAAAGTGTTAGTACTTGGAAATAAAATGTTCTTGTTTACCTGTACATTTACCACACTCTCTGTCTCTGTTTGCAAGAACCACAATTTGGTAGTGTGGCATATTGTGGGCATGTGGCATGTGTGCATTCTTATATTCTAAAGCTAATGCTGATGAGGATCTACAGAATAGTGATCAAAAGCCTCTAGTTCCATTAAGATACAGGAAATTGAAACCTGAGTCTTCAGGTTACAAAATAAAACTACTAACATTAACAATAGTATTAATCTAGTTTATATAGCTGTTACATTTATTGGAAAAAAAAAATCAATAATAAATAATAAACCTAGTAAATACAATATTGAGAGAAAATGAGATGAGATGAGGATACCTGGATGAGGGGCTTTTGGTTCCCATGACAAGTATTGTGATGTTTAGGACAGGAACGAGTTCTAGAATTGCTTTAGCTGTCTGGTTACTTTCAATAAGCATAGTATCTACTGTAACCTGAATCATAAGATGAAGATGCTGTCAAGTTGTGAAGTCTGACTGTACTGCTTCTGAATAAAAAAACCACAGACCAACCTTTGCGTCATTGCACAATTGAACATATTTCTGCAACAAATTCCGCCTCCTTATATTCTCTTCTCTGAGGAATGAATTTACTTGTTCTTGACTTGCTTGGCTTCTTAGCATCTTCCCAACTGCCACGAAAAACTAATCAAGTTTATTGTAATTTGCAAGTTAGTGGTAGAGTTACCATCTTCTTGTACATGTGGTTCACTCCATTTATAGGATGCATCCACCAATGAGCAGGGGGGCAGGGGTGTCTCATATGCCTTAGTCTGACTGATAATCTGACTGATAATGAGTATTAGAGTTTCGACTATGCAGATTGATGGCAGGTGAGCAGGTCAACTAGTATTAGTGTATTACGCATGTCTTCAGAGGAAATAACAATATGGCTTTTAATAATAAGGATCCCTTAACATTATAGATGGCCTTAATTTTTGGTGTCTTCTTTGTCAAAGCTGCGGCTAGATCAGTTATATTATACAACATTGAATTGAGGATGAGATCTATGACTATTATTATTATTATTATATATATATTTTTTTTTTGCAAGCGGGGTTGAAGGACCCCTACTCTTTTTAACTCAGTGTGAAAACTTATATCAACAATCAGCTGTTGACGTGTTTCGAACCCACAACCTCTCCACTCTGTGAGAGGGATGCTACCATTGAGCCACAGGCTCATTCGCATGACTACAAATATTCTTTTGCAAAAGTAATTTCCTGTTTCTTCCTGTTTCATCTGACTTTTGGCTAATAATAGATTAAATAGATGTAATTTAAAAATCATTATACAAGAATTTGTTCATGAGATATTCCTTAGCATATACTTCCCCTTCCATCATTCCTTTGGACTTGTTAAATATGTAAGGTTAAACTTAATACGTGGAACTTGAGACTGGAATATGAATTTTCATAAGAGCTGTATTTTTTATGTCTGATTACATGGATTATGCGTGGCAAATCCGCTAATTACGTAACAAAAAAATGGAAATCTATTGAGGCTTCCCTAGTGAAGTATCAAAAAAAATACAGTTGAGTGATTTCCAGTGATTGAGAAATTCCATTTTTAAAATGTTTTTTTTTTTTTTTTTTTTGGGTTTTGCAAATGTATTTTTGAGAAGATCAGTTATCTAGATCAAACAGACCCTAATTTGAATACCATGAAACAAGTAGAACTGTATATGATCTTCTCTACGGAATTTATTTTTAGAAAGTATTTAGAATGGGCACAAAACTTTAGAGTACAGTGTAAGAAAATTAGTGACAAGCATATTGCAGAACTTATATACAGTATCTTCTTTGGCTTTTAAATCATTTATATCAACCATTAAACAAATATCAGAACAATGTGTTCTTCATCCCAAAAGTTTCACCATGCAGGATTAAAGGAAATAAAAATAAAGGAAATTAAAGGAAGCATTTCTTACCTGGTGTAGGGATGTAGCTAACAGGAGGGAAGACATGGATAAGATATACACAAGTCCCTGGCAGAACTGCATGATTAAGAGTCCATTTGACAACATCCAAATCATCTTTGCCAACCGCAATGTAGATATTGTTTCCTCCATCTCTAGTACTACTTGCAAAACTCTTACTCTCATCTATTTCTATAATCTCCGGCGACATAAAATCCGTATTCTGATATTGATGTAGTTCCCCAAACGACCCGGATTTCTTTTCTTCTTCCGTGATGATGTCCATGGTAGTATGTGACAAAGATGAACTGAGTTTTATTCTTCACAGCTTACTTCCTCACCTCATATAAAAGAAGATGAAGAAATGAGCGAAGTAATCAAAGAGATTATCTGTTTGGCAGGTTATATGAGAATGAGTCGTTGCTCTCAAAGAAAACAAAGAAAAAGGGGAGATACTTTTTTGTCAAGGATTGCAGGCTTTTGGATGTGTTGCTATTGATCTAGAACTCTTCTTTCTACATTAGTTTCCTTGCCTTGTTACCCTACTTTTTAATGTGTTTTGGGTTGACTTTTGTCTTTAGAAAAGAGGGTTGTGAGAATCATTGAGAGACAAAGACGAAGTGAGATGGAGACTTCCATTAAATCTAAGTATTCTAGTCCATATGTCTAGATCAACTCCTATAGTTTGTATAAGGTCCAAGGTAAAAAAGTTCTTGCATTTTCCTACACACCACCTTCACCAGTTATGATGTTCTTGCATTTCTGGTAAGGATTTTTTCCTAAGGAGACCAGGTCCCCTATGCTCTGGTGTACAGTAAAAATCAAATTTGAACTAGTAAAAACACACGTGGATCGTAGATTTGATCCAAGGAAGCATTGAAATACATGTATGGTCGTATGGATGTTGGGTTTAATCCTAGGCTGCAGGTAGACTGTGATTTCGCTTTACGCATTGGTGCATATATGCTGGAACGCTCGATCACTTTGAGGATGCTTTGCTAATCACACAGTGCACATAAAATGTTTTGGGTGATTGGATGCCATGTAAATTCACATTCCAAAGGAAACATAAGAAGCTCTGCATTTTTCCAAGATGATATTGCACCTAATGAGCCCCATAACCTTTTCTCTTGTATACTGTGAACAATTCTAACATGAAAGCAGACTAAGCTTATTGACGTTGTAAAAATGAGACCTTTACTTGGTCTGTCCACAAAGTCTTACTTTTATGTAGATTTAAGTCTTACTGGTATCAGATTTCCTTGTGAGAAAAAAAAAAAAAAACACAATTGAAAGCATAAAAAACAATAAGTTTCAATCAGAGATGAGCAGAGAGCAGGTGAAGGCTGACCATACATATTATAAGCAAGTTCAATTAGCTTAATATGAGGAAAAGAAGTTGAAATTGGCCTCTTTCACTTCTTATGGAGTACAACAGAACACATAAGTCAAATTTTGTTGTTTATAATACTTGGATTATTTTTCTATGTAAAGAATATCCAGAACATTTTTGGTGAGAAGAATATGCCTTAATTTGCTTGAGAAGGTTCATCTGCTCATTACTCAGAAATTGACTGCAAGTATTGTCTTGGGCTATTTGAAAAGTTGCTGATTCCAAAGAGTTCATCATTTTTCATCTGTGCATTTTCTGCACAAAACAGAAGCCATTTGATATGCCATTTATTTGTTACTACATATTATACCTAGGAAGTCTTACTCAGTAAATTTTACAAGTGCAATATACTTATTAGGTAAATATGTGTTTCTGCAGTATGGACGTACGAACCACGTTAAGACGTACGTACGTACAGGTTCAATTCTCGTCAGCAGATTTGGACGTACATACCTTTTAAAGAGTTACGTACGTACTTCCAGGGTTTTGCCTAATAAACCCATGTTTAAAGCCTAATTCGTGGAGACCCTTAAAGTAGTGTTTTTTAGTTTTCTATATAATGTAATGATGTAGAAAAACACAAGAAGCCAATAAAAGAAGTTTAGAAGCCACATTAAGCAACAGTCTAAGGGAGTTTTGAGAGATTCAAAACATGGAGATTTGAAGCTTGGAGGCTGGAGAAACTTGGGAGCAATCTCTAGTGGGATTTCTAAGTTTGTGTTCTTCTTGTAAAGGGTGTGAAAGTGAGTTGTGTGAGATCTCATCTTGTAATCCTTTTGGTGAAAAATAATAAAGTTCTTTGTTTTGCTTGTGGTGGTTTATTTCCCGTGAGGGTTCCACCACGTACGTATATCTTGTGTATTGGTTTCGTTTTTCTTATTATCATTACATGTTTCTTCTAATCTTGGCAATTCCGCGCTTTGGGTTTATTGAATTATTATTGATTTTTCCCAACAATATGGTATAAAGAGCTTTAAGTTGTAGAAGATGACGGAAACAAAGTTGATCTCAAAGTATGATATTGAGAAGTTTGATGGAGTCGCACGTTTATGGCAAATTCAAGTTCGGGATTACTTAGTGATGCTCGAATTGGATGATGCATTTGATGGCCCTCCTCTTGTAATGAAAAAGGGTCAAAAGAGTTTAGGAAATAAAACAGATGGAACAAAAGATCGATGGTGTATGGAAGAAGAAAGATTGGAAGGCAGCAAGTCAAATTCGATTGTGCCTAGCAAAAAACATCCTAGCAAACACTACTTTAAAGGGAGTTCCAACTCTGGAAAAAGTTGGAGAGTTTGTACATGGCAAAGACGCTCACAAATCGGTTTCATCTAAATGAACAGTTGCATCTTTTGTGGATGGAGGAACGTACTTCAGTTTCTGATCACTTGTCAACTTTCAATTCGATCGTTTCTGGTTTAGAATCCCTAGGAGAAGAGATTAAGAACAAGGATAAAGCTTTGCAATTGGTATGGTTACTTCCAGAGTCATATAAGCACTTGGTAACAACGTTGCTTTATTGTCAAACAAATGTTACTCTTTCAGAAGTCACACGCGCCTTGATTTTTTTGGGAAACACGTTCAAAGAATGGTATATGTACAAGTAGTGATTCTAGTGGAGCTTTGGTAGGACATGGGAAGAAGACAAAGAGGAAAAAACATCGTTTTTCAGTAATTGCTATAAGTGTGGTCATCCTGGTCACTTGAGAAATGATTGCTTGGCAGAAGATAATGGAACTAATTCGGCAAAAGATTCCCATCATCATAATCTAGCGGTTGTCCCTAACGATGATGAGGGATGATTTTGTTTTGTGATGTCTATGTCAGTTACACAAAACGAATGGTTGCTAGATAGCGGTGCCACAAAGCACATGTGTGCTAATCGTTCATATTTTAGTCGGTGAGGATTGTCGTAGGAAGGTGTTTACATGAGGCTCGGGTATACGACTAAAAGAAGCTGATGATGTTCACTTAACGATGTTTGATGGTAATGTTCATTCAATCCAAGTCGTAAAACACGTGCCGAGGTTAAAGTGGAAGGTAATTAGTCTATCTAAGTTAGATTCTGCTGGTTATCATTTCTCTTGGTATGGTGGAGTAATGAAGGTATACTGAGAAAACACTTTGGTCATGGAGGGAAGCCAGCGTAGAGGCTTGTATGTACTGTTAAGAGAAACAATAACTGGTCATACTTTAGAATCATCTAATTTGAAGATTTAGGATGCATATATCTGATGGAGATTTTACATTAGGTGGAGTTCAAAGAGTCCGGATGATAAAGAAGTGGGTTCCAAAGGTGGGTAAGTCCAAGAAAAACTTGGACTTGCATGATCATTGTTGATTGGTACCCGTAAGGGTAGAGTAAAACAAAGAATTTTGTTGGTGACCTAGAAGATCCGGTTGAATTCATACCATAGTGGCGCATTGGTTGTTGAGTTATAGTTTATGAAGATTGGTGTTGTTCTCTTGGTATTCGGCTCATATTTGTTAAATTTTCGTCGAGGTGGAGAATTGTTATTGGGTTAAAATGTGTTTCTGCAGTATGGACGTACATACCACGTTAAGACGTACATACGTACAAGGAACATATCTCGTCAGCGGGGTTTGGACTACGTACCTCCTAAAGACATATGTACGTACTTCTTGGTTTTACCTAATAAGCCCCTGTTTAAAGCCTAATTCATGGAGAACCTTAAAGTAATGTTTTTTAGTTTTTTATATAATGTTAATATAATGTAGAAAACACAAGAAACCAACAAAAGAAGTTTAAAAGCCACATTAAGCAATAATCTAAGGGAGTTTTGAGAGTTCTGAGAGATTTGAAGTTTGGAGGTTTGAGAAACTTGGGAGCAATATTTAGCGGGATTTCTAGGTTTGTGTTTTTTTTGTAAAAGTTGTGAAAGTGAGTTGTGCGAGATCTCATCTTGTAATCCTTTTGGTGGCTTGTGGTGGTTTATTTTTTGTGAGGGTTCTACCACATATATTTTGTGTATTGATTTCGTTTTTCTTTTATTATATATAGCTCCTTGTTCCAAGAGGTAACAAGTAACTCTTTGTGAGCAGTGGTTGAATGGCAAAAACCATGATAAATATGGTCAGTACAATATCAAATGTGTTGGGTTTTTTAACGGGTTGGGCAATGGATTTTCTGAGTTCAAACAAAGCCCAAATCGATCAACAGAATGAGCTTTGAAAAGCAAAAGAAAACAATAGAGAAAGAAAATAAACATTAATGGACGCATTACAACAACAACAGCCTCAGAGATTCATGAGACCACCACCACCACCACCGCAACAACAACAACCACCACCACCGCCATCAGCATCCATGTCAGATCCTAGACCACCACTACCGCCGCCGCAAGGTAATTGGTACCCTAATCAGTTCCAATATCACGCTTCACAACCACAACAACAACCACCACCACCACCACCACCACCACCACAACCCCATCAGTCTATGTGGCCTAATCACTCTGAACAACAACAACAACCACCTAATACAGCTTCTTATCCTACACCTCATCAACCTACTTATGTTCCACCTTATCCTACGCACCCCCTTCCTCCTTCCCAACCCCAACCCCAAAACCATTACTACCCTCCACCATTACCACCTCTTCCTCCCTATGCTCATTCTCAACCTCCTCAAGCTTATCCTCAACCCAATACTCATCAGGTATGTATTCTTCAATCATCTCATTTCTATTAATATATCTGGGGTTTTAGGTTGTTCTAGGGTTTAGTATTAGTTGATGGAGTTGTTTATATTTTGGGTGTTTTTTGTTGAATTTGTAATTGACATAACTATTGTTTGCTTTTGTTTTATGAGTTGTGAGTATATAAGTATTCAATTTACGATGTTTCATAATAATTGGTAAGAGAAGATATAGATAAGTTTGTTAATTGGAGACATAAATGGATGATAATGCCCGTTTTATTTTGTCTTCAACTTTTTTGGGGAACAATGGACCTTGAATGGTTTACATCGTATAGTCTTATCTTTTGTGCAACATGTGGAGTTTATTTGATTGAGTATTGTTGTAAATAGAGATTGGTACTAGAAGATGATATAGAGAAGCTATGCATATAGATGCGCAGGTAGCTGACAATGCTCATTTTTGGAGAAAATGTAAGAAGGATGCTGGAATTTATATGTTTTTGGAGATAAAGCAGGTTAAGTTAGAATATGACAATACCAACAGAATTTTATTTTTACCCGTTAAAGACAAACAATTCATAGTATTACATGTCGTAAAATCAAATCCAAAGTTTTCACTGTGGGATAATGGTTGAGTTGAACCCTGAACGGCACTGGAAGAAGTAGTGGTGGAAGACCTGGAGAGTAATGTTCTTTGATTCAAGATATGGCTCCACTGGAATGGTGAAAAAGATTTTATTACCCCCATAAGATTTATTATCCTCTACTCATTGCTGTAAGAAATTTACTTTGTCAGAGGGGATATAGTGCGTAAGCCGAAAGATTTAGGTGGCCCAAATGTGAGGGAAATCAAAGAAACAAACACGGATCCACTTGGAAAGTCGATATGGAAGAAAATTATTACAGAAAATATGGGGTCACTAATCAAGGCTGGAATACTAATCTGGCACACAAGTCACATGGCTGTTCCTTGCGGAGGGGAATCCAGGCATTTCAAGAGGAGGTCATGAAAGATGTGACCTTTATTATTGGTAAGGAATACAATAACTATTCTGGAATGACTAATGAGATGTTGTTAGGAGACACTCTAATGAAAGACACGCTCCCAGTCTTTATATTATGTCTAAGCATAGAAGGGGATCTATGGTTAATCACTGGGACAATGAGCACAAGGGGCGCACTTGGAACCACAAACTCAGACTTAGGAAAATGGGACTGGGAGATGGATGACCTTATTGAGCTAACTGGGATGTTGGAACAGATGGTTCTCACTGATGAACAGGATCAGCTAGGCTGGAGATTGCTAAATCACTTTATGAGGTATTATCAAGTTCTTATCAGGTACTCCAGAGCTCCCTCTTCATTTGTTCCTAAGGACATATTCTAAAACTACCCCCGAACGGTACTACGGTGTACAACGTGGGTTGATTGCAGAAGTGTGACTTCTTATTTGCCAAGATAATGTCAACTGCCAAACAGGTCTGAGATCAGCTCACTTGGGTTAAAGGACGAGTCTTCTTCTACAATCATGTAGTGTTGGAAGGGTATTACAGGGATGGCCTTAGGATGTAGGAGATAAACTTGGTGTTACTATGGCAGTTTATTCCCAGCTGTTGTATTTATGATCATATCGCCATCAAAGAATGAAGCAGTTTCAACAATGAGAAGCAAATGATGTTGGATATGATTATAAAAAGTAACACAACAGTCTGGTACAGGTCTCTTGGAAGCAAGAAGGAAAGGTCATTGCTTCAAGGATCTGGCAGTTCACTGGGAAAGGCTCATGGGTTTCTAAGGTGCTGAAACTGTTTTGAAACATAATAAATATTCTACTTAGCAAAAGAAAATAAAAAGTGTAGATGATGCATATGGAGATGATATGAATGAATAAATATATTTTCTTCATCACCTAAAGAAATAAATGAGTATCTTTTAGATGCTGTGACTGGACAAAAAACAACCTAGGCTTTATGTCATATCTAAAAAAAAAGGTTTTATGTCTTATGATCTTATCCGATCCATTCACTACATTGTTCGTAGTTTTTCATATATAGAGGTAGGGACTTTGGATAGAGTTACAAAATTACTCCTTTCACCATTATCTAAGATAGTTGTGTTGCACACTTGCGCTTCTGCCAATTCAACTCCTTTTATTCCTTTAACTCATCCTTTATATCAGAGGAAGATTGGAGAATAGATGCTTGGATCTAGTTATACTTTCAAAAGTTATCGCAGGATTAAAACTTAAAGACTTTATGCATTTTAATTATTTATGCACCTTTTAGTCTTAAAGTTTACTTCTCCTACTTTTTTTCTTCCCATTTTATTTAATTACTCCTATCGTTTGAGAAAGTTTGTTTGTAATGGGAATGCTTAGGAGAATGCTAAAAAGGAATGACACATCTCTTCCTACATTTCCTCTTTTATTGCTTAGTATAAAATGAAGAACGGCAGTATTAAACGCGGTTGTCTGTTGTCTTGAACTTCTATTTTACTAATTTTCAAAAAATCTTTATCCATAGGGGTTAAAACTAGTCCTGATGGGAGATAAAGTCATAAAACAAGAGTAGTTTGTCGAGAGAATTGGCTTGAATAACAGCACTGAATACATGATTTACTTGAAAAAGCAGTTTCTGCGAGTAGAAGGCTTTAACAGGATAAGAAGAAGGGGGGCCAACATTGTAGAGATAGTATGAAAGGATTGAAGCAGACATTCTTGGGTGGAGATTTTACTGCAAGAAACAGATGAATGAAATGATACTTAGGTTTTGAGATGAGATTTGAGATGACATTTACTTTGGATGTGTTTCGACTTCATATATTTCCGCCCTGTGTCTTCTGCTCAACTTAATTATTGTTAGGGGAAACAGAAACATCTGAAGCAAAATAATTCAAAGAAGTATTCGGTCAACACATGAGTGAATTTTTGTTTTTGTGTTTTATTAATGAGTAAACAACTCATAGATTGAACTCGAGGTAGCATTCTTCAAATGATTGTTATAGAATCTCAAGAAGTGTATTTATTTATCAAAATTGGAAATAAAATTCAGGTGAAACATTGTTACATTACAAGATTATGTAATACCTTCGAGGGGGTTCGCTTTCAAGACATCATGTGCAGTCGTGTAGGTGGGATGAGTTCGTAAGAGAATAAGGGTTATGTATTGAATGGTAGTTTTCTTTGTATTTGTTCTCTTGTTGTTTCTTAGATGTGCGTGTGATGATCAGTGGCTTGCTAAGTTTATCTAATCTCCTTCATTATTAAAGCAATACCTTTTACCAATAAAAATAGAAGACATGCCAATATTTTATGATCAAATACTTCTCCTTGTTATCCCATGTTTCTTTTCTTTATTTGCATGTTATTGGTGGGTGTGTGGGTGTGTGTGTGTGTGTGTGTGGGGGGGGGGGGGGGTGGGTGGGTGGGTGGGTGGGTGGGTGGGTTGGTGGTTTCTTTGCATCCTTAATATATAGTTTTGTTTGATGGTGTTGTGTAACGTTAGTGTTCCTTTCATAGTCTTTGATGCGTACACTAATCTTTTCCTCTAATATATGCAGACATGGGGAAATCCAAATTGGACTCATCACCAAGTGTGGGAGCATCCAGGTATATTCTGTATTGCAACTCTGTTCTTAATTGCTTATTAAGTTCTGCTCATTTTTATGTATTATATTACTATCTTCCTCTCTTATCTTATAATTGCTAGTGGGTACCTTTGCTTTTCTGTCAAAATCAAAACTACTTCAGGGTATGCATCTTGTTTACATACTATCCAAGTATTGAATAGAGGATGGTCTGTCTCTGACAAAATTGTAGTATGTAAAATCTTATTTTGCTATTTAAAAATAATAGTGGGTCATGTGTTAAGTGTATAAGTGTAAAGTTAAATCAGTGCAGGTGGTAATTTTAACTAACCTCCACTATTTTACTGCTTCAACTGAGTAGCCCGTCATATTAGAGTTGAGTAGTTGACCATGATTATATTGCCTTTGGCTTAAAGACATAACTCATCTCGGATGCACTCTCCATTAAATCCTCTTGGCTCGTGGATAACATTCCCAAAGCAATAGTGTGAACCATTTGGAAGGTGTGTATGAAGGATCTTTGGACAAGGGACCGAGGAGACTCACCAACTACTCATGGAAGTTTAGGAATACCTATAAAATTAGAGATTACCAACGAGTTCTCCCCCCCAAAAGGTGACCTTTATCAACTGGACAACTCATGTCATTATATGGGTTGCGATCTGTATCCCCAACTTTTGGTTTCAATGCTTACTGAGTGTGTCAGGTAGATAATGTGAGAGTAAGCAGCAGTATGACATGCAGTGAGGAATGAATCTGAAATGTTGACGGAGGGAATCTGTTATATAATTGAAAGTCAAAACTTTGTAATTCTGCAAGTCGTTTTGAGACAAAATTAATAGAGTTGGAAAGCTAGTGCCCACACCTTAAAGTGAGACCATGCTCACTGTCACAAGTGGCGCAAGAGGCAAGACGAGTCCAAAGCTGTTAGGACTAAGGACGTTGGTGTGCGTGGAAGATCCTTATTAGCAGCTGCACTCTGCCTTTCCTTAAATAAATTTTTTTTTTCCACTGACATAATAGCACTACACTTGAATCCTGCAGACAGAAACAATCCCAATAACAATGAAGAGGAATGGGGTGCCAGGGCCAGAGCATGGATAGCTGCAAAGTCTGCCATGGACAGCCAACATCAACAATCACAGTTCACTCATATTAGCAGACCAGAAGAGCACAGTCATGGTTATCAAGACCAGTATCAACGAATTGTTGATCCTCATTATGCAAGTATTCAGCAACCACCTGGAACAAGCCATCAGCCGTTATCAGTTTCGGTAGGAGATACCCACAGGGTTCCTGCAAATCATCTGCAAGAGTCATCATCTTTCAGCTCTGGACCTTCATCGCATTATGTTTCAGATCCGCACGTGTCTTACACAAATAGAGATGGCCATCTGGGCACAGATCCTAGTCCTGTATATCCTCATCAAGGAAATATTTCGACGAACACATCCGGATATCAGCAGGAGGTACCTTCTAGTTATAGTTCTGTTCCAGGTAATGCTTTATTTAGCATTTCAAATTTGCATGTGAAGCTTTTGCTCAAGAAGTGCTGTTATCGGATATACTTATTTCATGATGTTCAACATTCCCCTTGACACTCCTTAGTCCTTACACATTTAGTCAAGTTGATTTCCTCGTCTTTAGACTAAGAAATGAAATGTTGTGTCTTCAGTTGAACAGGGGGTTTAATTTGATTGTCACAGTCTAACTGAGTTAACGAGACATTTACTAACTTTTTATTGCTGCAATATATATCTGTCATTGTTTTGGGGGATGCGGTGTCACTGTATACACTTTTACTAAAAGCTAAGACATTTTGGTTTTTTGTTGTGCTGATTTAAGATCTAATCAGGAGAGAGCCAGCTTGGTATGTCTTTGGCATGCTGAAATTGTAATGTAAGGGTATGGTGGGCTGATGATCATTTTAGGTAGTTTTTTTAGTCAGGTCCTTATTGATTAATGTGTGGGATCTCGCCATTGATGTAATCCTTTGCTTTATATTAACGAATACCTCTACTTACCAAAAAAAAAAAAAACTAAAAGAATTCTCTTAAAGTGGGCTTCTGAGACACAATTCTTCTTCCAATGTATGATGCTTTCAAATTATCACCTCCGTTCTTACGTAAATAATCATGGACCATATCTTCTCTGCTTATTATATATATTTAATTAGTACCATTTTAATTACCCAGAACTTCTGCATATGTACTAATAAGAAAAAGAGAATTCATTTGTTCTAATTTTGTTTAATGAGGAGGCATCATTGTATAGCTGTATCTTTGCATGTCGTCTTTCTTTACATTATTGTCTTTTTATGTGATTTCGGCCAAAGAGTTGAAACTTGAAAGCATTTGAATGAGAAGCAAAGGTTGCTTTCAAAATAGTATGATGTGTATTACTTATACCTGTATTACATATTTCTGTTAATCGTGTTCTAATACTCCCAGATTTCAATTCACTTGCTTGTGTGCTTGTTTGTATTTCTATGATATCATTGGAATGTTGAGTACGAAGATATTTATGGAACGTGATAGTCAATTTTTCGAAATGTCAGTCAGAAAGTGTAACTTCATATGTATGTTTTTGGTGTCTTTCTTCTAGATAATTTCTCGCTTACTAAAGTTAACGTGCAAACCTTAGCTCACTTGAACAAATTAGAAAATCTATTAGTGAATGATTTCATCATGTGTCTTCAGGAAAAAAATGTCTTGGTTTCTGTTTTGAGAGGTAAAATGAGTATAATACATAGATGATAAAAAGATTCAATCCAAAGATTACGAATTACCAAGGGGTGAGATATCCCTGGTTACAACACACCAATACAACTAACAAAAAAAAAACAAAGCTACATCAAGGCTCAAAAATAACAGGCTCCCAAGATAAGATGAAGGAGGTAAACGGTATCTCCACGTAGTCCGGCCATCTCTTGCACCAAAGTCATAACAGACCTTTGATGTCAAGAATGGTATGTGCCTCGTCCTGCTGAACATCCTGGAAATGGTCGGACTTGGACCCTCTGGGTTTTGCAGCTTTATAACAGCACATAAAAACCTTGGTAATGTTGATGTCTATGCATTTGTTCACCCATAGAATTATGAATTAAGTAAATGGATCAAGTTTTGTGTGGAAATGATTTACATAGGACTAATGCCTATTTCCATGTCCTCCTTCCTGCACTTGCATACTGGTACCTTTTAGATTATCGATGTTTTGTAATTCATGGAATCTCATGTTTTTAAGGTGATTCTAAAAGAAATATGGACTGAACTTAACTTGACTTTTAGGGTGAGATCTTTGGGCGTCTCAAAACTACGCTTGAGCTGATTAGGTTAGGGCTTTGGCTATCAAAGCAAGCCTGAAGACAATGTTGGTACTCCCTTTACTTAATATATTTGACCAATGCAAGAGATGAAATATACGAATAATTGAGACCAGTAGTCTGAAACCCAGTTGATAGAATGTGTCAATCGTGAGCCTAACAAGTGTATCTGCTGCATAAACTTATCTGCCCCTCTCTCGCTCTCTTTTTTCCACTCAATATTTTTAATCTTATAAAGAAGATACACATGGTTATCACAAAGTCCTATTTACTCCATTATACAACTACATAAAGGAACCATTCAACACCACTTATTTTTTATAGTTTTTACTCAAAAAATTATGTATGACAAGGACAAATAAACAATTATCATAATTGCTAATGTTTAGTAAAATACTGGCAAATATCTCAAGGTTAAACTCTGTAAGTGCCACTTCTCATTCTCATTCTCCTATTAACACCCACTGTATTGCCCTCATAGCGATGTTGAGAATGATTAACAAACTGATCCTCACAAGTGGCGATGCTTGACATCTGGTGAGGATGAGGTTGTAGTGGGTACTGATCTGGGGAATGATTAAACGATAAGAGCGAATCATTTGAGAGTTGATGTTTGTGACATTTAATATTTGTCATCTGTTGATTTAACATTACGCATATATGGGATATATTTCTTATCATGATATATATTTGTCATCGTTATACATTTGACTTTTAAAGTTGATAGAATGAAAGTTAAGTCTTGTTGAATGGTTTGCTTTGCCAGTTGTATACTTGGATTTGTGTATTAAATAGGCAATGTAGATAAAAGGAGTAGCTTATGTATGTCTAAAACATGTAGGAAAAAAGATGGTTGCGAAGATCAGTATTTGCTTTAATTTAGACACATTTAGACCGTTAATAAAAACCTTTCCATCGGCTGGGGCCTGGACTATAACCTGCCTAAATTTAAACAACTGTTTTGTTAATTGTTTAACAGAGGTATACCATCAGATGGTTATGTTCATCGGATTCTGAAACTGTAGATGTGTTTGGAGGTTTACTAAACTGTTGAGATCGTTGTATCATCTGTGCCACTTCAATGCACCTCAAACAAGTATATAGCTTTTGCAATTTATTTTTCAGGTCTTGCTTATTTCATTGGTGATGCTTTTTATCATTATTTTATATAGGGGTGTGTTTGTCAATCTGCAATATCGAGGAGCTTATGTTTCCATTAACTTTTATAACTAATTAATTCCTGACTATAAATCTCTGTCGGCCTCACCTTATGCAAACAGTCTTGTGCATAATGTCTTCCAGAAAGAAGGTTTGGCATGCATGTGTGTGCTACACAGGTGTCCATGCTTTTGGTAAACTTACAGCATTCCTCCTGCTACGAGTGACTCTTCAATAATCCCCAGCCCCACCCCACCAACCCAACCCAACCCAACCCAACACACACATTTAGCTCCACATGGGGGCATTGGCAAATGAACTTTTGTTTCTTGATGCGTTATTTATATATTATCTATGAGTCTCGTTCAAACAATCTGGGTATCCAAATACTACGGTGTATTATTATATTGTTGAGCAGATAAAAGAAGTCTGCAGTAGGACCTGAGGAGTGGATTTTTGGTTCTTGGATTAGACTTTTGTATGGAGCTTTTTGTTAGTTTTCTAATTTATTACTCTAATTACAGGTAAAGGGGAAGTTGGGGGTCAGGATGTACGAATACACACAGCATCACCTATGCATATTTCTTCGAGTCAGGATACACAACACCATGCACAAGCTGTACTCTCTGGTAGATCAGTCTCAGAAGAACAATCTTATTTTACATATGGTGCTGGTTCTGCAGTCTCTGTAACTGATCCAAGCGATCGACCCTTAGAGTTTGCCCCAGGGTTTAATCGTACACATGAACTACAGGATCAGCATTCACAGTTGAGTTACATGCATCCTGATCCAGCAGGGACTGGAGGATACATGGACAGTGTGACCTCTCATTCTGTGCCTGGATTAGGCTATCCTCCATCTGGGATACAGGTCCGTTGCTTCATAATATGCATAATTATCTCCTTTTTTTTATGTATGAATTTTGACGATAATGATTCTTGCTTCATTTGTAGTTCGATTCTTCCTTCTCTTCTGCACCGATGTTTGGACAGATTCCTGGACAAAGTTTTCGATCTAACATTCCACCTAGTGGTGCGGCCTTTGGCCTAGGTGCCGGAACTGTACTTCATCCTACATCAGCCTTTCTTGGAGACCCAAATGGGGTTCCAAGTGTTTCTGATCGGCCAAAGAAGGTAACTAAACGTTCAGGCCTACTGTTTAATTAAGAATCACACATATGTTGATATATGTGGTATTATGTGGTTAAATTCAGGCATCGGTTCCCAATTGGCTTAGGGAAGAAATAATTAAGAAGAAACCTGTCGTAGCAAGGTCTTCACAAGAGCATCTTGAAGAGGATCCTGATAATCCTACAGAAGACAATAATATCGAGAATTCGTTTGTAAAACGTGAACTGCCAGACAGCAAAAGCATTGATTCTTCTAGATCATCTGACGACGAGGTATTGCATTTTTCTGTCTTACTTTAAAAATTATACTTGTTGGTCACTCTTTTCTTGTGTATGGAAATTATCTTATTCAGAAAAACCAAGTTATGTGGATTTTTAATATTGTGGATATAGTTTTTATTAAGCTACACCTCATTAAGTATAGTTTAAACACCCCCCCCCCCTCTCTCTCTCTCTCTCTCTCCTCAAAATGAAGAGGATGATAAGAACCTTTTTCTCTTTCAATATGGTGGTTTTGAAGATGTGCTTTCCTCGATTTCCATATAAACAGTATCTTTATATTTTGCTCTCCATGCAGGATGATATGGAAGCAGCTCGTACAGCTGCGATCAACCAGGAGATAAAACGTGTCCTAACTGAAGTTTTATTGAAGGTTGTTGCTTCCTAGAAATTTGATTGTCATGCAATATTACTATCATATTTGGTGCTAATGATGTTCTTTAACAGGTAACTGATGAACTTTTTGATGAAATTGCTACCAAAGTTCTCGATGAAGATGATCTGGCGGAAGGTACACAAATTTTTGCTTAAAGTTGTACCGCATTAATCTTCTATTTGATATACTTAAAGTACTTTGTATGATGTCATCCTTCTTTGCTCTAGTGGACCACAACATTGCCCAACCAAACCAGAAGTTGTCACCATTCCCTCCATCTGCGCCAGTAGCAAAGGCTTCTGCGAAGGTTCTAATTCCAGTTAAAACTAAGGAAACTAAATCTGATGATGCTAGTGGAACATCTCTTTCTGGCTCAGGTGGAGATGTTTTGGGCCTTGGAAGCTATGCCTCTGATGATGACGATTATGATGGAACTGAGAGCTCTATTACAGCAAGAAGGACAATGGATGCTGCTTCTGTTCCGGCAAACACTAAGCTTGGAGAAGACAAACTTGTGGTAGTTGAGAATGGACATTCAGAAGCAGAAATCAATGGACCCAATGCAACAAGTATCAGCACTAATGATGATAGAAGTGGGTTGACTGGGGCTTTTAGTGATACCACCTTTGACCAGGGGAGTAGAGGTAATGAATTAAATAAGAACCTGAACCATGAGAAAAACAGTGCTTCATTCTTTCACAGAAGGGACAATGTTATGCAAGAAGGCGCAGCTGTTGGTGATGATGAAAATACAGAGTGTGCAACAGATGGTTTAAATTTAAACGATATTGTTGGCGGAAAGAACTCAATGAAAGCTGACGTGTCAGGAGTGGATGTTGGTTCAAAGTCACTTTCAGATTTGTCTCAAGCAAGCCTAGATCAAAGAAAATCAGAGGCAGGAAGTGGTAATTTGAAGGCCGATTCAAGACATTCTGGTTCTGGAGAGCCTAGGAGAAATGAAAGGTATGTCAGAAAGGAAAAGACAAATGATAGGAATGGTTTAAAGGAGAAAGTGAAAGATCGTGACACTAAATCGGGAGATAAAGCAAAGGAATCTGATTCTAGAAAAAGATCTTATAGTAGGGATGATAAAATAGAAACTGAGAAGGTAAAAAAAGATAGTGGCAAAGATGACAGTGGCAGAAAAAGAGCGCGGGAGAAAGATGAGAAGGAAGAAAGATTGAGACATCATGGTGCAAGGGATTATAGCAGTCATAAGAGACGTCATTCTCCTTCACTTGGTAGCAGGGTTAGAAATAGCAAGGACAACTCCATTGGTAGTCATGGGAATGAATCAAGTGACGAGGCTTCTGAGGATTCAAGGCAAAGGTTACATCTTTAACCTGTGAACGGATTTTCTTTTCGTTCTATGATAATCTACTTCTCATATTTATCTGTGTAATCTAGGAAGAAGCATTTGAGGAGACGCAGCATGTCACCATCACCTACGAGGTCTAGAAGAAGGTACATTTCACATATTAGATTATTATGTCTACATCATGCAACTTAAGTAGATCCTGAATTCGAGACCAACAGGTTGGCTAGGAGAATTCAAAAGTAACCCTGCTCATAAATGTTGTTTTGCGTTGCTTGCCTTGTGGTAAACGACAGTTGCGTACTTGTTTTCATCCAGTATTACATAATTTTTTGTTAAGGATATAACAAATGGGATAACTAATTCACTCTGGTATATTAGCTCATAAGCATCATAGCATTACATCAAAGCTCGTCTAGGACTCTAGGTTCTTCTTTCGGTTCTCATTTCCAATAATATTTACAATTTTCTATCAGACATCCCAGTGTTTGCAAATGTTTAAAGGGTAGACAAGACCACTTTTTCACAAGGGTCAAATTTCGTGTCTTCAAACTTGTGGTTCTATTGAATTGCAGTGAATTAGAAACCATAATGTCTTAGCAAATGAAATAGTTAGGGTTTACACTGTGCTTGTCAACAAAAATTTTCTCAAAATTGGTTGGGTCATAGTATT
Source organism: Aquilegia eximia (assembly GCA_023053565.1). NCBI lineage: Eukaryota > Viridiplantae > Streptophyta > Magnoliopsida > Ranunculales > Ranunculaceae > Aquilegia > Aquilegia eximia. The sequence goes on from JALIGU010000002.1 coordinate 12,319,454, forward strand.
GCTCAAAAGATCAAACAAATATATATAGAAAACTGGAGTTCTGTTATCTTATGTGTTTGTGTGGAATGTGCTTGCATAAAAATTTTTTTGGTTAACTTGTATGATGGTAACATGGCTCTTCTGCTATATTGGTGATTTTAATGTGAAGGTGGGTTGAGTAAATTAACTGTTCCACTAGGAAACTTGTTTTACATTGTGGGTCTAGATCAAAGATGACTGGCCGCAAAGAAGTTTGAGGTCCCACTCTATAGTTCACTTTAAACTTAATATCAACTAGAAAAGCTCATTTCAAATATTATATAAAAATCGTAGTTAAGTCTTTCTAGATAGGCCGTTTATAATTTATTTTGATCAATAAGAAAAAATTGTTAGTAGTTCATACTTTGCAAATAAGCATTGAGATTTTCTTTCCTGAACCAATTTGATATTCAGTGTACTCTTTCTTTAATGTGCTTATATCGTTTAAGAAGGTGTACCTTCTATCATTAATAAAGATCAACTAGTATATCTAAAAATGTGTTTTTCTTGTGGACATCTACTCAGTAGACAATTTTGGTCAGTATAATAATTGGCTCTTGCTACTCTGCGATTTTCATTAGTAACTAAAGGTCCTGATTCCAATTCAAGGAAGATTTTCATACTTGGTGAATGCTAATTTTATGATATTCTCTTTTGTTTAGAGCATATAAATGTGTGTAAACAGGTTGGTTCTTGTCCAATACTGACTTTATACAGGGGCTGAAATGTCTATTAGTTTATATTTTTAAACTTACGAGGGCAGTATGATGGATGTTATTTTTAGACAACTTTCGCGGTCTCCACATAGCAAGCATTCCCATCGCAGGCATTCTCCTTACTCCTCTCTCGAGGGCAGAAGGTATGTTGTCATACAGTCTGGTTTTAACATTAGGATTGTGTTAACATATCTTGAGGCTTACACATGCATCATATTCATAACACATTACACTCCAGGTGATGGCATCTTTTCGTCTTCTAGATCATAAATTTAAAACTTTATCTTGAAAGCTGTTCTATCAAATTGCAGGGGAAGAAGGTCAAGATCCAACTCTCCTGTTCGGCAGAGAAGATGACAATGGCAGAGCAAATTTATTATTTCTGAGTATGTTCAAGTTTTGGTTGCAAAATTTTGGCAAGGAGTCTACAATTATGCTGGCGCTAAGGGGAGGCGGCGAGTGTACATTCATGGAAGGTGGTGGCTCTTCTGAAATAATATATTCATGGTTGGGCGTCCTTGACTTCAAGTTTGTGTTTGTTCAACAAATCAGTGCAATGTGTGCAAATCAAAAAGGTTGTATAATGATTAATCTGCTAGGAAAAAGCTTTGAATTGTATCCTAATAACTGAGTATTGAGTTTTGAATGGAAATTGAGTTGTATATGAGTTTATTATACTGGCAGTCGAAGAAGGTTGACATGTTCCCAATACATTTTGTAGTTGTTGTAGACTTGTAGTGGAGTTTTTTACATTCTGCCTGATTAAAAATGCTAAAGACAAATCTTCAAAAATTATACACATGAACCATGCAGCAGGAGAAGGTATTGCATTATTACTATTCTGCTAGATAGGTACAAGATATTCCAGTTTGATTTTGGTCTTTTTTATAGTGATTGATTTCTTTTCTTACTTTGTAATATCTTGATGCGTCCAATGTTTTTCTGTGTTATGTTCTTTCTATTTGTAGTTCTACTTTTCCATACAGCAAACTTGTCCTAGACCTATTATTGTATTGTGCAATTAGTTGAAGGCCTATAATTCAGTGGCACCTTACTATTTCAATGCATAAATAGTTGTTTATGCATAGTTGAAAGTTGAAACTTCATAGTGAATCCCTTGTTCATTGGAAATGTTTGTTAAACCTGCTAATAGCATGCATGTGTTGCAGAGAAACAACACAGTTTTGAGCTTGAATGCGGCATCAGAAAAACAATCACAGTGATGACGATCTACAGTTCCTGAGTCCATTAGACGACAATATATATACTACACGAATCAATGTTTACTTTGTTGATTACAAAGTAGCATTATGTATCTTAATAATCGTCATCATCCCAAGACCCAAGGTTCCAAAGATCACTGTTTTGAACAAGCACACCATGCATTTGAATTTTGATCCACAGTTTATATTTGATTATATATTGCAGTATTGCACTACTGCGGTACTGCCATACATGCTGACATGCACACCTTGTGATTTCAACCTTGTACCGTAGTTTCTAATTACAGTGCTAAGTCGGTTTTAAATTTTTAATACTGTACCATACTCGTAGTTCTAATTACAGTGAATTTCTATAAGTCGGTTTTAAATTTTTAATAGAGTAGTTTCTAGTTACGGTAATAATAATTCTTTGTACTTCAATTTCACAGAAAACAAGAACATATCATATATGGCGCTTGATCACCAAAATCTTTATGATGAAGAAGCTTTAAGAGTAGAAGAGAAGAAGGGTAGATCAGTGGTAGACTGGTTAGAGCTTCCAGATGAACTTCTAACTCAAATTGCCTATAAATTGATTGATATCAAGGATTACATCTGTTTTGGCGCTGTTTGTAAGTTATGGTTTTCTATGTTTATCAATGAAATACAATACCATATACCCCAACAAGTTCCTGTGCTTATGTTTCCTGATGATAATGAAGATACACAAACACGTCGTTTCTATAGCCTCACTGAGAAAAGATTGCATCACTCAAGATTACAAGTGCCCCAGAACAGGATTGTAATTAATTCTAGTTGTGGATGGTTGGTAACACTTGGTGAAATTTATGTTGCTAGTCTACTGAATCCCTTTTTGTCATCAGTCAAGAATGAGATCCATCTCCCTTGTTTAAAAACCTTAGAATCATCTGCTGATGATCCTTTGGGTGGTGATACTTTTGGTTACCTAGACGATCTACATAAGGCATGTTTGAGCGCAAACCCTGCATTGGACTCGCAATGCGTGGTGCATTCAATCGGTTAGCCTACTGTAAGCGTGGTGACACCTCTTGGACCCATATAGATTTGTCAACATTGAAGACGTTACATACTACAAAAATCAGTTTTACTTCGTTCATATTGAGGGAGACTATTATTCTTGTGATCTGAAAGATCTGCAACATCACAATTAGGAAAACTCCCAAATGTCTTCTGGAATGGTCCTATCTGGAACTACATTGTTGAATCGAATGGGGACTTGTTAGTAATTGCTAGGGCAAGAAAATGGGCATATGATTATGATGATGATGATGATGATCAAAGTTACTTAACTCGTCAATTTTTTGTCTCCGATTGAGCTTAAGTGGATTGGGGTGAATACCCTAAACGGTTATATGTTGTTTCTGGGACAGAACTCTTCCTTATCTCTATTAGCTTCAGACTGCCAACCGAATTGTATCTATTTCGTGGACGATCAAAATCAAACATATATATGTTGATCACAATATAGTGTACTATGGTGCAGATCCCCGACAACGCAAACCCGAACCTCATGACATGGGAGTCTTCAATCTAGTAGATGGGAGCTTTCAACCATTTTATTTAGAAATCAACAAGATTCTTCCACGCCCCATTTGGATCGAACCCACAATGTAACTGTACAAAAATTGAATCCAATCTTCTTTATCTTTTTTTATCCAGGAAGAAGGTATGATGGCGTCAACTGATCTCAATTTTCTTGATATCTTGTTTATCGAGTAGTAAAGATTTATGCTTTAAGCTTTAGCATTAACTGAAATGCTGAAAATTCAATTATTATACAGCTTAACTGAATATTCTGATTGCTTGCAACTAGTTCATTTGAGTTCCTTCAAAGAAGTCATTATATTATATTGCTGAAATTCGGAAGATGCCCAGTACCACCAACTTGACAAGAATGGAACATCTCATGTAAATAGCTAATATTAGCTCGTGACAGCTTCCTCAGCTGGTGTCAGTGTGTCACTCATGCAAACAAGTATGCATAGGTGAAAATATCTAATAATCCCGAATATTTATTTCACGAATATCCTAAAGTCATTGTCGAAATAGGGAGGTTTGGCAAATATGCTTCTCACGAAATATTGTCCGAATATTCCGAAAAATTCGGCAGAATGGGGAGGTTTTTTGCTAATATCATGTTTTTCTTCTTCTTATGCTAATATCAGGTTTTTTGCTAAACTTATAATTCAACAATAGAATATATAAACACACCCCTTTTTTATTATATGGCTATTATCATTTAAAGAAAGACATGCGTTTTAATTTAAACACACCTTTTTTTATTATATGGGCTATGCATTTATTGATGAATTTGGGAATTGAAATTCGAAATTGCAAGTATAGAGAAAACTAGATAAGTTATAAAACACTTTAAGAATCATTGAAACTTGGAGACAAAATGTATGGTGGTTTTTGCGAACCTTGAAACTTGGGGAAGACAACCCTTAGATTTCGAATTTTTCATAAATTTCGTATTTTTTGATTTTTTTGTTAATATCCGAATTTATCGGGTTGGAATGGGGAGATTTTTGTTTCATATTATATCTGTATGGCATACCGCTCCGAATTCCTTAAAAACGAAAACAATCGTGAATATCCGCCCGAATTTTTTGATTTTTTCACCTATGCAAGTAGGTACAGATGACTGAGATGCAGAGGTCTTAATAGATCGACAAGGCTATCATTTGGACATATGAATTTGTGAGTCTATTAAAGTCGGGAAATTATTAAACTTGCATTTAAATGTGCAACACTGCACTTATTCATAAACAAACTAATTTCCTAGCATATAATTTGGACATTTGCGTTTGTGAGTTTATGACAATTCTCACATTGTATGTTTTGTGAAGTGGCCTATGGCAAAGGGTTTTGTAAAGTTGGGCATTCCCAATGGTTTTAAATCACTTTTAGCAACTTTTAGTAAAAAACTCTTGCCAATAGTGGGTTTTAACACACTTTTCAAGCAAAACACTTTTATCTCTTTGACAAATTTGCAGTTAAAAGTGTCGCATAGGATCATTTTATTAATTAAAAATTACATTTCATTACAATGTAATTTTTTGGGAAAAATGAGACCTTAAGTTTTAACACTTATTTTAAAACTAACTATTGGTAACTCTAAAAGTACTAATCATTTTTAACATTAATGTTTTGCTAAAACATTTCCCCTCTCTTCTATGTGGCACCCTTAAAACCCTTTTACTATTAGGAATGCACCCTTAAAACCCTTTTCTCTCTCTCTAAAATATTATAAAATCTAACTTTAAATTAATTAAGTGATCCTACAAGCACTTTTAAGTCCTTGACAAATTTGCCAAGGAGTTAAAAGTGTTTGGCTTGAAAATTCTGTTAAAAGTTACCATTGGCAAGGGTTTTTAGCTAAAAATTTCTAAAAGAGATTTAAACCCTACCATTGGGAATGCTCTAAAAGTGCCATGTAGGAATCCGGATCGCATTATTTGTGTGGTATGGATCCATTCGCCATAATTAATGTGGTATGGACTCATCCATAGGTATATCCATCCACCACAATTAGTGTGGTATGGATTCATACCCCAGAAAGATTGTGGTTTCGATAATCCACCATTGGAAATGCTAAAACCTTTTTACCATTAAAACCATTGGAAACACCAAAATTCTTTAAAACCATCCTACGTGGCACCACTAATAGTGTTTTACCACTTATCTTTGTTGGAGTCCATCCCTCCATCCTAACTAGAGGTCTCGGGTTTTCAATTCCCATCTCTTGCATTTAGTGGCGGATCATGCTGAATATGGGTAGCTACCCTCAAGGTTAAGCTTGGTTCTAGCACCTCCTGAGATGATTAAACTGTATCATATGGTGGCGGAAAAAAAAAATTGTCATCAAATTACAGAATATGAAAAATAAAAAACAATAATTTTTTAGTGTGAACTTGTATCTAAAATTATTCGAGCTAGAAATTACAACAACAATGAAAAAAAAAAATACACACACATACACAAACAGTAGAACATATAAGGGAAACCGAACCGACACAGTTTCATCCCATTTGGGTTCAATTCAACCGGGGGTGAAAATCTGACGGAACGGATCGGAAATGGTATGTTCAGAAAAAATAAATCGGATTAAAAAACTTTCTTCCAATTCTATTCCAAGTTTTTTCGGAACAACAAAATTTATTCCAATTTTGGAATATCGAAAATATTCGGAATATATGAAAAAATTGAAAAAAATAAATTCGGATCAATCGGAATTCCAACGTAAAAAATCGGAATTTCAACTTAAAAATATATCGGAATTGATTGAAATTCCAAATCGAAAATGGTGGACGTGATCCGTTTTGAAAACTTGAAAATTCACTCTTTATACTTTATACTGAGTTGATTTAATTATATATTGGGGTGTTTTTATCTAACATAGTAACATACCACCCCAATATGATGGATCAAAGTTCTTGAGTATATATAATACCTTATAAAATACAATTATGTTGTAAAATTTATATAATAATATAATTATATGAACAAGAAAATAATTAATCTAATTAATAAGCATGGACCTCAATTGGAAAACTAACCAATAATTTATTATTACATTATTTGTTTTGTTGAATCATATATTGATATTTGGTTACATTAAGATTTGAGACTAACTAAAATTTGTTATTGAGTCCTCATGTGATTTAAACTTGGTATATTACATATATTTTCAAAAATAAGTAGTTAAATCTCTTAAATTATCGAAAAATTCAGAATATTTATCGAAAAATCAAATCGGATTAACAATCGAAAAAATTGGATCGGATCGGATTCATAGAATTGAAGTAGTTCCAATTCCATTCCATTTTTTTTTTTCGAAAAAATCGGAAATCAAAAATTCGGAAATCAGAATTACAATCATCCATTCCAAATTTGGAAAAAAACGGATCAAAAATCGGAAAAATCGACAGAAATTTACACCCCTAGATTCAACACTTCAACCAAGTACTAAATTTCGATTTCGGTTAACATGTCGCTGAACATGAAAATTGAACTCTTTCGGAAATCTTGAAAAAATTTCAACAACTAAAATAATATTTATATTAACTTTCGTTATGTTTATACACTTATACCATGCAAGCTGTGAAAGATGTAAATATCCATATTATTATAAATAAATATATTTTTTTACTTGGTAAATTATAATTAAATTTGACTTGCAACTTATATTCGTGTTCAATCTAAAATAAACTAGTCTATTTGTTAAAATAATAATTAATAATTAAATATTTTATATTTTGAATAACACTTTTAAATGAACATTTTATGTTTGTTTTTAATTGTAAAACAAAATTGTAAAGCAAATTAATCGAAAAAATAAAATTTTCCGATTTTTTTCCAAAAATGACATCATCTTTCCGACTTTCCAAACTTCGTGCAAAAAAAAAGAATGTACACCCTTCCATGTCTACCTGAATACCAAAATTCGAAATTTTTCCGAAATTCAGTACCATGGGTTCAACATATTTGGGTTTTAAGCGTCAGAAGCAGTAGAACTCTTCGGGAAGATGCAGAAAGTAATGGATATCAACATGATGATCATTGATTCAAACAAATATTAGAAAAACCCGGTTCGCCATTCAGAAAGTGCTTGCAGCATATTTTGTAGTGCACATGTCCTCTACTTTTGTGTAATTATTCGATTTATTAATATATTTTTTATTTGATAAATTCCTCTGTGTAAACTGCAAATCTTTTTTTTTTTTTTTTGGGTTCTCCTTCCATAAAATCTTTCAATAATTCCATGCTAGCACCTCTACGTTAATTAAAAACCTGGTTCTAGCACCCTGAGGTGGTGAAGCTATACCATGGTGAACTGAACACCAATTAAATTAACTCTCAGTTGTTTGTTTGTTAACAAAATTAATCCAGCTAAGGGATTAGTTTACAAAGTCGGTTTGGGCTTTCAGTTAAATGGGTAACCTATATAAAATCAAAAAACAAACCCATGGGTTCAGTTTTCCACTTTCCACCCTTGGTCCAAACAGTTCACAGTTGTCTCTTACAGGATTTAAGGAAGAACTCAAGAATGCTAAGCTTTTAGGGTTCGAAAACCTAGGTATCATCTTCTCCAAATTCCAAAGTATCCTAATAATCTTTGTAATAAGGTATATTTAAGGTAAACGTTTTTTCTTATTTCAACTTCATGTAAAAGTATAAAGGGTGATTTAGGTTTTGGTTACCACTTTTTAGTATAAATTAGGTTTTGGAGCCGGTTTTTATCTTTATTAGGGTTTAGAGCTCATTTTCGAACCAGCAACTAAAAAAACCTGGTTGAACCGAAAATATTTTCAAAATACCTAATTTTACACCTGAAACTCACCTGCACGTGATCACTAACCCTAATATAGTTTTGATCAGGGATATTTTGGCCATTATAAACAATTACTTGGGTCAATTGTCGGTTCAGCTCTAAACCTTAATAAAGATAAAAACCGGCTCCAAAACCTAATTTATACTAAAAAGTGGTGACCAAAACCTAAATCACCCAAGTATAAAACATAATTTTTGTTTTCTTTTGCTAACATTTGTCTTGTTTATTTGTGCATGCCTTTAAAAATATAGATGGCAGTTCACCAAAATCCTTGTGATAATAAAGCTTCAATATTAGAAGAGAGGAAGGATTTAATGGTGGACTGGTTGGAACTTCCGGAACACCTTCTACCTCTAATCGCAAGTAAATTAATCAACATGATTGATTACATCCGCATTGGTGCTGTTTGTAAGTTATGGTTTTCTATTTTTATCAAAGATATACAACACAAAATACCTAGGCAACTTCCTGTGCTTATGCTTCCTGATGATGAAGATAAACCAAAATACCTATTGTTTCTACAACCTCACTGAAAAAAGACCGTACCGCTACAGGTTATCAATGCCTCATAACAAGGTTGTCTTTAATTCTAGCCGAGGATGGTTGGTAACACTTCGGGAACTTTATGATGTTAGTCTATTGAATCCCTTTTTGTCGTCAGCCAATGAGATCAATCTCCCCTCTCTAAAAACATTGCTTACTGACGATGATGACAGCATGGGTTACCCCTGCGATTTGTTAAAGGCAGCTTTGAGCTCAAACCAAGTGTGGGACTCAGAATGCACGATTATGGCAATCTATGGTTCATTTAACAGAGTAGCCTACTGTAAGCTTCTTGACAGTTCTTGGACACACAGAGATTTGAATTACAAAGGGATAGATGACGTTATGTACTACAAAAATCAGTTTTATTTTGTTCATCAGAGGGGATCTCTTTTCTCTTGTGATCTAAATGATCCTCATCCCAAGGTGTCAAAAGTCGCAACACCTCCAATATTTCACTGGGATAATGGTTATGTCTGGTACTATATTGTTGAATCAAATGGGAACCTGTTACTAGTTGCAAGGGCAAAGAAATATCCAGGGGATGATGATGTTTATTGTAACTTAACTCGCCATTTCTTTGTCTTCAATTTGGATCTGGTTGAGCTTATGTGGATTGAGGTGAAAAACCTAGATGGTCATACATTGTTCCTGGGACGTAATTGTTCTGTATCTCTATCAGCTTCAGACTTCCCCGAGTGCGAACCAAATTGTATCTACTATACTAATGAACACCATACAGGGTATGCTGATCACAGTGAAGCATTCTATGGTGAATCCCACAAACATGGAGACAAACCCAAACCTCATGACATGGGAGTGTTCAATTTGGAAGATGGGAGCTTTCTTCAATCATATTATCCAGAAATTCACAAGCTTATTCCGCGTCCCATTTGGATTGAGCCCACAATGCAGTTGTTCTGAAATTAAATCCTATTCTATTTTACTTCCAAAAGAATGGTTTTTAAAACCAGTGCTATATATGTCCTCTGATGGCCGGTTAGAAAAAAAAAAATGAACAATTAGCTATTTTGGTACTCTAACTTTGCTCAAATTTTCAGTTGAGTCCTCAAAGTTTAAACTAGTCAATTTGGTTCGAAATCTTTCAAAACATTTGCAAAATAGTCTAACCATTTCCAAACATTTAACATAGTTGCTCAATGATAGTTTACTATCATACATGGCAGTTTATGAAGTTTATGAAATGACAGAATATCGAGGGAGAGAGGTCAATCATTTTCGATATTGTTCAACTAAAGGTTTTTCACTTCAAATATAGTACTGGACAGACTACTGACCACATATGATAGTTAACTGCCACTGGGAAACTCTGTTGAATGCTTGGAAACAAGAAGATAACGAGTGACTATTTTACAACATTTCAAAAGATTTGGGACCAAATTGAGCAGTTTAAACTTTGAGAACTCAATTGAAAATTTGAGCAAAGTTGAAGGACCAAATTGTTTAGTACTGTTATATTGGTGTTTCCAATCCCTTTGTTTCAAACTCATTTTGTTTTACCGAATAATATTGACAATTGTTATTAGAAAAAATTGGTGTAAACCCCCCATTTTTATAGCCACTTCACACTTAACCCCCTAACTTTTTTTTTATTTGAGATAACCCCCCAAACCGCCTTTCCAAACCGGTAGAGTTTTTTAATGGCAGAACTAACCCTTAAGGTCTGGGGGGTTTACACAAAATTAAAATAAAAAATTGGGGGGGGGGGGGGGGGGGGGGTTAAGTTTGGTAACAAAAATATACCTCAAACTAATTTCTAAATCCCAAAAATACCCTTATAATAGATCTGTTGGAACTCATTTTTTCTGTAAATTACAGCTATAAAAACAACAAAGTACATCTTCAATTCACTTTCAATTCAACTATCAAGCAAGCTTTCAAGCATGGGGACAAGGTAAAAACTTACCTTTATGTTTTTTTGTTTTTTTTTTTTTTTTTTAAACAACATAAACCCTAACTTCCTTTTGATATCAATGTCCAAAAATTGAGTGAAATCATTAACTCTCACCAAGAAAATTGTTCTCCTTCTCCAAATATTAAGTGAAATCGTTCTTCGTCCTTCAAAAATTGGATGAAATACTTCTTTCTTCTTTAAAATAGGGTTGTCTAACCTTGGATCAAACTTGTAAAAAGGTTGCAGGGGTAGTTTTGGGATTTACGAAAAAAAAATTAAGAAAACTATTTATTTTCAAACTTAACCCCCCCCACTTTTGATTTTAATTTTGTGTAAACCCCCCCGACCTCAAGGGTAGTTTTGCCATTATAAAACTCTACCTGCTTGGACCGACGGTTTGGGGGGTTATCTCAAATTAAAAAATGTTATGAGGGTTAAATATAAAGTGGCTACAAAAGTGGGGGGTTTACACCAATTTTTGGGAATTTTAAAAAAGAGGGTTCTATTGTACGTACGTGCTATGAATGAAGCAATGAATTGGTTATTTTGTAGGTTCAATTTGGTTGAGGCTGCTGATTCACTAGGGAATGCTGGTCAGTTTCACACTTTCACTACTCACTAGCGGGCATGTTGTTTACATGAGGAATGCATATTTGAACAATAGCTTCCTTTCTACCACCACCAAATCACTCTCGATAATCTTATATACCCAACAATGTGGCGCAGTGGTGGGAGTACATCTTTCCATCCTAGAAGCATCTATCACCCTGTTGACAATAAGGGGAACTTCTTAACAAGTGTTGTCTCAGTTCAGTCAATATATATAGATAACAAAATTTCTGCCCATTTGACAAGAAGGGAATTTCATATATATGGAATAACCAATTATATAGAGATGATAAAATTTCTACATGTTGTCTATGTACAGTTACAACTGTTATTCAATTCCCGTTGGTTCTTGTTGGGAAACCGGTTTTATAAGGAATCCGTTTTATATTTGGATTTCTAAGTCCATATTAAGGATTTAGAATTTGGTATTGGAATACGACTTCCAATTTGATTAGGTTTGGTATTCCTATTAGGAATTTGTTTTGTACACCCTAAAAGGCTATAAATATAAGGTCTTAGGGATTGGTTTTGTATTCTCATCCTCATCCTCAATCCTCAACAGTTGTTTGTCTCCTTGAGAGAGTTGTGAGGTGAGGATCATCCTCAATTTGTTTATTGGTCTCCTTGTGAGAATTGTGAGGATTATTGGTAGAGAGAGATTTGTTTGGCGAGTGAGAGATTTGTTTGGGAGATTTTCTCCATTGGTTAGATACTTTGTATCTTTGTTGGTTTGTTAATAAGAAGCTCTCCTCTTTGGTTGGTGGACGTAGGCAATCGCCGAACCACGTTAAAATTGGTCTCTCTTTACGTTTTGTTTGTTGGTAAGTAGGTTTAATTGCTTTACTACTTATGTTGGTTTGTTTGCATCACTTTCATACACATTGGTTAGTTAGACGCTTCCGTTGTTTGTTGGGAGGTACCTTGTGCCTCAACAGTTCTAAGTCTACTTTCAGATCGATGCTCAGGGTACGAGAACTATGAGTAATAACTTGGGTCTCCAGGTTCAATACAAAACCAGGGGATCAATTGCAAGTGGATGCCACCTAAGGATGGATAGGTCAAATTGAATGGAGATGGGGCGCTTAGTGACACAACTTGTGGCTACAGAGGATTTGTTAGAGGAACTGATGGGTCTGACAGGTTTTGCTTTCATGGAACAGGAGGGAGAAAGTCTATCATATACCCAAAGAGTTCAAAGCACTGGAAAACAGGAATAAGAATGTGTGTGGAGCAAGACATGAAGAAGTTGGAGGTTGTCTCAGATAGTCAGACTCCCTTAATGCAATCAACAACATCAGAGGAATGCACACAACACTATGGTAATATGGTATTGTATTAACCATATTTGTGAGGTCGGTTAATACATTAATGAAAGATGATGTGTAAATAAATGATATGAACAATAATAATAAAGTAGAGATATGAACACCATTGTATACGTGGTTCGGCAATTGTGCCTACATCCACGAAAAGGGAGAAAGAAGTTTATTATAGTAGTGGTGGTGATACAAAATGGGAGCTCGATTATGAGGAGAGCTCGAGAGAGATGAGACCTGAGAGGTGAGGTCTTATCATGAGAGATTGGGGAGGTCGTTGATCATGAGACCTCACTATGAGATAGTGTTGAGAGCATTCACTACAAGAAAATCTAAAATATACCACGGACATACGATTCCCTTCGCCACGGTCCGGGTCGGTGGTTGAATTAGCTACGGTTCCGGTTGGTGGTTGTGTTTGTATTGTCCGTGGCAATAATATGTAATTGTTTTAAGTTTTTTTCAGAATTTACTTACAGCTTTGGACCGTGGGTATGTATTGGATTAGAACCGTCGGATTGATATTTCATATCACAAGAAATATCCACACTAATTAACAACAATAAACAAAATAAAAAGAAGAAAAAAACTTGACTAGAGGAAACCTTTCTTCTTCTCACTCTTCACTCCTTCGTTCACATCTAACAACCCTAATTCTCTCTTCTTTTCCACTTTTTTTTTTTTTTTTCTCTTTTCATTATGCCAATTCAACTAAACAGAACCTACGCTACTGCTGATTGTAGTTACCTCAATTGCTTCAAATTGACTCGAATACATCTCTGAATCTGTAAGTATTCTCTTATAATTCTTTTTTGGTTTCTTTTTCATTGTAGTGAATTAAATTTATTGGTTTGATATGAGAATTGGGGTTTTCTGAATTATAAGTTTAGGGCTTTTAAGTAACAGGTGTATGGTTTCATGTGTAATGATAAATTTCATGATTTGAGTTTGTGATTTGTTTTTTTTTTCTATTTGGGATGCAATTTCATCTTCAATGGTCTTTTCTGACCCCCTCTCTAAAAAAATGTATATTTTATCAGTTTAGAGATTGTAATTGTGTTAATCCTCAATGAGTTTGTCGGAAATCTGTTAATCCAATGGATTGGCTTTTATCTTTCTAAACTATGCCTCCTTGATATGATGCAACTCCATTTGTGCCTTTGACTCTGTCATATGCAACATTACATTGAATAATAATTAAGTTAGGATCCAAAATAGTTGTCGCAACTTCTAGAAAACACATTTTTCATGCTATTATGATTCTCACACAAACCATATTAGGGAGCATGAAATTCACAATTGTTACTTTGCCGTCTGTGTCCGACTTTTTAAAATTAGATTTTTTATTTGAGCGAAAATCTAATCCCTTAAAGCATTATATTATCAGTTAAATGTTACATATTGTGGTTGAAATTACAGTTGATTGTGTTCCAAGTTTCTTGTACCTGAACATGCAAATTTGTTATCAAGGCATGTAGGAACTGTTGTTTTGTGCTATTGATCTTCTTGACAAGCATATTAAGCTTTTGTTTCTTCTTGTCCTTGCTTTTAGATTTTTTTTTTTTTTATTTTTGATAATAAATAGTAATTTTATAAATTCTCTATCACTGTAACTACAAACTGTTCAACATGCATTCTGTAAATATGCCGGCAGTAAACTACCCAAGAGGACATCCCCTCTTTTTACAATTAAAACTGAATATGATAGACCCACCCTCCTGCTGCACACCCTTATGTAAAGTGCAGACACAACAAAGACCATTGCTAGTATACAAGTGGTGCTCCATATTGAAGAAAAGAAAAGAAAAAATGCAGCAGCAGAGACCCCAAGCTGAATCGAAGCTTCAAGATTACTCACTTGTTATATACATGTTTGAAATTTTTAGATGAAGACTTGTATTTGATTGATTCTAATATTATAAATCTGCAAGAGATAAAATTGTACATGTTATTGAGATGAAGTGCAACTGAGACCCTATTTGCATGGAGAAGCTTAAATTTAAATTAGAAAATAAGCCTAACTGATGCTTTTTGATTTATCTATTGTTTATCAAAATTAATGTGAGATATCCTTATATATTTTTTTTTTTGTATTTTTTTTTTCCTTATAGCACGCAAAAGATTGTAATGAGTTGTATGAGTGATCATATTGAGTTTAACTATCTTTGTGCTTCGCTTAGTGAAGGGATGTTGGCAAAAGTAATGATATCTGTCAACCAGGTCTTGAGCCAAATAATGGGTTGCCATGGCAGATGACTAAAAGGAGAGGCGGTAGAGAAGTTGACAAGTAATATTTCAACCTTGTTTACTCATCCCAAAATAAAAAATTCTCATTCCCAATTGCTGAAGTTTTATACTACATGGTCTAAATACACCAAGTCATTAAATAACTGTTAAAATTAAATTCGCTACAGGGAAAGAAATGAAAAGCTAAGTTGGTGCAGCGACCCACACTTACCCCCATGTGCAGCGTATGTTCTCGCTCTCTCTCATTTGTGGCACAAGTGCATATTATAGGAAGTGTGTTCTTAGTCAAAAGGTTAAAGGTCATTTTGCTAATGCACACCTCAACAACTTGTATGGACATTCATGATCCTTTTAAGAAACAAGTGGAAAAAGGGGGCGTCTTACTAAATACGAAACTGAAGAAGCGGAAATTGAGGTACAAAACTCCATCTTGTTATTTTGAATCTGTGTCCTACCTAGTGATTGTACTTCAAGTGGTCAAGCTACTTTTCTCAAAGATTTGAACTCTGATCTCATTAAGTATTTTGTATACAGGACCATGGTGGGTTTGATCTTGCTAGTTTGCTTGAACATGAAAAAAGTCTCCCAATATACCACATGAATGTATAATTCAGGTAAGAAGTTTGTGCATGTTCATATACATTGGCTTGTGGAGACGTTTCTAAGTATTAGATCTGTTACACTTAATGTAAACTAGTACTTATGCCGAGTCATACAACTGCTGATCTGTTAATATTTAAAAGTTGATTTTTATGATATACTTTATCACATGATATATACATTGTTCTTAGAGAAAGATTATTCATATTTTAGTTGTATAATCTTGCTTTGATGCCATACTGAATTTTTTTATTCTAGTTTTCGAACTCTTGCAGTTTTTCATAAAAATTTTAATTGCAGGTGCCTCTAAGAACCCTAATTCCCCCCCCCCCCCCCCCCCCCCCCCCCCCCCCCCCTCTCTCTCGTCTTCTCCACTTTTTAATGGGTTTGCTGTTTGCAGGTATGGAAAAGAATAGTTCCAGGTTTAGCCTATCAGTTCGATTCACGTTACACAATTCCAGTTACGGTGCCCCGTCCGGCTGTCCTCTTCTTATTCTTAATGGTATATACTTCATTAATGATATCTTTTTTTCCTCTTGAATTTCAACCATAGGCATTGTGTTAATCATTAATTCTGACTCATTAGACACGAGGTTTAATGTTAAACGCAGGTTTCTGGCCGATTTGGAACATTCAAATGCATCTTTTGGTACACGATTAATCGTCTAAGTTTTGGTTGCTTTTAATTGTTTTAGTTTGTACTTCATTACTGACTTGGTTAAAAGTGACTTTGGATGTAGTCTGTAAATGCGCTTAAACCAATTAATTTTCCTTTTTGTATCCAGTGAGAATATGATTTTATATTATGCATTGTGGAGGTGCAAAAAAATTGTTCGGCATTAGCCGATTTTAGATTATGCAGGGCAGGTGCAAAAATAATAATTGTTATTTTTTTCTGCAAAGAATTCAGATTTCCCACGGCTCCAAACAGTAGCAAAATTCAATTTTTTTTAGAAAAATTCCGGATTTGCCACGGCTAAAAACAGTAGCTAATTTGAAAAATAAATTAATTTCGATATTTTTTTTTCAAAAAAAAAAAATTTTCGCCACGGACCCGGACCGTGGGGATATTGAAATTCTGCCACGGTTGATATCCGTAGCAAGGCCCACGGTTTATAACCGTGGCTAAATATAGCAATTCGCCACGGTCTCGCCACGGTCGAAAACAGTGGCTAATCCTGTTTTGCCACGGTTCCGGTCCGTGGCAAATTTGATGTATTCTTGTAGTGATTCCACTATCAGAAGATAAGATATGATGCCAGAAATGAGTGATTTGCCTTCATATTTATAGGCTTACAATGTAACTCCATTCCTAGCATTTAATGAGGTAATGATGAGAGAATATCTTTGTAATAATTGGCTTTAACTTTGTAACTTGTGTCATCAAGAGAGAGCCCATTAGATGTTGACATCTGGCACCATGATGGACGGTAGAGATGGTGCCACATGTATGTTGTATATAGTACCCCTACATAAGCCCCATCTTTTTAGGTTGGACGGGGTTCGGGCTGAAAAGAAGTAATCGAACCGATCTAGCCCCCAAGATGAATGAAATATAGGGTTCTTTAACGAAGTCGATCCGCCCCAAATTTTGATGAGCTTGATCATTGAGATTTGCAGGACGCGATGAAGGTCCCTTGTGGTAATGGCAAATCGATCATGACTTTGTGTACAGCGAGCTAGTTAGTTCCAGGGAGACGTAGCTCGTTCAGAAGGCATGTAGACGGGATGGACGGCTGCAAGTAGGTCGTACTGAAGTGGGTCCTCTTGTATGCTTTGGTGGTTGGTCTCGGTCATGCTTGAAGGTGATCGCGTTTGTGTGATCGAATTACATAGACCTGATAATGTTAGAATGTGAAACATTATAATATTCAATAAAAGACTTACATGGAATTGTATGTCTTCCTTATGACTTGTATGTACTATCTTTGTCGCCTTGTGACTGGACACTTCGATAGATGTGGCACTTTGGAGTGCAAATGTAGCTCGTTTGAGAAAGAGCATTGGTTGGCAAAGTGTTTTGAGAGTTACTTGGAACCTTTTGGTGCCCGATCTAGTGAATGGTCGCAGCGTGGAGACCTGTTTGACAATTCTCGGGCATGTGGCCTTTGTGGGTCTGCATTGCGTTGAGAGTGAATGCGTTCGACCAGGCGTGTGGCTAGAGAATTGTGGTTGAGGTCGTCCTGCATACGAGTGACTCACTAGTCAATGAGGGTGGCCATATTTTATATCAAACATTTCACTTGTAAAGAGTTCAGTGAAAGCAATGTGGCACATTTGTGTAAAAATAGCTCATGGGAGTGAGTTCGTGTTCATGTGACCTGCACATAGAGATATCATTAATATGTAATTGTGCCAATAATAAGTTAAAGGAATTAGATAAAGTGAGAATAGCCCCCGATATGGCATAAATATTCTTGAGGTCGTTGAAAGACCTGTAATTTGAGGAGGTCATTGATAGACCTGGTGAGGTCCCAATTAGAGACATGAACATGAAGTGAGGTCGCGACGAGACCTGAGTGTTGGAGAGGTCGCAATTAAAGACCTAATGAGGTCGTGATTAGGGATCTGGCGAGGTCGCGATTAAGGACCTGGTGAGGTCGCGACGAGACCTGAGAGGTCGTTGGCTTAGGGACCTAACATGAAGTGAGGTCGCGTCGAGACCTGAGAGGTCGTTGGCTTAAAAGCCTGAATATGAGGTGAGGTCGCGACGAGACCTGAGCTCGTCTGCTTAGAGACTTGAATATGTGAGGAGGTCTCTGCAAGACCTGAACATGTGGCCATTAAGAATGTAACTGATATATATATATATATATAAAATCATGATCGAGTTATGAGAATATATGTTACATAGATGCATATAATAATCAATTTGTGTGAGACAAAATAGAATGAACAGTAAGAAATGAAGGTCTCTTCAAGTGGGTAAACATAAACAAATATCATAGTGAATTGATACTTATCTTGCTTTCGTCGAGTTTCACATACAGTAATGGTAACCGAAAGTAAACCCCGAATTGGAAATTATGATTGCAATTCTACCAAATAGAATTTCTTGAACTTGAAATCACCATTTTGAGAACCTTACAATAATGGTGTAATGGTGGGGTTGGTGGGTGGAATTCGCTTGAGAAAATCCCAAGTCACTGTAGTCGGCGCCTAATGTATTAACCATATTTGTGAGGTTGGTCAATACATTAATGAATGATGATGTGTAAATAAATGATATGAACAATAATAATAAAGTAGAGACATGAACACCATTGTATACGTGGTTCGGCAATTGTGCCTACATCCACGGAGAGGGAGAAAGAAGTTTATTATAGTAGTGGTGGTGATACAAAATGGGAGCTCGATTATGAGGAGAGCTCGAGAGAGATGAGACCTGAGAGGTGAGGTCTCATCATGAGAGATTGGGGAGGTCGTTGATCATGAGACCTTACCATGAGATAGTGTTGAGAGCATTCCACTATCAGAAGATAAGATATGATGCCAGAAATGAGTGATTTGCCTTCATATTTATAGGCTTACAATGTAACTCCATTCCTAGCATTTAATGAGATAATGATGAGAGAATATCTTTGTAGTAATTGGCTTTAAGTTTGTAACTTGTTTCATCAAGAGAGAGCCCATTAGATGTTGACACGTGGCACCATGATGGACGGTAGAGATGGTGCCACATGTATGTTGTATATAGTACCCCTACGGGTATCATCAGAACCTCCTGCCATTCATTCTTAGGAATGCAGCTAAAATTAATTGTATTACTTTTTCCCATGTATTAATGTATACAGGGAAACCGACAAGGCTGCTGACTTGTTGGCTTCACTTGATAACTCTCTTGAGAATTCATTTGTAACCTTCACACCACCTTTGAATGAACTGCTTCAGAGCATTGTAAACGAGGATGTGGAAGGCAAAGTGTATGTAAGATATATTTTCTAATACAGGTTAGGGTCTTCCGCAACTCATAATCTTTCCAAAAGAAAAAGAAAGGTCTACTTTCCTTGTCTCTACAATCTACATTCACTTACCATTTACCAAGTGTACAATGTCCTTATGATAAAGGTTTTACAATTGCTATATAGGTGAACAATTAATGAGTTGGTTCTTTTATTGGAGGTTCAATCTAGAAGATCAGATTGCATGTCGATCGATTCACTCGGGAATGCTTGTTAGTTCCATGCCATATACATTAATACATGTGTTAATGTTTTCTTTTTTATATATGTTCTTATCTATGTTTTTAAGCAGTTAAAACTCATGGGTTCGACTTCGGTATCTATCTCTATTTTGCCTATATTAATCAGCTTTATAACTTGAAATTCATTACAAAATGGGTTGCACTATGGTGCTGTCTGTTTTTCCACTTTTCTAGTAGCTAGTAGCTTATAAGCTACTAGATCAGCCAAAAGCCCGTTTGTATTTTTTGGGCTTATAAGATTTTCTAGTACAAAATCGCTAGTTAGTAGGCGGTTACTATAAGTTCCATCCTCGAGCTTATAGCTAATAGAAATATCTGATAGGGTGTAAAATGACGCCCAATACCTTTCTTAATAATTAAAATTACTATTCATATCAAAATCAAAATTGAAAAAATATACGTGGGTTATGTTTGTTCTATTTTTGCGGCCTTTTTCTTCTATTCGCGTTTTCTCTCTTCTCTTCTCTATCAGTAGTCTCTTCTCTTCTCTATCAGTTCTTGAAGATTTTGTACTTCTTGTGTTCTTTCTCAATAGGTTAGTTAAATCTTTTTGTTTTAGTTTTTACATTCAAATTATTAGATATTGAGAACCTTTGTTTTTCATCTTGTTATTGGTTTTATCAAGTATATCATAGTTTTGAGATTCTTTTGCTTGATAGTTAGGTTGAATTTATGTGGGTGCTTGAAATCCTACTATGAAGTATGAATTTTTTTTTCTTTCGATGAATGAAATCCTTACATTTATAAAATAAGGTTTAATATTTGATCCAATTTATTGTTATCAATATAATACTTTTGCATTTGTATTTGTCGAGTCTATAATAAATAGATTTCTTATATATGTAAATGGTATAATATTTTTCTTAATTATTCATTGTAGCGTGAAGAAATGGCTAATCCCCACAAAGTATTCACAAACACATTAGGCCTTCGCGATAGGTTTATTGATATATGTGTTGAGGAGTTTGATGCTCGAAATTACAAAGGAACAGGTCTTATACCTGAATCTTGGAAACAATTGGAAAAAGAGTTGAATGAAGAGTTTGGTCTTCAATTAAATCATAAGGCCTTGAAGAACCGTTGGGATGATTTGAAAAGGAAATATATCGGTTGGCGATATCTTAGAGGAAAAACTGGAAATTTGTACAATTCTGAAACAAGATTATTTAATATGACAGAGGAGGATTGGCAAGAGTATATTTTTCTTCTAAATATTTTAAACTACTTCAAATTATTAGTAAAGTTTGTTGATTTGGGTTTATTTTTTTTTCCTCTACAGAAACATCCCAAAGCCAAGGAAATTAGATCTAAACCATTAACTCATGTCAATGACCTAATGAATATTTATGAAGTAGTATTATCTGCGAGAGGTTTTAGGTGGGGTCCCTCTAATACCGCAGCTCCTCAAAATGAAGATCAAGCCATTCCCCCTAATGAACAAGTTGAGGCTAATGAGGCAACCCAAGTTGATGAAGATACTCATCTTAATGAGGAAGAAAATGGAAGGAGGAGCAATCAAAATGAACGTCCCAGTGTGGAAAAAGGTTCAAGCTCAAAGAAGAGAAGGAGGAGTTTTATACCTGATTCTAATGTTGTTGAGAAAGTAGCGACACTAATCTCTGAGCAAGTATCTTTGATGAAAAGTGAGTCTGAAAAAAATGACAAAGAAAAGGTTGAAATGGAAGCCTACTCAGTTCAAGAGTGTGTAAATCTTCTTTTTTATTTAAATAAGTCGTATGGCCTTACTGATGAGATGATGGAGAAAGCAATGATGAAGTTGTGTAAAAAAGTGGAATATCGAAAAGCCGTATTAGCAATGACGACTGTTGATGCTACCTTGTTCATAATTAGGAGTTTGGCACGACAATGAAGTTAAAAGTAAAAAATAATAGAAGTTATCTTGTTTTCTTTTCTAATTAAGATTATTTTGTTTAGTATGATTCTAGTATGTAACAGTAACTAGGTGAAATGTGTTTTATTTTATGTAAGCGAATTCACTCACTACAACAGAATTGCTCTGTTGCAACAAAATGTTTTGCAACGTTCCCTATTAGTTGCAAATGCCAAGTATTTGCAACGTTTACACTCGTTGTAATTAATAAAATGGTGTTTTTGGTTATTTATCATTACCAATCATTTTTGCAACGTTTTGTGCGTTGCAAATCCGAATATCTAATTTTAATATAAAATTCCAAATATTTAAAATGAATAATTAAGCGTTTGCAAAGAATTATATTGTTGCAATTATAAAATATTATTTGCAACGCTTATTTAATAGTTGCAAAAGAATGTTTGATAAAATATTTTTAATTAAAATACGAAAACATAGTCGCAACCATTAGTTCGTTGCAATTGTTTTGCATTGGCAACGAGTTATTTTGTTGCGAGTTATTTTGTTGTTATTAGTGGTATATGTTTTGCAACGTTGCCACAATTACATATACATTACCAACGTTCGTTGGCGTTGTAATAGTATAAGCAATAGCAACGTTTTCGATAAAAGTTGCTAGAGATTGTACCTTAACAAAAAAACTGTTTTTTTTTTTTTGTTGGGAATCGAACCTAAACCCCTTAAGTAGAAAGGTAACACTTAACCATTGGAACAATTTGTATTTTGTGTTTTTACTCATCTAAAAATATTTTATTATCCATCTCCTATCTCAACTGATCAATCCAAGAACAAGAATTATATAACTTCCTAATTTTTTAGGATTTGTTGGTTCAAGCAAATGATTATTTTTTGGTCATTTTCTACAATATTTTGTATCTCTATGTTGTTGTGATGGCCTGTTTGAATAAAACTTCAAAAAAAAAAAAGTTCCTTACTTAGGCATCAAACTCGAACCCAGTACATCCAAAAGAAACTAATAACAACTTTTACCATTAGACTAACATATTAATTGTGATGTATATGTTCTTGCTAAACTAAATAATTATAAAAGTCTTTATTTTTTTAATATTTTATTATACCAAATAGGAGAACTTAATCACCAATTCAATCCCATCTCAAGCCGAGCTTAAATTTAAGCCGAGTTTTTTTTCGTGCTCGGCACATTTCAAAAAAATAAAATAAAAAACAACCGAGCTTGAGCCGAGCAAAAACAGTGTTTGGCCCAAGCTCATAATTAAGTTGATTAGACATGTCTAATAAATAAAATTATATTGATATTGTCTACACTACTTTAGAATAAGGTAGATATAATGAATAGTGAAAAATAGCAATTGGGAGATTGTGATTCGAGAAAGTGGTTTCATTCGACTGCGGTTCCACGAATCTATTATGTCCACGTAATAGTTAAATTTTCGTTTTCTCAATTGGAGAAAATGGTTTCATTCGATTGCGGCCTTCATGACACGTGTGCATATTCACATAGTATGATTTGGAGTTGGGGTAAGTAGAGTGTTTAGGGTTAAATAGAGTGCGAACTTATTACCTTTGACATCGCCCCAGGATTAGAGGCGAGAAAAAAAAACACGTCGAACCATGGAACCGAACCAAACAGTTTTTATAAAAGCCAAAACACAGTTTGCAATTTCAATGTCTTTAGAACTATGTTATACAGTTCGGTTTATGGTCTCACCTAGAATTGCTCAGAATAAGACCATGCTCATCCCTACCCAGGATTGTCCACAATACACGGAAATAGATCAATATTTATGTTTAAGAATGAACTTATTGAAATTTTTTATTACTATTTTTAACTAGCAAATTATATAGGATAATTCAAATAAAATATTTCTAAGGAGGTTTAAATAATTTAAAACATCAATTGAGTGTGATTCGATTCGATTAATCTTAAAAAATCTTAAAAGAACTAAATTACAATTTAGTGTGATGGAGATTGAATTTAGCTTTATAAAAATTTAAAATAATAAAAAAATTTGTGACAATAATAATCTATCTATATAGCTGACCCAACAAAATAAATTTTGACTCTGTTTGACCTTGTTAAGAAATAAGGCTAAGCGCCAAACACAAAAAATTTTAAATGAAAGCTCCAAAATTTTGCACTGGGCCAACGCCAAACATTAAATCTTCCCGATCATTTTGCTAACTATTGGCCTTCCATCTTTCCTAGGGTTTTCTTTAATATAAAAGGCAAAAAATAAAGTGAAAGAAAGAGCAGTCGTGTGGTGTGACGAAGGAAGAGCAGCCGTCTTATAGGTAACTCTCTCTCTCTCTCTCTCTCTAGGGAAAAGCTTTCTTTTAATTATCTGTAACTCTAAACATTTGTTCTCAGATCATCTTTGTCTCACTAAGGTGAATAATTAAGGGTTAGAACTAGAGAAGAACAAGGAAAATTTTATAATTATTTTGAATTTCTTATATTGTTACGTTATTATGTATGTTAGATTCATGAATTCAATATGTTGGATTCCACAATGAGTTGATTTGTTTTACTTCTAAATTTGGGTATGTTTATTCATGAAGCCAATATGTTTGTTAGCAATATTCATCGTTGAAGAGTTTTCCGTAATTCTGATTGCGCTGCTTTGGTAGAAAATTCGTATTAAATTGAATATATAATATTTTTGACTGATTTCAAGTGTTCTACAAAAGTAGAGACAAAGATCTATAATTTTAGTGTTTATAAGTTTGTGAAATTCTACTGTTATGAATGTTTAAAATGCTCTACAAGACTGACTTATATATATTGTAACATATGTTGTTTTCTGTACTTCTGATTATGCTGCTTTGGTAGAAAATTCTTATTAAATTGAATATAGAATATTGTTGACTGATGTCAACTGTTTTGGAAAGTAGAGACAAAGAGCTACAACTCTCGTGTTCAGAAGTTTGTGAAATTCTACTGTTATGGATGTGTAAAATACTCTAAAAGTCTGATGTATATTTATTGTAATATATGTAGTTTTCTGTAATTTTGATTGTGCTGCTTTGGTAGAAAATTTGTATTAAATTGAATATATAATATTTTTGACTGATGTCAACTGTTCTGGAAAGTAGATACAAAGAGATACAATTCTAGTGTTCATAAGCTCGTGATATTCTACTGTTATGAATGTGTGAAATGCTCCCCAACTCTAACATGTATCTTTGCCTTTTTTTAAACTTGTTGTAAATAATTGATTTGAATTCTTTGTTCGTTTTGTAGGTTATGGACAATGCACAACAACTATTGTTTTTGAGTATTGTAATCTTTTTGATGGCAGTATTACGTAGACAGAGAAATCCCCGACAACGTTTGTGTGTTAGCCTTCAAACATGAGAGCAAAAAATGAAAGAGCTTTTAGATGGCCCTTCCACAACTATTTATCAAATATTTAGAATGGAGAAAGAAGCTTTTATCCAATTATGCAATCATTTTAACCACCGTGGATACCTAAGTAATAGCAAACACGTTAGAGTTGAAGAAAAGATGATGATTTTCTTGAAGGTACTCAGTCACAATTCTACAAACCGACATATTAAGTGGGAATTTCAACATTCTGGTGAAACTGTTAGTAAGTACTTTCATGAGGTATTATTGGGAATGATTGAATTCTCTAGAGAAATGATTGTTCCATCTGTATGGGACGAGCCTATGGGTCCGATTAGAATTCATCGACGTTTTAGAGAAGGGGCTTTCAGAGGGGCGATTGGAGCATTGGATGGCACTCTAATTCCAGCAGTGATTCCAGCGGGTCGTCAAATTCCTTATCGAGCAAGAGGAGGTAAAGAATGTTTTCAAAATATGATGGCAATATGTGATTTTGACATGAAATTTTTATTCGTTGTTGCGGGGTGGGAAGGTGTCGCCCATGATGCTAGGATATTAAACGAGACAGTACGAGATTCAGCTTTTAACTTTCCGATGCCTCCTGCAGGTATAGGTTTGATTATATACTTTTGTTAAAACTATTGTGTTATTTTGTTTAACACTACTAATAATGTTTTCTAAAAATTTTGTAGATAAATATTATTTGTGTGATGCAACATACGCACATACAAAAGGCTTTATGTGCCCATATCGATGAACACGGTATTGGTTTGCAGAATTTATCAATTTACGAGCTAGAAATAAGAAAGAAAGGTTTAATCATGCTCATGCTCAGCTACGAAACGTCATTAAGAGAACTTTCGGTGTATTGAAAGCTAGGTTCCCAATCTTGCAAACGATGCGCCCATTTAGTTTTCCTATTCAAAGGAACATAGTGATTGCATGCACGGCCATCCATAACTTCATCAGCCGTTTTACTCTTAATGACAGGTTATTTCCTGAGTGTAAAGATATTAATCTTGTCTTAAATCCACTTGATGAAGCATCGATATGTCAATCAACATTCACAACCCAAGATGCTACTTACATGGCGAACCTGCGAGACCTTGTTGCAGATGAGTTATGTGCAACTATGCAGGATGCAAATTTACATGATGATGATTAGTTTACTGCGATTTTATGAACTTTTGGTGTTCGACTATTTGATGTATGAAAGACCATTTTATTATTTTATTATTTCATTCAATAAGAAATACTATTATTTGTTATGGTGTAATATTATTTCATTAAGATTATTCAAATTTAAATAATGATAGGACATAAGTTCATTTTCTAAACAAAGGGTATATTAGTAAAAAAAGAATGTATAAATAGACTCAGAAGTGGTAAAAACAAACAGGAAGAACTTATAAGGAGAGCTTATAAGAAATTTTTACAAATAAAAACAAACAACATATCTTATAAGCTATTAGACATCTAATAGCTTATAAGCTACTAGCTATTAGAACTTGAAAAAACAAACAACACCTATGTCTATTGTATACAGTGACTTTCTTGAAAAATATGAAATGATCTTGCAAGGATCTCAAGCATCTTACTTGGACATGTGACTTTATGAAGGGCTACTTCACAATTTACAAAAGTAGTATATGGCGTAGGGTTCTGTACACAATTTCATCAAATTGTGCTTTAAACTGCAATCAAAATATGGTAGGTATTCTAAGACTCAGCCAGGGGTGCAATTCGAGCCAAACGAGCCGAGCTAGGGAGAATCCACCTTGAAATCCACTTTGTAGAAAAGAACCGGACGACATGTCACATGCCGTCCTATTTTTTTTTAAGTTTTATGTGTGTTTTAAAGTTTTGGACTCTCGGACGGAATGTGACATGTCGTCTCCCTATTTTCTTTGCAAAAAAAATGGGACGGCATGTCACATACCGTCCGAATTTTTCTAAAAATCCACTTCCTCCTGTACAAGAGTCCACCTTCCCTTGGGAACTCTCCACCTTGTAGAGTTTCACCTTGAGTCAACAAGGTGGATTTATCCTAGTGGCAGATACGTGGCGCATATGTGGAGGTGGATAAATCCACCCTGCATTGGGAATGCTCTAAGGAATGAGAAAGAAAAAGAGAAAGAGAGATCTGCTTTTGCTTTACTGCTTATGAACAGTAGAACATACTCACACACACCAACAAACAAGTGACTAGAAGAGAAAAGGTTTTGATAGAACTTATTAGTTAATGACTTTTCTTTTTGTTGAAGATGATCTGTTGCTTTTTCTGCAAAATCAGATTCAGGAATTGATTTCAACGTGAAGACTTGAAGTGTATAAATTCTAAATCGCAATTATGTTTTTCTATATTTGTATTTATACAAAGGGTAATATTAATATAGTAATAATTTGACGAGCTGCTCGGCTCGGCTCATTTAGAGCTCGAGTTCGGCTCGGGCTCGCGACGAGCTGAAAAACCTGCTCGAACTCGGCTCATTTAGGTAAACGAGCGAGCCGAGCCGAGATTATATTTGAGCCGAGCCCAAGCCGCTCGGCTCAAATTGCAGCCCTAGACTCAGCTCCAAAATTTTATGTACCAACAGCAAGACTGCATCTTTCCATCCTAACTCTTGAGTAGATGAGTTCGAGCCTCTCCTCTCACATTTAGTCGTGTATCATGTTGGCTTTGTCTCTAATGATTATTGCTTATAGATGCCTACTGACTAGCCTCTAGGTTGAGCCTTAATTCAACACCCTGGTACGGTAGCAATGTTCTTTTCCAACCCCAGAGGGGAAAAATAATTAAATCATGCTTGTTTATTCGGAGAAAAGCCACCGCCCCAACCTAATTAACTCACTAATTTTAATGGTTTTCTACCTAACTTTACTTAAAACCTTAACCTCATATCCCCAATTAAAATTGTATTTCTAAAAGATATTATTACAAAACCACCCATAAAAAGATTTGGGTAATTTCCCGAATAAGTACAACATTATGCAGATCCTTCCCAAATAAGTAACAAGTATAAAAACTTTCCCAAACAAGCACAAAGATTTTTTTGTTTCCTTTTCTACCTTTCTTACACATTCTCTCTCTTCATTACTAAACTTTTAAACATCACCATCATTCTCTCTCCTACGTACTTCAACATTAAACATGATACCGACATGCAAACCAACACTATCCGTTAGATCGAAGTTTTTCATCTCAACCGTCCATCACCAACAAACTTTTTCATCCTCTTCTTCTTCTTCTTCTTCACTGATTTTTCTGTTGTTCTTCGTCTGCTATTATATAAACAAGTTTTTCTATTCCAAGGTTTTAATCTATCACTTAGTTGTTAGGTTGTTGTGTTACAATTTCGGTTTTTCCGTGGTACCATCACCAACATTTTGACACTTTGGTACTGCTTTAATGGGGAAACAAAAGACAACCAAGAAGTAAGTTAATGTTCTCGAGGAAGTACCCATACATGGTATGCATTTAAACCCAAACCCTTAATGTAATGATTGATATTTAAGAGGGCTTGCTATTCAATTTCATACTGTTTTCAAATTAAATTCGCATTAAATTCCGGTTTCAGTTTGGTAACCCTTGGTATTGTTTAAGTTAGTTTGTATTTGTTCATTTGAAAAGGTTTGATTTTGTATTTGAAGATGAAAGCTTTGATTTTGAAAGATTTTAATTGATTTTTAAAGTTGGTCGGGCCAAGATGCAAGATGCAAACTTTGCTGTTGAATTGATTTGATTTCTATGTTTGTTATAGATGCAAACCTTGTTGTTGAACATGCAATTTGGTTTAAAGATGCAAACTTTCATTTTTAAAGATTTTAAGATTTCAATTTGTAGGTAGCCGATATATTGGCTATGTAAAGCAACAGTTCTTGACAGTAGCAGATACGACAGAAGCATGTAGCAGATACATTGTAGAATGCATGAAACACTTTGAATAACTACTATAACACTGTGATACTAATCAACATTATTAACATGTGGATACTTTCAGCGAATACTTTCAATGTAATTTATCGATTTGGTGGTCTGTTGGAGGTCACAGCTGAGGGGGAAGAGGTTGGATATGTGGATGGAGAGTCAAGAATAAGGATTGTTGATATTCAGACGACCTATACAGACTTCCTCAAGAAGGTATCTTCCTTATGCAATCCTCCAAAAGGAACATGGTCACTTCGAGCAGTAGTCAACCTCAGGGTATCCAAACTTGAATGTGAAGATCATTATAAAGCAATGTTAGCTTCCATATACAATTCAGCTGCAATGTGCATATCTGTTTGGATTGTTGATAATAGAAAACCACCTATACTGAAGATTGTGCCTGAAATAGCAAGGAGTGAAGAGAAGGAGATACCATTTGTGTTACAAAATGAGGCTCCCAAAAGCAAAGGGAAAAGAAAGCTTTTTCCGGAAGCTATTCCTTCTTATACACCTTTGAGTGAAGGGAGGGAGACACCACCAATGCAGTTACAAAAGAAGGCTTCAAAAAGTAAACCCGATTACTCTACTTATCATACACCCACCAAACCTCTTAATGTTCCAGATGAATATAGGTTGGAGACTCCTACTCAAGATCCAAGTGCTGATATGATAGTCAAGGGAATGGGGCATACAAATGACCCTGTAGTTTTAGAAACCCCTCCACCTAGTGGTGTCTATATTCCTAAACCTCCAATCCAACATACTCCCACATCTGCTACCAATCCATTATCAGAAACTACTTGTACACCCCTATCCGTAAAAAGCAAAGGTTTCATGGATGCAGCTGGAATTCTTTCTGCCATGCAAAAAGATGATGGTTTTTGGGATTCACTTTCATTACAAGAAGTTGATGCTGTTCTTCAATCTGCACAGAAGACACAACCGACATTAATAGATGATGATAGTGAGGAGGACTCTGAATCTCCTAAGTGTGAGGAATACCATTGGGATACAGATCCAGAAGTTTTCGACTCACCTGCATCTTGGAATACTGAAGATGAGCTCGAGGATCAAATGTGGGATGATAGTCAACCAATGTTTGGTCCTTCTAGACCAATCTCCGAAGAAGGCAGCCCAAATGTTGGTGATAACGCAGACACGCAGCAAGGTGACAATGTGGCCGATGTAAATGAAAGAAAAGAGGGAGTCATGTGCAATATAGCCGATAGATTTGAACATCTAGACGATATGGACAACAATCAGCCATCACAACACGATATGCCGTCACAAACCAATAATGTGCCTCCTCAGAACAATGTGCCTTTTCCTAGCAATGTACCACTGCAACATAATACTAGGGTTGAGGAAAATCGTGATTTCGATCAGGTAAAACGCGAACTTAACAATATTTTCTCCTCCTATGTTGCGACTAAAAGGGCAAATGTAGGTTGTGCTCCTCACACAGAGCCTGCACACAACGACTATGTGCAACCTAAACGAGGAGTAATCTACAACAATCGTGATGAGCTTGAAAGGGATGTCCAAACATACGCGATTAAAATGGAAAAAGATCTAAAACGTGTAAACACAAACAGTAAGAGGATGATTTTTAGGTGTCCAACTGGTGGGTGCAAATGGTATCTGTATGCAACCCCAAATGGTTTGGATGGAAGTTGGATTATAAAAACACTTATAGATGACCACTCGTGCGGTAACTTTAGTGTTGGAAGTAAAAACCGCCAAGCAAACAGTGATTGGGTTTCAAGAGTTTGTATGAGAAGGTTGAGAGACAACCCAGACTTGCCACCCCTAAAATTGGTGAGTGCAATCAATGAAGAATACATGGTCAAAATTTCTTACAAAGTTGCATGGTTAGCTAAAGAGAAGGCAATGAGGAAGGTAAATTAAATCTATCCCTTAGAAAGGTGAATCTATCTGTTACGCAGTCATTACAATCGTCTAGAGTTTGTACTATATCGTCTTCAAAGAGCTTAACTGTTTTTGAATGCATATTTTGGACATATGGTATTACAATTAGAGCTTACAAGAAGACTCTACGTCCCATAATCTTGGTTGATGGAACTTTTCTTAAGGAAAGATACCCTGGCACAATTCTTACAGCAATTGCAGTTGATGGCAACAACCATATCTTCCCCATCGCTTTCGCAATTGTTATGAAAGAGAAAAATGAAAGTTGGGACTGGTTTTTCACAAAGTTAAGGGACCATGTTATTGGAGAGGATCATGAGTTTATTCTGTTATCTGATAGGCACAAAAGTATCATCCAGGGTGTCCCTAAAATCTTGCCAAAGGCTATCCATATGTACTGTTCTTATCACTTGAGTGGCAAGTTTGGTAACAAGAAAATCAAGTTCTTGGTCCAAGAAGGTGCAAAAACTCTCAACCAAGATGAATTTTGGGGAATGATGCTTAGAATCTGGTGTATGTCAAGCAAGGCGCATGAAAAACTTATGGATGTTGGTCCTGTAGAAAAATGGGCAAGTGCTTTTCAAGAAAAATCAAGGTCAGTCAATATAACTA
Source organism: Aquilegia eximia (assembly GCA_023053565.1). Classification (NCBI taxonomy): domain Eukaryota; kingdom Viridiplantae; phylum Streptophyta; class Magnoliopsida; order Ranunculales; family Ranunculaceae; genus Aquilegia; species Aquilegia eximia. The sequence goes on from JALIGU010000002.1 coordinate 12,350,888, forward strand.
TATATCTGCTATTCGGTTGTTTCGATTCTCTACATATGCCTTTATATCGCCTATAATTGGTTATATATCGCCTACAGTATAATTTGATTATGTGTTGCAGGTATGGAATTGTTTCCACAAATCACGTGGAGTCCTGGAACAAAATGATTGTTGGGGAGAGAATGATGCCAGTTACTACTGTTTTGTCAATGATAAGAGACAATGTGATTAGGCATTATCGCAATTACCACAATGACTCCCTGAAGTTCAACTCACCAGTTACAACATGGTGTCAAGAGCTAATAATTCACAATGCTTCCACAGCAAGAAGATGCACAGTCGAAAGAGTTTCACATGAATTTGGACGGTTACAGGGCTGGTTAGGTCATGTGTAGTCGATCTTAACAAGAGAACATGTACATGCAAATGGTTTCAGCATATGGGGATCCCATGTGCTCATGCCATGGCAGCCATTAAGGATGTAGGCCATGATCCATACAAGTTTGTTGATGTTTTTTTCTTGAAAGAAACATACATGGAAACGTACAAGGAAGAATGGATTCCCACTCCTGGGAAGGAGTCATGGCCAACTGCACGACCGACAAGAAAAATATTGCCACCACTTAAAGTTTGCATGCCAGGTCGACCTAAAGTGGTCAGGAAGAGAGGTAAAGCTGAAGGTGTCCCAGTCCAGAGTAGGAGATGCTCAAGGTGTAAACGGAGAGGTCACAACAAAAAAACTTGCACTGAATTCATAGATGACTATGATCTTTTCACTCCAATGCAGTTTGGAGAAGGACCTCCTCTCTCTCCTCTCAATCAAACAGCATAGTAGGGGGGAGAATATTTGGCTATGTATAGACTTTTGCTATCTTTTGCTATGTACACAGTTTAGACTCCCTGTATTATCTGCTACTAAGATCAGTCTACCTTTTGCTATGTAAAATCTCAGAATCCGTACTAACATGTTCAACAGAGTTAAAAAGAGGGTAATCGAATATACTATAAGTTAACAGGATCATAAGTTTCAGAATACAAGAAAATCAGAATACTTTTCAAGAAATATACAAGTCTTCACAAAACATGTCAATAGAAGTGCAATCAGGTCTTTCTCTTTGGTGGTAGCTCTCCACAATCAATTAGGTCTCTAGCAATGCGGTAGCGCATCTGCAAAGGATCTGCCTCAAATTCCGGTGGTATTCCTCGAAGGACACATTCGACGAATGCAAGAAGGAATGCCCCACAAGTACAAAAGTCTGGTTGTGTAACACAGGATACATACTCACGCTTCCACTTCATTTCCAAATCAAGTTGAATCTGAGATGGGTCTGCAGCATAAATAGCATAGGGCAACATCTTCTCCATGTTTCTCTGTTCATTAGTTGCCCTTTCGTAGCCCAACGAATCATAGATCCTAACTATACTCTCACTGAAACTAAATGAGAGCAGAATCCAATGATTGTTTTCCACCTACATTTAATAATAGATATATAAGATATGGTAGATGAAATGTACATTATAAACGATACAGACATATACCTAGCAGATTGTGTATCACAATGTAGAAGATAAAAGAGTGTCTATTATGGAGTAGTAGATACTCATCCATATCTAGCCGATAATAAGTAGCTAATGTAGCAGATAAGGTGGTATAACTGAACACAAATACCTGTAAAGGAACAAGAAGTGCCTTAGCTTTCACAGGGTGTACTTGATTGCGGAGGCCTATCCATGGATCAACAAGAGAAGTAACATTTGATGGAATCCTAAATCTCCCAGATAATATTCTCTCTTGTGGCTTCATTTTGGCAAAACTTTTGTCCTTCATCAGAGCATCAAACTGAGGCTTCATATAAGAGGCGATTTGGGTCTAAACAGATGAAAGCAATAATAAGAAGTTGCTTACATGTAATAGAATTACAAAAACATAACCATGGAAGAATAAATATTGACAAGAATATACTTACATGTAGAAATACATTTGGAACCACAGCATATTGATCTTCTTCCTTGTAATCTTGTGGCCTCCTTCCAATCATAAGACGAACCAACAACCTCAAATAAACATCAATAACCTCATCATCAAGCCAGTTGTCTTTATAGAGTGTGTTGAAAGCACTCACAGGGCATGATTGAAGATAACCATAAACCCTCACATACTGCCTAAGCCTCGAAGGTTCCTTAGCTAATCCCCAGAAATAATGAAGAAGATCTGCTTGCCACTTCTCAACATGCCTAGTGAAGAATGGTTCCCTCATTATATCTTGAATCTTTGCATCACACCTAAGACCAATCTCAACCTCCTCAGGTGACATTTTGGCCAAGTATTCTGCATCCTGTTGCCTCTTTCTATCCCTAAACAACTGAAGATCGAAGTTTTCGATAACATCATCATCATTTGAACAGACACCAAGATTAAGAATGGAGGCTTTGTCTTTGTTGGGACTGGCTGAAATTTCTGGAGTTTCAAGTCTATAATCTATTGGAACTTTCTCCTTGTCAATCACAATATCAGTTTTTCGATCAACCCCCCCTGTAGATTGTTCATAATCATCATCAGTGGACTCATCCCTTGAGTCTTCAGTCGTAGAGGTTGTAGATGCTGGTGGTGTTCCTGTTGGTGTTGTTGTAGCCGATGGAGGCGCATCTGAAGAAGATGGTTGACTTGATGTAGCCGATGACTGAACATATGTAACCGATGGATGACCAGATGTAGCCGATGAACTACCTATGTTTGATGAATCAACCTTCAATGAAGCAAGAATAGAAAGTTGTTTCAACTTTGACATCTCTGTGTCAAGAGGATTACCTCCTTCTTTCAAATTTTTCACCACAACTTCAAAACTCTCACGATCACTACTATCATCATCCGATTGTGTTTCTTTTGCTTCATGTGCCCTTTTCTTCCTTGCCTCATTTCTCCTTCTAATATCTCTCCTCCATGTCAATTCTTCTGCTTCATGCTTAACCTTCCTATTAGGTTGTAGCCTTGAAGGCTGAACTCCAACTTCTGTTTTCTTCCTCTTTCTTTGTTTCACCTCCATTTCTTCATTCTTTGTTCCATCTCCATCATTATCATTATCTTCTTGCTCTTCTTGCTCATACCAGCCAAGTAGAAGGACTTCAGGGGGCTTGAATAATTCCATGTCTATCATTTCTTCACTCACATAAACACCACCCTCCTTCACTTCATCATCACCACTTTTTCCCATCTTTTTTCCCTTCTTACCCTCCCTTTTACCCTTCTGAACTTCTTCAACTTTATCCCCCACTTTCACCTTCTTGGTTTCCTTCTTATCTTCTTTATCTGATCTTTTCCTCTTCTTAACTTCAGGAGCTTTTGGTTCTGTTGGTTCCCTTCTTCTTAACTCATATTTACCAACTGTTGTAACATTATCCTCCAAGGCTTTCCTTCTGGTAGTTCTAACTGAAGTTGGTGATGTTCCAGGCTTTGGAATTTTCTTCTGTTGTTTAAGCTGTGTTGAATCACTCTTAGATTTTGATCGTAGGGGGTTTCTTCTTAGGTGGAAGTTTCACTCTCCCAACTGGTTTGGGTGATACACTAGCTTTTGGGGTTGAAACAATGGGTGTCTTGGCTGCAGCCTTTTTCTTAGGAGAAGGCTTGTGAGGTGAAGGTTTGTGAGGTGAAGGTCTGTGACTTGAAGGTTTGTGAGAACCAGGTTTCTTGGTTTTAACTGACAAGTTAGTCTTAGGTTTGGCTTTTGGTGTTGCCTTTGATGAGGTACTTGACTTCTTTTCTGTTGTTGCCCTAGATTTGGATGCCCCCTTTCCAATCTGACCTAAGGCATCCCTCACAAATTGTTTTTCATCAAGTTGCTGACCACTCTGCAGAAATGAGGACAAAACATTGTAGCAGATAACACAAACGTAGCAGATACGATAGAGTCATATAGCAGATACATTAAAATGGAAAATTTTGTTTTAGCAAACAACATACCTTCTGAGTCATGCATGCCTTCACTACTCCACTCAGAATTGTCTCAAGAAAATCCTTGTCCATTGAAAGCAAATCTGAACCTCCACCACTTCTTGTTGAAGATGTGTGATAAGACGGAATGGTAGGCACAGATGGCCTAGAAGAAGCAGACTCTTCATGTTCTGCTTTGTATTGAGCTTCAAACTTCAAATAAAATGTAGCAGATAAGAGTTGTATTCTAGAAAATAGATAGTACAATATAACAGATCAACTTAATACAGAAAAGGGATTCATTGTTTTGTAGAAGATAAAAACAAAATTCAAGGGGATTTACCTCTACAACCTGTTGTAGATTAGCAAGATCTCTTTCCTCCTGGGTGACATCTAATGGATATGCCACAGTACATTTACCTTTCTTGGGAAACAGCCTCAAAGAAATTTTATTCCTAGTTTTGTTCTTGTTGAGCAACTCAGACCATCCAAGCATCCATGGAAATCCAACACTTCTATCTCTTCTAGGACCCAAATCAGGGAAATGCAAGTATGCCCAAATCATAAAAGCTAACATACATCCATTGATGCAATAACTAGGATTATCCTCAATGACTTTGGGATAAATTTCTTCAAGAGAAGTCTCAAGCAATTGAAAAGCAACAATACCCCATGGAAAATTATCAAATGCATTCAAATCTTCGGCTAAATCAATGTACTTTACACTCAAATTTTTTGATGACTCGGCAAGAAGAAAAATGCACAGAAAATACAACCTGTTCAAACGATGAACATCGTTTGGATCAGCTTCTCCCTTAGCAATAAATCTCCTTGCTTCAGTAATTGCACTTGAAATCTGCTCATCCTTTATGTGAAGGTTTGTACCGAAGTACTTGCTCCTGAATGTAGTGTAGTCTTTCGGCTTCCTCATCAGAAAATCAACTGGAACATTTCCAAACTTTAAAGGGCCTAAGATCATGGCCACATCTGACATTTTGAACTCGACAACTCTTCCTCCAATACCATACTTTAACCTACCTACTCTACATCTCACAATTTCTGTGATAACTGATGTTATCATGTGAAAATGTTCGGAATTGAAATCGAGAAATTGACCGAAGGGCGAACTTCTAAATGATTCTAACTCTTCCGGTGGAATTTTATCACTTGGATGTTGAAAGTGTTCAAAAAATTTAGTTGTTGAACACCTAACTGTGAGAGTAAATCGCCTACCTTTTTCGATTTCATCATCTCTAGTTTGCTGCTGCTGCTTTTTAATTTCCTTCATGTTTTATCAAATTAGAACTTTGAGAATGGAGGCTTATAAATTGAGGTTATGACGGTTGGGGAAAAAGAAAATGAGAGGAACAGTTGCGCCGGTTGAGGAAGAAGAAGAAGATGAGAGGAACAGTTGCGCCGGTTGAGGAAGAAGAAGAAGATGAGAGGAACAGTTGCGCCGGTTGAGGAAGAAGAAGAAGATGAGAGAGAAGCTGTTTGCTAACCGAAATTGAAATTGAAATCCCTAATTTTAATTTTTCCCCAACTAAAAGCCCGCCTCTTTGTTACCTGTTAAACTTCTGCCACGTGTATCTGATTAGCAGATTAGCAGATAATTTCAGTTTTCTTACATATTAGCCCAACTAAACTCTAGATCCAACGGTCACAGTTCATCATACAAATCCAATGGTCCTTATTTAAAGAAGAATATTTTTCTCACATGTCACATCGGTCATTCAAACAAAAAAATAAAACAAAAACTATTATTTAAGTACTAAGGGTAATATCGGAAGAAAAATTAGCTAAAAGACAAAAAAAACTTTTTAAAGAGAATCTTTGTGCTTGTTTGGAAAAGTTTTTATACTTGTTACTTATTTGGGAAGGATCTGCATAATGTTGTACTTATTCGGGAAATTACCCAAAAGATTTAATCACCTAATTTTTTTGAAAAATTCTAAGGGGGTGTTATAGTCATTCTAAAAGTTTGTCCAAAACCCATTTGGGCTGGGTGTACTTATCATGGTGGTGGGGTGTTCTTCAATCAACTAACTTTTGCAATTCCGCTTTTCAGTTAAAGTTCCACACATTCTTCAGTTACTTAAAGCAACCTCTCTCTCTCTCTCTCTCTCTCTCTCTGTTGTCAACGATGAAGAATTCATCCATTTTCACTTCTTGGAGCTACAACAAGGTAAGTTTACTCTTCAAAAACCTTAAAGATACTAACTTTATTCACTTTTTAATCTCCCCATTGTTTAATTAACAAGTTTTTCTTCATTTTCAGGGATTTCAAGTGAGTTTATGGTCAATTTGGTTATCTGGGTTAATCTTAATTGCACTTTCTCTTTACGCTACACAGAGATTACCTTCATTTAAAGATCAAATCAAGTATCCTAAACTTAGCCCCAAAAGATTTAGAGACTCAAATAAGCCGAATGTTACTATATTCTCTGCACCAAGTTCATTTACTGGTTCAGTTGGGGCTAGACAAGTCTTAGCAATTCGATCATGGCTTGCTTTATCACCAGATGTTACGGTTGTTCTATTTGGCAAAGACCCATTTCTTATTTCCCTTGCAGATGGTCTTGGTTCGCGAGTTTCAGTCGAATCTGAAATCGATTTCACGTAAGCATACTAATTCAACTGTATTTAAGCCCTTGTTTTATTATCTTTGTTTGTCAGTTCTGAGATTTATGATGGTTTGATATCTTAAATGTGAGAAGAGTAGAAATAGTGATTGATTTAGATCTAAAGCTAATAAGCTCGGTGATTCAGTATGATGTAGTTATACCTTGTACGCTATTGTAAGAATAGGAACTATTAATTCTTCTATTTATTCTGCAACCATTTAGTAGTTTGGTGGCCATTTGATGATTAAATTTATTGTCTAGAATCTGCTCTAGTAGACATACAAACCAGCTTGACAACTAACTTCACAAACGTGGTCCGAGGTGTGTGTGACAAAAGTGTTGGTGGGCTGATCATTGGTTTATATGCTATAGAAATCTAGAAATCCATGTTATTTCTGGGAAATTTTGACTTAACCCCCCAAACAATGGACATCTTTTGATTAAACCCCCATATATTCAAAAAATTTGACTTTCCACCCCACCGTTTGATTCCGTTAGATTTTCCATCCAAACCTAATTTTAACTTCCCTAAATACCCCTCTTTCTATTATTAGTCAAAACCCCCTAATTAAAACCGGTTTTGTTAAGAGAATGGAAAATTACCCTCTTTTTTTTTACCTTATCTTCTTCCCATCTTCTTCTTCTTTTTCCCATCTCATTCTTCTGCACATCACCTTCACCAAAAAAAGTAATTAGAATCTGAAATCGATCTCCTTTTTCATAAGCAATAATAAAGCTGATAGAAATCGAACCTCTTTGGCCATACTACAAGCTTTCTCCGATGAATTGAGTATTTCATAGTAAAACACAGAGAAATTAAGAGCTAGACCCAATCGAATAGGATGTGTTGGAGCAAGATCCGCAATAGCAACATCCTTCAAAATCAAAATCATTTCAAGTCAAACTCTTTACCTATTTTGATCTAAAAAAAATTCAAACAAAAACCCTAGATTTTGGGGGAAAACGAAACAAAAGCTTTATATACCTGAGCAGCTTTGTAAGCAAGCATAGTTTCTTCAGCAGCTTCTTTTCTTTCAACACCAGATTTAAATTCAGCAAGATAACGATGATAATCACCTTTCATCTTCAAATAAAACACTTTAGATTCACTAGTTGTTGCAGATGGAATTAAATGATTATCCATTAATTTCAAAATTCCAGCACAAACATCTGTAAGTTCAGATTCAACTTTAGATCTATAAACTTTAACAAGTGAAACATGTTCTTCATTCTTTCGACCTTTTTCTTTTTGTTCAATTGATGAAACAATACGCCAAGCAGCACGAAGAGATCCAATTACGTTCTTATAAGCAACAGAAAGAAGATTTCTTTCTTCTACAGTTAGTTCATCTACTGATGAAGATCCAACTACAAGCTTTTCCATGAATGAAACCATCTCTTCATATCTTTCTGCTTGTTCAGCGGGATGTGACGAAGGAGATCGATTTCAGATTCTAATTACTTTTTTGGTGAAGGTGATGTGCAGAAGAATGAGATGGGAAAAAGAAGAAGAAGATGGGAAGAAGATAAGGTAAAAAAAAAGAGGGTAATTTTCAATTCTTTTAACAAAACCGGTTTTAATTAGGGGGTTTTGACTAATAATAGAAAGAGGGGTATTTAAGGAAGTCAAAATTAAGTTTGGACGGAAAATCTAACGGAATCAAACGGTGGGGTGGAAAGTCAAATTTTTTGAATATATGGGGGTTTAATCAAAAGATGTCCATTGTTTGGGGGGTTATGTCAAAATTTCCCTTAATTTCTAAGATGGTCATATTGCTAAAATATACAACTAACTTTACTTATGCTATAGATCAACATATGTTTTTTTTTTTCTCGCCAATTTGCATTTCAGTTTATATCATTGCAATTTACACAACACCTCAAATCTAGGGTTAGCTGTTATTAATGATACATGTGTCTGTATTTATAGCCAAAAGATCAATGTGCTGAAAAATATGATGCAACACACAGATAGTCAGATAGATATGATAAGATTTATATGATGCTGATTTTTTATGCATTACTAGGGAGCTACTTTTTTACTCTTTCTAAATTGACGGTTGTGTTTGACTGTTTTCCTTTGTATGTAGGTTCCTAGGTACCCCATACTTCCATTCCATGGTTAAGAGATCGCATGCCTCCAATTCAGACATTTCTGTTTTAATTGACCCTGAAACTGTTCTCTTGCCTGACTTCATGTCTGCTCTTAATTTTGCGAACAAACTTAAGCATGACTGGCTCCTTATTGCAACACCGCCCAATGTTTCGCGCTTTCCGTTTTACTTGGATGAAGCTACACAACATTGGGTTCAAGAGGATGGTAAACGGATTAAATTAAAGAAGGTATGGAGGAATCTGTTGTGAATTTAAACTCGATGACCTTGCATGAGACACCGTCATTAAGTAGTAGTTTCTCTTTCATCAGTTGCAGGAGTTCCTAGCTGAGAAACGAAGGTGGCATCCTTGTGAAGAGAGAATGCTCATGGCATGGAACACAGGGGAGCTTCCTCTACACGCAGGGGTTCTCCCTCCTTTTTTGTATGCAAAAGGCATTCATAACCAATGGATCATTAATGAGGCATTATCATCAGATTTTAGATTTGTCTTTGACGTCAGTGGAGCAATCTCAAGTTTCTATGCAAATGAGTTGGGCCATTGGCCTAACCAATTTGTCAAAGATTCAGACTTTGAAGATGCCAAAAATAAAAGCTGGGAGTACATGGCCAATTCCCATCTTGGTTCTCTATATGGATCTTTGTACTTCCGTGGAGCAAATTTTTCGAGCAAGCTCGTAAAACTTGTGAAGTGTGATGGTCACTATCGTTTCTTTGACACAGCCGAAAATGTTGCTTCTCCTTATCGTGATTATGGTTCCTTGAGTTTGTGGAAGGGAAGGATCTTGAGATCCAGGAGGGAGAAGAAATGGAAGAAGTGTGTAGAGGGTATAAAGTCCATGGACAAAAATATGGATTGCTCCTTCAAAGAGTCTTTTGACATTTCAACACCAGTTGTTCTTCCTTTGTCCTTGGAGGCACTCCTTTCAACAGTAGTAGGTAAGGATAGGACAATCATGCTTGCAATTGCTGGAAACAGTTATAGAGACATGCTTCTGAGCTGGGTATGTCGCTTGCGTCAATTACAGATTTCAAATTTTGTGATTTGTGCTCTTGATGATGAAGTCTATCAGTTCTCTGTATTCCAGGTATTCTACTGTTCTTCCACATTGTTTTTAGCACCAAGTTTCTTCACCATTGTATGTTCTGTTTTTTTCAAATGGTTTTTCTTTTTTAAAATTGCAAGCTGGAATCTAAGCATTCGTGTGGTAATTTATCATACATTCTAGCAAGGCATACAAATATGTGAGGGGTTCTATACAAGGTTTTCTCCACTAATCAGATATAACATTCAAGGCAATGTTTTGGGGCAGAAACCAACTCAACTTGTCGAGTCTAATGTTTAATGATCCAATGACTATTTACTTCATGAAAATATTGTACATTAGTTGCCATCAACGAATGTGTGATAGTTGGGATGAAGAAGTTCGACCATTCTATTTTTATACGTGATATTGTATGCTAGTGCCCTGCAGTATTAGATCTGTCATTGTATGGCTTTATCCTCGGGTTTATCTATTTTGCATTTTCTTAGCATTTAATTTATATATTCTGTTATACTGAGCCAGTAAAACTTTGTCAGGGCTTGCCCGTTTTCAAAGATGCCTTCGCCCCAAGTGACATAAGCTTCAATGACTGCCATTTTGGCACAAAGTGCTTTCAGAGAGTGACCAAAGTAAAGTCCAGAATTGTTTTGCAAACACTAAAGATGGGGTACAACATACTCTTGAGTGATGTTGATGTGTACTGGTTTTATAATCCGTTACCACTAGTTGGCTCTTTCGGTCCTGGGGTTTTTGTAGCACAGTCTGATGAATATAATGAGACAGGTATGTTCCCAATTCCAACAAGACTATCCCTTCATCTTTGTATTCTTATGTACCATATTGAACTATTCTAAAAGTGAACTTAATCAACAGAGAACATATATTACCATCTTTCCCTTTCTATCCTAATTTCTGCTTTATTCGATTTTTCTTGAATCCTTTTGCAGGACCCATTAACATGCCTCGACGCTTAAACTCTGGTTTCTACTTCGCACATTCAGATAAGATAACAATTGCAGCAATGGAGAAAGTAGTGCTCCATGCATCAGTTTCAGATTTATCTGAGCAACCAAGTTTCTACGATGTAATGTGTGGGGAAGGCGGAGCCAACCGATTGGGTGATGACAAGTGCCTTGAACCTGAAACAAATCTGACAGTTCATTTCTTGGACAGAAATCTTTTCCCAAATGGGGCTTATCAAGGCCTATGGGAGAAAGAAAATGTAAAAGAAGCCTGCAAAATGAAAGGCTGCATCATCCTCCATAACAATTGGATCAGCGGGAGGAAGAAGAAACTTGAACGTCAGCTTTCTTCTGGCCTATTTGAATATGATGTTAGCACAAGGATGTGCCTCCACAGATGGCACAAGACAAAATAAAAAACATCTTTCTGAGTCTGGGGTTGACTCTGATGTTGACTTTGTGTTCCTGGTCGAGTTGGAAGAGTTTGAAAGAAGACCTTTTCAATGCTAAAAGAAAATATGTATGGCCTCAGGTTTTGACAAGCTTTCCAACGGAAACTGATTGAGTAGAGAAACGACTGTGAACAGTGAGAGGAAACCTAACCAGTGCCAAACTATTCAAATCCTAATATCATATCCGTCTCAGGTCATTGGATCACGATGACAACTACATACCTAGCTTTTGGTGGCTCTTAATGCTCGATGGATGTGTTCATTTGTCATGGTGGACCTGTACAGCTGTACCTTCAGAGAGAATAAAGAAAGTTTACAAAACATTTTAGCAGGATGTGCCATGACATAATCGAGGAGATAGCTGGCGCAATCACCGAATTTTCTGGTTTGTCCATTGCAGTAGTACAGAAACTGAACTATAGAGTAGCAGGTGATATGGATATAGCAACTTTCCAGAGACGGTATCCTTTGAGTATTGATTTTAGAATTGTGGGAAAGAGAATTGGAGTGGAGACCCTTATTTTGTCTATTACTAAGGCAACAATGAAGTAAAGATTTAGGACGATACCGCCCTTCTGTTATCAAGCTCTCTAATAGAATCTCGTTTGGCATCATGTCTCTAATCACGACATATCGCGGTATGTAGAGTTCTTTCGAGCAACTGATATGCTAGTGTTTGTGTTTCATATCTGATTAAATATGTTAGGAATGTATTACACTATCTGCTAAAACCTCTGTAATAATATATCGATCATGTTTTCCCATACCATCCTTTGTATTTCAAAAATGGAGAAAGCTTATTCCATTTCTCGTAATACTGGTGTGGTACTTTTTACTGAAGGAGAGGGATGGGTCCTCCCCCTAATGCTCCATTTAGTTATTTCCTAAATACCTCTAGTTTCATAGAATCATAGTACAATTTTTTTAACTACTTTTATAATGATATCTCAAGTCTTTCAAAAATAATGGAGAGCTTAACCTCGGCACTTTAATGTGTTATGTTTAGGAATACGAATAACATTTTATGTGTTGAATTTGCATGGACTCATGATTCATCAGGTGGTTTTTTTTTTTCCTTAAATTATTGAATGGATGTGATTATCCCTACTTGAGAGTGAAGACTGGTAGACTGGGCAAACTCTGAGACGGGATGTGTTACATGTATCTATGCCACATGTGTCACTTTATGATCAATCGGTTCATTTATTCTATTAAAATGCAAATTGCGCCCTACACTGCTACACATTCTTATAGACTTAAAATCTCGGGGCATATGCTAACATATCCTATAACCAGGAGAAGCTGTTGATCAGCTTCTCCCAGTTTGCATGATAGAGTATGATTTACTAGGACAATGTAGTGATTCTGCTTCCCTTTTTTTTTCTCTATTGTTCTGAAAAAATGTTTTTAGGTCGTACTATTATTTATCCGTTTCTCTTGATTCTGTGCTTATCAAGGGCTAATGATAAATGACTGACTGAGTGGAGACTGGAGACAACGAATCCCATGGAGTCAAGGTCAGTGTATCATACTTCCATAGTTCCATTTAGTAACATAAGATGTTGAGATTTTTCTCATCTACCCCTTAGGTGTATAAATGGATCAAGATACAACTGCCTTTCGAAATTTTATTAGTGATATGAGTCAATAATGAAAACAATTTTGTCGGAAAAAACCCAAAAGCTATAAAACAACCTTGTGTGAGTTACGGTGGTATGGTAGGCCTCTCAAACGATTCCAAGCCAAAAAATGGACTTGGTGTGGTTACCCTATATTATTATCCTTCACAAACAATTTAGGGATCAAAAGGGGACATTCCAGGTTCCTAATGCTGTGGTAACACTCATATTTGCAAGCTATTCATCTAGGCCAGTCTCTCACATAATTTGTCCTTAATCTTTCCTTCCACTAAAAGTTCATGTGAGAAATCAAACACATTTGTTCTACACCAATCAGAAAAAATTCTCAAATTAATTACATTGAACGTCTTCCTCCTATAACTGGACCAGTAGCCACTATCTATTATCTTCAGGGTGAAATGAGATTTTGATCTAGAGGAATATTGCAGATTAATCCTACCCCAAAGGGATGGACCTCCCCATCTCCCTCTATGACAATGCACACATCAATTCCACAACTAAGTGGCCTCGCGCTACATCAATCCATGTGTATTTAATTTCTGGATTTTATAAAATTCTTTGACCCCCGAATTTGGAGTACTACTTTCACGCAGTTCACAGGCTTCAACAAGTAATCACACCTTAAAGTAGACCTGACAAGAGTCTTTTTAGGATCCATGTATAGAAAACAGCAAGTATTGCACCAATTGGAATTGTGATTGCCCAAGACGTCACAATCTCTTTCACAGTCTCTGCTCTCACACTGTTTAATCCCCTTGCAAATCCCACACCCATTACAGCACCCACCAAGGTGTGGGTTGCAGAGATGGGAAGTCCCAACTTCGACGCAAATAGAACCACTGAAGCTGCTGCAAACTCTGCTGCAAAACCCCTTGTTGGTGTTAGCTCTGTAATTTTCTTTCCAATTGTTGCTATCACCCTATAGCCCCAAATCATCAGCCCTGCTACAATTCCAAATCCTCCCCATGCAAGAACATCAATTGGAATGACAATCTCAGCTCCGCTAGCACCTCCATGTAGAATAGACAATGCAGCAGCCAATGGGCCTATTGCATTAGAGACATCATTCCCTCCATGGGCAAATGACATAAAGCAAGCTGACAAAACTTGCATATAGCCGAAGACACCATAGACAATTTTCAGTTGGGTTCCTTTGGGGCCTGCAACATCCGAGAGCAAACCAATGCCTTTATTTTGAGAGGCATCCTCATTTGTTTCTAACTGCGATGAGTTGGATTTTAGGAGAAGGTGACCAAGTTGCTTGTGGATAACTCTACTAACTAGAACTGCACCGACAGTCCCACAGGCCAAGGCTTGGGCCACAGCCACAGGTACGATTTTGCTTAGAGGGAAAGCTGCAAAGGAGATGGCAGTCACACCCACAAAAACGGCGACTGGCGCAGCTGCAGCAGCTGCCTGCCCTGGGTTTGGAGCACTGTACACAAACTAGAGAAAACACAAGAATTCAAGAGTAAATTATATAGCTTTATAGAATAAGCATTTTTAAGAAATATCGGAATTCAAACCCCCAATTTGAAACTAACTGGAGAGCTTGGCATATTGCTTAGTAACTTTAAAAGAATTATAGAACTAACCATGTTTGCTATTTTATGTCATAAATCCTAATAAAATTATAGGGTTACTTTTGGCTCTGAATGTGTTAGTTTTATTATCTTGTTTATGTCAGTTTCTTATTTCTTAAGTCTTCTAAGACAGAATATTATTGTAGTATGGTCAAGTGCAGTGGTGATTCAGTTAATGAAAATTTAACAGGTAACCTTTCTGAAGGACAGAGTCAATGACAGTGTGGCAGTGTGGGACAGAGTCAAGGACAGATTGAACCTAAATAATCAACATAAATTCGGATTCTGATCCAAATTTATTATTATTGTATCACTTTTGTAGCTTGTGTTCCATGTAGTGAAAGAACATACCCTTCGAATGCATTTGTAGACAATAAACGACACTGCTGCTCCCATGAAGGGGGAGATAACCCAAGATGCAGTCACCCTTGCTAGTGAACTCCAGAAGACAGCACCGAATCCTCCATATACTAGACCAAATCCGACCATGGCTCCTACTATGCAGTGTGTGGTGGAGACTGGCCAACCATAATATGATGCCACCTGGATATCACAATATGTATATTTGAATGTCAGTTGAAATACTATATAAAAGTAAGGGTTGTTGATCGAAAACAGAGATTAAGAGTAGGCATCTATGTGAGAATATGAGATTTTTTTTTCGTTTTATTTATTTATTTTATTTTATTTGGCATGCTTGTTTTTAACGAAATCTACTTAAAGATGCACTGCCTGGGATCGAACCCCAGAGCTCTGGTATCATCGCCAGAGGTATTTACAACTGAACTCAGCTGGCATATATGAGATATTGTATGTATATCTGCGACTAAATCCCAAAATTTGCACCCTTCTCCAGATTTCTCAGTTGTTAAGAAGTTCAGAATTGCCGGCTTAGTGTATTTTGTGTTCAAAAGTTCATTGTTTGTATATTTACTTATCTAAGGTAAATTAAGTGAGCTACAGACTTCTAGATGGTGCAGAAGCAATCTAGCATTCTTGTAATGAATGACGATTAATTGAAAACAAAACATGGAATTAAAGATAATGAAGTTTATATGGAATGAAGAAATGTACCTGCAACCATGTACCAGCAGCCGCAAGAGAAGAAAGCAGTCCAGTGAAAAGCAATGAATCCTTCCCTTGGAAGACATTAGCAACGAGGATGCCTTTCTGCATTGTACTAGTCACATGAGTCCCCATCAATAATGCCCCAGAGAACTCAAGAACGGCAGCTGTGAGAACTGCCTGCCGAAGACTCAGAGCACCAGAACCCACTGAAGTCCCCATTGCATTGGCAACATCATTTGCTCCAATATTCCAAGCCATGTAAAATCCAAACAAGAGTGTAGTATAAGAAAGAATCTTGTTCTTCAACCCCATTCCCTGCCCCATTGACTTCATGACAAATGGAAAACTAAGAGCCGCAACTGCAATGCAGAAAATAATCGCAGTAGCAGTTCTTGAAGAGATATGGAAAGCCTGTGCCATTCCTGGTAAGTCGTCAGATTCCCCATCTTCTTGCTTCTTATCGATGATTACTTCCTGTTCTTCGCCTTCAGGTTCAGCAAAAGATGATAAACTTGCAGAAGGGAGAAGGGGTTTCAGACTTCTCAGTCTGAGAATAGGAAGCAAGGGAGATTTGAGTGGTTGAGACTTAAGCTGTAAAGTCTTATCATCTCTTTTAAAGATATGAGTATCATAGTAAAAGTGAGAAGAGATTTGTTTATGAAGTAGAAAAGCTTCAGCTCCCCCTCCAATTCTCCTTATTGAAGAAGAGAAGCAATGGGAAGGAGTCATGTGAGTCTATATTATCACTCAAAAACTGAAAAGAAATGAAAACAAGGTTCTGAGAATAAAGAGTATATGCTGCTAGAGAAGACTATTAGTCATGGAGTTTCAAGTTGCAGAGAAGAGTGGACTTATGCAACATTCTGATAATTTTGTTTGGTGTTTTGGCAGTTTGCTTTATTAGTCGATTTAAACGAGTGGTAGTTTTTGTGTGTTCTTCATGAGCTTTAGTGCATTATGGCCACACAAGTCATAAACACAAGAAAAAAAATGTTTTCAAGAAAAGATATTCCATTATCCAAAATCAATGGTTTTTGAATGTGTTGAATATTTCTCTGGGGTATAGTTGGTGGTAACTGGTAACTTGCTTGCATGAGCATGACTCCTCTTCCTCTATATCTTTAAGTTGGCCTTGTTTCATATTGCCACCCTGTTATTTACAAAGAGCTATCCCGAAATTTAAGTACGCCCCACCCAAATTGATATTTGACTATAGGCATCCAGGTTTATAAGAGCAACCCGAGTAATTCAGTTTTTACTCTTCATCTTCTTTAATTTTTTCCATTAATTCATAGTGTAATTAACTAATTATTTGTATTTTTTTTGATATTTTTTTATTCTAATTATGTTTTGGTGGTGATTATGAATTTGTGATTGTTTGTGTTATAATTCTTTCACTTCTAGTATTCAATTGAACCAATTTCACGAGCATTTAAAGGCTCGGATATATGAAGTTAAAGTTATAAAATAAAAACCCATTAGTGGGTTTAGATTAGATTTTATTCAATGCGAAATAACTTGGTACTTATGGTGCGAAATCGATTCTCAGCCACACACCTGTCTTTGCTTTACTTGGTAACCGGTTAGGATGGTTTAGGTAATAACCTTTTCCTTCTCTAGTCAAACTGACATAATGCTGACTGTATTACATAATACTGACTGTATTGGGACAATATGATGACTGTATCAACAACATCTATCTAGGCCTGTCAACTATCCAAACTGATCCATGATCCAAACCGATCCAATCCATTATCTTTCTGTTTTGGATATCCATTTGGATTATTGGATCCATTATCTTTGCTACAACAACCTCTTTCTCTCTCCTCTTTCTTTCTCTGTTTTTCATCAATGGAGGTAACAGTTGAGCGAATCGAGACAGAAGTGAAGAAAATTGAAGATCGTCACTGGACAAGAAAAGATCGTTACGAACTATTCGACGTTCACATCGGAGACAAACGTATCTTAACACTCTTCACTGATTGTGATTCCGTCATGAAGAAATGGGTTTCTGAACTTCGAAAAGCTAATCGAAAAAAAAAACAAAACGGATCGGATCGGATCGGATATCCGTTAATTTATAGTGGATCGGTTCGGTTCAGCTGTACCAATTATCCATTCTGAATTGGATCGGATCAGTTCGGATCACAATACATACGGATCGGTTCGGATCAGCTTGATATCCAAACCGAACCGATCCATTGACAGGCATCTATCTTCTTTCTCTCTTGGGCTGGAAAGGATTTAATACGATGTGATAAGATCCTGTGATTCGAATTCCGATGAGTCAAAGGATTTAATACGCCGACTGAAATCCCCAATACAGATAGTTAAGTGGAGTTAGATGGGCGTTGCATTGAACTTGCCTATAAAAGGTTGTATTGATGAAGTCCAGGTACAGAGCAATGGCATTTTCAATGAAGTCTTTTTCCTTTTCACTCCTGAGCTTTGGTGAGGAATTTGTGAGGGAGGCCGACCGAGCGTATTTGCAGCTTGCAGGTAGTGGTAGTGAAGATGAGGCCACAGAGACTGAAGAAGATGACGACGATGATGAGTCAGATTCAGAACCCAAGTCAGAAACTGATGAAGGTGAAGATTCTGATCCATTTGCAGGGTATCCAGGTGATAGTGACATTTCAGAGGAGGAGGAGGAGCCACCAGCCCGTGAGCCAACTCCAGATGATAACGAGATCAGCACTGAGGAAGAGGGCGAGGATGATGATGATGATGATCAGTTTCCATGAAGAGCTGTTGAAGAGGAGGGCCGTTCTGTGTGTTTGTGACTTGTGTGGTTTGTTTTTTTTTTTTTTTTTTTGTAGTCATGTAATTTTCTTTTTTTAATCATGTGCTTTTGTTTTTAATCATGTACATTTGTAATGAACTGCTTTTTTTTAATCATGTGTTTTTTTGTAATCATTTTATGAAATTAGAAATTTTGGTAAGACTATTAAATACCATGATTAAACACAATTTAAATAATAAATTAATTCAAGTTATTAGAAAAGAAAACAAGCATTTACCAAAAAGATAAAATAAAAAAAAAATAAAAATAAAAATAAAAATAGAAAACAATATAAATAAAGATGGAACAGAGCAAAATTAAAACAGGGAATTTCAAAGATGGAATTCGCATTCCAGGGTAAATTGGTTATTAGCAAAATTAAAGATGGAACAGAGCAAGCTGGAGTAAGAAAACATGGAAGTGTAGAGAGGAAGACAGGGATATTTTAGGACATATGATCTGGACTTCTAAGATATTACAATCGGCGCAAGAATTTGTTTTCCAGAATTCTACTAAGGAAACCACTTTCCTATTTTGTAGCCTAAAAAATCTGGATTAGGAATTTGATTTCCCTAATTTATAGCTAAAATCACTCACTTTCCACGGAATCCAAATTCCGGCGAACCAAACGTATTACTAAATAATGGGCTTAAGAAGTGGGCTTAAAATGAAGAGATAGTGGGCTTACTAAATAATTGATAGGGCTTAAGAAGTGGGCTTAAAATGAAGAGATAGTGGGCTTACTAAATTAGACATCTTAATATACCAAAGACAAAATATGGGCCTTATAACTTTTGGTGGCCTTAATCGGTCGCCTACATGGAGATCCGGCCCTGGCGTTCTTCTTTGTTTTCTTGCTGCTTTGTTGCATGTTTTCTTGTAGTGTGTTGTGATGTTGTACCAAGGTTTTGGACTGGCCTGCAATAGTTCAATGCAAGATGTATGCAGGTTTATAGGTGTTGAACAACTGAAACAGGAAGAGGTAGAGGTGTGTTTGGGTCTTGGGTTTGGATCTTGGAATAGGGCTTTATTTGAGAGTAATTAATTGGCTTCAGTTTGAAAACAACAAAATGAAAATGGTCCTTAGAGTAATTAATGGGCTTCACAAAATCAGGACTAAAATAAGAGGTGTGTTTGGGTAAAATTATTGGTTCATATACACCTATCTGACCATACATGAAACCTATCTGACCATACATGAAACCATCCCCTCTTACCAACTCAGGAGCACATTTTGTATATGTTAACCACAAGGTCTCCATTTTTCGCAGCACATAAACACACATAAAATAATCTAACACTAACACATCAAAAACATCAAAACAATGAACCAATAACATCAAAATAAACTAACACTAACACAATCAACCAATAACATCAAAACTAATTCTAATAACAAACACAATAAATTAAAACAGAATCAATATAAATAGATTAAAAAACCATAGTTTACTATTAAGTTAATAAATCCTTACTACCATGCATTGTATATCAAAAATATAATCTAACAACAAACAATCTAGTAGAATATATCATCATTACATAACAGGCCCGAACCGGCAAGGGTAGAAATCAAAACAACTACCACTTGCCCAGATAATGCACCCAAACCAAACCAAAAGCAAGAAATATTTGGATATGATTCCAGACGACCCAAAAAGATGACTTATATCCCATGACCTAACACCTCCCAAAGACGAAGTCTCAACCGTACCGGCCAAATATAGTGTCACCAAGGTAAAACTGCAGATCATCTTCAACATAATTTGGGTCGGCAGGGCAGTAGTGTTTGACCATGTTCTCTTTTGCCATGATGATATCAACTGCCAACTGCTATCTATAGAACGGGATCTCCTCCTGGCCAAACAGGAAGAGCGAATCAATTATGTTGGCCTATATATAACTCTATTGAATTGACTATATTCTTGTTACCTGGGTGATAACGGACGTGAGCATACTTCCGTTCCAAGACTCCATAAATTTCATAACAAAGATTCCGCAGTCATGCCTGTTCCATAAAAGGGGTAGTTTTACAAATAAAGAATGAAATCAGAAAAATAAAGCTAGCACCAGTATAGAGGGAAAGCTCACTGAAACTTCATACATAAAATTGCGTTATCTATGTTGCTTCTGGTCAGTGGTCATTAACGTACCCATTTATTTGCTGCGGGCAATCAAGAATTTGCCGAATCAACCATGCCGTTGCCGATTTTCCTTGAGCTGCTTGACAACCAAGTTGTTGTAGTACAGCATGCACGTTTCGAACCTACGAAATCAAAGAAAAAAACAATCTTACGATTAATATTTAGTAGACAATACCAAAGAAAAAACAAGGACAAACCACACAAGTTGCTCAATTTGCACACCATGTTGGAAACAAATGGAAAAGTTCCGGATAGTTGAGACTTATCAAAGTGATTGGAGTCAAGGATTGCTAATTGGAGCTCTTTTATGTCGAACACATACAACATCCAATGTTTAGCTTTCAGCACCGGCATAACTAGCTGTGCATGCACCCCCCCCCCCCCCCCCCCCCCCAAATAAATAAATAATATAAGGATAAACCTACCATAAGAAAAATATATAAAGAATATACAATGAACAATGTACATACTCTTGTGTAGTCCCCAATCACACCCTCGAGCCTTAAACTGCGGATTGCAACTAAAATATTGAACTCGTCGTGGTTGCAAGAGAAGATATGCTGCAGAGTCATAACTTCATTAATATTAAAAAAAAAAAAGGTTTGGTTGTTCTATAAATCACAAATATAATAAACCATGTATATCAAGTATGCTAAACCATCGTCTCAGAATGCGAGTTAGTGTGATAGTGAGTTCGTCTCCCACGTGGCGTCGCCCTTTGTCGGGCATTTAACAAGGCACACCACACATCCATCATCTACAATCAGACACACAATAATTGTAATAATTTAAAGTACTGTAGAATAAAGTAGTTCACAAACACAATATGGGTCACCATAAATCACTGGCACATGTAACCTGATATGTTGAATCAATATATATTCACAATTTATTAGCAAGAAAAATCAGGGGGAAACTTCATGCTTACGGTTGGCTCAAAGTAGACAAGGAAGGTAAAAAAATTGGAACTTACCCAGTTGCACAACCAACGGTTACCATGAATTGACGAGAATGTACTGCGAGGTACTCTTTCATGCA
This sequence comes from Aquilegia eximia, assembly GCA_023053565.1. NCBI lineage: Eukaryota > Viridiplantae > Streptophyta > Magnoliopsida > Ranunculales > Ranunculaceae > Aquilegia > Aquilegia eximia. The sequence continues at coordinate 12,372,248 of JALIGU010000002.1, forward strand.
AGATTTCTGCAATTATGCAACTACCAAGAAAGACATTCAATATTAATATATACCATAAGAAAATGTTTAACATTTTATTTGTTATACAAGGCACAAGCCATGTTTGTTTATAACACTTACTCTGGGCAGGTTTCGTCGACGATATATTTGAAAGTCTGTTTTTCTTGTTTTGTAAATCTTTTACTTGGTGTCTTCGCTGCCTTAGAAAGCTCATCCACAAAAGCTTTTGTGGTGCTTGCATGAGAGATATCTTTCTGATTTGGAGTATTCAACAACACCGGTGAATCGACATAACTTTCCATAGGTCTGAACTCGTGAAGTTTATTTTTCTTTGGAGTGTGCAGATAGGGGGATTGATTGGCCTTTCGAACGTCGGTGATTATAACAGAATCCCCATCGTCAGAATCGACATGGTTCATATCTAGTTTGGACACACTGTCGAAAAGCTCTTCCAGTCGAGCTACTTGAAGTACCCCCTCTTGGAGAGCAACAGACAAACGAGTCTGAAGCTTTTTCACATCCATCTGATGAGAATAAACTACTTTAATTCAGAAAATTTATAGCACAATATGATTATAGCACAGGGATTACAAACAATGTTGTATTCTATTCAATAAAGTAGTAGACCAACAAAAAAATAGATCATGATTTAAAGTTAAGAAAATTTAATATTGGATAACTATTTCCAGCCACTCAGCCTCTTAAATTAGAATATTTCTAAAAGAAAATACATATACAAGAAGAAGAACATGGGCAATTTTAACTAGTCATTTTTATTTTCTTTGTAGTATGAAGAACAATGTGTACACATTGAACATTTAGTTTTATTTGATTGGTGAAAAATCTACATATACAGAAACATTCAATCAGGTATATATATAATTTTATATAAATATCCAGGTGAACTTGTTTTTTTATGGCTAAGTTAATTAGTAGAAACAACCATTATTCAAAAAAAAAAAAAACCATTAGTTCTTGAGAAGGTTTCAAGTTACAAGTTCCTACAAAATAAAAACAAACAGAAAACAAACCTTGACGATCCTAGTTTTGAGTACGTCAAAAGACCAAACGAACCACCAGTGTTGTTATTTCGCTGCAATTGTTTCTTCCTCTGGAGAAGATAGTAACTATATATAATTAAGACCCAACTTAATCAAGATTCATGAAGAAGATCTTCAAGATTCATGAAGAAGATCTTGATGACTGATGAGCATATCTGAACAAGATCTTTTTACCAATGGTGCGCGGCTCGAAATAAGTACAATGTTGACTATATGGTGTTGTGCAATAGTTGTAATCTGTTTGCGCCATATAGTTTGGTATTAACCTGTTTGGACAATCTAGTTTAGGTATTAACCAAACTGGGCCAGTGGGCCATCAAGTTAGTAGTTATGTAATAATATTTTGCAATATCTTACTATAAATAAAAATATGGTTTTATTGCAATAAAAATATATTAAACAATGGTTCACAAATCAAATATTTACATTAAATCTTATAGGTAAACTTATTCTTAATTAAGTTCAAAACACGTAAATATGAACTACCCCAAGTGAGTCGAATAAGGTAATATACGATGCATATATAGACATGCATGCATGATTCCAACAATTACGTAAAGTGCGTTGCTTGAGAGAATAATTAATTAGGTCAAACTTAAGTGGTCATAGCATTTTACCCTACGCTATATGAAAACAATATACCGAATGGTCGAATTGTACTTTTATATCGGAGTTGACGTTGTGCGTCTACCCGACGATATTGTTTGATGTTGGTGATCAACAAGTAATGGGTGACTTATAAGTATCGACTTTCTTTCACCAAATATTGATGCATAGACGTGCATGCATGATTCCAACAATTACGTAAAGTGCGTTGCTTGAGAGAATAATTAATTAGGTCAAACTTATAATTAGGTGCGTTGCTTGTTTAGGTAAATATTAGGGTTGACGTTATGCATCTACCCGACGATATTGTTCGATGGTAGGCAACAATAGTTTTGGGCTTTGGGTGATTCATTGAAAGAATTATAAACGGATTTTGGTTGTTTTTATGTAACATTTTTAGGTTTCTAATTAATTGAGCTAGCTAGGGCAACTAAGCTCAACATGGGACACCCACATGGCCACACCCACACAGACCACTTTCAATTTGTGGTTTCTACTTTCTAACTTCAGAACCAAAGTCAAATTTCATAAATTGAATATCTGACAGAGAGTTGACAGGGATCATAAAGGCGAAGTATTTGTTAGACTAGAGTCATGGTTAAGTTTGGTTTACATAAACAGACAGTTGGGATGTTGGGGAGAAGAGAAGATGTGAATGCACATGTCTCGTCTAATAAAGTCTGATATTTTGAAGTACTAGCTACACATGCTCTAGACACCTATGTACTGCAAGTGTATAACCTACCTATCCACACACGCTGACACGCTACCCCATCAAACTATTAAGTATTAACCATCCACACACGCTAATAGGTGAAGTACATACGCTACCTCATCAAGTACCAATTTTGGTTTTCATCAACCTTTCCTTTTCTACTCTACCTCATCAAGTACCAATTCTGGTTTTCAATCCTCAACCTTTCCTTTTCTACTCTGGTTTTGGTAATCAAAGAAACATTAATATATACAATGAAGAAACATTAATATTTACAATTATATAGCTAAGTAAATTAAATATTTGTTGCTTCTTAAATATCAATTTGATGTCAAAATTCAAAACACTAGCTAGTGTCATGATGTCATCCACAATAAAGTCAAAATTCTCTACTATATTTGAGTTTCTTTAAACATTATTTATTAAATTAGTTATTTATCTTTATTATAATTTATATTTATTCATTTAAAAATTCAATTAAAACAAAACAAAAGAGAAAAAAAAAAATGTGATTTCAATGTAGTTTACCATTTCGCCCAATGATTTAAGCTGCATGATTTCAATAATTTTTATTTTTAACATTACCAATTAAATGATGTAATTTTTGAAGTAATTGTTTTTGTTTTTTTTTTCAGGGGACGAAAGTCCAAAGATATGATCTGCTAGAACCCCAAGAAATAGTTCATATTGTGGTGAAGAAACTAGAAAGAGACAATTAACATAGAAAACGAAACAAAATTAACACAGATTCTGGCATTCAGTCAGCCATTCAGGTGCACTACTACCCAACAAAGTGCCTTCAACATGATACAGATAACAATGGAAGATTTAACAGATTTTTCTCTTCTTCTCTTCATTCAACTCAGCTTTCAATTCCTTCACTTGTTTCTGCAAATCTTCGATGATAAGCATTGTTTGCCCTTCATGTTTTTTAAACTTTTGGTATAGTTCATACCATTCTAACTTGATTTTCATGAACTCATTCCGAATCAAAGAACCATCACTTATTGATTTTTCTATGTCTTCAAAATCATTCATTGTTTTGATGAACTTTTGGACCTTTTGCGTAATGGTTAAAGATGGAGGTTCATCCATCTGAGAATAAAGTGGAAATGGATTTGTGTATGATGGTGAAGCCATTCGAAAAAGATGGTGGATGGGAGTAAAGAAGGCTTGTTCAAACTTGAGAGAGAGAGGTGACCATAAAGACTGAGAAGAAGTATATAGTATAGTATAGTTAGTTGGTATAAAGTTAAGCACTCTTGGGAACTTCATACTTATTAGCTACTAGCTAGGTAGGTAGGATAGGATAGTAGAGGTAGACTGGTGGTAATGTAATGTGTATAGTATGGGGAAGTTCTCAGACAAGTCAAGTCCAGTCATGTCATACACATCTCCCAAAGACACCAACAGTCTCTCTCTTTCATGAGTAAACTTTTCACCATGACTCGAGTCCAAGCTACAGACACTGTCCAAGCCTCTCTCAAGTGTTGAATTTGAATGTGATCTCATATGACATAATCTCGTTTCCCAAAGGTCATATGTTTGGTCATCAACTGATCACCTGTTGTGCGCGGCGGAAACTTATTGCACCAATACCCAAGATTGATATAGTGTATGAAAGATGACAAAGCAAGTAGTAAAGAAGTAAACCTACTTAGCAACAACAAATAATAGAGAGAGACACCAAAATAACGTGGTTTGGCTTGATTGCCTACGTCCACGGACAAACAAATAGAACTTTTACTATTGGAGAAGATAGTACGAAGCTCTCAAACTTGCCAATGGCTTCTCACAATCTCTCTCACATCTCAAAATTAGGTTTTCCAACTTCTAATTGGCTTTATAACATAGCCTTCAAACACGAAAATGGGCTTAAACACCCATATGCACAAAACCAAAGAAGGACGTACGTACGTCAAATTGACGTTCGTACGTTCAGCTTCAAAACAAACATCTGTGATACGGGACGTACGTATGCCCTAACTACGTACGTACGTTCCCAGACAAAAATATTGCCTCCGTCCAAAAAATCCAACATCACCACCATAGTTCCATACCAAGAAGAACGAGATTTGACCAAAATCTAGGTTTTCTTACCCCATTTGACTATAATTGCTGGCCTCAAATCATTCAATCCAAATTGACTAATGTCGTAGCCGTATTATTCACGAAGATTTAGCAGTGTGGCCGCACCCACACCATTGACTAATGTCGACTAATTTTTATGTATTTTTTTACCTATCTTTAATTATACAAAATAAATTAATTATAAAAATTAATTAATAAAAATTAATTAATTTGTAAGGGTATATAGGTCTTTTATATTAGACAACTAGTAATTAACAGTACAATGTTACTAATTAATTACTAATTCAATGAATAATATTTATTGCTTCTTAAAGTCCATATATAGAAATTACATAATATGTTTATATTAATTAATTAAAATTGAACATATATTTATTAATTAAATAAATTTTAAAGCTAGACTTGTCAACCATCTCCAACCGTTCCCCTATAATTTTCCTCTATTTCATTGTTTTTGTAGGAAAAGAATGAAGGAAACATTTGTAGACCAAAACAGATTTTCCTCCATTTCCACCTCCAAAAGACTAGATATGAAGGAAAATTTGGACCTACTACTGGAGATGGTCTTATGGAGGTGGAGGACCACGGGAGATGAATAGTGATTGTTTTATAGAGGAATGGATGACAACTGGAGATCCTTATTACAGTAAATGAATAATATATTACTTGATCAATATATTAGTATTTATTATTTTACATTACCAATTCATGTTCAAGCGGAGTTTCAGGACACGCTATAAATTTACGAGTCGAGCTTCAACATTTAAACCTCATAAAGCTCGGTTCAATAGCTACCTTCTTTTACTTCAACAATACATTGGAATATAGGTATGTTTCTGTCATATATTATCATCGAGGCATTTTGGGAGTCAAGCGTGCTTCGGGTGGGAGTAATTCTCAGGATGGGTGACCTCCTCACGTCTAGGCTGCGGCCTAATAAAAGCCTACACTGTCGGATGTCCGTAGTGGCAAAATGGGGAGCAATGAGCATATGAACTTGGACAGAAGTCAACTATCGTCAGCCAAAAGGTCAAATTCAGTCCTTGTGTCAAACTGAAAACATGCCATTTTTGGTAGGCCAAATCCCACACATTCCACAAGAATGTTCTTTACAAAGTATCTGGAAATAGAAACTATCTTTACTCTTTTTTGTCTTATTATTACCAAAATAGGTAAACAAAATACCAAATTTAGCCCTCGCATCAAAAGTTTGATCAATTATTACACCACCAACCCATCTTCTTACCTTAAAACAACACAAGAAGATATTAACAGTATAACCCTATCTTTCTACTACTAGTGCTCTGTTCTCCATTTCTCCTTCCCTCCGACACTAAGGTACCCTTACCTCTCTTTCTCTCTCCTTTCCCCTTTAATCACAATCTTGGCTTTTTTTCGCAGTTAAATTGAGCATCTTCTCCGATAATATCTTCTCTCTCTATCTCTTTATTGTATTGTGTTGGTTTTAATTTTTCTACTATATTTGAATTCATATATTGTTTTTTCTTTTGATCTGATCGGAATGAAGGATTTGGTGTCTACTTGCTAAGGTTGTCTAATCATATCAGGATTTGGTGTCAACATTTCCAATTTTGTTTTTCATTGCAGCCATATTTGAGAAAATTGGTGGTAGACGTTTAGGGTTAGGGTTAAAATTGGTTTGCATGCCACGTAGATTTAGTTTATCTCCTACAAATTGATTTTATTTGGTAATGTTATTGAGAAGAAAATGGTTATTATGGTCAATGTTGTTGTTAATGGCGGGGAACAGATTATCAAGAAGACAATTCAAAATGAGACTTTGAACTTGTAGGAATTCCTAAAAGTATGTATGAGATAGACATCATCAGTAGTTGGTGTAATCTACTATTTTCTTGTAATTGAACCTACTTGTCGTTCTACCACAAGATTTACCACCGATGAAAATGAAAATTAAATTTGTGTTTATTTTTTGTTATGGTTGGACTTGTTATTCAGATGGATGCCCCTCCGCTACAACAACGTGTGCCCAATGCTCAGTGGTTTACAAGGGTTCTTAAGGATTATCATGTCCAGCGGCCACGACGATTTGTAAGTTTTCATCAGTTAGTAATTTTAATTTCTATATTTAAGAAAAAATTACAAGTTTAGGGAATTAATGTTGGGTACTGTCAATTCCCGATAATGCAGTCATTTCCAGCTCAGTTTAAGTGGAGACTTAGACGCGCAAAGATCTTAGAAGTGCTTCGTCAGCACGGTGGACGCTGGGTTGGACGGAGGGTATATGACCACCATCGCCACTATGCTATTCACCATGGACTATGGAGGACAATTGTGGAAGATAATAACTTGCAAATTGGCGACTGTGTAGGGTTCGAGCTGAGGGGTTGGGGTATTGACTTCACGACCTGGGTGATCCGGATTAGTAGGGCTGGTGGTGATGAAGAAGAAATTCTCCCAGATGATGGAGGACACGATATGTACTTTGACAGCGATGAGGATTCTGGTAGTGATGACGATGCTACCCCCCTCCCCCCCCCCCCCACCCCCCCCCCCCCCCCCCCCCCCCCCCGGATTTAATTTGATCAATCCAGTGCATGTGTATCCACCTGAGGTAATTGTGTTGAGCGAATCCGATTAGTGAAGTGATTTTCTTTGTTATTAACTTTGGTATTTTAGCTCTTTAGTAGATGGTACATCTTGTACTGTACATATTGGATGATAGGTTATTTCTTTCTAGCTAGGGCTTTATATGAGATGCAGTATGATTATTGGATCATGCAGCCAGATTCTGAGCTAGGCTATATTTTGGAAATTGGACTCCCTGTAATATGTATAAGGTGCATTATGTTTAAATATTTACCCTACTAAGTAGTAATTTGATGGTGTACGTCTACATTTATTTTTCTAGCCGGCCTGGAATCTTTTTGGTTTGGAGAATATAAATAAATAGTAATGTTTGAAGGAACACATGGGAGAAGGTATGGTACTAGGGTCGTCTGGACGAGTGTTTGCAGACAAAGTGCTACTGGGGGTGGACCACATAAAAATAAATTATAAACAACAATGTTTTCTGAGTACTAGTACTTGGTTTCTGTTGACATGGATGTGAACATAAAAGTTGTAGGACACGATCTATTATAGATACACTATATCAGCCACTTGCACTTGATCAGGCATCAGTCCAAACTCCAGGTCCATTGCACCTTTTCAACACACAAACCTTTGAACAAACATATAACACCTGTCTTTCTGGATCAGATTCACCTTTTCATTCTATTTTAAACGAGATCAAACATATAACACCTGTCTTTCTGGATCAGATTCACCTTTTCATTCTATTTTAAAACTTTTCAAACATATAAAGCACCTTTTTATTCAAAATTTGAATATTTATATTTTCCCGGTCCAAACAAAAAGTTGAATGGGTGGAGCCGTGGAGGGTACAGTGGTACACACAAACTTTGACATGACAACGATTATTTGGATTTTGGACACAAGGGTCGGAATGGAGAATCCACTTTGAAATCTACCTCGTGGGAGAAAAAAAAAAAAAAGACGGCATGTGAACAGCCGTCCTAAATTTCTGACATAGTCTTACCCGCCAGAAACTGTGGGATAATTGTCTGATAGATTTAATTTTGAACTTTCTTGCAGTTGTATTATTGACTTAATAAATATTCATAATGATGTGATAATGCAATAAAGGTGCACAAATTCTGTGTTAAAATGTCATTACAATATTTCATAGTACTCTTATATCTTAAAATTTCATTAAAAGCAAAAACGTAGAAAACAATTTTAGGGTTGCATATAAATCAAAAGTCTCCCAGTTGAGAGTGTGGACGAGGTAAGCGATTCGTTAGTCATTCATAAATCACACATCTACTTGAGTATGGATTGCCTTGCCTTCTCAGTTAATTCAGGAGCATCACAATCGACGTCTGCAACTAAAAAAATTAATTTTAGAAGATTGTCGGGTTCTTTTGTTCATCTTTATAGAACCTGAATTGAATTTTAGAAACCCCCACCTACTACTAAAATTAATTGGACCTGCCAAGACCACTTGTAATTTTAGAAACCACCATCTACCATCTAAACCCTAAAATTAATTGAATTGGACTTGCCAAGACCACTTGTCTATGTAGTTTCACAAGGACATATATGACCACATGTGTATGTACTTTATGAGGCTGCCTGGACCACTTGTGTATATATTTATATAATGTTAATAAGCCTGTCTGGAGTCTGGACCGCTTGTGTCTTGTTAAAAAACTAAAGGCCTTTTAATAAACAGACAAACCAAAACCCTAGAAAATATATAACTTTAGAACTTCCCTTTTCAGTAACCTAATTAAACATTTGGTCGAAACAGTGAGAAAGCGACAACGGCGGTAAAGACGACGATTATTGCTTGATTTCTAGCCGGTTTTGAACCACTTTTCACACTTTCAAACTACAGGTACCTTCTTGCTTGTTTTTATGTTTAGTTTTCTGTTCAATTTTCCCATCACAGTTGCGATTGTTTGATGGAAAATAGCAAACTTATCGTATATCTTGCATGTTTGTGGGTTAGGGTTTCTACATGTTGTTTTATTGTGAACATGTGGCCGAATTTGCTTGTGCAGATTAGGGTTTTATATAAATCAAGTTTTGAGGTTTAGGGCTAGGGTTCTCTAGAGAGGGGAAATATGGTCGAATATATGGGGGCTAAGGTTAGGGTTTATAAAAATCAAGTTTTAGGATTTAATTTAAAGGTGTTTTAATAGTGGCATTTGTTTTAATCCTTGGGTGGAACTTAAAAACCCCCCCTTTCAAGCATTAAAATCTGGTCTATCTATTTAATCAAGTTATTTTTGGTTAATAAAAATAAAATCTTATGACCAAACTCATAAAGGTTTTATTTTTATTTTGTGCTGAAGTAGGAATTTTTTTTGTAGATTCAATACATTTTCGACTTTGTTTTGAACTTGAACGAAGTGCGTGTTTTTATTTATGAACATGATCTGTCTTATTAATCTTATCAAAATTTTATATATATGAAATATGTATTAAGTTATATATGTGAACATGATCATGATTAGGGTTAGTAGCTAAAGAATTGTATATTCTCTGTTTTTATTCCTTGTGCGAAATTTGATCAATCATGTATTTTTTTTGTTTCTCAAACTTGCAAAACGTTCGTTCGTGTGCTTGAGATAGTTCTCTGCGGTTGATACAGCGTGGACAAACAACTTCTCCTCCTGTTTGTATCTGAACTCTGAAGGTATTCAACTTATTATTGTCTATTTTACTTATATAACACGCAAGTAATTTAATTATATGTTTTTTTCTAGAGCTAAGTGATCTATCCTTGATTCGTTCGTATACATAATTATATGTTCACCATGGTTTAAAAAGCCGTTTTTGAGGGGAGCCTTGAGACGCGCCGCAAAGTGAGGTGGTAATATAAGGCACAGGTTGCTATGCCTCTAATGCATATGCCTGTCAACCTGATCATATTCTAAAAATGATTTGATTTTGTGATGGAGATTTTGCCAATTTATGTAGCCACTACCATTTTCGTCTACACACTAGCTAGCTAGGCAGGTGGATATGTTCCTGACATCGAATTCATTTATTGCTTACGCGTATACAAAATCAGAGATCATATATTCATATGTATACTAGAACTAGGAGCGATCTGTTTTTACTTTGGATTAATAAAAAATTGAACAGTAGAATTATAATTAATTGATACTTGGATTTAGTTGTTTTAGTCTAATAAAGCACAAACTACTATGTATATACAGAACAATGGGAAAATATCATTTCTATGTTGTTAAACGAGGGAGGCGTCCAGGTATCTATCGTACCTGGGAGTCGTGTGAAGAAACAACCAAAGGGTTTAAGAATCCTCTATTCTGGGGTGTTCATTCTCTAGAAGAAGCTATGCGTGCCTTCAGTGGCAACAATTGCCGAGACAGTCGATTTAGGGGAAGGGATGACTCCGGAAGGCCTAGTGATCACATTGAACCAAAAGAATTGCTTATGTCCACTGCTCGAGAAAGTAGTCTTCTGGTTCCTTGTGTTGTGGACGGCGGCAGTTGGTTGAAGTGGGTGAAGTCATTTATCATTGTACTGCTAGTTTTGATGATTGCTGTTTTACTTAAACTTTTGTTTGTACTTTGATGTTGGTTGTATTTATGAAACGTACGAATTTCATTCGTGGGGAATGTATTTTGCTTTGTACTTAACACAAACAATATGGGATAATATTAATAGTTGTGTACACCCATGAGGGTTATTATCTGATTTTTGTGCATTGTGTTTTATCAAAACCCGAGTACATATAATTGTAAGGTTGGATCGTTTTTTGTCTTTTTTATATCAAATAAACTACGCAGATGCCTAGAAAACCAGAAATGCTGCATCCAGTGTTCTTTCCCCATGATCCTGAAAGGTGGTGGTCTGTAATACTGAAACGTTGGAATGTTGGATACCACTGTAAGAACACGAGGATGGTAATCAAACATATTATTGTTGTTTGTGTTATCGTAATTGATTTTCATTTTTAATATTAAAAGCACATCATTTAAATTGTGGTTGTTATCCTTTTAATTAAATAATTGCAGGCCTTCCCCAAAAAATTGCAAAAACATCTCAGGGATGGACAGAATCTCATTATCTCTACTGCGGGTCACCCATATTTTAGAGGTTCTGTCCACTATGATAACAACCACAACTGGTACATCAATGGGGCATGCTGGAGTAAGGTTGTCAGGGACTTGGATCTCAGGGTTGATGATCGCGTGCTTTTTGAACATATGAGAAGGGAACAAAAAATGGCAAAACTGCCACCCGGCGTCACCATTTTCAGACTCGAGGTAATTTGTTTTGTAGACAAATAGATTAATTTGAGATCTATTTAATTATTATTAAATATGGCACCACACCTTTAAACTGCAGGTGGCACGCAGACCCAGGCATGGCCATAGGCAAGCTTCCCCTTCCCCTTCCCCTTCCCCTTCCCCTTCCCCTCCTCTTCCCCTACCTCCTACCTTCATGGTACGCATACGCACTCGTGCTGATCTGAGGAGCGTTGTTCTAGAGGAAGTTGGTCCTTCTACTCGTCGTCATGGTACTCCACGCTGTCATCAAACATCAACTTCAGCACCACGATCCCCTGGTGTTGGCCGAGGCCGTCCAAGCTTTGTGCAAGCTGCTGCACCACGGGCACCGCCATCCAATCATCGTGCCCAACAACACCACCAGGCACCACCTTATGCTTCTCGTCGCCATGGTCGTCCGAGGCAGGTTGCTCAAGAGGCAGTTGGTCCATCTACTCGTCGTCATATTCGACAACCTGCTACTGCACCTCCAACTTCTCGAGGTAGTCCACACTGTCGCCAACCTTCATCTTCAGCACGACGAGCCACTGATGGTGGCCGAAGTCGCCAAGTTCATGCTTCTAGTCATGTGGAATATGTGTCATCGGAATGGACCAATGAAGAAGATGAGGTGTTATCTGGTGAGGATCAAGAGAACCCGGTCGTTCTTAGTTCGGATTTTGACAGTGACAATCCAAGTTTGTCAGTTGAAAACAGTGACGACACTGATTTTGGAAGTGATGGTTCGGATGGTGATGGTTCGGATGGATCGACAGACTCGATGTGTTGATAAGTCTTGCTTTGATGAATTTTAAAGTTGCATGATGGATATATTGTTGTTTTGTTTGTTTGTTTTTGGACATATTATTTGTGCAGCAGGTTAGACATGTTTATGTTTTATTTTGGTGGAAAAGTGTTGGACCGGGTTGTGTGTCATGAACTTATTGTGATTTATTATATGTATTATTTCACATCTCTTAATGAGTACACAAAAAATGTAAAACCAAAAATTTAGATGGATTTAATCTAAAAATTAAGTGGGGGTTGGCACCTTTTTTCAAGTCCACTCCTCTGATGCTAAGTAAGTGGGGGTTGGCACCTTTTTTCAAGTCCACTCCTCTGATGCTAAGTAAGTGGGGGTTGGCACCTTTTTTCAAGTCCACTCCTCTGATCCGTCGGCCTAGACTAGGCTAGGGCGCTAGGCTATAGATAGGTTGTTGGAAAGGCCCTGGTTGTTTGCCTTTGGGCCTTACACTGGCCTCAGGCCCTTTCTCTGTTTTTAAGGGTTAGGCTTTATGTCCCCTCCTCCCGCGTTTTATTAATGCACAGGTAGGGGTCCATGCCAAACCCCCATTTGGAAATTAAAAAACAAATAAAAATAAAAAAAGTAAAAAATTTACTCTAACCACAATCAATATTTTGACGGTGAAGACTTTGCATAGTGCGCAATGACAAGAAGAAGTATGAAATTAAATTTAAGAATACATAAGTCTCAAATATTTCTTAATTACTAATTGAAAACTTAAAACCATTGTTTCATCGTCAGTGTTTAAGACTCCAAAAAACATACCCATTTGGTTGAGTGTGCAAATACGCGTCACCCATATCCGTAACGACAACACCCGCAATGGGTGAATCGGTACCTATAGACAAATGAAAAGAAAATAAGATATTAAAATCCTCAATATAGCATCGCAGTGAAGTCATTCACTAAATAAAGGACCCAAACCCTATAGACATACCAGATACATAACGTACTCGTATGACTACACTACTGTGTACTCTAAACTACAAACAAACAAGACCCAAATTAAGAAAATCTAGGGAGAGATAATTACTAGGGCATGTCCTCCTTGAATGGCCAACAATATGACAAATTCCACACCTTGTGGATGTACGTTGGTGGAACATCTTGCGCTTTGCCCTTCTTGGGCCACCTCTTCTTCCTAGATCGCGTTGTGGATCAACAATATTGTCAGGGGGGAAGGACTGTGGAGGAGTAGACGCAACCGGCTCCTCCTCAAAACCCAAAGGATTTTCCGGGACTGGTGTTTCATCAAACCCTTGTGCTACCTCACCTTTGTCAAAAGCTGCAATGTGGCCTTTAACCATAGTACAACGCTGTACTGATTCACATCCCCACATAAACAGGTCACGACTATATTCCTCAAGCTCCTTTAAACGAAGTCCAAAACCAAGCCTGCATGAAGTTGTTGGGTTTGTTCCAAAATCTAAACTCGATGATTTAGCTTCTCGGGTCCACCTGTGCAGAATGCAGCTTTTGGGCAATGCTTTGACATGTGTATGCTTTAAAACTGCAAGTATGTGTCTACATAGAAAGCCAACTCTCTCAAATAGCTTGCACGTGCAATTGTATGCATCCTTTTCTCTGTTGTATTCGACTGTCGCCGGGGCATTAGGATGCATATGACGGTTCACCAAGTATTTGATTATGTCCTCTCCATCCTCATATGACTCATTTACAACATACGATGGCTCATGCAACAATTGCTTAAAAAAATATTCATAACCTGCTCGAGTATACAATGCTTCGGCTTGTTCCCCAATGAGAGTCAAGTTGGGAATTTGTGCTGACCTGGTCATGGTAGTATTAACCTCTGCTTCAAAGTCACGGTAGCGAATATGCCTAATTTTCTGCAGCAATTTATCTACAAGCTCAATCAGGCTTAGGCCAGACTTTACGCATACCCGCACAATAGAGTTAATACTTTCGCACCGCTGGTTGCTTCTACACCCGGCAAAAAAATACTCTCTTAAATAGGCCTCTGCCCACATTTCCTTTTTCTCATATATATTGTGCACCCATTTCTGCTCAGCGACAGTCTTGTATTCAATTAACAATTCTGCCCATTTTTTCTCAAAAGCATCGGGAGGACCCTTACAAAACATTGCCTCAACAAAGCCTTTGACAAATCCATCAGTCCAAACATTAGTAATTGCATTTTGGACAACGTGCCACACACACAACCGATGTTTACTCTTAGGAAACACATTTTCAATAGCATTGCGAATGGCCGCATCACCATCCGTGATCACCGATTTAGGAGCGATACCGTCCATTGCTGCAAGAAAGGTTTTCAAGGCCCATTCATAAGAATCTATCGTCTCATTATTCATCAGTGCAAGGGCATAGATGACAGTATGTCGGTGGTTATTCACTCCAGCAAATACAACAAGGGGCATGCCATACCGATTGGTACGGTAGGTTGAGTCAAACATAAGCACATCACCGAAGAGCTTGTAATCCTCTTGCGACTGGGAATCAGACCAAAACAATTTAGTTAACTGCTTTTTTTCATTAACTTGGATCTTTTTGAAAAACCCAGGATCACGCACATTCATATCCTCCAAAAAAGAATTCACTAGATTGGCATCCCCATCGATAATGCGTTCAACCCTTGCTCTGTTCATTTGATTGTACAAGTCTCTGGCAGTACAACCGGCTGCTGCATGACTGCCAGACTTTGAGATGATAATATCCATAACTAATTTTTTACTCACTCCCAATGCATAAAGGTTTTGGGCTAAAACTGCATTGCTTAGACTCACTTTTCTATGGGATCTTAAGAAATGTGAACCACCAGATGGTGCCAAAACATGGTTGTGCTGGGACATAAAACCACGCACTGTCCACATGTTTAATTCATCATCATAAACTATGTTCAGTGCTGCAGGACAATTGCATCGGGTTAACCGACGTGCTTTTTTTCTTCGCTTGTGCAGATTCATCCATTTACGTTCTCTAACACCTGCGCATGAACAGATAAATCTTCTTCTGCGGGTTCTACCATCTACTACCGTCTTGTGGTCCTTGCGCACACTAAACCCTTTAAACTTGGCATACTCGTTATAAAAAAAGTATGCATCCTCATCTGTATTGAATCGTGCCCTTAACATATCTTCATCAGAAATCTCACCCATATCGTCATGAATTTCATCTTGCAGCCTTAAACCCACTTTATATAGAAAATCTGCATTCCTTCTCCTAGGATTGTCACCCTCAGCCTCACTATCATCACTAAAATCTTCAACAAATTCATCGACGAAGGCCGACATAGCAATGTGATCGATCCCTGAAAGATGTCTAGTTATTTCTATATTACACACACATTAATGTTTGGCTTCTTCAATTATATCTAAATCTAATAAAAGCTAATTGGGGGCTTAATAGGTCTGAAAAGCTAGAAAATTTGTGCATTGAAAGGATTAGGCTTGTATTCAAAACCCAGACACAACAAAACGTACGTACAATGGTTTGTGTATTTCCCTCAAGGAATTCATTCACTAGCAAGCAAGATCATCTTATCACACCAACCCAGACAGACACCAAGACTTTTTTTCACACGGAATACGTTATTATTAACTACGTATCTATTTTATCTAACCCCTAAAATGGTAGCTGAAGGCAATTGTTGAGTCAGTCAAGATGTTTACAGATCATTAGCCAAAAAAAAAAAAAAATAGAATTTGAATTTGAATTTGAAGTACCACATCATTAAGCCATAAAAACAATTAAAACCATTCAAACTTGAAATAATGTGATCGATCCCTAAAAGCCTCAAAGATGCCTAGCTAGTTAGTTTTGTTTGATCTCGGTTTGTCTGAAATCCTGATTGAACTTGAAGTAGTAAAAGAAAGCCTTCAAAAACGAAATGCAAAACAGATCTCACTAACCTTAACTTCAATCTTGGTTTAGTAGACAAAGATGGAAATCCCCGTTGATATACTGGCAAGAGCAACAAGAGTAGACGCGCCGCTCGAAGCTTGAACTGTAGTTAAGTTTCAGACAACATTAGTTTTTGGGAAGACAATGAAATAAAGATCTGATAATTAATTGTTTCTACACGTCGGATTTGAACAGCAAAGTGGTAGTCGCGTTTTCTAGAGTCCACATCTGTTAAAATAATATTTTGTATAAAATTTTGTTGACTTTAAGTTAACAGGTAACAGGTTGCTAACTTTTTACACGTGGAAAAATGCTTGGTCCATATTTGTCCGCACCGTAATGTACCAAACCATTTCGCACGAAATAACGGCTAGGTTTAGATGTTATGAATTCAAATATCATCAAATATAAAGAATTTTTAAGCCAAGAACCAATAATAAAGTTCAATAGTGAGGTTTCCATGTTAATAGAATTATAAGACGATGAGTTGAGTTTATGAATGAAGACTTGAAGGACAAATATAAAAAATTATTAAACCAATAACCAAAAATAAAGTTCAATAGTGAAGTTTCCAAATTAATAGAATTATAAGAAAATGAGTTGAGTTTAGGAATGAAAATGTAAAGGAGAGTAAGAAGAAGACTCGAAGATAGAATCAAATAAGTAAAACATAAAATACGGGTGGCTCTTATCAACTTTGTGTACATAATATTTGGTTTGGTGTACATAAAATTTGGGATAGCTCTTGGTACGGAGCCGGATCGTAGTATGATTTCCCAAAAAAAATTTGTTTGATGCAGGGATTCAAACCCTGATATTGCCACTCGACCCATCCAACAGCTGCTGAGAGCCTGAGATAATTAAACATTGGATTTGAGCTACACCTCCGTTCATTATGTACACTTAAATTCTATTTTATTTTGAGGGTTGAGCCTAATGACCTTGTTTTCTTGACCATGGAGCCACCGTACCGTACCATTTGATCTTTCCATCCCTAATTTTATATCATCCATGAAAACAAACCATCAGGTTTGACAGCTAAACCTATCAACTTCTCGCACTATTTGATCACTTTTGTTAACATGAAGTCACTAATCCAGTACATGGTTTAGACGTTTAGTTCGTTTGTCAACGTTCTTTCTATGTTATCAGGTCATTATCAGCTAAAACAAACCTTTGCCCAACAGTTAAGTCTAATCAGGTACGGAGCCAGGAATCTGAGTCTTGGGTGGTGAAAATATATATAACCTATATGGCTATATGCGAACAAATTTAGAGGGGCAAATGATTATATTTTAACCAAAACATAACTATTTATTTAGTAGTATATTATAGAAAAAAATTGAGTCTAATATATTCTCTTAGCTTAAGTTATAGCTAATTCTGATGATTGTTTTGGTTAATCTTTCCATGCAAATGTTGACAGTGGTTTTTGACTGTTTGTGTATGTTTCACCTGGGGAGAACAGGAAACTTCTATTAGGTTAGGTCTGGCCTAAGCTTCTATTGGTTATTAATGGACCTTGGTTCCCCCATTGGGCTGGGCCATAACTGAAGCCTTGAATTATATGAAGGGTAGAGCCGGTAGCTGTGGAAAAGAAAAGAAAAATACTCCTATGTTGGTCAAAACCCCCTATGTTTTGACAGGCTTTAGCGTGAACCCCCAATGTTGTCCAACCTTAATGTTAACCCCCTTCCGCTAGATAACCCCCCAAGTTTCCGTCCATTCAAAATTTGTTTACTCATTATACCCCTAATTCAAATAGTTTGTCTAAACCCCCAAAAGTTTGTTTACCCATTACACCCCAAATTCAAATTAGTGAAATTAGTTGTGATAACCAATTTTTCAAGGGTTTGGATAAACTATTTGAATTAGGGGTATAATGGGTAGTTAAACTTTGAATAAATGGAAAGTTAGGGGAGTCTTAACGGAAGGGGGTTGACGCCTATGTTGGACAACATTGGAGGGTTCACGCCAAAGCCGGTCAAAACTTGGGGGTTATGACTAATTTTCCCAAAAAGGTTTTGGAGGTGCAGGGATTCGAACCCTGATTTTGCCGCTCGGACAGTCCATCAGCTATCAGCCACTTTGATAATATCAAAGGATTTGAGCTACACCTCCGTTTATTATATATACTGTACAACTAAATTCTATTTCAATAAAATTTAGGCCTAAACACCATTTTTATAGAACTATCTGTAAAAAATAAACCGTCCCTCTCACAAAGTGGAGTGGCATAGGTTTGAAACACATAAAACAATTGATTATTGATATAAGTTTCCACACCTAATTTAAAAGGGTAGGGTCCCCTCAACACCGCTAGCCAAAAAAAACCATCAATTTTGATGGCTAAATCCATCAAGCTAAATTTGACAGTGTGAACAAAAAGCCATGTATAAGCCTTGCCAGTCTTCTTTTTTATGTAAATAGACTTGCAGACTTATGACTTATGGCAACAACCCTTTTTACATGTTTACCTGATCATCACCTACCAAAGCTCTCCCCAACAGTTGATTCTGATATGAATATACAAGTTTTCTTTCGCCAAATCATACTGACCGCAATAATTAGAAAACAAAAAATCAATTGCGCATTTTGAAATTCATTAAATATATTAAATTCTTTATTGAATTAAACTAGGCTGGATGTACATGTTCATGAGAAATCAATGGAATAATATAAATAAAAATTAAAAATGATAGGTTTTAATACAAAATCAACATAATCCAGTGTTAACAGATGGATAAAGGACCTTGTCCTAAGTTAGTGAAGCTTCATGTTTTATCACATATATGTATTCTTTATTTCTATGAACTGTGAATTTCACTAACTTGTAGGTTTATTTCCATAAAACTTAATTTTGTGATTACAGAAAACGATTTTCCATTATCCCATGTTCTTTTATCCAGTAGCATCACTCCAAATATTTTCTTCTTTTCTAAAATATGATTCTACTTTGTAGTGAACTAGGGCAGCAGGGGAAGAAAGATCATCAGAGAGCAAATTTTGAGTCAAAATGTCATTTGAATATAGGACAACTGATGATTGACCATCACCACTCAAAAGAAAAGGTGACTCAAAAGTTAATTTAAAATGTAAAAGACTTGAGCATCTATGAACTTTTCTATTTCTATTCATCACAAAAGGCAAATTTACAGAGAAAACGTTCTTTCTAAGAAAATATAAATAAATTTCAAATGAACAGCAAAGAGCAAAATCAACAAAATACTCAAGTAGCTAGGCATCTGGCCATTCACAAAAATTATCATATAAGTAAAAATTATCTTACACTGTGAGGGGAATTCCGAATCCCAGTCTTTCCCTGAAACAAAGACGAAGTAATCTTGATCAAGTTGAAATACTAAGTAATGGAAAGACCAAGGCAGATGTTTAGCGTCGGGTGTAGTGGCGCTGGAGAAGGACTTCACAGTTGGAGTCACACAAGATTATCTGCTTTAAGAATACCAACATCACCATAAAGTGGATGTAGTGGCGCACCCTCTTCACCACTATTACCACGTCCAAGTTCTGACAATAAACTAGCTGGTTTAGCTGCCACTTCTGCTTCCTCCCCAATTAAAATAGCCACCACCTCCTTCATTGTTGGTCTATGTTGAGGATCAGGGTGACAACAAGCAAGTCCAAGCTTCAAGATAATCTCTACATCCTCCACTCTATACTCCCCATCCATTCTCTCATCAGCGGCTTCTCTTAAATTTCCTTCTTCATATAATTCTCTCACCCAATCGATCAACAACGGCTCATCATCTGACCAAGTTTCAATAGGCCTCCTCCCACACACCACTTCCAGAACAACAACTCCAAAACTATAGACATCACTTGCCCTTGTAGGTGCTGGAACATTAGCCAGTTCAGGTGCCAAATACCCAAGAGTACCTACTACACGTGTAGTTCCTGGAGCTTGACCATGTTGATATAATTTTGCTAACCCAAAGTCACCTAATCGACCTCTCATATCAGAGTCTAACAAAATGTTGCTTGACTTGATGTCACGATGGAGTACTACCTGTATTGTACAAAAGATATATGGATTTTTAGTCATTTGACAGAAAATACTTTATCTAGACAATACATTCAGAGTTACAAATATAGTTTCAAAGATGTACACTGGATACAAATGCTCTTCATGACTCAACCAAAGATAAAGCCAAATAAGCTTCTGACAGTTGGTGCTGCCTAGATATATGGGTACATTATTCCGATAACAAATAGATTGAGTAGGGGGTTGCAAACCTCCCTGAACTACGTAGGTTTGGATGATAGAAAAAGGCAACAAATGGCATTACAAATATCATATTTACTAGTATGAACCTTTTGCCCACTGATAGCTGTGAGCAACCAGACAGCCAGACACACACACACACACACACACTGATTTGGTATGTGGAACTACAACATGTATAGCGTTGAGAATTTTAGTATTACATTGCATCTGGAATGTTCTCAGCATGGTTGTGGACTTGTGGCCTGGGCTATTTCGCAAATATTATGTAGCCAGATACTCTCTCTCTAATTTCTACCATGGGTACCATGACATACTTTTCTCTTTGAACTTTCTCTAGGCCATTTGGATCTTAATGACGTGGTCAAGGAAGATTTTTGCTCTTAATGACGTAAGAATGCCAATTTGGATCTCAATGACACAACTGACAATGAGATTCAAGATTGCATTGTTCAATCGCTCATGATCACCCCTTAAGTCTTACTGGCAAGACCATTTGATTAATATATCAGATACTCAGCACAATTTTGTGTTGCATTCCCCGCAACTCTTTTTCAGCCAGGTTTGGGCTGAATAGCTGGGGAAGTACAAGTGTTGGTAGCATAGCAAAAATGCATTACATACCAGTCATTAATATGTTTGCTCATGGCAATTGTGATGCCTAAAACATCCGTCTAAATGTCTAATACAGTACAAATATTTAGGCAGAACAAAATTAACGTTAAAAATAGGGTAGTTACCTGATCCCACCCATGGTGTAGGTAGTTCAGTCCTTCAGCCACATCAACAAGAACTCTTCTACGGCCATCCCAATTAAGAAGCTGTTTAGGTTTCTCAAAGATCCATCGGTTAAGACTTCCATTAGGCATGTAGTCATAAACCAGAAGTAACTCATTGCCTTTCCTGCACCAACCTCGCAACTGAACTAAATTCTTATGTTGAAGTCTGCCCATACTTGAAATTTCTGCCATGAATTCTCTCAAACCTTGTTTTGAATCATGAGCAACACATTTCACACCAACTTCTGTATTACTTGAAAGAACCCCTTTATACACTCTGCCAAATCCACCTGATCCCAAAAGCTCGTCTTTTGAAAACCCCTTTGTTGCTTCAGAGAGTTCTTCATAAGAGAATCTATGTGGCCAATATTCAAGTTCCCAATCTTCAATTTTATCTTCTTCTTCATCCTCATATTTCCATTTTCTCCACCAAAACCAATAAACACAAAATAAACAAAGTAATGTACCTACAACGCAAGCAATGACAATTCCCGCAGTAACTCCAGCTGACAACTTAGAAGATGACGACTCCGGTAAAAAGACTGGAAAATTGGTTGTATTAATATCTCTAGCAATCCCATTATTACTAAAACTCCAAGCAAGAACTCTTTGAGGTTCAACCCAAGTAACCTTAGAACCAGAGAACCCAACAAACATTTCACTAGAAACATAATTAGCAATCACAGGATTTCTAAAGCTAATCAAAGGTCTTACTGGTTTAGAAACACTTAAAGGAGCAATAGTAACATTAATCACAAATTGGGTACCATCGAATTCGATCCAAGCTCGAATATTTTGACCATTCTTCATATTAACAGGAACAAAATTTCCATTTGTTGAATCATAATAACCAGCAGATTGAGTTTCTTGAGATTCAATATTATTCAAATCAATACCAACATGATTATCATCTGGATCATTGAATTCAGGGTTTCGACCAGTATCAAATTCAATAGCTAAAAGAGGGTAATTAGAAGTAGTAGTAACATTAGAAAAAAGACCAAAGTATTGACCAGAAATAGCACCAGGTGGAGAAGTTGAGTTAGAAAGAACAAAAGCTAGACCAAAACCTGGACTAGTTGTAAGTTGAGGAAGAATTGAGAAAACAAATGAAGTTGAAAATGATGAAAGATTTGTTGGGTTGGTTAAATGAATTGGAATTGTTGATGGATAGAAAGCTCTACCAATAGAAAACTGGTTTGAATCATTTGTTAATCGAATTCTTGATGATTCAACTCTTGCATCACCAATTAAAGTTAGATCACTTGTGTTGAATGAGTTGAAGAGGAAATCTAAAGCTTTAGTTGAAGTGATGTTGTTGATGATGATGATGATGATGATGATGAAGAGAAAGAAGAGTTGGTGGAAGTGTAACATGTTTGAAACAGAGAGAGAAAAGAAGAAGAGGTGGAAGTGTCAGGTTTATTTACGAGTATTTTGACTGTCGTTAGCAGACAAGTCAGCAACTGTCAGTTGCCGTTGTTTCGTTTCCATAGACTTTTAAAAGTCAAAGTTTATGATTGATGAATACACGGACTTGAAGTAGGTTTCGAATGTGTTATATTGTTTGCAGTTGTATTGGAACATTTGAGGAAACTTTTTGTTCTAGTTGACGATTTTGACTTTTCAAATATCAGATTCAGATATACTGGGTGGGCCAGTTCGGGCTGACCATTTCTTTCTGGTGATTGGGTCAAATCATGGGCTTGGGCCTTCAAATATCATCTATGAGCTTGGACTTGGGCTTCTAAAATGGAGTAATACATGGTAACATGCATGTTGAGAAAAATGTTGTTCTTTGTCTCCTGGGATCAAAAACATACCACACATTCATTATCTTGAACACCAAAAAAAAAAAAAAAAAAGTAACTGATGAACCACAATCCAAACATCCTTTAGCTAGATTCCTATTGCTTGAACATCAATTATGAACATTTGGTCTGACAACTACAAATTTGGCTGGTCAAGGTCTACATCCATCATCCATGTGCAAGAATTTTGATCAAGGTTTTTATAGGTTCAAAAGAGAGAACAAAATTTTACTTGAATCAAGCAGGCAAGATATGGTGTAACAATCTATCTTACCTAGAAAGGTTTAACACAGGATTGTAGTCTACTGCATGCCAAATGTACATAGCAATATACCAATCCTTTTGTAAAAATATCTTATTTTTATCCTAGCTAGATAAAGATGGTAGTAATTTCAATTGGATCAAAAGATAAACAAAAGGGTTTGTCTTTTGTAAAATGAACAATAATTAAGATAACTTAAAACATTATTACATTAAGAAGATTGGACGATACATAAGAGCTAATTAAAAGATCATGCTGCAATTTGGCATTTTATATCAATACTTTCGTCATCAATATAATGATAAACCTTATCTCATACATGTTGAATTAGTTTCATGATCACAATAAGTACAAGTGACATTATGTTTCAGATATGAGAGAAGGGTAAGCAAGCAATATTAAGTGGGTCATGTAAAATGCCACCACCAATGGGCTAAGATTTTAGAGTGGCTACAATTTTGCATTTACAAAGCTTGTTGTGTTAGTATGGAATCTTCGTCTCTAAGTAGAGGTTAAGGTTTGGTAGTTAATTTGCTACCAAAAAATTAAAAAAAAAAAAAAAAAAAAAGGTTTGGTAGTTAATACTTAAGACAGACGAAATTCTTACTTATGTACGTTTGAAGAAGCTTTGTTAAGTTTAAATCATTATTATTGCATTTGGCACTAAGCACCACAAAGAAACGAAAGATTCCTTTGTTTATAGCTTTACAAATATGACTGGCCCCTTCATATTTTCGTATGGTCAAAAGCTTTGTCAATGAGGTCGGCAAGGTGTGTGCTTCTTAGAAAGATAACTCATTACTCTTAAACAAAATTAACTGGTAAACTAATACCAACCGTATGAAATTTTTTTATATGGAAATGTCATGGTCATCTTTGAGGTCAAAATACACACATGGTACAACAAAATGTTTTTAATTCATTGTGTTGAAATTTTTGAATCAACATTCCCGTTTTTATACTCCTAAAACTCGGGTTTGGATTTGAAATTTCTCAATTACTGTATATTGTATGCAAATGTTGAAAATTTTAACAAGCAAGATGAAAAGAATGTATTCGTACTTGAGTACTTCTAAATTCTAAACAAGCAAAACTTTAATTTAAATTTAGGAATAATGTAGGGGTACTATATATAACATACATGTGGCACCATCTCTACCGTCCATCATGGTGCCACATGTCAACATCTAATGGGCTCTCTCTTGATGGCACAAGTTACATAGTTAAGCCTTATTATTACAAAGATATTTTTCCAATTATTACCCTATTAATTGCTAAGAATGGAGTTACATTGTAGCCTATAAATATAAAGGCAAACTACTCATCTTCTCATGATCTCATGGTGAATCAACACAAGACCTCAACACTCTCTCATGAGACCTCACCTCTCAGGTCGCATCTCTCTCTTGAGCTCTCTCCATTATCGAGCTCCCATTTTGTATCACCACTACTATAATAAAGTTCATTCTCTCTCTCCGTGGATGTAGGCACAATTGTCAAACCACGTATACAATGGTGTTCACGTCTCTACTTTATTATTGTTCATATAATACACATCATCATCATTCATTAATGTATTGACCAACTTCACAAAAATGGTTAATACATTTGGCGCCGACTACAGGGACTTGGGATTTTCTCAAGCGAATTCCACCCACCAACCCCACCGAACACCATTGTTCTAAGGTTCTCAGATAGTGATTTTCAAGAAAATCATTGAATTTGAAAAGATAGAATTGCAACTCACAGTTGGGGGCTTGGAGAAAATTGTTTACACAATTACTGGACTCGACAGAAGCAAGATTCAGGTCTCTCATCGTGACCTCTTATTCAGGTCTCTAAGCCAACGACCTCTCAGGTCTCGACGCGACCTCTTATTCAGGTCTCTAAGCCAACGACCTCTCAGGTCTCGACACGACCTATTACTCAGGTCCCTAAGCCAACGACCTCTAAGGTCTCGACGCGACCTCTTATTCAGGTTTCTAAGCCAACGACCTCTCAGGTCTCGACGCGACCTCTTACTCAGGTCCCTAACCCAACGACCTCAGCAGGTCTATCAACGACCTCCTCAAATTACAGGTCTTTCAACGACCTCAAGAACATTTATGCCATACAGGGGGCTATTCTCACTTTATCTAATGAAATTAACTTATTATTACCACAATTAGCTATTAATGATATTTTTTGTAGCTCTCTCTATGTGCAGGTCACATGAACACGACCTCACTCCCCATGAGCTATTTTTGCACAAATGTGCCATATTGCTTTCACTGAACTCTTTACAAGTAAAATGCTTGATATACAATACGGCCACCCTCATTGACTAGTGAGTCACTCGTATGCGGGACGACCTCAAACACAATTCTCTAGCCACACGCCTGGTCGAACGCATTCACTCTCAACGCAATGCAGACCCACAAAGGCCACATGCCCGAGAATTGTCAAACAGGTCTCCACGCTGCGACCATTCACTAGATCGGGCACCAAAAGGTTCCAAGTAACTCTCAAAACACTTGGTCAACCAATGCTCTTTCTCAAACGAGCTACATGTGCACTCCAAAGTGCCAAATCTATCGGAATGTCCAATCACAAGGCGACAACAAAACTCATAAGGAAGACATACAGTTCAGTGTAAGTCTCTTACTAAATTTTATAATATTTCACATGCTAACATTATCAACAAGTATCAGGTCTATGCAACTCGACCACAAAAAGACAACCACCAATGTATGCAAGAAGACCCACTTCAGTACGACCTGCTTGCAGCTGTCCATCTCGTCTACATGCCTTCTGAACGAGCTACCAGGTCTCCCTGGAACTAACTAGCTCGCTTATACACAAATTCATGATCGAGTTGCCATTACCACAAGGGACCTTCATCGCGTCCTGCAAATCTCAATGATCAAGCTCATCAAAATTTGGGGCGGATCGACTTCGTTAAAGAACCCCATATTTCATTCATCTTGGGGGCTGGATCAGTTCGATTACTTCTTTTCAGCCCGAACTCCGTTCAACCTAAAAAGAAGGGGTTTATGTAGGGGTACTATATACAACATACATGTGGCACCATCTCTACCGTCCATCATGGTGCCACATGTCAACATCTAATGGGCTCTCTCTTGATAGCACAAGTTACAAAGTTAAGCCTTATTATTACAAAGATATTTTCCCCATTATTACCCTATTAATTGCTAAGAATGGAGTTACATTGTAGCCTATAAATATAAAGGTAAATTACTCATCTTCTCATGGTCTCATGGTGAATCAACACAAGACCTCAACACTCTCTCATGAGACCTCACCTCTCAGGTCGTATCTCTCTCTTGAGCTCTCTCCATTATCGAGCTCCCATTTTGTATCACCACTACTATAATAAAGTTCATTCTCTCTCTCTCCGTGGATGTAGGCACAATTGCCGAACCACGTATACAATGGTGTTCACGTCTCTACTTTATTATTGTTCATATCATCACCATCATCATCTTTCATAAATGTATTGACGAACCTCACAAAAATGGTTAATACAAACAACAAATAAGTAAATAATTCAGTAGATTTTAACGAAAAAAAATCAGTAGATTGTTGTCTAAAGCTTGGAATGACTTGCAAAATAATGGGCGATTTTGTCAAAACTCTAGACCTTTATGTCAAAATTTGCGTTTACCCCATCAAAGATTTTGAATTTGTCTTACCACTAGCAAACTAACGTTTTCGTCTAAAAGATAACGGTTGATTCTGACATGGAAAGCTAGCGTTGACGTGATTTAATTTAAATATTTAGGGTACGTGTTTGAATCTGGTGTCTTTGATCTAATATAATCAACGGTTGTAATATATTCTTAATGTGAAATCAAATGGGCTGTCTTCTTCCCCGAGCTATTCTGAATTTCTGATTCCCTGAAGAAGAAAAAAAAAAACTCAAACCAAATGAGTGGTGCATTACTGGGTATCATCTCTACTCAATTTTAATTTTTTGATTCTTTCTTATATTCTTTGTAACTTTCTCTTCTCAGATATTAAAACAATTCACCAAGTAGAATGATGAATGATGTGAACATGGCAAACCCACAATCTACACCAATACAGAAAGGTAGTGGAAAAAATATATACAAAGATCTAAATGGGAATAAAATTCAAAATAGTCCTTAATATATTGATTTGGGTATGTAAAAAAGATTAATTTGAATTAGAAATTGTTAGATCTTGTATGTAAACCGTCAGATCTTTGTCAAAATCTTGAAATTTCATGATAATGATGTTGTTTAATGGTAATTAAACAAGTGTATATGGTGGTTCAACAACCAGTTCGAATCAAAGATTACTTCGGGTATTATATAGAAATACCCGAATCTCTGAAATTGATGGATCTGGATTGGGAAAGGCATAATGGGAGATTGAGTTTGGTGTAATCATCAGATTTGCTTTGTGTTCCCAGCTTGGTAATTTTTTACATGTTCTTATCTTCTGCAAATTTTTAGAGATTTCATAAAAACAATCCAGTAGCAATGGTAGAAGAAGACTCTGTTTTGTTTTAAGGCTATTTGCGTCAAATAATCCTAAAAGCCACGTCAGATAGAATTAGCCACATCAGATTCTGCTAACAGCTACTAAACAGAAATGTTAACTTGCTAGTGTGAAAACAAAAATTCATAATCTTTAGTGAGGTAAATGCAAATTACTACCTAAAGGTAGGGTGTTTTAACAAAATCGCCCCAAAATAATGTTAGCTAGCTAGATATAGAACAGTTTTGCTTTTAAAGGAAATGATCATTCATCCACTAACTCCATTATAGAGTGCTGCTTTATATGTTCACGCATAGGAATGTCTCATTTTAAGAGTCCCACGCCACACCCCTTTGCAAGTTTGCATTGTTCCTACGTCTTGTCACATACTCACAGTTGCATTGTGTGCCCAATTGGAAAATGAAAGCCGTACGAAAGAATCAAGATATGAGCAAGAGGTGCATAGCCACGAATTATGTAGGAAAAATTATAGTTTAAAATATCAGATATCCCATGAATTATGTCGGGATTTAAAAAATCATATAAATAAATATCGGTGAATATTTGCGGGTCTAAATTTATTTTAGTATCAAAATTTTGGTATATATTTTTTTCCAGATTTGAAATTTCGCTAGAAATAGGCGTTTTAAACTACATATAGGAATAATCATGTTTGACACCAAAGGCGAATAATCATGTTTGACACCAAAGGCATAGTAAAAAATGTCGACATATTTTGTGAAATTTTGACGGAATATACTGGTTTTTAAATAATTATTATTTTAAAATCTAAAAATAATTAAAAAAATTTCCGATATATTCAGATAAATTTGTTGTTTCGAACGTCAGATATCGGAATATATATATTTTGATTATTTTTAGATTTTAAATGTCAAACAAAAGGGCAAAGTCTAAACTAAAATGGTATATTTGAGAGAATAAATGTCGAATCTTCGTTAAACTCTTGCTGGCGCCCTGGACCCTCTTTTAACAGCTTTCACTCTCTTCAAAATAAATATATTTTTTATTTATTAATTAAACGTGTAGGACCCACAGTGACGTATCCCTTTCACCCTCTTCCTCCATTAAAACTCTATAAATAACAGACCCAAGGTACCTTGCAAAGGCTTGAACAAAGCAGAAGCTACTAGAAACAAAACATCTCTCTTCTTCTTCAATCAATTCCCTCTTAATTCGAAAAGCATCTTTCTTTATTCAGAATCTCAAAAACCCTAAGAAATCTATCATGGTCAACAACAATTTTCTTAATTCTAATGGTGGCGGCGTAGTTAAATTTCTATGTAGCTATGGTGGCAAAATTCTTCCTCGTAAAACTGATGGCAAACTCCGTTATGTTGGTGGTGAAACCAGAGTTATATCTGTTGATCGTTCCATTACATTTACAGGTTTGTTTAAGCTTCCTTAATCTGTTTAATGTTTTGTTTTGATTTTGTGTGTTCGTTGTATTGGATTGTTGGATTTAAATGTGTTTGGATTTGATGATATACAGAGTTATTAGTGAAGCTTGGAGAATTATGTGGATCATCAGTGAGTTTAAGATGTCAATTTCCAATGGAAGATCTAGATGCGTTAGTTTCAATTACTTGTGATGAAGATCTAGCTAATCTTATTGAAGAATATGATCGAGCAAATCAAGAATCAAAACAACATTCATTAAAGATCAGAGCTTTTCTTTCGCCACCAAAATCGATCAAAAAAATTTCTCCTCCTTCATCAATTACTTCTTCTCCAACATCATCTGTCAGCAGATCGTGTAATTACATCCCTCGTACTACAAGCGCTTTTCCCGATCGATGTTTTCATCAGATTGCGAAACCGGCTAGTTTTCCCGTTTACTTTGAGAAATCTACTGGACCAGTGGTTCGTCAATACGCACCGTGTCTTCCACCAAGACATCCGAATCATCATCATCATCATCATCATCATCATCATATCTATTCTGCAAATCACTGGCAATAACTTTTTTTTTTTTTTTTTTTTAATTTAGTATATTAAAAATACTAGTCGAAGAGAACAAAATATATGAAAAGAGGAAAAAAACGGATCTTGTTGAGAACAGTTGAGATGTATGGACTATGGACTATTATCGTGTGATGAACAAGTGAGTGATTTCTTAAGGATCGAAGTCCATTCATGCATTTGCAGATCTAATTGTTTCGATTCAATTCAATCTCTTAACTTCTTGAACTAGTTCAATTGATTCAAAGGAATGATTTCAGTTGAATTCGATCTCAATGATTAATTGATTGATTCTCCTCTTTGGCGCCATTACCTCCGTAAGGGTTTTATCCCGTTTCCGTTTCCGTTTCTGTTATCTCTGTTCTCTGCTACGTGATAACGACGTCAGTCGATTTTCTTGGTTTGGTGGTTTGTGCCGTTTTCGTGCCACGTGTACTTTTTCCTGTACGTTAGCTGTCAGTGATGGTGTAGTGGTTTTAACGTATTAAACTGATTTTTTTTATTTTTTTATTTTTTTTTCAGATTTGTTTTGAATTTATCTAACTTTGCAGGTTGAACCACTCGATGAGGATTGAGGATAGAGTTGATTTTGCTGGTGGAGGGTACAATTAGTGTCGGTAATGGTATATTAATTGGACTTTTATTAAAATACTTATGTTATGGTCCCCTAATGGAACTAATTTTTCAATTGGTTGGTTGATCAGATTCGAGCAACTGGACATATTTGGTGGGAGTGTGGGACTCTATGTGAGAAACTCTTGAGAAACCGGAAAAAATATGATCATTAAAATAATGAAACGCCAATATTTCATTACTTGGACAAAATTATTGAAAATGCTAAACTTTAATGAGGGGGGGAGGAATATGACTTGTACATCAAAATAATATGACGTTGGACTAGTTCAAGAAGATGCCAATTATACATGAGTTGACACTTCTCTTTTTGCTAAAGACATGAGTCGGGAGTTGGGACCATAGGTGAAAATATCAGTAAAGGGCGGATATCCGATCCTCAAAAAAACGGAAAATTCCGCGGATATCCGACCTCATGTGTCGGATTATAAAGGTTTGGCAAATTCAAAAAACCGGAAAATATCGCGGATATTCGTGAATATTCGCGAAAAATTCGGCAAATTGGGAGGTTTTCTGCACTTTCCGTGATTTTTTGAATTTTTCGATATATAAACATATAATTAAAAGAAAAACATACATTACAAATTAAACACACGACAAATCATACAAGGAAGCTAAGACGGAAGTATTACACAAGATAGTTTTACTCATACGTGAAAAAATCGTAAATATCGGGCGGATATTCATAGAAATTTTATATGTTTACAATACAAGAACTAAACACAAACAACCTCATTACAACTCAACCCATAGTTTTATTTTAATAATCAAAATAAAAGACATGCTAACCCCAGAATGATAGACGCCCCTTGTCAAACCGATGAGCTTCGAGTCGCATACGTGTGGGGACGAACTCAGTACAATAATATTCCCATGACATTGTTTGCTCGTACGACCTTGGATACCAATTATTCATTACACAAAAACAAACCTTGGATACAAACAATATACTGGTTTGCCAAAAGTGAGAGAGAACTTCACTTTGGCATGGGCGTGCTTTTTTTTCGTTTCTTTCTGATATATTGCTCTTGGAGGGCCATCAAGTTCGTCGTGAAAGTTTCCAAACGTCTAGGGTCTTTTGGACCTTTTTTTGATAATCTCATCGAAAATTCTACTTCGGGGGGATTAAAAATAAATGTGTTAATTTTAAAATTGAAAATTTCCAAAATTTCGATAAATATCGATTTTTGCCGATTTATGCCGCGAATATCCGATTTATGCCGACCGGCATGGGGTGTTTTAATATCCGAATATATTCCGTGTGCCGTACCGTGCCGATCTCTGGAAAAACGGAAAATATCGCGAATATCCGCCCGGCACGCACGATATTTTCACCTATGGTTGGGACCATATTTTAAGATGCCGAATCAAGGTAAAATTTTGAGGTTTGAAAAATCAGTATATGTCTCAAAATTTTGAGGGCATGTGTCAGAACGGTGAGGTTTAGAAATTTGGATTTTTTTTAAATTTTGATAATATCCGAGAATATTTAATTAACTTGAAAATCAACATAATTAATATAAATAAAATATTTAATTTACATAATACATACATATAATTAACTTAAATTCGTATTAAGATTAATAAAATGTACAATCCTACTAAGATAAAACAAACAAACAAAAACCCAAGATTACTATCATAATCAGTGAAGTTTCGTTGTGCTCGACTAGATGATGCTCCCTTGGTAGATGAAGAAAGATGTTCTCTACGTGATGTTTCAATAGCGGATCTGGCCTACAGAAAGTGAAACTTAATATCAATTGATTGCAATATCCTAAGCTTAAAATTGAATCAACTAAAGTCATGTTATCACGATGTTCATTTGAGGCCTTCAACAGATATTTCAACTAGTACCGCATGAACCATTCTTTGATTGGAGCACAAGTTAGGAATTGGGTCTGGTACTCCTACATATTACGTTTGTAGAATTATTGTGGTTATTTAATTTAGGAACGCCGTTTATGCACGAAAAACCTCCTACACTAGTTATTCGCTACTTCACTCACAAAATATAAGGAGAATTCACAACGGAAACTTAGGAATAACTCATTGACTTGGGTGGACACAAAATCGAGTCAGTTTTAAGTCATTTGGTAAATGTTTTTGAATGGTTAGGACTTCTATGGCATATGTAATGTGCATCATGCATGCGTCTTAGATTTGGTAAAATTTGCATGTCCGATCCTCTTCAAGTCTACACAAGACGCACATTCACGGACCACACTCCTTCTGAGGAAGAGTTCAGCGACTCAACCTCCATACCTTCTTCTGAGGACGAGTTCAACGACTCAACCTCACTTACTGAAGCAAATCCTGCACCTATGGCTCACGAGGCTACCCTTCGGGACTACTTTTCACCTTTAGCCACTGGGCCACCTACCTGCATAGTCTTACCCGAGAAAACTGGAGATAGCTATGACATTTGCCCTCAAATTGTGGGCATGTTGCCTAAGTTCCATGGACTTCCACGGGAAGATCCATATCAACACCTGAACAAGTTTCTGACCGTGCTAAATACTTTCAAGGAGAAACATTTGTCTGATGAAGAAGTTAGGCTGGGGTTGTTCTTTTTTTTCACTCAAAGATCGTGCATCTCATTGGTTACACAACTTTTCTTCCAATTCCATTCAAACCTGGGCTCAACTAAGTAAAAAGTTTTTAACAAATATTTTCCTATTACCAAAACCAATAAGCTTGCTGATGCCATCAGAAATTTTTGTCAAAAAAAAGGGTGAGGTTTTCTTTGATGCATCAGAGAGGTTTCAAGACCTGTTTATTCGGTGTCTACACCACAAAGTTGATAATACAGAAAAAGTCAGGATCATGTATAAAAGCCTCAACTATGAAACTAGAAACCTTGTTGAAACCATGAACGGTGGCGGTTTTCTTGATCTATCAACCGCCACGGCTATAAATATTTTTTGAAAAACTAGCAGACAATAGCCAACAATGAGATTCACTAGGATCATCCCCGAGAAACACTACCACGAACGCACACGATAAACCTAGAGGCATGTATGAGGTCAAACCTGACCTCGAGCTTAAAATGTTGCTCCAAGGTTTAGTAAAAAAGATAGAAAAATGAGGAAGTCTGTGCGTTCGACTACGCCAGAAAAACAAACTTCACCAAGGGCAATGCTACGTACCCATACATGGACCGTTCATATCTATCTTATACAAACAACAATGCTTACACGGTTCCACCAGGATTTCACAAGTCCTATGGGCAACGCAGCAATGCGCCCTATGTTGGAAACACTGACAATAGAAATATGGTGATGGTCCCCACTTACACGAACAATGCTCATCGGATGAGTAATTCCAGGGACCCAGTTCCAACACATCAACCTGCCCCTCAGAAGTCCCCTTTTGGAGGATGTTCTTATCCGTTTCATGCAACAAACGCAAGTGTCCATTGAGATGAACGCTCAAGCTATACAACGGATAGAACAAAAACTTGACGAGAATGGCAGATTTTTTGGACAACCAATCCCGAATCCCAAGGGCAAGGAAGTTGTCTTGGTGACGGAAACTCCGTCTACATCTACACCACTTGTAGACGTCAAAACGTCCAAACACTTAGGTCAGGAAAATAGGTTGACAATCAGATTAACTACCACCCAAGCAGTGGCGTAGCCAGGATTTTTTGTGAGGGGAACATTGGAGTACTCTAATTCAATATTTTGCGAAACTATCCAGTATACAAAATAAACCAGAAAAACATGATTACAAAATTATTAATTTTAATTAAAAATACTATATTAAAATTTTCTAAACAAAATTTTAAATTGTATCACACAAATTTTTTTAAAACAAAAAAGATATTAATAATTTAACAAGTAAAAAATTAAAAATAATGTCATTACACAAAATATTAGTGGCGAACCACTGGACATTAGATTGATGATGGGTATGATATAGCAAATTGGAATTGAAGTGAACCAATATTTATACGTGGATTTGATTTCCATATTATTAGCCACTTTGTATGCCAATGAAGTGACCAAAAATATAAAATGACTAAGAGGACCTTACATGTAAAGAACCAAGGATGTTGATTATCAAGGATAAATTAGTAAACTCAGAAAAAAAAAAAAAAAAGTGAACTACTTCTTTTCTAAGCAGTACATAATTACGTACTGTTTTCAAAACGTTGAGGGTCTGCAAGTGCTAACCCTCAACCCCCTCTGGCTCCGCCACTGCACCCAAGTCCTAGCATTGTGACTCTGCTTACTACGACACATGTTGCACCACTTAAGGGTCTGGTCAATGAGGCTAACACCTCTAAGCCAAAGAAACATACCCGTGAGATTGTGGAACCTCCACAGACTTACAATCGAACCGTGCCTTACCCTCAGAGACTCACAAGGTCTCTAAGGAAGTACAAGCAAAGGAGGTACTTGACATGTTCAAACATATAGACATAAACATACCTTTCTTCACGGCTATCAAACAAATGTCTTCCTACGCTAAGGTCTTGAAGGACTAGAGGAAAATAAATGTGCCCAAAAACGCGTTTGTTACGGAAGAATTCTCTGTACTTGTCCAACACAACGGTGTGGTGAAATACAAGGACCCTGGAAAACCAACAATACCCTGCAAGCTTGGTGAAAAGTTCATGGGTAAAGCTTTGTTATACTAAGGATCAAGTGTCAATCTCTTGCTTTACTCCGTATACATCAGTCTAGGTCTAAACAACATGAAACCCACGAATATGTCTCTACAACTGGCCGACAGATCGTTGAAAGTACCTAGAGGAATAGTTGGGGATCTCTTAGTCAAAGTGTCTGACTTTTACTATCCCCTTGATTTTGTGGTGTTGGACACGGAACCTACTGCCGATGACTCAGTTCCCATCATCTTTGGTAGTCTATTTTTTGCCACCTCTAATGCTCTCATAAACTGCCGGAATGGTTCGATGGTTCTCACTTTTGGCTCTATGACCGTTGAAGTAAATATTTTTAATATTGGCCAGCAACCCCCTGATATTTCTTTATCTGTAGATGTGTGCATTCTTGATTCTTTACCTTATGAGATGGTGCATAGTTGTTACCCTGAAAATTCAGTTGGTCATTGCATTGCCATGCATAATCTTGACTTTGACATCAACCAATCTATTGCCCAAACCAACGTTTTTTTTGGTTTTGTGACTATCTTTGACCCTAAAGACCCTGAGGCCCTTGATTCGGTTTTTTGCATTGATTATGAGTCCGAAGTCGAGATCATCACTCCACCTCCTGTTACTCTGAATCATCTTCCTCCTGAGCTGAAATATGCCCATCTTGATTCGGACGGTAGTCATCCTGTTATCATTTTTTCATCTCTTACTACCGAACAGGAGAGTCAGCTCTTAAAAGTTATTCAGGAGCATCATTCTGTTATTGCCTGGTCTATCCACAACATTAAAGGCATTAGTCATTCTGTTTGTTCTCACTGTATTCATCTTGAGGACGATGCTAAAACTTCTCGTGAACCTCATAGACGTCTTAATCCTGCTATGAAAGAAGTTGTTCGAGCTGAAATTCTTAAACTCTTAGATGCATGTGTGATTTACCCCATTTCTGAAAGTCCCTTGGTCGACTATAGAAAGCTTAATACAGTCACCCGAAAGGACCATTTTCCCTTTTCTTTCAAAGACCAAATGTTGGAACGCCTGGCTGGTCATTCCTTTTCCGATTACAACCAGATTCTTATCGCCCCTGAAGATCAAGAGAAGACGACTTTCACCCGTCCTTTCGGCATTTTCACCTATGCTCAAATGCCTTTCTGTCTGTGTAATGCGTCTGCTACCTTCCAGAAGTGCATGTTACACATCTTTAGTGATATGGTTGAACAATTTATGGAGGTGTTTATGGATGACTTATTCAAATATGGTTCGTCTTTTGATGAGTGTCTTAGTCATCTTTCCTTGGTTTTTCAACGTTGCATTGAGAAGAATTTGGTGCTTAATTGGGAAAAGTACCATTTCATGGTTAGAAGAGGAATAGTTTTGGGTCATGTAGTCTCTTCTGAGGGAATCCAGGTTGATAATGTAGATCTTGTTTCACCCTTGCCTATTCCTAAGTCTATTAGGGATATTTGAGCCTTTCTAGGTCATGCAAGATTCTATCGACGGTTTATCCAAGACTTTTCAAAGAAAGCTCGCCCCTTAACCAATTTATTGCTTAAGGATGCACCTTTTGATTTCACAAAAGAATGCAAGACTGCCTTTGAAAATCTTAAGACCGGCCTCACGATTGCAGCCATCATTAGGCCACTTGATTGGAGTAAACCCTTTTGTGTGTACCCTAGGTAAAAAATCCGACAGGTGTCACCGATGGTTGTATAAGAAGCTAAACCGGGAGCACCTGAGCATTAGCCAGTCAGGCCTGGGCTATCAGGTAGGGTCTAACCTGGTCTCAAGGTGTCCACATACGCTCTGTGGACCTTGACCCACCGGATGGTCCATGATCGATGGGTGGAGCCCCGGTTACTGTATAAGAAGTTGAACCGTGGGCTCCCATACATCAACCAGGCCCACCTCAGTCAAGTAGGCCAGGTCCGGCCCCAGTAAAGTCTAGCAGCGACAAAGGCTCATCCAAAGGCTTAGCATAGAAGCCCAGAGGACCAGGACAGGGTGTATGCAATGAAAATTGGGCCTCCGATCAGAGGAGTCGAGCCTAAGTCTTTGCTTTCAAGCTTGGTCAATCCAAGTCCCAACCAACTGGATAAGTCCAGCAAGATTTCAGGCTAACAGAACTCATGGTTCTAGCCCGGTGAAGAAGATAAAGGAAGACCCAGGTTAAACCCAGACCTATCAGAGGATGCTACGTGGCAGTCATCCTGGTCAAAGGGAATTCAAACCAAGGAGATAACCGCTCGACAGCATGCAAGCTATCTCCACGGAAAGCATCTTCACAATTGAACTACCTGAGTTCATGGAGTCAAAACCGGAGGGTGGTTGAGCCAGCCTCCTCCGGCCTACTACAAATACAGGAGTTATAAACCTCTTGAACAACGAGTCTTCCCCTGAGCAACTCTATTAGAGCTTAGCGGAAGCAGAGACTTGATTCCAAGTTCATCTTCTTGGATACGTAGGCAGCCTGATCTTCGTCAGGTACAATATAACTAAACCATATCTTTGCGCCTCAATGGTTAATTTGTTATTGGAAATTCATTCTCTCATATGCGAATAAGAGGTAGATTGTAGAGAGATGGAGAGACTTCTTAAAACACTATCAAGCATCTATCTAAGTATCAACAACTTTTGCATAAGAGTCGGGTTGGCGGGTGGCGGGTGGCTCTTAACACCTAGGTCCCTTATTTTAACGCATGTATTTTGGTTGGGGGCACTTAAAATATCGGGATAGCTCATAGTCGACCGACTTTAGGAGGTCAATCATGCTTCAATTGGTAGAAAAACAATGTCCGTTCGTCCACTTCCAAAAAAAAAAAAAAAAAATCTCCTCTCCAATTCTCCTTCTTCTCTTCGTCTTTTTCTATCTTCTTCTTATCTCTCTCAATTCTCTTTTTCTCCCCTCTCAATTTTCAATTCTCTTTCTTCTCTTTCTTCTTTCTTCTCTCTCTTAATTCTCCTTCTGCTCCATCTTCTATCTTCTTCCTCTTGCTCTTCCTCTTCCTCCCTCTCTTTCTCTCTCAATTCTCCTTCTTCTCTTTGTTTCTCTCCAATTTTTTTTCTAAAGTCGTCCCCACCGTGTCACGGTTGTATATTAATAGGTGGACTGTCGATATGAATTCCCATTCCAAAACACACACAAGCCCAAAATTGGTCTATCCTTTTTCTGTGAAGCCCATTGTGGCCAAAACTATTTCATCTGAAAGAATCCTGGCCCACTACGATGCTGATATTCCGCATTTTGTTTTCTTTCACCAATCATCTCTCTCTTCTCTTTCTCTTCTTTATTATTCTTCAACTTCGTCGTCGTCTTCTTCTTCTTCTCCACTTTGCTTTTCTCGTCATTCTTCGAAATCTCAGTAACTTTGATCTTTAATAATGGATCCAAATCCAACAAAATACCCAATTGTTTCATACCTAATGTCTCGTCTTCCAACATTTCGAAAATCCGATATGGAATCCGATATTGAAACCCCACAATCACCATCATCCGATTTAGTTGCGGAACGTCTATTACAAGCAAGTTTAAGAGCTAAGTTTCCATATCTAAATGATCCAGAAGTAATTAAATCAATGAAACTTGCTATATCTGATGTTTCTCAAACTCGATCCGTTTTACAAGCACTTGGTGATCGACCTGATCATGAAACTGTTGATACTGCGAAAATCAAGATTGCTGAAATTGAAGCAAATTTAGATAAGAGATTTGAAAGTATTGGATTAGGTTCTAAACCTGAAGGTGTAGATCAGAATAAATGGGAAGAAGAAGAGAAACAGAAAGAGAATGAATGTAAACAAGAAGCTGAAAGAGAAAGAGAAATTTATAAAACTGTTATTAAATTAGATGAAATGCATGAAGCTTATGAAAATTTGTTGAAAGAAGCTGAGAAAAGATTGGAGAAGATTTATAATGAGGCAGCTGGGAAAGGGAAAGAGGTTGTGGTTGATGAGGAAGTCGAGGTTGAAGAAATGGGGAAGGTGAGTGAAGATGTTATTGGGATATTGCATGAGGCGGAGAGTGGAATGGATAGAGTTGATTTGTCGGAAAGGAAATTGAGACTTCTTCCTGATGTATTTGGGAAACTTGGTGGATTGATTGCACTGAATCTGTCAGGCAATGAGTTAAAGGTCAGTTTCTTGAATATCTTTCTTAAGCATGATGCAGTGGAATGAAATATATATGTTTTTTGATGGGAAGTTTCTATTGATATAATTAATTTTGATCAAAGTATCTTATATGGAAAATCTTTACACTATCATATATTGTGTGTTTATTAATGTCTGTAACCGTCTATATTATATGGTAGCATCAGTTAATATGCCAAGATTCAGTGCATGGGTACATTTGGTTACTTCAGATTATGCTTGGGACCTTTAAATGTTTTGTGGACTGCAAGAAAGCAGACTGAAGTTAATTTTTATTCAATATGTATTGTAGGTGTTGCGATGCTTGAGGTATTGGCATGTTAGAAATAATTGTCTATTCAACAAGAACATTGACATAAATTTTTGAATCAGAGTGAAGTGTATATAGTTTAATAGACTCACTTTCTATCTGTATTTTCTTTTTAAATAAATTAAATAGCATTAATACATTTCTAATATGATAGAGATTCTGTTACAAAGACTCTTGGTGTCTTCCGTTGTTTTTTAATTTGGGAAACTCTAGAAAATTTTGCTGAAAATTTACCCAAGAATTATAACTTATAAGCATAAAAGCACAAAGAAAATAAGCCAAAAAGGTACATTCGTGAGTGTGACAAAACCTTAGGCCCAGCCCATGTACATGGGCTATGGAGGTCACTTGAAATCAATAAATAAACTCCTCTTGGTCTCCACCGTTTCATAAGCTGCCTTGTGGGTTGTTACACCGTGAGTCACACTCTTCTCTTTCTCTCTCCACCAGAGGAAATAAGAAAGAAAGGGAGAGAAAATGGTGGCGAGTAAACAGGAAGATGAGCCTGTGGCTCAATGGTAGCACCCCTCTCACAAAGTGGAGAGGTTGTGGGTTCGAAACACGTCAACAACTGATTGTTGATATAAGTTTCCACACCTAATTTAAATGGGTAGGGGTCCCCTCAACCCTGCTTGCCAATCAAAGAAAAAAAAAAGAACAGGAAAATGTGGAGAAGAAGACTAAGAAGAAAATGGGGCAGGAAAACTAACATGCGAGGTAAAAGCACATAATTTTCTTGAAATCACTTGAGAATATATATTCTGTTTCATCCTTTATCATAATCCAAGAGGACATAATTTTCGTCTAGACTAGTTAAAGGAGAACAAGTATGTCAATTAGAGATTCACGCAGAGAGAACAGGAGACAAGATCTTTGAACTGAGTTTAGACTGTCTAGCAGCTTGCTAAACAGTTATAACTTTTAAAAAGAACCTCGGTAATTTTTGCCAGTCCTGGAAAGTTGGTACTTGAATTGAGTGAATAGATATAGCCAAACCACAGCCATCAACGAAGAGAGATAGGGGTGACTCAGATGCTTTCAAGCAATATTTTTTGTTTAAAGTGTAATAAATGATAAGATCCTCAATATGCTTATATGCATGCTTGCTAATCCCTTTAGTTTTTATTTAAGTGTTCGTATTACCAAATTTTCGTGTTTATGTTGTAACTAGTAAGACACTCCATGCTCTAGAAATTTACTATGGTTGTGCTTGTTGAGCCTTCATATTGGCTGCCTGATCAGCCTTTGAACTGGAACAGGGGGGGTTAACCAAAAACTTCATACATTGTTTCATCACTGAAATTTTATTTCAAGATTAAAATTTCACGCAAAGTCTAAAGATTGGTTTTATTTCAAAAAGAAATTTATTTTATGCTCATTTGTATCTTCTTTGGTTGCGATTTGGTATTCACCATTTCACCTATTACGCCTTGAAGCCTAGTTAATATTGTGACCAGGAATATCTTTACTATTTGCATTTTCTTTTGTCGTGATTTTGATTAATGTATCTTGAATGTAAATTGTTAAAGTTTTATAAATTGTGTGTTCATGCCTGTAACCGTTTTGTTGTGTGGTAGTATTACTATCAGTCAAATTACCAAGATTCAGTGCGTATATATGTACTGTGCTAATGTTTGATTATGCTTGCGGCATATAATTGTTTATGGATGCGAGAGTGCAAACCCAAGTAAATTTTGGTTCAAAAGCTATTATAGTTGGTGGAATACTTTAGTTATTCATGTGTTAGAAATAGTTGTCTATTCAACAAGGTCGTAGACATAAATTTTTGGGCCAGAGTGAGCTGTCTCAGATGACAGAGATTTTATTTCAAAGACTATTTGCATCTCTCTGATGATTTTTAACTTAGGATTATGGTGGAGTATAAACAGGAAAATGGGGAGGAGAAGTCTAAAACATTGTGATGTGAAACCCACATTTTTTTGTGAACTCATTTGAAAGTATATATTCTCATTCATTCTTTAGCAAATTAGTAAAAGGTGAACAATTATGTCAACACAGAGAGACAAAAGACAATATTGTTGAGCTGACTTTTTGTCTGTAAAAGGTTTGGCTGCTGGTGTTTCTTGTTTAGCGAAGAGAAACTTGTGAGTTTTGACTAGTTCTTGAAAACTGGTACTTGAATTGAAAGAATAGATGTTGTCATGCGCTGTTGGCCACAACAATGGATGGAAATCTCTATTTTTTGGTTTTCTATCCAACTGTTCATGTTTCCTGATTTCTGTGGTTATGTAGTAAGGCACTCGTTGCTCTAAAATTCATTATGGTTGTTCTTGATATGCCTACATATTGGCTGCCTGGTCAGAATCTAAACTGGAACTGGGAATTTGGCATTCACTATTTTACGTATCACACCTTGAACCCTAGTAAATTCTGTCCAGGAATATATTTACAATTTCCCTCATCTTTGGTCGGGTTACGATTAATATATCTTGATTGGAATTTGTTAAAGTTTCAGAAATTGTTTTTTCAGCAATGCCTGTTACCGTTATAGTGCATTAGTGCATGGTAGTAATGTAGTATTACTATCAGTTAAATTATCAAGATTCAGTGCGTATATACGTATCGTATTAATTTGTGATTATGCTTGGGTCAAGTAAATGTTTTATGGACTGCAAGAGTGCAGATCCGAGAGAATTTTGATTAAACATGTATAATAGGTGTTGCGATATTGTAGTTATTCGAGTGTTAGAAATGGTCGTTCAACAAGGTCATAGACATATATATTCTTGGGTCAGAGTGAACTGTCTTCAAATGTCCGAGATTCTTACAAAGACTCTTTGTGTCTTCCTGATGATATTTAGCTTAGGATTATGGTGGAGAGCAAATAGGAAAATGGGGAGAAAAAGTTTAAAACAATGTGAGGTGAAAGCCCACAATTTTTGTAAACTCGCTTGCGAGTATACATTCTCCTTCAGTCTTTATCAAAATTCTAGGTAGCATCATCATCTTCTTATTATTATCATCTGATAAGTGCAACTAGTTTGTAAAAGGAGAACAAGCATGTTAACTAGAAATTCACACATTGGGAATAGAAGACGAGATTGTTGAAATGATTTTTTTCTCTGTGAAATGTTTGACTGCTGGTGTGTTCTTGTTTAGACTCTCCAGCAGCTTGCTAAACGGTTGTACCTTTTGTCGAGGAGAAGCTCAAGAGTTCTGACCAGTCCTGGAAAAGTGGTACTTGAATTGAAAGAATATATGTTGTGATACAGTAGCCATCAACAAAGATAGATAATAAGGATAGATATAGGGATGAGTCAGATGCTTTCAAGTAATGCTCTTTGTTTTAAGTGTAATGAAATGACAAAACCTTTAATATGCATGCTTGCAAATCCCTTTATTTTCAATTTAACTGTTCATATCACCAATTTTTCATGTTTATGTTGTAAGACACTCGATGCTCTAGAAATTCCTATTGTTGTGCTTCTTAAGCCCCTACATATTGGCTGCCTGGTTGTACTTTGAACCGAAACAGGGGACATCCAAGGACTTTTTACATCGTTCCACCACAGAAATTTTACTTTACGAAGATGCAAATTCTCTATAGTCTAAGGATTATTTTAAAGTTATTTCTTTTCCTGTTTGCCTCTTCTTTGGTCGGGATCTTGATATCCACCTACCACAGAATGAAGTCAACTTGAAATCTTAATCAGGAATGTTTTACAATTTTCAAACACCTTGTTGTATGGCGTTCATATCTAGTTTGTTTCGTTGTTGGCTTGGGGTGATATACTGAATCTGAACTTTGTTTGGATTGACATTCATATTTTTGCTTGTTTCTCTGTTGTCTTGATACATGTCTTTTGTGTAGCATATTTTTCCATTATGATTGAATGTTAC
This sequence comes from Aquilegia eximia, assembly GCA_023053565.1. NCBI lineage: Eukaryota > Viridiplantae > Streptophyta > Magnoliopsida > Ranunculales > Ranunculaceae > Aquilegia > Aquilegia eximia. Next base: position 12,415,402 of record JALIGU010000002.1, read on the forward strand.
GTACTTTTGACAAAGCTGATTACAAAATAAATGCCTTATTTTTAGGTATAGTTAAGTACTTAAGTCATGTGATATTTATCTGTGCACAGGAACATGTGTTTGGTTACTGCATTTCATTCTTGCCTGTAATGTGTAAAGTTTTGTATCAATAAGTTCTACTCAGAACTATTGGCTCTCTCGTCTCTTATTATTATAATTATTTGCTTTGTCTTTGTCCAAACAGGCCTTACCTGATTCAATTGGCGGACTAGAACGCCTGGAGGAGCTTTATCTTTCATCTAACCGTTTGGAATCACTGCCAGATTCCATTGGAAAGTTACTTAACCTGAAAATCCTGGATGTATCCTCCAACAAACTTAAGGCCTTTCCTGACAGTATCTCTCATTGCAGGTATCCATATGTCTATTTTTGGTGCCCATATTTTGTATCCAAATGTCATTTTCATGTCTTGTCATGGTTCCTAACCCATTTTTATAAATTAGATCACTGGTGGAGCTGGACGCAGGCTACAATTCTCTAGCATACTTGCCAACTAACATTGGATATGAATTGGTCAATCTGATCAGGCTCTCTGTTCAATATAATAAGCTCCGTTCATTTCCAAGTTCCATCTGTGAGATGACGTCTTTACGCTATTTGGATGCACACTTTAATGAGCTTCATGGTCTTCCAAATTCTGTTGGGAGATTGACAAATCTAGAGGTCCTTAATCTCGGCAGTAATTTCAGTGACCTCAAAGAGCTTCCTGATACATTTGGTTATCTGATCAATCTTAAGGAACTTGATCTTAGCAACAACCAGATTCATGCTCTTCCAATTACATTTGGTCGGCTTGACAATCTAACCAAGCTTAACCTGGACCAGAACCCAATTGTCACTCCTCCTGTGGAGATTGTAAATAATGGGGTTGAAGCTGTTAAAGAGTTCATGGCAAAGAGGTGGCTCGATATTCTAGTTGAGGAAGAGGAGAAGAGCATGGCTGAAGAAAATAATGGGTGGTTGCAACGCAGCACTTCATTGCTGACAAGGAGCACGTCGATGTTGAAAAGCTATGCTTCTAATGTATCGGAGAGTGTTACTGAATATTTGGGTGGAGGAGTTAAATCCCCAAGAGACCCATATCTCGATCAGCAGTTGTGAGCTTGCCATCAGTTTCTGATATCACGCGAGCACCGCTTTCTTACTTGCATAGTATAATAGTTTGCTATTATAATTCAACTGCTTAAGTCAGGGCATTGTGATACCTCATAGTGAAACCCCGTTGAGCAAGCACTTGGCTGGTTGCTCTCACATTTTGGTAGTCTGTTGATGCATCTTTCTGAAAAAAGTTCAGAAGTTTTGTTGAAAAATAATCATGTATCTACTATCTATTTTTTTTTTTTAATATTATTCTGACGTTTATTTCTGTAATAAGTTACTGATGTGAAGCTTTATTGGGTAAACCTGATGCTCTTTTTCTTCTTAGATTTTAAATTAAACATTTTGTACAAATACACATCATATGGAAGTAATCTTGTGAGTTTTATTTCTGTAATAAGTTACTGATGTGATAGCTTTATTGGGAAAACTTGATGCTCCTTTTCTTCATAGATTTTAAATGATCATATGCCAAGTAATCATATAGGTTAGATGTAAGCTATGAATTGCCTCTGCAAAAGTTGGCAGAGGGAATGAGGAGTCATTTTGATAATAATTAGGCATGGATGTGAGTATAGTTGTTGTATAAAATCTTTGCACCTCTTCCTCTCTTCTCTTCTCTCCTCTTCTTCTTCTCCTTCACTTCTTCCGTCTGCCCTGTTTTTCCTTCGGTCTTACACGGTCGGTCCCCACCGTACCGCGGTAATCCATTTATATAGATATCAGTCTGACAGTCTCCTCCTAAATCTTCAAGTGATTTGTAGCTCCAAGCTTCCAAAATATTCAACCACTTTCATTTTACTCACTCTGCATACTGTAGATGGTATTGATGGTCGGATCAGGCAAATCCATTCTATGCCCGATCCAACATTAACCCGTTACTTAACTGACCGACCCAAAGTTTGGATATTTATGAAATCTCCCCACTTCCCATTCCCATTCCCATTTACAAAGTTGCATTAAAGCCTTGGTTTCACCGAAGGTTAAAGTGCATCTCAACAGTAAATTAATAAGACACGGTCATTAATATCAACCATAGATTAACAACAATACTCCACGTGTCAATAAATCTAAGTTGCAACACTATAACAATCAATAGTCAGGATTACAATAATAACCAACCGTGTTCGAAGATATGTATCGCGTTCCGCAAGTTAACTTCGAGACCAAGGAAAGCGGGTGGTCGAACTCATCAGACTCAGAGTTGTACAGTATATAACAACAAGTCTTTCTCTCCCCTTCTACTGAAACTGAACTCGAGAGAGAGAGAGAGAGAGAAACAAAATCAAAAAAAAAAAAGCTAAAACCTTTCGTGGAAACGCGAACGTATCGGGCTTTCGTTACGAAATAGGTGCGAAATCTGATCTTAATAATAATAATATCTTGTTTATAAGTTCTAATGTTAATTTTAGGGTTTTGATATTTCTCTCTAATTCATAACTTGTTTTCTCTATTTTGTTACAGTTTATTTGATCATGTCTTCGACGATTAATACTGAGATAGTGATCAAGGTAAGATTTTGATCTGATCTTCTTCAATTTTATATATTCTTCTGCTTTGGATCATTAGTTTGTTGTTTTCATTCTTTAATTTGAATTTTTGTTAATTATTTTTTTCTTTTATAGATTAATAAAAACTGTTTGTTCTTAGTTATGTAGAAAAGTAGTTTTTTTTTTTTTTTTTTTTGTGATTTAAGTTTGAAGAAAGAACTTATAAAGTTTGTACTTTTCTTTATTGCATATTTTTTGTGTGATTTATTAATGGTGTTGGACTGGTGTTATACTAGTAAGTCATAACGTACCACTGGCCTAATTTTCTCCATCATCGATTTGGATAGAGTATTGTATATTTCCATGTTACATATCTTATAGGATGTAATTACAAAACAGTTAGTATCATGCAACAGAGTAAATCATTGATGAGGTCTAAACTCTTGGCTTTGTTTTTGTTTGTCTTTTTGCATTTTTGTGTTGATATGATTTTCTTACTACTCTTACTGTCTTTGGCACTGAGCCATAGTTTGAGACATTGTTATTTAATATTTACTGTTCTTGATATGTTTATAACCATTTTATTTAGAAAATTTATCTCCATGTCTGCCTTTCTTTCTGCTAACCTTATGTTAACATTTGTCATGGTCATTTTTCAGGTAAATTATGGCAACACTTTAAGGCGATTCAGTGTTTTATTTAATCAGGATGGCTCCCTGGGCCTTGATATGTCTGGGCTCAGAGCTAAGATCTTCGATCTTTTCAAGTTTGCACCTGATGCAGATGTCGTTCTCACATATATTGATGAAGACAGCGATAGGGTTACACTTGTTGATGATGCTGATCTGCGTGATGCCATTAAGCAGCGCTTGGATCCACTGAGGATAACTGTATTTTTGAAGTCTGATAGTGCGTTTAAACCTAATCAGAGTGGAAACCCTATTTCTTTGTCTGGTGGATCTGCTACAAGTGTTATTCGGAATGCTTCTGCTGAACAACAACCCTCCCACAAGGCATCATCTTCTTCTGAAACACCTGGGCAACAACAACTACTATCAAGACTTGTTTGTGATCTGGCCTCTACAGTTGCATCTCATGCTCCAGAGAAGTATTATGATTTCATTTCAAAACTTTCTCATGATGTGTCGAAGGCCATTGTGCCACCTGCTCCAATAATATCTGAACTGGTAGATATTATGTCAAAGTTGGGTATATCCCCCCAGAAACCAGCTTCCAAACATCATGTTGCTGTGTCTGAAAAACCAAGCGAAGATTTGGAAAAATCAGAGTTCGGTACAACTAATGGTAACCAAAATACTTCAAAAGCTCCAGTGACATCATCTGAGATGTTATCAAATGCCGCTAATGGTAAGGGGTCCAGTGCTGCTAATGGATCTTCATCGACTTCTGTTCCATTGCAATACAACTGGTGGTCTTCTCAAGGTTTACCTAGTATGTCACCTCTTGCTCCTGAGAATGATGACACATTTACTGCACAATTAAGAGCAAGTGCTTCTACAACTGATCCATTTGGGGAGAATTTTCCATGCAGTGGTATTTATGCTCCATCCAGAAGAAGCTATGGAAATCTTGATAATATGGGGAGAAATTTCCACCAAGGTGTTCGTTGTGATGGTTGTGGTGTGCACCCAATAACTGGGCCTCGTTATAAGTCTAAAGTGTAAGAGTTTCTGATCTTTCTAGTTGCTGGGAATTCTGGACAAAAACTGATTCTTTTGATTGACCAATTGTTGCAACTTCTGTTGTTTTTTAGGAAGGATGATTATGACTTGTGCAGCATCTGCTTCGCTGAACTGGGAGTTGAGGCCGATTATACTAGAATAGACCGCCCACTGTGTTATAGGGGGGCTCAACGGTTTCCAAAGGTGGTGTACAATTGCATTTAAATATTCCATTCTTAATTAAATTAATATTATGTATGCGCTCCCCAAATAAACATTTGGACATGGAACATTTTTCAGTTTCCACATCCCCGGATTGAGAGATTAGTTTCGCATGGCTTGCGAAGTTATGGGGTTCGATCCTCTTCTCGTCCAAAGATTGACAGTTGCTTCATTGAAGATGTGAACATCGTGGATGGGACTCTAATGGCTCCTTCAACCCCATTTACTAAAATTTGGCGTATGCATAACAGTGGGACTGTGATATGGCCTCGTGGAACACAACTTGTTTGGATTGGGGGTTACCAGATGACCAACCGAGAATCTTTTGACATAGAGGTACTATTCAAGACAAGACGTTTAGATGATTTTTTTATCCCTATTTTTTTCTTATTTGATTTAGAATGATGGTTTTATTTCCTATTTTGAGTATGTTTGGTTTTGATAATATCTCTGGTGCTAATCAGCTTCCTAGTGAAGGAGGCCTTGTGGGCATGGATGTAAATATTGCAATTGATTTTACTGCACCTGGGCGGCCTGGCCAGTATGTCTCGTATTGGAGAATGGCATTACCTTCTGGCCAGAAATTTGGCCAGTGTGTTTGGGTGCTTATCCAGGTTTGTACTTTATCTGGTTTCATCTTTGCTTTAGCCATATGTTTTTGTTAAAGCTAGTACTAAAGTATTGAGTATCTGTTGTGTTCTATAGGTGGATACTCAAAGAGAGACTCGCTCTACTGGTAGGAATTTGAACTTGAACTTGCCACCTGATACTGGTGATTCAAAAGACCTGATTATAGATGTGAATGTTGAGCCTCTTGATTCTGACCATCCAAGTCCTCAATCTAATATGACTGCTGAGTTGGTACAACCAATAGTTGATGGATGTTCAAGCAAAGAGGTTGTGGATGCTATGTGCATAAATGATGGCAGTGTAAACCACAATGAGAAGTCATTCTCTATTACTCCGGAGGTACCTGCTGCAGAGTCTTATCCTACTATTGATTTTTCTGCTGGCTCATCTGTTCAGACTCCTGAGGTGCCAGCTGCAGAGTTGTATCCTAAAGTTGATGTATCTGTTGTCCCATCCGCACCTACTCCTGAGGTGCCTGCTGCAGAGAATTATCCTTTTATTGATTTCTCTGAAGTCCAATCTGCATCGACTCCCATTAATGAAACACTCTCTGGAGATGTCGATATTGAAAATTCACTTGAGCAGTCACTTCTAAAGGAGCTTGATGAGATGGGTTTTAAGGAGATAGACTTGAATAAAGAGATTTTGCGAGTCAATGAGTATGACTTGGACCGTGCATTAGATGACCTTTGTGATGTTGCAGAGTGGGATCCCATGCTTGAGGAATTGCAGGAAATGGTGAGTTGATGAATCTAGTTCACAATAAAATGAATTTTTTCAACATCTGTATGAAGCGGTTTAATTTTTGGTTGGAAAATATCTGTTGATACATTTTTATGGTTGTTTTGTTTATAGGGATTTAATGATAAAGTAACCAACAAGAGGTTGCTCATCAAGAATGGTGGTAGCATCAAGAGAGTTGTCATGGATCTTATTGCTGCAGAAAGGGCTTAGTGCTGATGCTGAAGTTATTGTAGATATACTAGTAGTACTAGTCCTGGCTTGCTGTATAAAAAGTTCTAAAAAAGAGACCACAGGATGTAGGTACAGCGCTGCTTTTGAACAATAATGTTTTTATCTGTGGACATAGGTTATGTATTAAGTACTTGATCTTAGTATATAGTTAATTTATCTAATATATATGGGAGTTGCAATTTTTAGTATTGAACTGATTCTGATCAAGTTGGTCTTCTGTTTGATTAAGTATAATTTAAGTGATACCTATATCAAATTAATTAGGTTACTATAAATAATACTCATATTTTTTTTTTTTTAAATAATCAATAATACTGTATATGAAATTTAGATTGTTACCTATTTACCTTTGTTGTAAAGAATTTGTTTATCTATTTCTGGCTATTTAAAACTCTTAGAGCATTCCCAATGGTAAAACACTTTTAGTGGTGCCACATAGGATGGTTTTAAGGAATTTTGGGGTTTTCAATGGTTTTAGCGAAAAAAGGGTTTTAGTGTTTCCAATGGTGGATTATCCATACCGCAATCTATGTGGGGTATGGATCCATACCGCACTCATTGTGGCGGATGGATCCATACCGCACTCATTGTGGCGGATGGATCTTCTTTTAGATGAGTCCATACCGCACTAATTGTGGGGTATGGATCCATACCGCTCTAATTGTGGCGGATGGATTCCTACGTGGCACTTTTAACTCCTTGGTAAATTTGCCAAGGAGTTAAAAGTGTTTTGCTTGAAAAGTGTGTTAAAAGCTACCATTGGCAAGTGTTTTTACTAAAAGTTAACTAAAAGTGTGCTAAAACCTACCATTGGGAATGCTCTTAGTGTGTTTGAGGGCAAGGAACTCTCTTATTTAAAACTTTTAGTGTGTTTTGACTTTTGAGGGCAAGGAACTCTCTTATTTAAATCTTGGTAATAATCAACAAATGGAAAGATTTTCTTTTCTTCGGGAAATGGAATGATTTTTTTTTTGTTTTTCCTTCGTCTTCCCAAACAACAGCCTTTCATTTATTTATTTATTTTGTACGTACTTCCGGATACTGTTGAATAGAATGGATTTTGTAGTTTTGTACTATATTCAGAAGCAAAACATCTGCTTCCTTGTAGACTCTTGATCAAGAACAAGATATATCATATAAAATTGTAGGTTTCTGTAAGTCTTTAAATCAATAGTAGTTGCGAAACATATCCTTCATGGTTGTTAGAGGACCATCAGCAGGTGATGTGCCTAGGTGTGGTCATATGCAATTGTGCTGTTTGGAGGGTGGTTAGAAATGAATCAGGGGGACAGCAGTGGTGGAAGAGACAAAAGGACTTGCTATGGTTTTGGCTAAGTGATGCTGGAAAGGAAGACACAGATTGAATGATCTTGTGAGTGGTGACCATCCAAAGTGGGTGTTGTTTACTTTCATTCAATCCAACAATTATATTTTTCTTTGTTTAGTGCCTGTTAATTTCCAGTGTTTCTATTGGTAAAGCTCAAACTCGCCAAAGGGGAAAACACACTAAAAACATACACCTGATGCCGGCCAATTCATACTGATGAAGTGGAAATGTAACCGCAAGTGCAAATGTACATCAGTACATGGTGTTCTTCTGAGAGAACATAAGCGACTTAGCAAACTTTAGCATCAAGCTTGAATTTTGCATGTAAGGAGAATTTTATAAAGTGCGCACAAAAGCAGACAAGTCCACACAACATGTCAGTTAAGAACTAGGATTCTGCTCCCTGCTCTTGGAGAATTTTATGAAGTGTGCACTGAAAGCGGACAAGTCCATACAACATGTCAGTTAAGAACTAGGGTTCTGCTCCCTGCTCTTGGTTAACTTCGCTTGTATGAGTTTGTCCAAGATGGCAGGCTCCAAAGGGACTGGATCAAGAGATCGCTCTGCACATGCAACTATGACCTGGAGATGAAGAAAAATTAGTGTGTAGAAAGAAAATACACTACAGCTAATATCAGGGATAATGGGCTATTCATTGAATGACCATAAGGTAATAGCAACTATGGTATGACATGTGCTTGCAACACAATAGAAATGAAAACCCCACAAGATGTCAAAAATGCCAAACCCTGCAAGATTTGGTATAAGTTGGCTGATGTATGGGCCTAACTTTTAAACTTAATGGCTGTAGTATGGCATGGGTTTCCAACAAGACAAAGGGCACCATATGGATTTGTGTTCGAGAAGTTACATGCAGGGTAGAGTGTATCTTCTATGCTTTCAAAGGCACCAAAGGCTTTGCAATATGGTGGGGAACCAAAGCGGTGCCTCACCTCAGTCGAGACAACAATTAATGATGCAAGGCGTTTCAGTTAAAAATTAAGGCCTAAAAGGGCTTAACATCTCTCTCATATATTATTCTTATATATTGATGGTCATTTGATTGTTTAAAATGCCTGTAACAGGAATAAAACATGTAAAATTATAGTTAGAATGTACTTTTGGAGTGATATATATAAGTGAACTGATACTTCTGGCCAGTCCAAGGCGCAAGGCGCCCCAAGGCGTTTTGTAAATTTTGCTGCCCAGCTTCGCCTAGTGCCCCTGACAGCATAGGTTATCCTCAATTTTTGAACCGTCAAACCTTGTCCATTGTATTACAACTTTCTGCTTTTATCATGCATTAAGCCCAAGATGTGGCTAAAGGCAAACAGAAATGAGATGTTATAGGCTCCAGAAATGAGATGTGGCTTAAGGGGTCAGTGTTGAGTTTTTCTCTAAAATATACTGTTTGACCGACAAATGAAATGTTAAAGGCTCCAGATCCAATGGGACACTGTTTGAATAAAAATAATCAATATCTTATTCACTTACCTCATCCAATAAGAAGTCGATGGAAGCTTCGTCTTCAGTAATTTCTTTTAGAGGAGTCCTGAGAAACTGAATATCCACTTGCATTTGCTGAAATCCACTCCGATTAAAAGTTTGGAGACGAACAAATTCTTGCAAGCCCTTAAGGCAAAGTTTCACGACTGTTGATAGTACAGATTCCTGGCAATTACAAGCAATGTCAATGTATTTGTTATAAATGTTAAACCCACTTATCCCACAAGTAGATTAATTCTGTTGAGAAAACAAATACCTGTGTGTATTCTATTTTTGTGAAGATTTCCAACTTTTGCTTAAACAATTTTGCAAGATGGGTTTCCAGAAGTTGGCTACGGGAACGTTGGGTATTGGAACGGTTTATTCGATCTTCACGCATTGGATTGCTGCGGGTGGAAGTGGTGCTCCCATTGCTGTCAGAGCGATGGTGCTTCCGGATAACCCCACAAGGTAAAATCTGCTTTACTTCAGTCCCAACACCTTCTAGCTAGGAAATACATAACCATCAAACAGGAATTAGAGTCTATATTTGACATGTTCAATTGTACTGATCCTATTTATTTGTGGTTACCATGGAGCAAAGTTCTGCAGTAACCTTGTCCCTTCCCTTCCCCACCCCTCCACCCCCTCTCTCAAAGAGAAAAATAGTATAGTGAACATACCTCTTGAAGAAGTAAATCAACAAACATATGAACTTCTCTGGGCTCCTTATGCTGTTAAATAATAGAAAAAAATAAAAAAAAGTCAGACCAGGCTACTTTTCCCTGCTAATATTTTTAACATGCAGGGAGATATAGTTAGTCACTGACCTTTACCCAGTTAGGTGTTGTAAACCTCTTTTTGAGAAGATTTGATAGTTTCTGACTTTTCATATCCACATACTACAGAGAAAGAGTCTCCTCAAATCAGGTTCTCATACAAATTTTGGGAAAATTAAAAAAGCTTGCAAACACTGATGAGAATTTAATGAAGGGGGAAAATCACTATTGAATTATATTAGTTTACGCAAAATTCGGGACAAAACCATGATAATGTGAATCATTTGACTATAATTTTTTTTTATTATGAATTTGACTATAATTCAATTAATTCAGACCTAAATTATGGTACAACCTGCTTGCATTAATTAAATAACTTTGATATTTTGTACAAATCAACAGGGAAAACTTTGCTTAACTACGATCGAGAAAACCTCAACAATTCACATTAAATTTGTGCGAAAACCTGAGTCAATTTCAATACAAACCATTTGTAAAATTAAACTGAAAAAAGAAAACAATACTGAAAAAACACAGCTTAATTCCGTGCTTACTCCCGAGCCCACTCTTTAGAAACACAAAGGTTCTTTTTTCAGAATAATGAGAAGCGTTACAAACTCAAAGTGCTATCTACATGCCATAAAATTCAATGCATCGTGAATTCATGATTAAAAAAGAATGTAAAAACATTGTACTGTAAGTTTTTTGGTGGATGAAAAGATTGTGTATGCATACAAGATGGAGAAACTTTTCACCAGCTGACCGAAACATGCGACATATCTCTCCAGGAACAAATGCAGGCCCACGTTCATATTCACGGACCCCAGCACCAGAAAAGGAAGCGGCAATTTCCTAGACAGAGAAAAAGATGGAACTGTTGTAACAAGTGTCAGGGAATTCAGCACAATGGTTCTTTCTTCAGCAATAATGCCATGACAGAAAACAAAGTGGCTTAAAATAAAACAATTAAGCAGTTATGTACCTCAGTAATTCTAGGAATAGCACTTTGTTCTATGAAAACAGAAAGTTGGGCAAGCACAAGAACAAGTCCCGCAGAGACTTTTTCCCTTTGTATCCCATCGAACGCACCTTGATCATGAATAGTTAACTTATTTCTTCCTGATAGCAAGACAAACTGATCGTTCAGTGTCCTGAAGAAGTTCTGGAAACCTTCTTGCACCCAATCGACAATTAAGGCTCTTAACTTCACTAGTAGCCCTAGGTTATCATCAAGAAGCTTGCGTAAGTCCTGGAACGAACAGTAGATCAAATTATGGAAAAGAAATATGACAGGAATATTAATAAGAGAATTATGTGAATAACTTGGTGATTCGTAACCATATATAGCAAGGAATTCGATCAGTGTGTATATGGTTTTAGAAATATATTGGTGTTTTTAAATCTACTAAGGGTTGATCCGTAAAGATGACCTCACCACCATGGTCAAAAGATGGTTTGCAAAACGAGAAATTCCAACCCATTAGATAAATTCAGATTTTAAAACGACGGATAAAGTTGGAAATTTCAGAGGAGCTGATTCTTGGTGAAGATGATCACCAGGGTGGAATGATCATTTCCAATAAATCAGACCCTAATCCATCATGTAGGTACCATGGGTACTCACGACCAGAATAAAATCAAAATTCTGAAAAAGGGCTAGCCAGATGGGGGGCAGCAAAAACTGGAAATTGGAAAATTCAAGTGAAAATATCTTTAAACAAAGCCATTCCTTGGTGCCGGTAATTGACGGCTGTCAATATCTGCATCTTTGAATTGGTGTTTTGGGCTATGTAACAATGGCATGGACGCGAATGAGCCTGTGGCTCAATGGTAGCACCCCTCTCACAAAGTGGAGGTTGTGGGTTCGAAACACGTCAACAGCTGATTGTTGATATAAGTTTCCACACGTAATTTAAAAGGGGTAGGGGTCCCCTCAACCCCGCTTGCCAATAAAAAAAAAAAAAAATGGCATGGACCATGTATCTACTGGTAAGAATTGTCTGCACATAACCTGAAAGACAGATCTTATTTATGTATGTATGTATGATGTGGAAATCTAAGATATAATGTTGTGTCCAACAAGGAATTCCATGTTCTTGACTCATTTCAGAGGTTTTGGGTGAAAAAAGAATATCATTTGAAACCAATACCTAGTGTTTTTCTTTATAAGATATTACCTGCATTACTGCATATGTAGAAACAGGTAATGCAGATTGATTGGCTCCTACAATAATTTAGCCAATATTATATAAATCAAGCCTAAACAGCATTCACGTTTTACCAATAGGACAACCATGCTCCCTTGTATCATTGCTTTTTTACTGCCTTCCAGAGCAACCTGCAAAGAACTCTGTTCATCCATTCTTGGCTTCTTTTGGACTTTAATCAGAGTATCTGCCATTTTGCAAAATATCCACCTCAGATCATATAACTTATTTCGATTTTTCCCAAGGAAAAAAGCATGATTCACAGACAAGCATTGATATTTAACATTGATATTTAGCAAAACAACTTCATGCTTCTTACTTATAAGAAAATGCAGAATCTTCAATCAAATGCATATTGCCAGTCAATAGTGAGAGGTAATATGATGGAGCGTGCTAATGAAGGATATGATCCTGGATATGATGGAATTGAAGAACAAAGATTCATAAGTGAAGCCAAATAGTTTTGACTTAGCTTTGATGATGATGTATTTTTTTGCTTTTAAATTGTTATTTATATCCTTCAACTCAAGAGGAGATATTATTCAACAATGCAGATTCTTCATTGAGATTTTGATATATAGATGCATAGCACCCTTTTGAAAAAGAAAAAAAAAGAGAGAGAACCCTTTCAACAAAATGGTAGATGTGCTAACTGTGAACATCACCTGAGACATCCTGTAGTAGATTAGAGAATGTATCTGCAATATATTTCTTGACAGAACCATGTGCAGCCTGAAAAAATATGAAGCCGCTCAGCATAATAGTAGGTTTGAAATACATGAAGAATGTGTACTTCTAATATATATATATGAAACGTAAACTTGAGAAATTTTGAAATGGATATGGTAAGAATTGTACAGCCAAATTATACAAAAGCCATGTCTTTATCTCAACTTCTTCTAAACTGATATCTTGCACAATGTTAAACAGTATATTCATTTTAATCAATGATTATATTAAAGATTTGATCATGCCACACATCTATGAGTGGCAAATTAAATAAAATTAAAAAATAGGAAGACCTCAAAAGCAAAACTGGGGATAGCAGCCTCAGGCAATACTTCATCCATTGCTATTACATCTTCCCAAACAACCCCTGCAATAAGTCCACACGGAATTTTTTGGTTTAACATTCACAAAAGTATATGTACATACAAAGCCCTTGATAATGTACTTGAACAAAAATAACTAGTGGTCTCAAAATGTAAGGTCTTATTTCAGGAGGATTAAGTACTATACCTAAGATTTGTGCCTCAAGTAACTTTTTCACGCATAAAGGAAGAACAAAGGGATGTTTGACATAGATGTAGTACAGAAACTTTGCATTGATATAACATCAGACAACCAAGTTCTTTTACTTATCAACTGAATTCTTATTATCATGGCATCTGCTATTTGAGGTTTTCTACACCCTTCTATGATTTTTCTCCCAGTAGAATTTTTTGCTCGTCAAATATTTTTACCAAAAAAATGAGTATAGAAGTGACAACAAAAAGGTTCAGGAAGAACCATCCTTCATCCCTTAGGTAGTTCATTTGTATACTCTATCAACCCGTAGTTTGCAACCCAGGCCTAATCTATTTCTACGCTAGAGAGGATCAGTTTCAACTTCCAAGTCCATCTCTTTTTTGTATGTTTTGAAAGTTAATGATTTCTCGACCAATTTTATAGGAATTAGAAGACAATATGTACAATGTTATATGTTAAATGAGTACAACACCGCCACATAATTACAACCAAAATGACAGTAACTTTGAATTTTCCAACTAGCACAATGGTTGAATTGCTTAGTTCCAACAACAAGCAAGCACAAGTGTATGCTTCATAGGACACATATGCTTTGAATCCACAAAATAAACAGACAAATATAAGAAGAAATAAATTCTAGATATTATCCTTGAAGCTAACTGCCACATGCATGTGTGTAAGAAATATAAATTGAAAATAAAATCCGGTGCGAGCAAGGAAATATATGATCAGATATTTTGATCCAAGTCAAAATGGAAATCAGCCATAATATGCCAAATAACTACTTTGATGGAACATGGTAAAAAACACAAAACAAAAGCTTACGAAGCATTTCCAGAAGACATGCAGAAGAAATCTTTTTCTTTATACCCTGCTGAATTGTTTCAAAATGCCTTCAACAAAACCCTCAATTAAATTCAAGTCAAGGGATACATCTTTTCGAATGTTTAATGGGGAAAAAAATATATGAAAGGTTGAATTTTATTATGACATGAAATAAAGAACTGGGTTGCACCATACTTAGTAAACAGGATGCGTGCAAGTTCGATGAGCTTCTTTTCTGATTCAGGAAATATTACTCGATAAGCGCGTGCAGTCTCGATGAACTCACAAATGGAATCCTAAATGCACAGAAACACTATGGGTCATCACTCGTCAGTGTGAGCAATCAGATCTTCAATTTTAGCAAGGAAAACATAAAATTCGTTCAGATGTAAACTAAAGACGGTACAATGTACAAGGTATTTAAGTTGGTGCTTCTGAGAACCGTGAAATAATACATCATTATTTTGTTTGACATAAATATCATTTTGTTCAGAAGATATATGCTGGAGAAATAATTTTGGTATACTATATTTCACAACAAAACCATAATTGCAAGTCAACTCATGGAATGCCAGAGTTCAAGAGAAATAAGTTCATCTCATTTCATGAGGATCTTTTCTTTCAAATTACTCTATCCATGCACTTCTACATGAAGGACAGATGTAAACTCAATATTGAAAAAAAAAAAAAAAAAAGTCGTACTGCAAACTAAAGACTTGCAGAAACAACAAGTAAAAATTTTGGCAAGTCAATCCAAAGAAGATGAATTGTATTTTGATGAAACTACTCTATCCATGTACACTTCTACATGATGGACAGAGTCACAGAACTGACGGCATTATAGAAAGAAAGATCAACCAGATTAATATTAAATGTTGTAATGCTTTTAAATAATAAGAAGTCAAAGTAACAAACTTTAAAATGTGACAGAAAAGTAAAATATGTATCACTGAGATTAAAACCAAGTTCTGGTCCTTAGTAATGCAGTAAGACCTTACTTAAGATTATAGAAAAATTTGTTAAATAACCTACCAGGGTTTTGCTTCCTTCAGAAGGTATAACGGGAACTGAATTGGACAATTTTCCTTCTTTAGAAAGTCCATCATAATCTGATGGAGTACTCTCTATCCTACTAGAATTTAGCTGAAGGTCAGCAAGGAAGAGTTCCAAATTTTCCAGTAGCTTATCTTTTATAGAATCAACCTGTGAATTCATAGCATATATATATATAAAAACTCATAGACGTATTCATACAGAGTGCATTTTATCAGTGAGCAGAATGAATAACAATGGCTACCTGAAGAAGCTATGTGTGACATAAAAGAGAGTACACTACAATCTGTTTGTTGTCATTTTCAGATGATATCATCTTGATCTCTGGTTTTAATGGTCTTTTGCTCAGTAGTTTAGAAAACTAGACAACCATCATGCTACTTTTTCGAAACATCTAGTGGTTACATTCAGTCTCTACTCTTTGTGCTTGCAGTAAATATCCAAAGTTACGAAAGTAAGAATAGCTGAAAAGATGCACTACTGACCGGGACATTCAATTGCTTAAGAAGCTTTGCAGCTTCCGCTCTTGCTTCTGTAGGAACAGAATCTGAAAGAAGCTTCTCCTGAAAAGAAAAGATTACCAAGTGAGAACAGGTGAAAAAATATTACAGACAAATCAAACTATTTATTATAACATCCCATGGAGGATCCAAATCAGTTACTACAAACATTTCTAGCAATAAACGAAGTACTAAGTTCGCATTAGTTATTTTCCACTGTTTACTGGAAGATAGTTATATACTTACATAATTAGATCCTTCCTTAGTACTTAATGAAATTGTTATTGGATTATTATGATTGAAGATACTTTAGGTAGAAAGGGATGCTGATGAGATTTTGTTACTGAAAGCATCAGCTGCACATGCAACACCAAAGTGAAGTTAATTGTTATAGATGCATATTTCATACACATGATCACTTAATTTTGTTTGTCGTTTGAAATGCTCTCTCATTAAAAGGAAATGGGAGGAAAAACAGATATCTAGATAATTTATTCCTTGGGGATTCAGCAGCCTTAAAAGCAAGGACGTATAATTACAAAATAGTTTGCTATGAAGGAAAAGAGAACAAAAAGTCTCCACTTTTCTTTCATCTTAAATGAGAAAAAAATTCATGGATATGAACCAAGAAAAAACATGAGCATCAGATCTCTGTGTATATTACAGACATTGCCAGAAATCTAGAATATTTGTGGAGATTAAGTTCAGTTGAAAGACAATGACAATGGAAATTGATCCTTGCAAGTTAATCAAAATTCGAAGAGAATCTTACCTGAAGAATTTTTACGATAATAGCAATTGCGTCTTCAGAATCGCGTTTACAGTCTTGGAAGGACGAGTCTCCGTAGGCCTAGGTAAGGAGAATCATGAGAGTTTCATCATAGGGAACAGAGGCTTCGTCTTAATAAGACTGAATATAATAAAAGGAGGTAAGCAAAAAAGAAGAAGATATCAAACTACAAGTAAAGAAATAACCTTAAAAATTGGCATTGCTCCAGTAAAAAATCTGACTGCATCAGCATAAGATTCTGTTTTGATACATTTTCCAAGTCGAGTAGGAAGATCATATATGAACTGTTCTTTTCCACAATAGATAAATAATAAATGTGAGTTAATTACATATAGCCAACACACAGGAACGTACAAAAAAGACAGGTTGTAATAATAACTAAGAGTCTAAGGGCCTGCAATTTTTTTTAACTGATGGAACTATTGATTTTGGATTGATTATATAAGCACCCATAGTTTTAAGGTCCAATTTGATACCTGGACTTTACGTAGAAGATTTCGGGTCCGATGCAATTTCTCTACATGTTCTCTCTTCTCAAAAAGTGAACTGTTAACCACATTACTTTTAGATTGCACAGACATAATCTGCAATTTTAAAATCATAATAAGGTAAAACAAAATTCAATTCTAACAATAATCAAGGAAAAGAGTGTTTCCAACCACCTTCTCAAGGAGCTGCTCCATGTTTGCCTCCATACCCACAATGTTATTTTTCATCCTGTATGTAGTTTCAAAACGATATATAAATTGTATCTTATAGATTATTAGTAGAACATCATTCTAGTAAAACTCAACACTAAAGGATCTAAGACCCAATTTATTTATACTCACATCAGTATATAGATTAATGGAGAAACATAAAAGCTTTTAAATTTTGACAAAGGATAACAATAATAGTCTCTTCTGCCAAAATGTTATTTTACTGTCATTTTACCACATTCAACAACTTTAGCATTATGATATGTCAAAATAATTGGCTGTTTAGGTATATATCTGTCCAATAAGTACATATCCTCAACAGTCAGTGCTAAGTCAGAATGCAGGAATCGACCAAGTTATATTGAGTATGCAAAGATGCTATAAGACAAACATTGCCAAGAATATACATTCTTGGGGAATCCTAACTCTAGAACAACAGAAGAAAACACCAAGACTCATATCATTTAGCATTAAAATATTTCACCTTTTAATTGTGTCTGTGGCATTGATGAACTTGTTGTAATTCTCGTATACTAGCATTTGCAAATCAGTGTCAAGATTTTTAATTTCAGCAGCCATTTGAACATGTTTCTGGAGGATTCCCTCCAAATTTGACTTATGGATCTGCATTTGCGAGTGTAAGAGTATCAACTTGTAAACACCAGATACTAGGAGGAAAAAGTTAAGCACACAGGTGTAATAACAAACAATATTATGGTAACTGGCACAAGACAAATACAAACTTTATTTGCTATCGGAAAAGAAAACCACTTTATTCAGGAATCAGGACATGACAGAAATGATCTCTACCTATGATCATAGCGGATGATCAAAAACAAAATCTTCCAAATCAGTCTTAGAATGTGTAAAATCGCGTTATAATAAATTGATATTTGATAATGTTTACACATGATAAAAAAAAAAGTATTATGGCAATTAAGTTTCAAAAAAGAACAGTAGAATCTCTTTATCTTTTGTCAAAATATTGACTCTCTAAAATAAAGTTGTCTTAAATTCTTACGTAGTTGGCATGAAAACATGTTTGCAATTTCTCACAAATAGATACACTATATTGCCTATTCATAGAATTTTGAACAAAGCACATCAGACATTCCAGCGATCTACAACTCCAGGTCTTGGTCACTCACATATATTACACCCTAACTAACAATAAAACTTTTCCTGAAATGGATAATAATTTTATGCTAAATCTATGAACAAGATACAGACAGTTAACATAAAACAACTATCCGTCTTCTGTATCAGTTACATTCATAGATACAGACAGTAGTTCAACTAGAGATTTTCAAGGTACATTGTGTTGTATCGACTTACAACTTTCTTATAAATCCTTGGAATTACAATCCCAAAGGAATTTAATCCTAAATCCTAATTCAATCTTTTCAGAGAATACTTGGTAATAAATCATATTGCATTTATTTAAATCATTTAATTGCTACAACTCAATAAAGAAAAGAATGAAAGATTAGAATTACCAGAAGATTCATATATTGATCTGCATCGAAAGAAGGTGCATTGATAGCATCTAATTTAGCAGAAGAAGCAACTGATGATGAAGAAGAAGGTGAATGATGATCTGGAGAGTAAAAGCTTGATAAAAGATCTCTCATTCTTTTCGCTTTATCGTCTAACGGAACATCATCATTATCAACCACCATTTTAACAGTAACAATGTAATCAAGAACCCTAGTTTGATTCTTTTGATTCAATAATAATTCTTGTTCTTCACCAATTAATCACTTTAAAATTGCTTTCATTATAATGATTTCTAACAGAATTATAATAATTATTTTTATTACTATTTTAAGAAAATAATTGATAGTTTCGGTTTGAATTCAATCAACAAATTCGAGAAAGAAAAAAGAAATTTGAAAACAAGAAGAAATGAAAACAGAGCGGTGAACTGAACTGAACTGAACTCGAGAGAAGGTAGAACTAAGAAATGATCTGAAAGCGGATTACGCCCATGGGCTGTGATAATATGGGCCTCATAACGTTGCCTTAAAAATAGGAGGGATGAGTCCAAGTGCTGAGAGTAGGACGCGGTCCAATCTAGGCAAATCTTTAGGGATCAACTGCAACTCAGCAAGTGCACAAAACTCTGTTGTGTAACATCTGTAAATATATGAGTAACTGGGAGTCTGAGACAATGCAGCCTAAATAGATCGAGGTAAGGCGATAACCTTAGAAATAATTTTGCACCAGAGGGAAAAACAGATGAACAAGTTTTCTTTTACAAAATTATCTGTCCCACCACAAACGTGTTCATCTGTCCGCTTTGGATTTTCGATCTTCGATCGGCTGGTCTTATATTTACAAATTTAAGGCGCGCATTTGGATATTAATTGGATTGAATAAGTGAAAATATATAGGCTATGTTTGGTTCCCGGAATTTGAATTCCGGGGTAATATGGTGATGGAAGAGTTTCAGACCTTTAAAGAACAGAATTGGAGGAGGAAAGAAGGGGAGATCACCGGAGAAGAAAGGGGTATATAAGTCGATAATATAATAACTTAAACTAATTTACAATCGGCCCAGGAATTCAGTTTCCATAATTATAAAATGGAAACCACTTTCTTTAATTCTATACTAAGATGGAATCTGCTTTCCAAAATTTTCTCCAAAAATATAGGTAATTAAACATACTTTCCCGGAATTCAAATACCTCCGAACCAAACACAGCCATAGTGTTTTTTTTTTTTTTTTTTTGGCTGTTGCATATGGATATGTTAAGTATCTGATCAGTGAGCCACTGGGCCTCTTATCCTAGCTTTAATGTTAGTTGATGTGCTCATGTAGTGCACCTACCACCCGGTGTGAAAGAAGGAAACTGGACCTAAAGCCAAAAAAATTTGTAACACCAATTTTTACATAGAGAAGAAATTCTATTCAATCAGACATAACAACCGTACAATTTGCAGGTGTCAGTTGCGCTCAACTAGTAAAACTTTTGGGTGATGATACCAGAGGTCTGGGATTCGAATCCCGCTAGCATTACCAAGTTACTGATCTCATTAAAAACAGGCTTACCAAACCATTTTGCAGGTGCCAGTTGGGCTCAACTGGTAAAACCTTTGGGTGATGATACTAGAGGTCTGGGGTTCGAATCCCGCTAGCATTACTGAGTTACTGATCTCATTAAAAACAGGCTTACCACAATATTTGCAGGTGTCAGTTGGGCTCAACTGGTAAAACCTTTGGGTGATGATACTAGAGGTCTGGGGTTCGAATCCCGCCAGCATTACCGAGTTACTGATCTCATCAGGGCCGAATTTGGGGCTAGGCGGTTGCCTAGGGCCTCCAAATCTCAGGGGTCCTCCTGCTCACCAAGCCCATACATATGTTATATTGCTTTGGATTTTTTTCCTTAGTTTAACTATAATAAAGCCTACTGTCTAAGCCCAATACAATTTAATAAACCAAATGGGAGGAGACTCTCTCTTTCACCGAGTTACTGATCTCATCAGGGCCGAATTTGGGGCTAGGCGGTTGCCTAGGGCCTCCAAATCTCAGGGGTCCTCCTGCTCACCAAGCCCATACATATGTTATATTGCTTTGGATTTTTTTCCTTAGTTTAACTATAATAAAGCCTACTGTCTAAGCCCAATACAATTTAATAAACCAAATGGGAGGAGACTCTCTCTTTCAATTGAAGTCCAGTTTACTTTATTAATGAGGCCTCTTGACATATTATAATAGCTTTCTTTCTCACTTCCATGGCTCTATCTCCCTTAGAACAAAAACCTAAATTCACTTTCTCTGTTTCCCATTCTTTCAATTAATCAAACAAAAACCTCAATCTAATATAACTTCAAATTCATCGATATGTGTATATTATTATTTAAATTTTTTTGTTATTTTTAAATAAATTTAAGGGCCTTAGGTATCTTGACGTTCTTAAGAAAAAAAAAAACTAGGGCCCCCAAAATCTCAGGTACGGCCCTGGATCTCATTAAAAACAGGCTTACCACAATATTTTTGCGAATGAGCCTGTGGCTCAATGGTAGCACCCCTCTCACAAAGCGGAGAGGTCGTGGGTTCGAAGCACGTCAACAGATAAAAAAACAACGTCCCATCATTGTCATAAGCATCAACAAAGTCATAGTGATCAAAACCCGAGATCATAACTTTAGGTGGTGATGGTCTTACTTCACTTGCATCAACAACCTCCTTTAGCAAATACTTCTCATCATCAGTTACTAATGTCTTGTACTGCACTATTTATTTGTTCTTCTCAAACGGCATTACAACAGTTGCTTCATAGTATGAACCAACAAAACCTTCTTGGTTGCTATTGACTTCTACTGAATCACCCTTTTTAAAAGTCATCCTTAACAAAACTAAAATCTTAACAAAGCCTACTAATATAATGAACTTGAAGAAAGAGAAGAGATGAGAAGAGAAACAATAGAGCAAATTGTGGTACGTGAAGTGGAAAGAGAAGAAACACTTGAACGTTATTATATAGATAGAAGAAGTGTACGTTTTGTTTCTGAAAAGAAGTAGGAAACACAATAGTGTTTTGGTTTCCTATTTCCTAATTCAAATCAGAGGTCAATAGAACTATAGAAGTATGTAACTGACAATACCAACTTCCTAATTGGATATTGGTGTCAGGCTGCCTGCTATAATCTCCACTAAAGTTATTTTTTCGACAAGTATATAGAAGTTTTATGACTCTGTGTTTGCTTTAGTCCAGATTTATTACACTATTTTGAGTTCGATTAAATATATTATATATAATTGGTTCCTATTTTTTTATGAAGCTACAGTTGTCCTTGATGGTTGTTTCATCTTTTATTTGATGTAAGCTAGCTATAAGAAAGAATCTGTTTTGCTTATGTTCATCTTAAACGTTGTGGGAATTATAATGTCGACAAATAGATATATCTGATGGTAATGTCCTTTTTCGAAGGGTAGTTTTCACTATATGCACTTTGATACATGTACTGCTTTTGATATAATTTATATGTCGAGTTTTGTTTTCCTTTAATTTCCTATATGAACATCTATGCAGTCTTGCAAGCTAGTGTGTATTTTGCAGATCAATTTGACAAACTCGCCATTTCAATGGAGCCTAGTAAAAAAGCAGGGATTGTCGAGCTTTGAAATTACCTTACAAAATACTAGGGAAGTAGTGGAAAACAGTTGCATCCCTTGCATAATTGTTTAGCAAGCGGGCATCTGATCATCTGATGCGTGTTGATTCACATAAGGCCGTTCGGTTTTCTGCTATCATGTAATACCCTGTAGGTTAGTAACCTGCATGTATGCTTGTTTGACCTTAGACCTTACTTAGACATTTGACTTTCATACTGCATGTTAGTTGAGATTTCTGTACCATTAGGTGGCAGCACACTGTTGTTTTAAATTAAACCAAACCAGTTCACACTAGATTGCAGAGAATGAGAACCGACTTACCTTATGAATATAAACTGATGTTACCTGGTTTCTGTTATACATCAAAAGAGAAGAACAAAACTTGCTTTACTTTGTTTTTTTTTCACTATAGAAAGTTGCATAAATTTATAAGAAGAAGAAGGTAGTCTTAAAGGATTTGATATTTTGAATCTCCGGCTTGCGAATTTCGTGTTAATAGCTCGTTGTTATAGTGTTTTCTTCGCAAAGCGAGGTAAGTTACATTATTTGATATCTTCTCTTGTTTCTAGGAGATAGATGAGGTTAGTGGGTGTAAGAGTATGCTATTGTTGATTTTGATTTCATGAAATTGCTATAATTTCGGTTATTGTTGGAAAATTGATAGGAAAGCATGTTAGTGTGTTTATTTGATTCTAACATGATATTGTTTGTCATAAATCCAAGTTGACGCTGCAATGAATTATTAAATTATTGGTGATATTATTCATGTATAATTTTCATGCCAAAGGTGAGATTGCATATTTTGAAATTTATGCGCATTGATAGTTAAGATACATTTAAATTGAATGTGTGGATTGATTTGTGTGAATAGGGCTTTCGAGCCAGAGACTGTTTTGAACAGTCTGAATTTGGGGAGACGTCCCTGGAGTGTACGGAGAGTATTGCTCGGTGTCGCATACAGAAGTACACTCAGTGGTGTTATGTCACCAACCTTATGAGCCTGCGGAGAGTATTGCTCGGTGTCGCATACAGATGCATGGCTGGGGTACTGCGGTACCAGATGATTTGATATCAGATAGATGGGCTTTATGCCATATGTGTGATGATTAGATTGTTTATATAATTGTTTATTGATTCGAATTTCTGGAATTGATATAATGATTATAATTGATACATGTATTGTATTGTTATTTTATTGGGTGCGCTGATTCCGTCCCTGGGATCAAGATCGGATATCAAGTTGTGTAACTTGCTAGCGTTTAATCGCTCATTTTTCCCTTCCTTCCAGGAAACAGGTAAAGCGATTCTCGGAGCGTGCGAAGAGGATCTAGTTGGAGATAGTTAGCTTAGCAGGTGCTCTAAGTTGTAGTTAATCTTTTGTTATCAGTGTAGCCCTTGGGGCAAACACAGTATGTTATCCTTTCAGTTGTGTGTTTTTCTTTCAGTTCAACCCTTGTATATATGTATACTAGTTGTACCCGTGGCTTCGCCACTTTAGTTTATACCGTTCATTTTACTAATAATTTTTAGATTTTGTAAATTGCCAATGAAATTATAAATAAAAATTACAAATAGTATTTTTAATGAAATTACAAAATTATCAAAATTTTTTTTAATATATTTTATAAATTCCAAATATTATTTTTATCCAGATGCTTAAGCCGGTTTGAAGGCCTTTAACAGTTATGGCCCATATATATCTGTGGTTGGGATTTGTCGTTTCTTCGTGGTATAAACAATCACTTTAAACAGTGAAAACAACAAAAGATGTGCTTCAAATTCTTTGGCTGTTGAACAGTTTCTAACCACACTGGAATTGATGGTACCAAACCATCCAGTCATAAATTAAAACCTAATGGGTAGTAACATTTTATTAACAAAATGAATGAATAAATTTCAACAAACACAAAATGAAAAAAAAAATTGCTACCATATTAGGGAAGAAGTAAAGAATGAAGATTGAACATTGAAGAACAATTATAATGATATTACCAAAATTTGAAGAACAACTATTTTTTTCCATTTATCTGTAGCTGATATCCTATTGTTTATACCATCCATTGAGTAAGAATAATCTAGTCTATCAATTTATTTTTTATTTTTTTGAGAGCGCTTTCTTTTCCTGTAGAAGAAATATGTGTGAAAATCTGTGAAAATTGCAACGGTATAATAATTAAAGCAATGTGAAAATAACATTATCCGTGGGTGAACTAATTACTTTGGCTCGGCTTCTTTATTTTGAGTTACAACATTATTGGATGCATTCCTTTCAAATAATTCTCTTTCTCTTCGTTTACGTTGGCCTTCTTGATATTTGTTTCATTTAACAATTTGACTAATAAATATGGAGAAAATTGATATATCAATTTATTGTACCATACATTTTAAAAGCAAAAAAAAATTAAAAAAAAAAATTAAGTTAAAAAGAATCAGCCAATATATAAATGGAACTACGCCTACAGAATATCAGTTATCTATTCTTCAGTCAATGTCTATATAGCGGTCTATGTAGTATGCATAAAAACATATGACATAACAACCAATTATAGTGTGACCATTAACTGAAAACTGTAAAAGGTTGAATGAAACTAATGGAAATAAAATTTTGAACATCAGTTATCTATTTGTCAGACATGAAACCAATTCTGTGGCTGACTAAATATATATTAGTTAACAAAATATGACTAAATGTAGATGCAGTACAATGTCTCATCTATATTAGTTAATATGACGCCTAAATTGGTAAAGTTGTGGTTGACTAAATGTGTGATTGTTGCAAGTAGATTCTAAAACCTGTTGTGGCTTGCTTAGGTTTACACGGTAACAAAATATTATCGTGTAAATAATGACTTTGCTCAAGCTAACTATCTCAGTGAAGGAGTGCATAATGGTGTCTTGGGACGACAGGAGAGATGACTTCAACAATTTGGTCGAATGAATTTTTGTTTTATTATCTAGATGGTTTTGTTTTTAAATTTTTAATTGGGACATTATTTTCACAGGAAATCGTTGTGAAGAAACTTTTCTCGGACACTCCCCGGTCCTTGAAAGAATTTTACAACGAATTATGTTTACTAACCAACTTAGATCACATCAATACAGTGAAGCTTCTAGGGTTCTGTGCCGATCAAAGAGAAAAGTTTGTTGTGTATGAATTCCTGCAGTTCGAATCATTAGGGAAAAGCTTGCAAGGTGAGCATAGGTGTCTAATTCAGTGTGTGTTTTGTTTACCAAGTATAAACTTCTCTTGAGTTTAAATGGAGTGAAAATTTTGTTTTCTATGCATCCTAATTTTAATTTGATTGCATTTTATAGATGGTGGTGAGGAATTCACCTTTCTCGGAGACTGTAATTAGATAGTTCGAATTGCCCAGGGAATTATCAAAGGCCTTGATTTCTTATATAAGATGAATATTATTCACGGAAATCTTAGGTCCGATAAGATCCTTGTTGGCAGAAGACATATTGCTAAGATTTCATACTTTCGGATTGCAAGGGTTGGTTCTGCAACAGAGAAAAATGATGAGATGTACAATCTTGGCATCATCTTGCTAGAGATCATCTTTGGGCGCAAAACATATCCTAATGGGGATCTGGTTACTTGGGTAAGTTCTGCTTATACCAATATATGGTCCACTACTTATTTCTAACTGCAACATGGTCCTATGGTCATTTGGACAAAATGAAATTTGCTTCCACCAAGCCAAGTGGTGTTATATAGTTTGGAACTAAATTTTTGTCATTTTGAGTATACAGGCAAGACCAAGGTTCAGGGAGCGTCATAACTAACCTGGTAAACCTAAGGCTTTATGGGAGATACCCTAGAAGAGGGCTAGCTGTCTTTGCAGTTGTAACTGAAATGTGCTTGAATACGCATAGGCAGAATCGACCTTCCACAAACACCATGGTCAATGCTATACAGTTTGTGGTGTATCAGTCATTGCGCTTCAATGCAAATTTGAATAGAGCCCAGCCCAGGAATGAGAAGCGGCCTGATTGTTTTTCATGGTAAGAGATGCCAACGTGTAATATCTGACAAACTATTTTGAAGATAAACTGTTCCCAGTAAGACTATTACTTCTTGCACAGTCGGGGTCAGATGTGACAGGGATAATTATTAGTGAAGGCACGGGTATAATCTAAATCTAGATGCAGTACAATGTCTCATCTATATTAGTTAATATGACGCCTAAATTGGTAAAGTTGTGGCTGACTAAATGTGTGATTGTTGCAAGTAGATCCTAAAACCTGTTGTGGCTTGCTTAGGTTTACACGGTAACAAAATATTTTTTGCCAATTATATTAATATAAGAAATAGAAAATAATATTTAGAATAACAAACCTTAATCCATCCTTGCTTGTATTCTTCAATATTTGTCCCCTTTCTCTTATCCTCCTTTCACGTTGCACTATTTTGCGTTTATTAGGAGCTAACTCTTTAGAAACTTCATTATTTTTTGGTCTCTTTGATGTTGTATTATTTTTTGGCTCATTGATTCTATTAGTCTCTTTTTACGTTGGGCTTGTTGACGTTTATTTGGAGTCAACTCTTCTGTAGTGATGAGACTTTTGCTTTCTCTGGTTCTCTTTGCTTCCTACCATATTCTTCAGAATTTGTCGTATATTGCATTGTCTGTAATGATAAACACAATTTAAGAAATATTAGAGTGTGCATATAATAAAAAATGTATGTAATCGTTATTGATAATTTTCTTTTCTCTCTCTTTCAACTTAATTATATTACATTACAATATAATATAAATTATATGTCTATATTATCAATTCTTAATTATCAATGTAATCGTTATCCTCTTTCAAAATATTAGAGTGCACATACAATTATATGTCTATATATAATAGTTTAAGAAATATTATTGTTTCTTCATATAAGTTATATGAAAATTTATAACGATGAGCACCGGATATGTATAATAACCATTCTACGTAAAAAAATTTGAGATTTACATCGATCTATTGTACATGAATTTTTCTGTACAGTCGTAAACACATGGCACATGCCTAGAATTGCACAGGGTACTTGGATTGAATCACCTAAAAAAGTTAAAATTATACCTCTCATAAGAATTGTACAGGGGAAGCCTAGAATTGCAGGGGTCTCGGATCACCAAAATAAGTTAAAATTAGGTATCTCATAAAAATTGGATAGGTGACTATCTAAGAAAAAATATTATACATCTTCATAAGAAATTTGTTTTTGTCAACATATAAGATATGAATATATACCTGACAAAATTTGAGAAATTTGAGATAAGAAATTTGTACCTGACAAAAGTTTTGTAGAAGTCTTTGTGATTGAGATCGATTTGTTTGATTTGGTGTTTATTCGAAAAGCTTTGATTAGGTTTGTTGATTGGGTTAAAACCATTATATAGAAGTGAAGGAAGAAGAGGTAGATCAATTTTCATTATAAATCAATTTCTTATTTCTTTTAAGTGAAGAAATAAGAAGTACAATTTGTATTATAAATCAATTTCTATTTTTATTTGTATCTACCCATTGCTTGAGTGAGAAAATAACTTAAACATTTTCTCACCTCCTACAAACCATTGGATTGGTATTGAAGGATATCTAGCCATTGATTACATTATGATTATACATTTGAAGTTTTAAATTGTTGCTTTCGACCTTGTTGGTGGTAGATATGGAGTTTTGGGTGGTGGTTGGTTTCAACTTTTGGGTGGTGAAATCAAACATTGAGTTAGTGGGTTTATTGTTTTGTGAGTGGATTTAAAGTTTTGAGATATAGGTATTCGGGTTTTTAGTGGTGGAGATCAAATTTTAAGGTGGTGGTTGGTGTATTTTCATGATGTTAAGTCAAATTTAATCATTTAAATGATGAATTATATATTGTTGGTGTTAATTTCATGTTTTAAACTTGAAAATTTAACATTTTGATTTCAAAATCTATGATTGTGAAGGTTGATTTCGAAGTTTAGGTGGTGGATCTATGATTTTGGTGGATTATTTCATCAATTTCTTTTTAATTTCTTAATGTAACCAAACAAAACATGTGAAAAAATAATTAGAATTCTCATTGTCAATCAAACACCCTTATTTGATCAAGTGAGAAAACTTAAAAATATTTTCACACTGAAGTGGGAATTTTTTTTAAGTCATTCCCACTATAGTAGGAAATTAATTAGAATGCCCAATGAAATAATTCCCACTCCCTTTTTTTCCACTCTGCAATCAAACACACCCTAATTGATTTGAAGTTGTAATTGATTTGAAGTTGTGAAGGCTATCCTAACCATTGAACACATCTCTAGATGACCTCAAGGCTATCCTAACCATTGAACACAACTTAAGTTTGGACCCAACCATTAATTTAATCTCACCCACAGATCTATCATTATCAACACATCTCAAGACGATCTTAACCATTGAACACAACTTAAGTTTGGACCCAACCATTGATTTAATCTCACCCACAGATCAACCCTCATGCACAGATCTCTAGACGATCCAGACCCTTCTTTGTTTTATCTAAACAAACTGTGTTTGTCCCATCCTCACAGTATAATATAGATACAGAGTTCGGCTTGAATAAATCTTCCGCTGTTGTTTTGTTCGAATTTCGTTCGTGTCATATTTTATTACTAGATTCCATTTCCTAGATACACGCACTTTAACTTTCCAGAGGTCTGTAGTATCATCAATTTCAGATAAACGATGCAAACTGGTGCATGCCATTGTCGTGTACACCTACAGGTATAGAACTATAATTATGACCCAATACAGAGAACTACCCAATATAGAGAACTAAGGAAGAAACATAAAAATGGAAGCGACATCGGATGATATAAAAAATCTAGAATTCCAAAAATGAGCATCAAATACACAACACAGAGAATTAAAGTAAAGATTATTTGGGTAACAATAAATTGATAAGGGAAACATGTTATGTATACTGACACAAAATAATTGATGTAATTCTTCCTTTATTCAGTATATAAACAGCAGCAAAATTATAAAGAACCCAAATTTAAGTGAATCAATCCAGTAAGAAAAATTAAAATTACAAAGGCAAACAACAGCAAATACCTAATAATTTTAATAATTAACAACTCCATGTAAGTAACATTTTTAAAAGAATAACAAATACCTAATAATTTTAGAACAAATACCTATTAATTCGCCCACACAAAAAATAGAGAAAGAATAACAATTGTATTCAAACCTTTTCAAAATTCGTTCTTGTTTTCGGCAGATGAATAGGAAGATTAACTGCAGAAGATGAGAAGAAGAACAAAAAAGTGATAAATTCATTTTCTGTAATTTCAATTTATAACTTTCGAAAGATTGACGAATCGATACGTGTGTCTTTTGGATAAATTATGGCTGTTGGCGAAGATTTTCAACAATAACTGCCAAGTAAAGTGAAACACGACCTTTGGATATACTGATAAAACGATGCGACGCTCGGTGAAGAAAATTAAATCCATAGCTTGATGATGGAAAAGAGAGCGATTAAGGACGATTGAAAGAAAGAGAACGATTGGTGATTCTACTTTAATAGGGACTTATAGTAATTTTCAGAAAGTTACAGGGACAAAATTGGAAATCTACTTTCATTATAATAATTTTTAAAAAGTTACAGGGACAAAATTGGAAATCGACTATACTTTTGCTGATGTGGCTGTGGGATTATGTAATTGTTTTGAAGAAAATTTTGCCCCTTGGTGCTGCGCTTTATATTAAAGGAAGAATTCTGTCCTTACATGGATATTGGATTTGGAACTTGGTGTCACGTGGCAGTAGTGTGAACCTACGGTCCATGGTGGACATATGGAGAACATTACGACTCTGGAGTCTGGTCTTAGCCTGATCAACTAGGATTGGATTTTGGGGGCGTCACATATCACTTGGTCTTGTGTACGTGTTTCCATTTGGTAATTAAATGATACCATTTGCTTTCTTTGTCATTTGTGTATGCCTTTTCTTGATATTCTTGTTGAGATTTGAGAATAGCATGGCCAATTCAATAAACTGCGATCTGTGTAGGGTGGTCTTTTCTTGGAGGTAATGACCAATCTACGTCTTTGCATCTGCGTGAAAAAAACCTCTTGGAATTTCTGAGTCACTTTCCTGTAGCTTTTCTGAAGGGCATGAATACACAGCCACTGTGATATCATGGTCTGGAGAACTGCAACAACTTTTGTTCTTGTCGCTGTTTTCATTCACCTTCTCTCCCACCAGTAAATTTAATTGTTGAGTCATTTTCCTCGGAGGTCCGCAATCTCTTAAGATGTACTTCAAACAAACCTTAATAAATACATGAGCAACATCTGTGAATTTTTTCTTAAGTTTTTGTTGTTAAACTTGAGTTTTTAATTAATAGTTTTAATGTTGTTTGTTACATTTATTTTGTTAGAAATATGTAATACTCATGTGGATGTACGTTATGCACTTCTCAACTATACATCCTCTAATGATATTTAATACATGTTTCAGAGCACCTATATATAATCTTGTTTCCTTCTATTTTACTATCAAAAGCAAATCTTTTCTTATAAGCATAAAACATGTCTACTAAGCTCTTTCTTATTGTTTTTCTTGGTGCTCTTGTTTGCACTGCTAGTGCTAGAAACCTTTTGACTGAAAAGGGTGAAGTTGAAGACGCGAAGGCATTTGGGTTTGGTGGTGGTGTTGGTAGTTTTGGTGGTACTAACGGTGGTGGTTTTGGTGGTGTTGGTAACGGTAATGGTGGTTTAGGTGGAGGCACAGGTGGTGGTGTTGGTGGTGGAAGTGGATTTGGGGGAGGAATATTCAGTCCCGGAAAACCTTAACTTCCTTGCAAAGTATGGCAGTCTTTTATATATATATTTTTCTACAGGCTAGTATGAAATTGTAGTAAGGGATTGGTAGTTAACTTAAACTATGTACCAATGGTTTCCAAGAAAATAAATCAATATGATGTTAAGTGTCAACTGTGATCTTTCTTTTGTTTCTCACTAGTAATCTACAATTTGAGTGTGTCACCTCGAATGTTCTATGTTTATATAGATTAAATGATGACAGACTAATTGCACTGCAGACTTTCTTAATTTTCCCATGATTATAACTTGTGAAAAAAAAATCCTACGTTAACATGATCAGCATCATTCATTTTGAACTGGATCATCCATAAACTGACACAACGCGAAGGAGACAGCCCCTGCAGATAGCCCATATATACTTTGGACTATGGAGATCTTGTCTTGTTTGGACATACATAATTCACCTTATGTGAAACGAGTTGGTAACTTGGTACTCGTTATTATTTAAGTTGCATAATCGTTGCAGGGCAAATACTTCCAAGTCCAATATAATGACCACTGCAATCCATTTTTATGAGAATTCAGACTCACAAACATACATGAAGTACATGCTCAGGCTCATGTATGGTTCATGAGAGCTGCATCACTATGGTAACTAACATCTTAAATAGGAAGTTGGCACTTTTTGTTATCATCTATCATTTTTGCAATTCCCCTGTTTTGGGTGCCTTTGTGTTTGTCTTGCACAAATATCTGATCGATATCTGCTGTCGTATATATACATTGAATTGTTTTCTCACTTTTCATTCAAAATTTAGGAATTTTAAAAGTACAAGCAACCTAAAAAGTATATCAAACAGTGGCAAATCTATTTGTAGTGGGAAAATACATCCACACTTGATGAGTGAATGTGTTGCTTGTTGGCACTCATGCTCATGCATCTTTTTTGATACATACCACACCAGAGATAAAAGAACCAGAAGAAGGAGAAGAACTATTAGATTTCCCATCAAGGCATCAAGACCTTCTTATTGCTTTGGTCATACACACTCATACTCATAGATATCTAGAGAGCTCGATTAGGAATGCTAATATCTCAGATCGTTACGTGCATTTACAGAATACACACAAATCCAATATGGACTTTAAGCTAGAGATAACACAGTAACACTATTGGATTCCAGTAGTTGACGAGTTGTCAGGTGAACATTTGCAGGTTTTTGTGTACAAGTGGTTAATTTCTAATTTCATCTCAGGGTCCATTATATCCAAATTATTTGTCCATCAGTAATTATCTTTAGTTCTCATTCTCACTGAAAGCAACAACTTAAAGTCTCAAGCAGTACTGCAGTTTGTTCAACCAATGAAACCTATACACCTCTATAAAATTGCCAAATTGTTTTCAGCCTCATATCTAAAGAATGTTTACCAACCTCTCTTCCTTCCAAACAAAAAGATACAAAAATCTAAAACCACTTACCACTAATTTCTAGTGATATTAGTCAACTTTCATGTATCTTTCACACTAATCTTTCCATGTACCTTAATGGATTCAAAGATAAGTTATGCTTCATTGGTTCAAGGATCATAACAAACATTGATTTACATACAGACTTACAGTAGCTATATTGATGAAGTTTCTTCCATACAAAGTTAAATTCTAGAATCCGAAGTTGCAATAATTTTGATCATCATTTAGCTAGGTTAGGAAAATAATAGACAGCAATGTACTATATGTATGTTGTGTCATGCATTATTGTGATCTCTGCTAATATGAATGGTAGTTGATCATTCAATGAACTCTTCCCCACCTTTGGATGTAAGTCATTCTAGGAGGTATCCAATGCCAAAAACCAACTTGATTGATTTAATCACAGTTGTGACAGAATGTTCTGATTTTTGATTTGACCGTTTGTTTTTTTTTATCCGAAGAATATCTTGTTCCTCTCTGAATGGAAATTAATTTTTTTTTTTTATATATCATCGTTCGAAAAAAAGGTCTATTCAAATACTACACATATCTTTTGATCTAGAGGGAGGCTATTGATGGGTAAGTGTTGTTGCTGTCTTGCTGATCGCGATAAGCTAGCAAGCACGATCTGAATCTGAATCAGGTCGGCCGTCATGATTTTGACCTAATAATGCTCAAAATGGACATTTTCTTGTTGCAAGCAACCAATGGGATTAAACACTTCATAAAGAAAACTATCATCCATGAAATAGTTGGTTATATTATTTGTTGGCAGTTTAAGTTGTTGCTGGATGATTGTAAAAGGTTTCTGAACTCTGTAAATTATAGTGTAAATTATGTGTATAGGGAAGTTAATACAGTAGCAGATCTTTTGTGGGTTGAAAAATGGTAATCAAGATAGCTGGTGTATGGTCCCTGATCCTTTACTAGGATCCTTTCTGTTATGGGACAATCTGGGTATGATGATACCTAGACGGGTATAGTGTCAAATTTATGTATCTGAGGTGTGAACTGCTTCTCATGTATTCTCTCTTATCTCTCGATAGAAGTTAGTCTTTTGGCCGAAATAGTTGGTTATATTATTTGTTGCGCGCATGTATGATCAAGTATGTATAGCTAATGTTCTTTCAAAGTCTTCATTAAATTGACATCATAACTACCACATTGTTAGGATATTACATACGGCATTATGTTCATAACAAATATGAAATATCCTCTAAAAGTATATATTAATTCACTATTAACATGTTATACTTTAGGAAGAAAGCAAAGATAGTATACATAAACTACTTTGAAATAAGTAGTCAACAACAAAAAACATGAAAGGCTTTATTCAGTGGTGACAGTGCTGGTGGGGGCTGTTTTAAAAGGGTGGCTATAGTCCTGTAGAGTAGGAAAACAAAGCAACAAGCCAACAAGCAGGTTGTCTTCTTCTCTAGAGTTGAAAATACATGGAATAAAGGTCATGTAGATATACCCAAAATCAGAAAGTTGTTTGAAAAATAAGTGTACCTTTTAATTTTGGATAATTATAGACCCACCATTTTCTATGAATCAGATATCTAGCTTTGTGTTTTGAATTTTCATAATAATAAGTTAATCTGTGATCTCTCCCTTTAGTAGAATAAATTAAAATAGCCTCCTTAGTGTTTTGACCCTTTACATGACTCATGCTCAATTTTTAACTAGCTCTTCATATGATCCAATATTAATATACTAAAATTTATCAAAAATTAGTATTAGGTGTAAGCTTTTTATTTGTGGTGATGATGAATCATCAGATATACATCATATATTTGCGCAAACTAGTCAATTTAGGTACGTAGTATAATATAATCATATTGATAGCTATTGGATATGAATATATGATAGATATGCGCAAAAAGTTATTCCATCAAACAACCTTTTCATATTATAAAATAAAATTTTAGATATTTACAAGTTAGTTAATTTAGCTGAGATCATAAATTAAAATTTATATTATTATATAATATCTAAACATTCAAGATTTTTATGAGTTTGAAGTGAATACAATGGACAAGCCTAATCAACGCACCTTTGTTTATGGATGAATATGGCCATAATTGGAGGCTAAAACTAGTCAAACACTAAGAAATATATTATCGATCAATCAAAGTCAAACTATAAGGGAGTAAATTCTAAAACAAAAATTGTAAGGGGTGTATAAGAAAAATGTGATAAAGATAAAGTAGGTAATTGAAAAATAAAAATAAAATGTATAATTTAACAGAAACTCCTTCCCGCGAAACATAAGCGCGCAACACCAAACAGAGAATCCGATGTTTAGAAGCTAACGTGGCTTTCCTTCTTCTCTCTTCCTTTTCTTCTTTCTTCTTCTTCTTCTTTAGATTCTCAAGAATCTTCTCTCTCTTTCTCTCTCTTTTCTTTCTATATATAATCTATCTCTTTTTTTCTCTTTTCAAAATGAAATCTTCGATCTCACTTCTCTACAGAATCCAATAAGATTTGAAAAGGTAACGCTAAATTCTAGGTTTTAGGGTTTTGAGATTTGTTTGGTTGAATGATGTTTTGATTGTTGTTTTTGTGTATAGCTGGAGTGGAGAAAAGTAATAACAAAGAAACCTTTATTTATTAGTAGTGGTTTTACAAGTAAAACGAATTCATCATCAAAATCGAAACAAATGGCAATGAATTTAGTTCATGATTCTGATGGTTTACCTCGGATTATATTGGTGGAACCTCGTGGATCAACTGTCGAGGTTTGTGAATTGAATTGTTTAAGTTTAATTTAATACTATTGTTGTAGATAATTAATTGTTTTGTTAGGTTTGATTATTAATACGAGAGTATCATATATTGTTGTACTTATTGAACTTGCTATTCACAGTGATCATTTTTAGTAATTAATTTTCTTTTTAAGTCATCTGATTAAATCGAACCGTTTTACTTAATTTATAAAAGAATTTAACAAAAGTGGTAGCTGTTTAATTCATGTAACGGAAGGATTAATTTTCCGCTAGTAGTTAAAATTGTATCTTAATTCCTACAGATTTATGTCAAACTCTCATTCATAGGTAGTATCTTTCATTCTCCAATTAAACCAGATTTCCCTAGTGATAGTTTAAATTGTTTTAGCTCAAGCCACTGAAGTCATGAGTGGACCCTCAGTTGGCCTTTCAAGATGTAATAGAGCTTCAATCCTATCATACTGACTTCCATATACTAGGGATTGATTATCCCTCCCAGAAGATGCAGACTGATCTTAAGACCTTGAGATACAACAACAAGGACCTGACTAGGCTACTTGACACCTTTAATTCTTTAAGTCCAAAGGGATTGTCTTGGCATTGAAAGAAGTGTCAACGATGACCAAAGAAAACACTGTAGATGGTTCCTGAGCCTCAAATTTTTTTGCTTGTTGGGTTTTGCTGAACAAGCAAAAAGACCAGTTACACTTACAGGTAATAGACAAAAATAAGAAGTTTCAACATAATTGTGATCTTTGGACAGAGTTATTTTCTTATTCCTGACTTTTGGAGGAAAAGAAGAATATATTAATTCTCCCAAGTTAAGTAATGGTGTGAAACTCCCATACATGAATTTTCTGAACTTGAGACATCTTTCTCTCTTTGATTCCAAATTCTTCTGGGTTTTTATGTGGACTGTGACCTGAATCTTACTCAATGCTTGCACTTCAAACTGCACTGCGACCATTAGATCAGATGTTTTAGTTCTTCTTACCAATCATAGTTGTTGGAATGACAAATAGCTAAATTCTTCCTTAATATGTTATCTGACATGATTGCGTTTTTTTTATCCGTATCCTGACATGCTAACCCCCGAACCCACCTTTTTTTCAATAATCAACTATTTAGGCAGTCAATTTCATGTTTTGGCTACTACTACCTTGAATCTGCCTTGCATTTACCTTTCTTTTCGATGTATATGGTGAAATTCTGTTTCACCCACCTGGCAACGCACTCTTGTATGGGCTGTCTAAGGTTGTAATCTCTTTTAGATAAAAATAAAGCCTGAACTTATCTTAAAAAAAATTCATGTTTTGGCTGTTGGTGTCAACTAGTGCTAAAGGATTCTCAATGTGTTGCATATTGTCTGACGGGGATAATAATTTTTAGGTGCTCCTGTATGGTGGGCAAGTCATTTCTTGGAAGAATGAACGAAGAGAAGAATTACTGTTTATGAGCAGCAAGGTAAATTGATTATATTAATATTATGTTTTGTTTTATTTCGGGTACTTTCTTACTATTTATTTTTTTTATAATTTACTTAAAAACAGTCTGATGGCAATTGTTGAGAATGGAAGGCCACATATGTTGGTCATATTTCATTTTTGCTCTATCATGTTTTTTCGAAATGCTTCATTTTCAACCACACCAATGGGATCTTCTTGAGCTACACGTTTCCATCTTGAAAATGTCACATTTATATCACATATATATGCATGTCTTCAGTTTTACCTACTTCTTCCAATTCACATAGATAAACTGCACGATATATTATCCAACTTACATTTCAAGTGAGAATTTTTCGGAGCTTTACTTTAATATGATATCTATACCAGAAGTCAGAAGAAGCCAAAAAAGAACTTATTTGTTGCTCCTTCCCATCGATTCCTAGTAAATATGATGACCTCTGTTTTATGCAGGCTGTTAGGAAGCCACCTAAAGCTATCAGGGGTGGATTACCTATCTGTTTCCCGCAGGTTTGTTCTTTAGGAGTGATCTCAAGATAATAACGTAAGGGTGGCTTTTGGCATAGCTAACTATCACATGATCTTTTTCAGTTCGGAAACTTTGGATCATTAGAGCAACATGGATTTGCAAGGAATAGATTGTGGGAATTGGATCCTAATCCCTCTCCTCTGTCCCCCATCAGCAACCAGTCATCTGTGGATCTTATCTTGAAGTCGACAGAAGAAGACCTGAAGACATGGCCACGCAAGTATGCATATGTTTTCTTCTATCAGTTTAATATGTGTTCTCAGTAAAAATTTAAGCTTTGAAAATAAAGAGCCATATGATTATGGATCATTTAGAAAATGAAGATGTTGATTTAGCAACTTCATATAATGACAGTTCAATCTTTCCTTTGTGACGGTTCTTGCAGTTTTGAGTTGCGGCTTCGTATTTCATTGAGTGCATGCAAGCTGACATTGATCCCCCGGGTGAGGAATATGGATAACAAAGCGTTCTCTTTTACATTTGCGATGCGTAATTATCTGTCTGTATCTGACATCAGGTTTGTGACTTTGTGTAGTATTTAATTAGTGTTTGATTTCACTTAAATTTTGGTTGTAGAGATTAACGAAATGCTTTAGGCACAAAACCCCACTGAAAGTGTTTACTGGATTGCCCTAAACTTCCGTTATTTTGTGGGGGTTTTTAGACTTTGGTCCACCTAATTAATGCCTATTTAGGAAATGAGACGTTTTTAATTGGTATTTAGAATATGGGGCACCTTCCCGTTAGTTGACTATTATGACTAACTGTTGACTCAAGTCAAACAACTTATATTCTGTAAATACCCATAATACCCTGCACACAGGTGTCCTATTCTCTAATTTTATTTAACACATGGTGTCTTCTTCTCTAATAATAAAAATTCTGAAAGGTTTGCAAGGGATGATATAATGACACGTGTCAATTTATCAACCGTAAGATGGAATCAAATGACGATATAATGACACGTGTAACAGTTTTGTTGTTAAAATTCAATCTTGTGATATGCACGTGGAGGGGTAATATTGTCATTTCCAAAAAATTAACAAGCAAGCAACAGTCAACGCAGTCAATTCACGGAAGGTGCCCCAAACTCTAAATATCGATTAAAAGCGTCTCATTTCCTAAATAGGTATTATTTAGGCGTCCCAAAGTCTAAAAACCCCTTATTTTGTGTATTCACATCACTTACTTTATAGTTTATAGTTGGTTCAGTTAATTTATTTTGGAGGATACTATATGTATCCTTTTCAGAGAGGTTGCATGATGCAGTTTGATTTGCAGTGAAGTACGTGTTGAGGGCTTGGAGACACTTGACTATTTTGACAGTCTGATGGAGAGAGAAAGGTTCACAGAGCAGGCGGATGCAATAACATTTGATGGCGAGGTACTATTCTTCTCGGTTCCACTTTACCTGCTTTTTTGCTCACCTACTCTTTTGCTTTTATCTTTCATCATTTGTCTTTATGGTATACAAACTTGGAGAAAACCCATGTCTTCTTTGGACAGTTAATTGTGCAAACAAATTAGGGTTTAGCTCACCCTTCTATTTGGTTTTTCTCTGGGCGCTGTAGAATGATTTAATGAGGAATGTCTACCATTCAGGTTGATAGAGTGTATTTGAGCACACCAACAAAGATTGCTATCATAGACCATGAGAAGAAAAGGACCTTTGTGCTGAGAAAAGAAGGGTTTCCAGATGCAGGTATATATAGTTTCCGTATCAAATTTTGATTGTCCAGTTATACTTCAAACTTGTCCGAGTTTATTGTGCACATAGTATTGGTCCACTCCAACCTTACTAAAGTTGCCCTGTATATGTTGTAGAGCAAACGAAGCCTATATGAAATTGAATAGGATACCTGAATTGGGTGGATCTTGAGTGAATGTGGTCTTAGTTAATTTTTTGTCTGGCTCATTGTATACCACCTTCTGTGTTTTTTTTTTTATATCACTGCTTACTTTTACTGTAAAATCATAAATTACCTTCTGTGCAGTTGTATGGAACCCATGGGACAAGAAGGCCAAGGCACTGCCAGATCTTGGAGATGAGGATTACAAAACCATGTTGTGTGTGGATTCCGCTGCAATTGAAAGCCCAATTGTGCTGAAACCATGTGAAGAGTGGAAGGGACGTCAAGAGCTATCCACTGTCTCCTCTAGTTATTTCAGTGGACAATTGGATCCTCGTAAGGTGCTCCGTGGTGGTTACTGATCCTCAGCCAAGGGGTAATGCAAATTTCCTTGTAATATAACCTTATAATCTTCTATAATGTGCAGTTTTAAATGCACCTTCCTGTCTAGCACTATTATTTATACTGTAAGATGGTAGCTAGCAAGATAGCATAACTTTAGAAATAACAAAGCAGGGCCATAGCAGTCTTCTCATTTAGCCTGTAATAGGTGACGGGGATATATAGTTGATGTCAATTCGTGGTAATTCAAACCTTACTCATGTTTAATGGAAGGATATGGAGGAAAAACTTGATCATGCTGATCTATTTCATATGTGCATTAATCTCATTTACATAATTATATAGAGTTTCAGAGTTGGTGTATAACCTATGTGCTAAGAAGAGGGAAAACGGTAAATGCTGAATTTATATTTACCTCCTTGTCAAAGGCATATCCTCCCATCCACCTACTGGTAGATGTAGGCCCTGCAGAGCATCTCTCTGACATCAGTACAACATTTGGATTTTGTACATAGATGGGTATTATGAACATCTAACTTTTGTTCTCTTACCTTTCGCTTAAAGAATGGTGATTCCAGTTTGTGCATAGTTAGCTTGATAGGCTTGGCTAATGAATCTAGCACCCAGAGAAGGCCTAAATCAATGATTACATGAAATGTTTCTTTCCCATTCTTTTTCTTTATTTCTTTCTTGTGTTTTCTGATTTTCTTTCGTTATTTCTCTTAGATGGAAGTAGTTCACCATGCTCTTGCAGAGTCCATTGTTGACATTTACTGAAACTTGAATATGGTGATGCAATTTTCCTTGTATCTTATGTATCATCTTCATTTGGAACATTCAAGTAATCTTGTTTGGTAGACTATGCACAATCCTATAATGGATTCGTTCACAACAATAGAATAATAAAGTAGGAACTGGGTGGACTATCCCAGTGCAGAATATGCTAAACATCAGAATCAATTTCTATCTCGAAATAGGTGGATTCTCTCTTTTAAATGAGGAAGCATGCTGATGCCCTTGACTAGTTGAAGTATTGAAGTATATCTTGCATCTATGTGCTGTGTGTAAATTATGAGGACGATAACATACTCCTACACCAGAGAGTGGTGTGCTAGGTAATGAACTGAGGATGTCAAGGCGGTCAAGCCAAAACTGGGCATCTGGGCCACAAGGAAGTTCCAGCTGAATATTTCTTTGGTGTTGATTGGTTTTTCTTACATTGAGAAGCTTAACAGAAAAGAAATAAACCTTGGCATTGTCTCAAATGTTTTGGAGACTCAAGGGTAGAGGGTGCATGATTTGTGGTTTTAGGTTTTTAGCCCCGCTTCACTTGAGATGTGGATGGAAGGAGCCATAACAGTGGCTTTTGCACATCCAATTACACTCCGTGCTTGAGTGTATATAGAACTCTAGCCTCTAGGGCCTAAGAATTGTTCTCTGACACAGAAGAGTAGATTTTTTTTACGTTAAAGTTTTACATTTGTAGGAATAAATTCATAGAAATAAGTTTTATGGATTAAAGTTTTGTAAAATATGTGAACCAATGTGGATTTGTAGAGATCAATCCACTCCTTTTACACATTTGTATTTTACCCTATTGGTGACTGGCGAGTGCTTAGAAACCCTGAATACGGATCTATAACAACTGAGGCTTTATGCATCCCATTGGTTATACTTCAAAGGAGAGCTAACCCTAACTGGACAACATCAGATGATCAGACTGCATCTAATCTAGGCAACACAAGACGAATCAGTTTGCATAATTTCATTTGCCAGAGTCAGTCTGACAGTGAAATAAGTTGTCTGCCAGATTAACAAGAAGTTCATGTACTACTTGCACATTGCGAATTATAAACCAAAATTAAACATAGAAGATCTTCCATGCAACAAATTCACTCGAGACCCTGTGCCCAGCACAATCAGAGGTTTCCCTGGACTGAGCCTCTGTTGAAGTGTTGCTCATTATGTTCCTTAATGCAGCTGTTATTTTTGTTTCATTTTTCTTGCTTTGGTTAGATAGTCAATTAGAATGACGCCAGTGAATATAACAGGGAATGATGTAGTTATAAAATTAACGAGACTGCTATTTGCTGAATATAGGAAAAACAAGACAGACTCTGAGTATTCTAGTGACAGGAATATCAAATATGCCTCATGCTATGGCTCCCGTTGATCCATTCCCAATTTCATGGTTTGCAGTTTAGTCGACAGAAAATATGTATGAATATAGCATGCGCACAAAGAAAAGCTGAACACAGCAAAGATGACAGGAGAGATGTTACATATTCTAGAATAAGATGAGGAATCATGTTCAATTACTTCTGCAATAGCTGTTTGATGATGCCTAGGGAGCTAGAACAGCTACATTCATCATCAATTTCAATACATCAAGTCTATCTAAATGGTTGCTGAAAATGAAAATACGCACATCAATTCATCATCAATTACTTCTGCAAGATGTGGTCGAAATGCATTTGTTTCTAGCAGCTTCTACATGGATCAGCCTTGAGAACAGAAAAAACCCAGAAGTGGTTTCATCAGGATGACAAAATGACCCAGTGCATGATTCTGTGAGCCTTCCATTGTCACCATGATTGCATCCAATTATGTATACTTCGGGAGCCCTTCAATCAATAAGCAGTTACTGTCTCCAAACAGCGATGCCCCTAGGATCGCTCGCTTAAGATATATGATCTCCACCCGAACCCGATGAAAACAAGAGGATCACTTTGATGGATTTGTTGAGAATAATTTCGATCTGGTTCGTCGCCTGTTAGAAGTAGAAGGCATTTTGGTGATATCCTCACGGACAGGAAAAGCTTGCAGTTAATGATCGAGTGATATTGCCTGGTTTCTTCAGATGCAAGTTTATTCCTTTTTGAAAGAGTAAACCACCATTTGCTTCACTTGACAAGACAACATGTATCTACTTATCTGGTGATGAATGTCTTAAAAGGGCCTTTGAGCTTTAGTTCTGGAAAACGAAGAAATGCAAGTAGCAAGAAGCTACATATTCCCAATGAGCCAGCAAGGAAAATGGAGAGGAGCTCTTTGAGGATACTAAATCTGCAAGACATACTCCATGAGTAAAAGAGCCAAGGTAGGTACAGAAGAGCACGTCAGCAAAGAATAGAATTGACCTGATGAACGAAGCTGCAGAAGACAGATATTGTAACATCTTATAAATAACTGATGTAGTGCATCCCGAGATGATACAGCAGAGAACTAGCTGCAAGAGAGAGCCAACCAGTGCCATAGTATCAAGTAGTCCTGCACATTGGATCAGCTTACATGTTAACTGAGAAACCACATGTTTTCATACACACTAGAAAAACAATGATAAAATATGACAGTAGTTTCAGTGCACTTAAAATGTGTATGGCAAGCTCACAAGTAGCCGATCAAACAGCTTTAAAGAACTATATTAGTGTATTTTCAGCTTTAAAGAATTATATTAATGTATTTTCAGATTTAAAGAAATATATTATGTAGGCCTTATTTTCTAAGGACCCCCATTCCTCCATGTGTGCCATCGCCCATGAGGATCAATTTCCTAGTTTGCATATTTTCAGTGATAAAAATACCTGACAGTTTTCTTGAGAGGAGATGGAAGAGCACCAAGGCTGACAAAGAAGTCACCAGCGACGTCGAAAGAGCCTTAACAGTAAAAGTGACTCAGTCAGGATAGCAAAATACTAACCCACTTCACGCAATATAATATGCCCAAAAGATAAAGGTCACTACATACCAGTCCTTGTGCTCCAAGACAGAACTTAGACACAAAAAGCCAATCCAGGAAGGCATTCAATATGATAGCAGCCATGCTAATCAGAGAAGGCTGTTGGCTGTCTCCTAAAGCGTAAAACACCATGACTAACAATTCTCGAATTATATAGAATGGAGACCCAATAGAATCTGTTGAAGGATAGAGTTTCATGAATACAAAAATTCTATTAGTTTAGTTGATTTGTCAATGACTCAATGGATAGATAAAACTTTTTAAGTCAGTTTCTAATGGCAACAGGAATCAGTTGTTTTATCAGGTAAGTTACCCAGAACACAAAGGAATGTTCTGCTCCAGTAACCGGGAGTATCATTTCCAAAAGAGTTGTAAATTTTTACTTAAATCATAGTTCTGTAGAAAATGCTCTGAAAACAGCAATTGTAATACTTACAACAAAGGACCAGAGAAGACACTAGAGCACTTGCATTAGAATCACATGTGGACCACTGAAACAAAATACTGATAATAGGCTCTGCCAGCACACACATTGCTGATGTAATGGGCAGGACAATCACCTGATACAATCACATTAATTAATCCTTGAAAGATATTCCTCCAAAATTGCAACAAACTTGCAATGTTGTACACAAATGAAATTCTATGCCCCGTTGTGTGTTTTGTCCGAGTTTCAAAGGAGTTAACTCGGAAATTGTACATTCTGATACATTAAGCATAAACCTGTCTACACACTATTGAGCCTATTGCCTCAAGCCGTATCTTCAATGGAGACACTGAGGCAAGCCTCTGATACTAAGTGTAAACCTATCTATACACTATTGAACCTATTCGCCTCAAGCTGTTTCTTCAATGGAGACAATGTGGCATACGCCTCAATGCAGTTTTTGTAACTACTAATTCATAGTTATACTGATCGTAGAAAAAATTTCACATGGATAAACTTTTATAACTAAAGCTATACAGACACATATCTACATTGTGCTCTATTACTGCCTCACATATCTATATGGTCTATGCTGTAATCCTAGATTGTGATTATGTTCAAGTTTCACACTTACTATCATATATACTTACTTTTCTTGTTCACACACTCCTTAATATA
The DNA here is from genome assembly GCA_023053565.1 of Aquilegia eximia. NCBI lineage: Eukaryota > Viridiplantae > Streptophyta > Magnoliopsida > Ranunculales > Ranunculaceae > Aquilegia > Aquilegia eximia. The sequence goes on from JALIGU010000002.1 coordinate 12,459,583, forward strand.
ATAAATTGGTTTCACTGGTTTTCTAAAGAATTTAAAAAGTTTCAGTGAAGTACTAAATTGGCATTACAGAAGTTTCTCAAAAGTTTAAATTACACATCAGGAATGGTATTTCAAATTACTGCGCATAGACTTCACTGTATTTGGACTTTTTATTTATGGCAAAATGAACAGACATCTGTGTGAATATGAATCTTTGGTACTCCAGGTCAAGATCTTAAAAAATATAATTTGGTACTTCTTTGGTTCATGAACACACAGTACGTCAGATTGTGATTACAAACATTTGGTACCCCACTTCTGAATATTTTACTGACACTATGGTCCATAAACTTTACAGCTTCAACTTAGTTCAGTTTGGTTCAATTGTACTGAAGTGGGAAAAGAAAAAACAAATGAGAAGTTTAAAGACCATAGTGTCAAAAATTAAAAGGCTGAACACAGTTTTCGTGAAAATTTATGGTCAATGTTTATTTATTAAAACAGCCTTCTGCTGCCAAAATTATCCATTCAGATCAAAAGCTGCAGTTCACAAGTAGGCCATATATTGAACAACAGAAGATATTTCCTTCATCAACTCTTGCAAACTTTAATAGAAATCATCCAGCAAAGCATAGGACTGAAAAAAGCATGAAAAAAAGGATTACAATCAACATACCATGCAAAGCATAACCACTTGCTTTAGATTTTCCATTAGATTTGGCCATCTTGTGGGCTGCACAAGGTTCCAGGTATTTTAGATAAGACCAAAGTTATAATTTAAGTGATACTAAATAGTTATATAACAGTCGTATGATATACCTTTTCTAGTTCTGAAAATGTAGGTAGAAGAGGCAGTATAATTACACTTGATAATATGCCCAATGGAGCCATTACAATGAGATGTGCATCTATAATAGTTAAATAAGATTGAAGTAAGGGATTCACGTCATATTACAAAAAACATTTATGACAGTTACCAAAGGAGACTACACTGCAAAGAGTAAGACTCACAGAAAACTTCATATACCTTAAGAAAACTTAGAATTACTATAGAACCTATGCAAAGTAGAAATCTAGGGTCCACATGGAGTTTAAGTTAAGTCTTATAACTTATTGGTGACTTACAAGATAGACCTGCAGCAGCAGCTGGAATGAAGGATGCAAAGTAAAGATCAGTGAGCGATGCTAACTGCGCCATCCCCGAAGTCAGTGTTGCTGGAAGCATCAAAAGGAAAAACTACAAAGATAGACAAAATATAACTTCTCTTAACTATCTGATGAAACCAATATTCAAGTATATTTTTCTTCAAAGAATAAAACTCCAAAATGTTTAAAGAAGAAAGGTTAACCTCAGTACCTCACGAACATCCCTATCCTTCAAAATGTTCAACCATGAGACTGAACTGGAACTATGTCCTCTCTTTTCATGCACAACTACCTAAGCATTGCAAATGACATATTTAATTATTTAAATTACATGCATATTTAGCTAAACAAAATAAGACACCTGCATATTTTGTAAAATCTAATAGGACGTGTAACCTGCATAAGCCACTGAGAAATTACTCCTAAAGAAGCTCCACAAGATATCATTATTCCTCCTGAATAATACATTCACCATGCTAATCAGCTTTATCAGATCAATTATAATAAAAGAGCATTTCCGAAAGGTACCCCACACATACCAAACAAAGCACCATCAAGGTAGAAAGACGTTGCCTCTCTCATCGAAACATAACCCACACACTGCAAAGATGAAATGCATGACCTGATTAAATGCTCAAGTGAGTAGCAGTAACATGCTGATTTCCAAATTGAAATGGGTCAGGATAAAATTTAGAGATTTCAACAATGAAAAGGGATTACCGATGCAATTATCCAAAAGCTTGACAGAGCAGGGCTGATACATGCAAGAAAGTTGTCTCCTTCTGCACTAAAAGACTTAATTGAAACTTATTACGAAGTTCGATGCAAAGAGTGTAACAGAGAAGAGCTTTAACACTTGCCTTAAGTACCCAAAGCCAAGTCCAAGTGGGCCAGAGAAAACTACACATGGGATCATGAACTTCAGCTGTCAGGGAAGAGAAAAAAATATCCTTTGGAATTAGAATTAAGACTGCAATGCATATCCAGTGACAAAAGAATCATATGCTCCCAACTGCACACCCAGAGTGAACTACATTCCATACACCATAGAGGCATGCACAAGAATTACAAATACATCCATTTCAGGAAGCATCAACACTGTACGATATGCTTATAATTACGGAACAACATATATTACTTTCACAGGTGCCTAACTGGGTGACCGTAGAGTATAACTGAAAAAACAGTTTTTTTTTGTTTGGAATGTAGACTGTAAACATATAGACATATAGTATACTAGTTATAGAAAATAGATATGCTGTTCTGCACATACTATTTTTGTGGTTAAATATAACGCATTAACGGGTATAATATTCAATTACATCAAGAAGTGCTTATATTACGAATTAGCTAGAAACTAATTCGCTAAAGACCTGACCACAAACAAGTTCATTGCAAATCACGCCATTTTAACTAAAACCCCCTAGACTACCCATATATACACAATCTATCTAATTCTCACCTCCCATTCCTCCTCCGCAAGCATGCGTTCAAATTCCTCACCATCCTCATCACGATCATGCCCTTCCTCCATAGTCTCCCTATCTCCTCCTTAGAGAACAACTCTTTCAACCTTCGCCTATTACTTGCCACATTCACCCCCATTCAATTCCTCCTGATCCCCCCAAATTCTCCAACCCCTAATCAAATCATCACCAATCTAGTTATTTGTGCCCCCTGCTCCATTCTTGCTATAAACACAGAAATACAACTGTATATCCTCCCTGATGCTACTATCACCGCTGCTACTTCCCTCCCCACCCTCCTTGAAACTACAGAAAAACTCAACAAGTCTAATAGTTTATGCTAGTAACTAGTAGGGCAAAAAGTATGTTTTTTCTCCCTATTATTGATCACCATAATCATATGTTGGGTCATCCTAAGAGATTCTGAAAATTTACGTAATCAGCATCATTTAACATTCACATGAAATGCCCAGATGTTTGAATCCAATACCTGATTTAACTTTTTCCTTCTATTCAACAACAGCGAAAAGAAAAAATGCACCAGTTCAACTCAACAAATCTATACAACATAAGTTGACCAGATAAGAGAAAATACACCAACACAGAAACTACACATGCACTGCTATATTTAGCATAAATTACCTGACTAATAGCAAGTTTTCGACTTATCTGTCCCTCTGCCAAGACCCACAGGCTGATACATCATAAGAATAATAAGGCTGTTAGATGCACAGGTTTCCCAATAAACAAACATATGGAGAATAAACTATTATGATCATCCAAAATGGAAGACTCTATGTGACCAACAAACTTTAGTGCAGTTATTTGGTGCTAAAAGACACAGGATAAATATAAAATTTACAACAACAAGAAGGGGTTGGGGAATGCAACAAAAAAGGCAGTGACTTCGGCAACATGTGTATATACATAGGCTGTGTTTGGTTCACGGGTAATCAAATTCCGTGGAAAATGGCTGGATTTGCCTATATATTAGCCCTAAAATGAGGAAAACAGATTCCAAATTTATAACTTTTCTTCTAACAAAAAGGAAAGCGGTTTCCATATTATAAAAAAGGAAACCAAATTCCTGGGCCGATTGTAATATCATATAAGTATGGATCTTATCTCCTAATCACTCCATCTTCCCTGATCTCTCTTCACCATTCTTCCATTTCGATCGGGCTATTCTTGCCATAAAATCGCCGGTTACTTAAATGCCCCAGAATCTGATTTCTGTGAACCAAACACAGCCATGATGTTGGGCTTTGTGTCTTAAATGACATTCTTTTCTCTATTCCTATTTACTCAGTAATGTAGTCCATCATCCCCGTTAAATTTGGTCCAACATATACGTTTTCTCTGTATAAAAAGGATCGAGAGTTTTTAATGTTAGATAAATCTGAATACAATGTGTAGCAGGACTTTTGATAGAAATTTAAGGAGTGTGTCTGACACTGTATCAATGAAATCCATTTAAGTATTATTATGCAATGGATTAAAAATAAATTGGCATCTATGAATACTCCTGCTAAGATCACAATCAAAACTCGGCTAATCCACAATGGATATTTAACTATGTGAAAACTGTATGGTCACACGCTCACATTCTTAATGTTTTCTTCCATTATGGATATTAGGACCTATATAACAGAATCAGTCTCTCAAGAATAAATGATTCTATAAACTACAGCTTCTTTTTTTTTTTTTTGATTGGCAAGCGGGGTTGAGGGGACCCCTACCCCTTTAAATTACCGTGTGGAAACTTATATCAACAATCAGCTGTTGACGTGTTTCTAACCCACAACCTCTCCACTTTGTGAGAGGGGTGCTACCATTGAGCCACAGGCTCGTTCGCATATATAAACTACAGCTTGATAACCTACATTTTCTAATTCTATATATGAAATTATGGTTCCATTGAACCAATAATTCAAATATTCAATATATTAATATAGCACCCTTACTCTTGCAGCAAGTCACTTTTGCATAAAAATATATTCTAAAGAGTGAAATATAATTATCAAACGAAAATCATTTGGGATCCCTTCTTATCAACAGGTTCAGAAAGCCTTGAAAGAGCCAGAAATCAACTAACCAAAGATGGCTTACCCAGGAGAAGATGCATAAATAATGGACTCTGCAAATTTAAGTATGAAGGCACCAACGATACCTCCTATCTGTATACAAAAAGAAAAACAACTTCAGATTTTATAGGTAGGTATTACCGTATTACCAACACAAGAAAGGCACAAATAAAACATAAGAACATACCAGGAACATCAAAACCTTCGTATTTTGAATTAATCTCCTTTCCCTATCCTTAGAAAGCTTACTGATCACAAATGGGTTGCAACAACATAAGGAAGGATAAATAGAAGTGTACTTCTGCATAATAATGGACATAATTCACTTAATTGAGTTAATTCAGCCTGGGTGCTTCTAGTAAATTTAGCTCTCAATGACTGATCTAGCTTGGAAGTCCCTAGAAATGATATTCACAACATGTGTTAATGTCCGACGCTTAAACCAGTCATTGAGAGCTGTAGTTCTATTTTCCACCAAATCAGCAATTATCTCCACTAAGTTGCACTACTAGGCTGTTAACTCTAAGCAACTGCATTACAACAGGCACGAAGCTTGGAAAAACATCCAACGTGTAAACCAATCAAAATTCATTCTTTGTTGGCTTCACATATCTTTTAGCAAATAGCAACTCAGTTGACAATCTGTTGCATACCTTATATAAGTTATGAAAGTTGCACGAGAAGTGGAGATAATCACAACCACAATAAAATGTTCCTTCTATTTTTAGTTTTCTAGCATGTGGGATACCAAGAAAAGAATTTTAGAAAATTACATCTTCCCCTCTTTGCCATGATTTACCAAAAAACTTGTCTTCATATCATTTATGAATAATATATCCAATATTCAATTTTATTTGTGTTACAAAAGAAGAATAAAAAATTCAGACCAATTAACTTTTCAAAAATAACTCTACAGTAAACATTGACATAAACACCAAAAGAAATATTAATTGAAGTTCAACCTTAAAGTGGTAGCCATAGTGAGATGAATAGGCCCATTTACACCTGAAGAATTCCCAGGTAACAAAAACTGGGTGAGAATAAAACAAATGCAAACACATGGATAGGAAATGCAATGATGTTACCTTAATTCAAAAGCAGGCAAATAAAGCAATGAATAGTTTTAGATGACTACTAACCTCCCAAAACTGATAAACAGAACCCCGGTAACACTGATGCATGCCTGGAATAAAAAAACGGCAAAATCAAAAGTGTGTGAAAGACACGTTGTCAACAATACATGAAGCACTTTTTTTAAAAGCAGGGCCACAAATGCACCATTCTCTCTTTATAATGAATGTACCCAATGAAAAGTGTATTTTGGTTAGAAAGATATGCTTAAAACATACTAAGCACTATTAAAAGACAAGGTTTTTGTCTTGGAATTTGCATAAAACCTTGGCTTTTAACTACTGTAGGTGATTTCCATTATAATGTGCAACAATGCCATTACTTGAAAATTATACTGTAGTTCACTTAAACAGCTGAACAAAATTATACTGTAGTAGTAACAATGTTAGTAGTATTTGAAAAGAAATTATTACTTGTATGCAGTGACGACTGGTCCCACGCCAAAAACTGAAGCCAGTGTAATCTCCCTTATTAGCCCCTTAAAAAAAAAAAAGCAAAATCCAAATGAGGGAACAATTATTGATATTCTTCAGTTCTTCACCACATAAACCAACACACAAGTTAAAAAAAAAAATATGGAGAAAAGCAAGAACAAACCAAAATTTTGCTTGCAAGTGTTGCCACAGCAATGAAAGCTGCTTCATTGTGTAGTGATTGAGGCTCTAAATTCCATAAAAAAAAAATGGAGAATTGAGGATTAAATTAAAAACCCAATGAAATGAAATCCAATTAAGGTTGCTTTATTAGACGTAGTAAAAGTAACAAGAAACAAGAAACAAACAAACCAACCTGCTGAATCAACAATTTTGTGTTGTGAATCCTGGAAATGAACAACAAGTTGATTTGATTCATCCTCCAAGAAACAAAGAGTTTTTGTGCAATAATAACTTAGTCTTTTCAATTTGCAAACAACAATTTGAATTTGAATTTGATTGTGATGGTTGAATAATGATTGAAACATCAGTGGTTTTTGTTTATTTATTATCGGCAGAGTTGAGAATCGAAGACACTGAAACGGTGAGCTGGGAATGAAGCAATTAGTAGTAGTATTTGAATTTGAATTTGAATTATAAACACACGCGCCTCTGCCTCTGCCTCTCATCATCGGAGGAGGAGGAGTGACAACTGACATGTTGTTGTTACTTGTTAGCACTTAGCAGTTTAGCATGAACGAAGCACATAAAAGTAAAACAACAAAACTTAAGTATCATTATATGGGCCGAGCTATATACATCATTGGGGCCCAAATAAAGACATTGAGCAGTTGGTGTGAGCACTCTGTTTCAACTTTCAAGCTCAAAAACAAAAGCCTTATATATGCTTTCTCTCTGAGGTTGGTTTCTTAATCAAATCTTAACTCGTATACAGAAACCATAACGTACTACCTAAGGTTGTTTTTTTCTTTATATACACGGATGCTCTTACTACCTAAGGTTGTTTTTTTCTTTATATACACGGATGCTCTTCGCCAATAATTCATCATCTCAGATCTTCTTTGTTATTGAAGAAGCAGCAGCAGCAGCTTACAGCCCCCTGCAATCTGCATGCATGGCTTCATTGTTGATTAGTTTGTCAAGTTGTTTTCGTGCTTGTGCTAGTTGTGCACCTCGTTGTAGCTTGTCAGAAGAGGGCAATAGTAGCAACACCCAGCAGCAGCAGCAGAAGACCAACAAGGAGAATAAGTCAAAGAGTCCCTGCTATAAATTTCACACTTCGACTATCCCATGTCTTACAATCTTACATCCTCCAGGCAACATACGTATGTAATAACTATTAACAAAAGAAAAAAAAAAGTCATGGCCATACTAGATCTAATCATCTACAAGCTTATTTAGTTTGTCATGTGTTTTTTTATTAGTAAAGTATAGTTAAATTAATTTCTCTAGTTTTTCATAGGAGAACTTTATACTCTAATGGTGATGGAATTTTTTTTTTTTTTTTTTTTGTGTGTGTGAGACTGTGAGTTGTGCACGTCCTTGAAAGAACTGTCAAATTTTGATCCTAATTCATACTCCGGAAAGAACAACTTAAATATCACTACATAAAAGGACCTTGAACAACAATCAAATACACTCATAGGCTAACAGATGTAATAATAACCACAACAATCTCTTCACCTTAAATAAGAAGATGATCAACAGCCAAAAAGTAACCACCTACAATTGCAAAAGATACAAATCCACTGCATGCGATTGTTGCCATCCCTGAATAAGAGATTTCTATCTGAAGGGTGAATCCCTGAAAGTCTCTCAATCCAATATCCCTGTTTTTTTCCATCTAAGCAGCTTCCTTTCCATGGAATGGAGACATACTAAAATTACATTAAATTTTTTTTAAAAAAAGGAAGAATATAAGAGGCACACTTGAGTGCTCAATATCTTTATAAACAAATAAAACTTAAACCTTATTATATTCTTAATATATATTCAAGCTGTAATTTGGAATATATGCACCTTTGGGAGCACTATACATTGTGATAGACTTTAGGCAGTGTCAAAACATTGAGAAGCAGCAGCAGCAGCTATTGCGCCAGATAATCCAGCTGAAGTACTGGCAGCCCAAAGGGATACAGGACCAACGTCTTCCATAAACCTAGAAACCAGTCAAAGTTCTGGAGGTTACTGACAAAAAATAGAAAACTTACTAAACTATGATTCTTTTCTTTTGCAAAACCAATCAGTTGAATATGAAACCGACTTGAACATGCTTCATGCAACCATTATTACAGAAAGAATGTAACAACTTACAAACTTCTAACTGAAATTTAAAGAAGTTTTATTTGATCAGTCTAGAGGGGTCTTGGCATTCAGGAATTTGAAGTTTCTAGACTATATATGTAATCAGGATTCTCTAGTATTGTAAGGGATAGGATGATTAGTGTTTGGTGTGATGTACTTGTGTGCCATTAGTTTCTTCCTAATGTACTTGCTGAGTTTTTAACTGAAAACATTTGGAATGATATTTATTTATTTTTTTATTTTTTATTTTTTCAAAAAGAACACTGAACACTGAACACACCCTAAGACCTATACATTACGAGGATCCACAAATAGTATATGATTAAGTCGATTTAAGTGGGGGGCCATGGCTGGTGGGATGCTGAGCTAGTCGCCCCTGGGATTAGTCAATTAGTTGCGTAAGATGGCGCGGACACCCGGTAAACAAAAAGATAAAAGAAAAACCAACAAATGACAGCAAAATAAATGTAAAATCTGGGGATCACTATTTTCATGCTCTCAGATAGTCCATATACTCACATATGCAGAAGATCAAAATTCTCTCGGCCAACCACAAATGTTATCAACCAGCAGGACCTTAAGGTTCCAAATAAGAGAAATTCTACTAATCCTGAGGCGTTTCATAATTTCATTGGAGAGAACTCCAAATTATCCGGATTTATGCAGAATATTGCACTAATTGAATGGACCAGATTGTTTGAGTACTAATGCGGTCCAAATGAAATAACTCACCAATGTCATATTTTTGAAAAGAAGTTTTTTATCTATAATTTTATGTTCATCAAACAACACTTTGACATTTGAAAGTATAGCAAGAAACTTGAGCATGTCCAGGAAAAGTCTAAAGCATAAAAAAAACAGATGGACTGACAGACGCATAGTAATAAATGAAACAATAATGTTATTGTAGAAGTGAAAATGAGAGTGAACTGTAAGCATCTTAAAGGAAAAGACGAGACTCAAGTACATGGTGCGAGTATGAGAACCTGGGAGGATGGTCCATCTCAATAGCCATCTTCGCATGCCTATCTGTAGAAATTGCCAGGTTGGGAAGAAAATGCCACCAAAAACACAATCCCGAGCTATTCCTGATCTGAGACTCTCCAAAGGGCACGCCATTCTTCCAACGAAATGACATCTAAAGGCTTTCTAACCTCGTGAACAGAGGGTGGCTTTCCAGATCCAGTCATCATCCACGGATACTCTTTCACAGCAGCAACCATATTGGGATGCTTAGAGGACAGGCTTGACAAAAGACCAACTGTGAGGTCCGTTGCTTTCTTGTCAGGAGTATATCCCGTAATAATTTCGTAATGAAAGATGAGGAGGTAACCTGCTTTATTTCAGAAGCAGATTTTGGCAGACAAGATGCAGATGTCACATGTCCACAAAGTTTTAGAAGTTCAAATGGAGTTCTTACAAAACCTTCCAAGGCACCAGCGGCAATGCCTGCCAAAAGAGCCTCAGAGACGTACACATAATTGTCTTCTCATCCATCTGCGCATGTGTCAATGAAATATGTCATGCGTCAGATTGGTATACTAAAGGGAAAGTTGTTATCATCAGGGTAAAAATAAAACTCAAAAAGACATCAAAATCTCGTAAACATATGACCAGGTGTATCCTACCTAAGTATGAAGGTAAGCTTGGTCGCTTGGACATATGATTGTAATGCAGTAAACAAGGTTTTAGGTGCTAAAGTGACTTTTTACACCATAGAAATGCTATTCTACCCAACAATCCATATGCTGACTACAAGACAAAACAAAAAAGGTGTTTATTTATCTTAAGGTTAGAAATACATTCCATTAATTTTTTTTTGTTTTAAGTTAATTGCCTATTTCACCGAAACATTTATAAGTAGGTTGTATACTATAAAACATTTTTCCTCAGTGGAATTTACGTATTCTCAGACCTCTCAGCTGGGTCGTACAACTCACTGTTTCTGAAATGGTGGTGAAATGCAACATTATGCCTCAAAGTATTAAAGTCGCTTCCTAAGCTCAATAATTAACCCACAACCTAAGACATTCATATAAATTACTATATGAATATCTGATTACAAGAATTAAGTAGTAAACTGACAACCAGAAGAAATCCCCCATTATAATTTCAGTATGATATAGAAGGAATTTTTTTTTTTTTTTTTTTGAGGGATTCATTGTCACGGTGGCTCTAGTATAAAGCTTAAAACAGTATAAGCTTCACTTTTCCTTAAGACCCTCTTCTTTATCAAAAGGATAACAATATCAAGGAAAATATATAAATAACATGGCTATCAGTGTCAACATAGATCCCCCCCCCCCCCCCCCCCCTTCTTTCCATACACACTGACATATGCTTTATTCAGATGGGTCACTTACTGCAAAGAATAATGGCCTATGAAGCACGGACACAGACACCGGACACGGACACGACACGATACGGACACGCCGACACGTAATTTTTTGAAAATGTAGGACACCAACACGTTATAATATACATATTATTTTTATTTTTTTCTAGCATACAATATTTTTCATATAGAGGATAACAATATAGTGTACAAATAAGTAAATAACAATGTGGCATTGTCATTTGTCAAAGTTAATTTGACAAGAGAAGCAACAAAGTATTGACAAAAATGAAGAATACAAGAGAAGCAAACTTAGACAGAGAATAGCAATTGATATTGAAGGAAGATGAAGAGAAAGTAGGTGAGGCTTGAGAGAGACGTTTCTGGAGAAGTAGAGATCTTTTAGTTTGTTTATTTTATTCCTGACCCAATTCTATTTTGATTAGTTTATGCCTCTTGCAATCTTAAGTAATGTCTTCTTGCTCATTGTAAAAAGCTAAAATTACAAAGTAATCTCTAGCCAAGGTGTCCAGATGAAGTGTCCGGCAGTGTCCGATAGTGTCCAAATTTGAAAATTTGGTTTTTTGAAGTAGGACACTTGATTTGAAGTGTCGGACACGTATCCCAAGGTGTCCGGAGAGTGTCGGTGTCCGACACCTGTGCTTGAGATTAAGAGGGGTGTTCGTGCTTCATAGATAATGGCTATGGGGGAGTCCTCAGAGACTCCAAGGGAGAGGTCTCAGTTGCTTACTGCTCAAATGCAAATATCGGATCTACCTTGAAATGATAGCTATCCCTAAAAGCGATGAATTAGCTATATTGACGGGCATCACTAAGTTCAGCATACACTCCCTACAAGAAGTGAAGATTGTTAAAGGATTTAGCTCAACCTACATGGAGATTGGCAGACCTAGCTCAGTGCATCAAACACAAACTACGAGCATATCAGGATTTTGACATTCAGCACACATTCAAACATGAACATGGTGGCTGATCACCTAGCAAACTTCAATTCAAGTATGATAGGAAGTTCAATGTCTTGTAATCCTTTACGGAAGGAACTATGCAACCACACATAAAAAGGCGCCTCTGCCTACATATACACTAGACATTAAACTTTGGATAAATAAAATAAATAAATAAATAACATGGTTACCTTTTTAACAACAAAAAAAAATAGAATTTTCATTGATATCACAAGACAATAAGAGCACAATCCAGTAGCACGCAACCCCTATACACCAGAAATGCACCAACGTGGGCATATATAACCAAGATTGATAGTACAGGTTATTGAAAATTGATGTTAATTGAAATTCTCTTATAGATTATGCTCCTTCGAGTCGAAAACAAGTTGTCCCCTCTCCTGCCAAATTGTGTACTGATAACACTCTTCACTAATCTTGCTCCATATTACACAATCCTACTTATCTCTTCAGTGAGTCAAACTTATCTCTCTTCAGTGATTCTTCTACAGCTCGTCCGTAATCTCTCTATCACTTATTACTGGCAAATTAAAAGCAGAAACCTTAGCTTTCGGGTTTCCATCAACAAGGAAAAATAATTTGGGGTTTTTTTATCTATTATTCTATTTCATTGCAGTGGTGTGGTTCAGCTCAATATGCGAAATGTCTCTTTCCTGGGGTTTTGGGGTACTTTGATTTTTCCTTGATTATTTTATTTTATTTCCAGTAACAATGCCGAAATTAATGTGTTTATAGAAGTTAGTCCTTTGGTGCAACCGTGCGTGCGACTCCTTTAAAAAAACAAAATGAAATTCTTTGAATAAACCATGGTACAAAATTTTGCAAGTGGTGACATTTTAGAAAGAATCACTAGTTGATAGAAATAATACTAGAATCACTCAAAATAATATGACATGAAGAGCCTGAAGTACTACTCCTGAGATCTCTGAACCCATACATGTCGGTGTATGGGTTCCCATTCCATCCATATCTACTCGATCTACAGAGTCATAGAGTCTATTGCCGTGTGGTCTCAACTCCCAACACTCCCCCATTCCCCAAATTTTGCATTTTACTCCAAAGTCTTGTGTCGAGAGTTAATACGTTTTGTTCTATTTGTATAGTTTTTAGTTTTTACCCTAGGCAAATATGGTCCATTTGTCCAACAACATTTAGACATGTATTTCTAAATTCTAACACACCAATGCACGATACCACTTATTCCATTGGCTGCATAAATCTAAGATCAGTGCTTGCCAAACTGCAACTAGGTATCTCACTAAAAACAAGCTTACCTCATCTACATGTAAAAATTAGCACCGTAGTATTCATTTCACAAAACCGCAGCAATTTGGACCATTTGATGTATGTCAATTAGTTTCACACAAGGATAATTGGACAAAAAATAACCACACCGAAAATATTGAAAAAGGGCAAAGACAGAATCCGACAATATGCACTCTCATTGGATGTTTTGGTTAAGGTCAATGTTACAGAACAATATTCATAAAACTTATAGATGTGAGAGTGGCCAGTAAAATTGTTTGCAGAACTTCAAATTGATTATAAGTTTTGTTTTTATGTATATTAAAGTTTCTCAATGACTATTTTCTCTAATTCAAATATTATGCTTTCCTTACTATCAGAATTTAGATTAATAAAAGGTGACCCCCAAAGCTAAAAATGCACCAAAACAACACTAAACATTCCATCTTTTCATATAAACACCCAGACCCAAATTCAAAAATCCATTAACAATTAAATTTTACATGAAATGATTACAAAATAATTAAAAATACAGAAAAAAAAAAAACCCTCATTCAGATAACACCAAACACTTTATAACCAAATGAAAAACTAACCTGACAAGTTCTGAAGAACCGTAGAGCAGTAGAGTGAGTGAAGAAGACTCGAGGGTTTAGTACTTCAGTTGGGAGAGAAGACAAGAGAATTCAATGGATTAAGGCTTTTTAAAGTTATGGACTTGGGCTGGATATTAGGGAAACCTTAAACAGACCCAAAAGGATCAGGATGTTATTCAAGCCCAAGCCCAAGCCCTAGCCCTAGCCCTAGCCCTAGCTTGTATAGGAAGACTGACAACAATAGTTGTGTCAAATGATAGTGTTCAAAAAAACAAAACGTTTTCTTACTTTCTTAGTCCAATTCCATGCCTATGTGACAAATTAATAAAAACATAACTGTATGAAGTATGAACTACCCTTTCACTTTTGATTCATGATCTTTAGGTGGTTGACACTGAAATGGTGTTTTGTTTTATAAGATAAGTTTTTACATTGTAACCAGTAACCACCGTCCACCGACTATGATTATTTCACTCACATGTGGGAGTGCAACTAGGTACATACATGTTTTCTTTGAGAAACTGTAATGGAAAGGCATTCTAATTATTTGCATGAAAACACACGTACAATATAATGCATGATGATGATGTGAAGTGCGCGCGCGCTGATCATGGTTTGGAAGCTGCTTCCAAATTCCAATTGCAATGCTCTGGGTGATATGGAAGCACAAAAACAATAGGGCTTTCAGGGACAGAAAGATCAATCTTGACAAGATGGAAAGGGAAGTTTAAGTCAAGTGTTTGATTTGGTACTATGGTGTGGATCGTGGCCGGGTAGGAAGCTAGGATTACAATGCAAAGGACTTTATTTTCAGGTGGGATGAAGTCATGACTGGACAGAGTACAAGAGTTTGACGAAGGGACCCCTGGTGCATGTACACTGGGAGTTTAGAGTTTTGTTTTCCTCATAATTGTATAATGGAGATGTCCACACTACACTTTATTTGTAGGATAATCAGAAGTCAGAACTGTAATGTTGTTAACATTATCAATAACATTATCAATAAGATATATATTATATTTCTAATGGTTCCTACTTGCTAGAATGCTAGTTCTATATATCTATTATAGATTTACGGATGAATCAAAGAATATGTCATTCATATATAAGATATTATAGTTTCATTGGCTACCTATATAACTACTAGTAAAACCCGTGGCGCTGCCACGGCTACCATTAATAATTTAAAGATAGTTATATTAAAAATATTATTCAAACAATTATGAATCATATATTTATCGCTGTGAATCAAGTCAAATAGAGCTATCTTTGTGCAAGCATATTATAGAAGGACGTTAGGTTTACCGTCTTACTTTCATATATCCCCAACAATGGGGCAGATACCAAAGCCGAAAAGTAGAATATACCCCCAACAATGGGGCAGATATTGTTAGTGACTTTGCATTACAAAGGCCTCCGAGTAACATTATCATATTTTTTCCTTCCTTTCAGCTTCACTATCATCACATTATCAGCTTCACTTCCCTACTCACTATCAGTGCTAATATCAGTTTCATTGTCAGGATCATCGCCATTATTGTCAGCTCTGTGATGATAATCACTGTCATCATCAGCATTGCTATAAACATCATTGTCAGCAGTATAACTGTTAATGTCAGCACCGCAATTAGCTTCACTGTCAGCATCAGCATCATCACTGTCAGCACCAACACAGCATTAAAGCATACACTAATCCAGCCTCTGATCAAGTACCAAAGTATTGAATAAATATCAATAATACAAACCTGAGTGTTGTGTCAAAGAAAGATCAAGTACCCCTGCATAGACCAAATTGAGAGTTACAAATACACCAACAAAATCTGCAAGGAGTAATAATAGCTAAATAAAACAGAATGTATTTTCTACTCTGTCAGATTAATCTTATAATGCCATTGCAGTAATCTAAATTCTAAAGTCATCAAACCAGAAACTGGAGAAAGATTTAAATAGAAATAAGAGATAGAATACGTAATAAACTTGAGAAAAATAATACCTTACGAATGAGTAATCTGGTCATATCTGTAATCAATTAGAGAAGAACTTCAGGATAAACAACATTGGTTGTTTTGTCATCATCTTCATTCCCTAGGAGAACAGATATTCGATTGGAAGAAGTACACCTTGATAATGCCACATATAATTGGCCATGACTGAAGACATGGTTTCGCAAGTCTATACCCACATACTTAACTGATTGTCCTTGTGACTTATTAATAGTCATTGCAAATGCCAATCGAACTGGGAATTATCGTCGTGCCATTTGGAAAGGCGTTTCTGAAACAGATGGTTGAAGAGTTATACGTGGTATGAATACATAATTTCCAGCATGGCTACCATTAAGTATCTTAGCTTCTATAACTCTTGTAGCAAACTGGATAACCATTAGACGCGTTCCATTACATAAACCATCTCTCGGTTGAAGGTTCCGTAGCAACATTATTGGACAACCAACTTTAAGTTGGAGTTTGAATGGTGGAAGACTCGGTGGATCCAGTGCTTGCATATTCTCGTTTGATATACTGTTTCCCCTATTCTCGATTGGTTGATCATCTTCAATGGCTTTATCAGCAGCTAGGTACTCATGTAATTCACCGGGAAACTGATTTATTGCTAATTCATTAAGAGTAGCTACATCATCACTGCGAGCAGAGAGAATAGATCGTTCTTGCAAGTAGGTCTCGGTAGCTACCTCTTCGACATTCAGATTGGGGTAAACTTTAAACAAAAGATCCATGGTACTCTTACACCTTTTGATCTCCGAAGGCAATTCTACATCTTCTTTAGGATTTGTTCCTATCTGTAAATTATAATATTAAGGGTATAATAAGCAAAGGTTTAAACGTAGATATAAACATAAGAACTATTGTTGAAATTTAAAAATTACCTAGATATGAAAATAACAAATATTGTTGAAATTTAAAAATTACCTCAATCAAATAATCTGCGAACTTGACTTTTTCAGTATCATTACTGTTCAGTCGCATATTTTTAACCAAAGTTAAGAGTCTAACACCACTCCACAAATGTGATTTTGTTAGACATGCACGAACAATTTCTTGTCTAGTTCCTTTAGTAATGACAGAGAGAGTCTGTTTGAAGTCACCGCCCAGAACAACTGTAACTCCTCCAAACGGTTCATTAATTTCACGAATATCCCTTAGTGTACGATCAACAGCTTCCACGCAGAACCTATGTTGCATTGGTACTTCATCCCATATAATCAGTTTCACTCTCTTGAATAATTCTGCATGGATTGTTTGCTTTGTGACTGAACAAACAGAGTCATCTAGAACTTCAAATGGAATTTTGAATGTAGAATGAGATGTTCTTCCTCCTGTCAATAATAAAGATGCAATTCCCGATGAAGCAACCATTATGACAATATGACCTTCACTTCTCAATGTATCTGCTACAGTATTATAGACGAACGTTTTTCCTGTTCCAGCCGGACCACTTAGGAAAAATACTTGTCCACTATCATTACGAACAGAATTTGTAATCTCCGTATAGGCATTTAGTTGTTCAGTATTGAATCTTGCAACTTTTTCTTGAGCCTTTTCATATAATCCCTGATACACGAAATTCTGATGCTCTGTAATAAGACAGTTGGTAACTACTTCATTCCATGCTTTACACGGTAAAGGCATGTTTGGGAAATCTGATAATGTCTTACCACTCTCCAGCAAGTAGTCGTTCATTAAGAACAACCCATAGTCACAAACATCACTATCACTGGGATCTTGAAAGCCAAATTTTGTTTTCAGTTGGTACGGCAAGTCGTCACATATTTTTAAAGCATTTTTCTCCCATAGAATTTCCGGTCGAGAAGGATTACATTTAGTTAGGATCAAACAGAATAATCTCCGTACCTGTTTACCATATAAAAACTATGAATTAGTGGTGGATTTTCAATAAACAAAATATATGGAATTTAATAATTATTTTCTACAAAGTAAAACAGCGGGAGAATACATCAGCAAGTATAATATTCAATAAAAGTGAAGGCTACAGTGCAGCAGGTGAAGGACTTGATAATAATAAAATCCTTCTCCATTGATTCTTTGATAAACAGTTTTCATACTTAGATAAAACAGTTTTAATATTTAGACTTATAAAACAAAATGTAAACATAAATTGTGAGTACCTGATGACCAGTTTTCATTATTACAGCTTCTTCTAGGCACTTGTCCCATTCATTGTCATCTTCTAGAAGACCTCGAGCAATGCATGCTTCTCTGTATGTCTTATGTTCGATGCCATCCACACTATATAAGGATTCAAATGACGATGGTCCTTTCACAACGGTTAATAGTAACCTAAGGTAAAATCTTTCACCAGAATTTGGATTGGCAAAATACATCCGACCAATAGAAAAGGCTGAAGTAACTCTTGGTGTCCATTTCTTGTTATCCTTGCACCATCTAAAATGTTCAGGAAATTCTTGGTAAGTATAAGCTTTAGTAGTAGGATTTTTTCTATACCAATCGAAATATGCAGTCAAAGATGATTTCTGATTTTCAGCCTTTTCTTTTACTTGTTCTGGCGTGTCGTTAGGATTGAAGACACACACATGCATACCTTTCAGATGAAGCGCAAGTCTAGTGACACATGGTAGTTCTTCATGTATTCGGAATCCATATAATCTCCACGCTGCTTCAGTAGGACCTACATATCGAGCATCAAGATACTGTTGAATTTCATCATCTTCCGCCCCAACCACCATTGTGGTTCTATCATGGCCTTTGTAAATGTACTTGTTAATATATTTGACTGCCCTTACTGATGCACAAATTTCCACATTAATGTGGCAATCAAACATTTCTGATAAATGAGGATTGTATGGGACTACATCTTTGTTATCAACCAGGTGTCCTCTAACATGATAACTTTTACCAGTTTTTCTTCGCCTATAAATTGGGTAGCCATCCACATCTATTCTGGTATCATTTACATTTTCTCTTGGATATCTAGACCTGCAAACCTTGTTCTCCATACACACTGATTCCATGTTGCGAGTACCACAGGGACCATGAACCATGCATTTCTTGATAGTTTCAAACAAAGCTGGATGTTTTATAGGATCAGGGAACTCAGCACAAACAATTTTGTCCACTTGATCTGTCGTCCTGATTTTGTCTTCAGGGTGAAGAAAAAGCAATGCATGCATATGTGGAAGGCCGCGTTTTTGAAATTCTATTGTATACACCTTTGCAACAACTCTTCCAAATAATCCTCTATTTTCTATTTCATGCATAATTGCTTTTCTTTTAAGCTCGAACACACGTGCAACTAAATCAGGACGATCTAATGCAGCTTGACCTGGCTTAAGCTCATTCTGAATTTCTGGCCATTTTGGATTAGCAGTCACTGTCATGAATATATCTGGATGTTTGTAGTATCTGGTAATCGCCATAGAATCCTGGTAGATTTCATACATATGCCTTGGATTGCCTAAATGAGTGGACGGTAGAATGAATTTTTTTCCCAATGTCATTAGGATTGTGACCATTGGTAACAATATCTGTCAATCCACTATATACATCGCAGCACAGATCAGCTTGGTGTGTCCTAATCCAATATAATCGATTTTGTTCATAGGACGCCCATGCATCTACAATAAATTGTTGGAACAAAAGGCCAGCTCGAAATAAAGCAGAATATTCAGTCGTTCTCTCAAATAAGCGATAGCAGAAATACTGAAGCTGAGTCAATCTATTCTTTTTTTCTTTATCTGTAACTGTAAAATACCGTTCGTTCTTGACATCCCAATGTTTCATATCTGTAGACCAACCAAGATCTCCAGTTGGAAATAGTAAGACATAGTGTGAAGGCAAATACAGTGGGTGGCATTCGTTTATTCTTTCGAGATTGTTATTCTTCAGGTGCAGTATTATGTCTCGCTTCGAAGTCGGTTCAGTCCCATCCCCAGGAATAATAACAGCAATATCTTCAGACGTTGGGAGATTATAGCGTCTAGGATCAGTAGTGGGCGTATAAGCTAACCTTATAGGTATACTTTCACCGCCATTGCTATTAGCTGATTTCAGAACATCATACGCACCTTTGTATATTTTGCACAACTCATTTGATTCCAATAGAGTTTCTTGAATTATTTTCAGAATAGCTGGATTTAAGTGAAGGTTCCTTTTCTGTCGGCAATCCAATGCAATATGGGGATCATAAATATATAACTGTGAATAACTTGGAGATTTGTCTGATTCCGGTAACAACGATCCAATTTGATGGGACAACTGACCATGAATTGTGAAAGAAGTTGGTCCTCGACCTTTTAGAATACGTTTGTCCATCGAAACACCCAAACTGGAGAAGGCATTAGCAACATTATAGGATCTAATATCTTTCCTGAAAGATCTTGCCAGTGAATTTCTTCCTTCGTATAACAATTTAATAGCAGAAGGCAATGGTGTAAGTAGTGGCAACTTTATCTTTCCTTGCAGGCAACACATACCGAAAAATGACTTCTTTTTAGTGGATTTAGTCAATCGTTCATCTAACCAATGATAAGCAGAACATGATGGACATATGACATCCATTTTCCCAAGATAGTGTCTTTCTTTTGGAATATTTTCTACTTGATCGATTGGTATGTGAATTTCATCTTCTAATATAGTATCGTAATGAGAATCACTTACAGGATGAACATTAGTAGTAGAATCATTTTCTTCCATGTTTGTCCTTTCTCTGAAAAAAATCAATAATTGGATAAAACATTAGTTTTTAAACATAATTCTCAAATTTAAAAATAAAAGGAAAATAAACTTGCCTAAGAAATTGTCTATTGTAAAAGGGGAAAATCAATTTAAAATAGAGTGACAAAGTATGGAATTAGAGTTTGTTGAACCTTAATTTGCAACAATCAACCTTAATTTGAAGAAATTAAAAACGTCATTTAAAAATTAGTTTATTTAAACTGTGTGTGATGAAGATGATGATGATGATAAGAGATGTGAAACCTTAAGAGATGTCAAACAAATTATAATCATTCTCACCCAGTATAGTACAATAATTTCTCGATTTCCTTCAAAATTTTTTGGTTATCCTCTGGGATAATTCAAAAATCGGGCTTTAAATTAAAAATCTAAAAATTTATATTAGTAAATAAGAAATATAGTTAACTATATATAAACAACTTACTTCATAGGGCATCGTTTTATAACATTGTATTCACGGGAAGAATCTCCAGTTGACGATGAACCATAGAAATATGTAATAACCTCAACAATAGGTTGTTTTCCTTTGGTTTCTTCTAATAACTGATTTCCAGCTTGTGATCCTCCATCCACAACGTGTTCCACAGCTTGTGATACTCCATCCACTATTCCATCCATTGAATAAAGAAAAAAAATTTCGTTTTCTTTTTGTTTTTCTTTTTTCCTTCGAAGACGTTGGCTTATTGTTTGAGTCTTGTCCAATGGAGTGCTACAAATAATGAAACATTTGTCAATTTCTTTCAAATATAAGTTTATATGAATTGCTATGGCCAATACAATTATACGTACAATTATAATGAAACTTTGAATTGTTTAGAGGGATTTACAGCCCTGGAAAGCTTCCTACTGCTATTAAGGTGAGTACCAAATGCTTCAAATTCTTCTCTTCAAAAATTGGTAAAAAAAAAGGAGAACACAGTAGTCCACTGTCTGGGAGACTGCCGACTTTACTACATATCATGCTTATACTAACTGAAGGATATAATGAAATTACACCCAAGCTTGCTTCTTTCGACAAATTGAGGATATAATACCAACTAAAAAAAATGTCTATTTGTGTTTTTATACCAACTGATGGATATAATGAAAATTTAAATGAAACATAGAATGGTTATCAACCACATCAATGAATGGACACCAAAAGCTACTAATAGACTCATCAAATCCAAAGATTATTAATAAAATGGTAACAGGAAGAGAGATTAGTAAAAATTCCAGAAAAAAATAAAAATAAAAATAAACATAGAAAATTAACTCAGTGACTTTTAGCTAAATTCAAATGGTAATTATTCTTTTTCTCATGGTGCAAATTTTAGGTGTGGGTTCTATTTTTGTATTAACATTTATAAGTGTAACGCTAAGCCACTGATCACTACCCTCCTTAAAATTTGCTCATACTATATTAACAAAGTATGTACCAGATCATACTATTTTTTTTTTTTTTGCTTCTCACGGGGGTATGTTCAAAAATCTCTAATAAATATGAGCAACAAAGAAGAAGACGAAGTTGAAGGAAGCAAAATAATATGATGAAATTCATTTTGTAGTCTCTAATTCAATTTCTTGCAGCAAAATAGCACAGTACAATCAATGGATCAGTCTATTATCTATATCTAGTGATTTTTGCAAGTTGCGAGTCCTGAACCCTTCAAATCAGAATATAAGCTGCATTCTTTTGTTGGATGCGTCAACTACCATTAATATCCATATATTAAAGCGATACAAAAGTTCTAGACCTAGAGTTTTATCTAATAAGATCAAAACATAGGTAATATATTTTTTTCCCTGATAGTAGTATCTTTAAGTACACATATAATAACAGCTTAGTTCAATGCTCACCATCAGTGTCTCTAAAATAATGGAAGAGAGCAAGTATACCTGAGCACTTAGAAAACGAAGAGCAGAAATCTCTGCAAATGTTACTCCACCAATAAAGACAACCAATAGCAGAGAGCGACGTCCATCTGCTGCTCTATGAAAGCAAATAAGAAGAAAGAATGAAAGATGCTCAAAGCCTAGAATAGGTATGTGCAGCCTAAAAGATTGAACACTCAAATAACTGTGGCTGTAAGTGACTTAATTCATAAAAGAGAAGCTATATCTAGGAATTAAACACATATTCTAGGCTAGGTGCACCTTAATGATTGCTAGTTTTACATTAAAAGCTACACAACATATGTAGGGTGCAAACAATTAAACAATCTGAAACAACAATTTCAAGACTAATAACTTAATCTGGCTCACTTATAAGAAGCCACGTACATACAGAAACCAGTCTTATCTTCACCTCATCATGTTACCGGGCTTTAACCACGTACATACAGAAACCAGTCTCCATTTTTCCCTATATACTTTTCTGGTTATATGTTTGGTTTTGAGACGAAGAAAAGAAGAAACCTTAATTATGTGCCAGTGCCTCCGGAATCTTGGTACAGTTTAGGAATTCTAGGTTGAATTCCTAAAGCCAAGCTAAAATATAAAATACCACACAGAACATTTAAAGCCTACATATGGAACTAAACATACCCTTGATTTTCACGATCCCAACTTCAACAATAATGCAAAAACAATTTAGAAAAGTATACAAAACGGCTTATAACAGTTATCCTAAAGGGTTCTGGTTGAATATTTAATTTTCAAAAAAAAAAAAGAGAAATACCTGAGAATTGAATGTTTATGAAAGAAGAGCTTGTACCCGTGGTCGATTCGTTAGAGAAAGATGCAGTGTAGATCGATTTCAAGTAGAGAAGATGATTAGAATTTGAGGTTCTAACTTCTAAGAGTTTTATTTAAAAGAAAAGTAATTTAGGTTTAGGGGGCGGTGACGTAAGTATATCTACAATTGTGGATCTTGATTAAATCAGGTCCGTCCAAAGCAACTTAATTATGGACCCAAATTTAATCCAAGGCTTATAATTTAATCCTAGTCATATAAATTAGTCCTAGTCAAATTGAAATTAATCCTAGTCATATAAATTAGTCCTAGTCAAATTATGCAACTTAATTATGGACCCAAATTTAATCCAAGGCTTATAATTTAATCCTAGTCATATAAATTAGTCCTAGTCAAATTGAAATTAATCCTAGTCATATAAATTAGTCCTAGTCAAATTATGCACCCTTTGTAGATTATAATATAGATATTGCTAATCATATTTTAATAAGGCTCCAGATTTTGCCTAAGGGCAAAATTGATCTTGCCAATGATTATTTTTGAAGTTTACTTAATTACCCTCAATAACCATACATATATAAATATAGTTGTTATCAATAATTAATTAATATTGATCTTGCCAATGATTATTTTTGAAGTTTACTTAATTACTCTCAATAACCATACATAAATAAATATAGTTGTTATCAATAATTAATTAATATCTTTAGAAATTTGCATATTCACCTAAAAATAAGAAAATAAAGAATATACGTACCATGTATCTTGTTGCTTAATTATTTTATTTTCTCCTATAAAAAATCTAGAAAAAAAAAAATCTAACAAGGTGTGTTTTAATTTGATTCTTACTTGTCTCATTCTTTTTTCTTTCACTATATAAGGAACTCATAAGATTATAACAGTATAGACTCGAAAATCGTTTTGCATCGGGAATGAGATCTCTAAATAATTTTTGAAAAATAAACATGATCAATCTTTCTGTCAATTTTTTATTTTAATGAATAATTTTTTTTTAATGAATAATTGAAGAATCATGATTAATATTTTTTAAATTTTAGATATAAATAGTAGTAAAACTATAAGAAATTGAAAAAAAAAATTGGTTATTAATCTGAATATTGTTTTAGGAATGAATCAAAATCAAAAGGATTTTCCTAATTTTGTGAAGAATAAAAAAAATCTATTAGTGAGATTTATAATTAACTTACCAAAATTAATTGAGGGCAGTTAAGTCATATTTAAAAATGAACATTAGCAAGATCAATTTTTTCCTTGGCAAAATCCAGAGTCTTTAATAAACATGTTAGTTTTTATGGATTCCATAATTAAACAAATTTGTTGGAAGATTTTTATTTCTCTTGCCAATATAAATTTGCACTGAAAATGTTCATAAAGGTGATATGATAAAATTCTTCCCATATGTGCCCCAATAGAAATATGGTAACGTATTTTTTTATTTACATGAGAATTTTCCATTTTATTGCTTCCATCCCCACCAAATTTTATCGGCAAATTCAATCTAAATTAGATGAAATTTCTAGTACAAAAACACAGCCAGTTCTTGCACCTAGAAATGGAATTCAATGTAAATGAATGCATTATTGATTCTTGTCAGAGATGATTGAAATAGTACAAATTTGTGAAAGCTAGATTTTCTAAACTTATTAATTACTTGTTTGGAATTTATCAAGTACTACAAAAAAATGCAAAATTTGTTTAATCTATCTGCAATCAGTCCGAATCAAAGTACCTTTACCGTACTTACTAAAATTATTCACAACTACTTGTCCTACATACTACATCTTCATCATAAATGTACTGAATGTGTTTGTGGTCCTTGTTGTCGTATTATTAGTCCATCTACTTTTACCTTTTTCCATCTTGCTGACACTTTCCACATGATTTGTTTTGTATTTCAAGGACAATTTGTTTCCAAGAAAAAGAGTCAGTAAGATATCATTTCAGTTACATACATTTCAAACACATGAAATTTCCCTAATCTTTACCAGAAGATGACGAGCAATCCATGTCCTACCACCTTTTGAATTCATTGAAAATTTTCACTCATTTCGTCGTCAAGTCGATCAAGCCACCGACAGAATTTTAATACCTCAAATGCCTTGCAGAAATGTGTCTATATATTAATATAAATTGGTGAAAATTAAGCCATAATGGGTGATCGAACAGTAGTTGCAGTGAGTATATCCACCAACTTACGAATATGAATTTTAGGGTAAGTTTGATTGGGAACAAGCACGCTATTTTTTTCGATCAGTATGATGAGTAGATGGGAAAATGGGTTTGGAATTAAATTCTACATACATAGTCTCAGTGCTATGAGCCTATGAAATTCAGATTGAATAAGATCAACATTTTGTTTTCTTCTTAACTTACTTATCCATAAGCTAAATAAAGAGCAATATATATAACCACCGTCTTTGCAACAACTATTTGGGATTTATATAGCTTAACAAACTTGGTTACAACTTACAAGCAAAGACTACTGTACTGTTAGGGTCAACTGGTCAAGCCAAACAAACTTATTAATGGGATGACCCATCAAATTTTTTTTTTTCTAAAAAGAGGTTCAGGTTGACCATATCCAATGTTTGTTTGCATAGATTCAAAATGTAAATCAAGTTGACTAACGTATATATACACACATTAATCTACTAAAAGTTTAGAATACTTAGATAGAATCATAGAACTGAATTATTGTTACATAAAAGTGGTTGGTACCTGAGAGCAAAACAAATAATTCCATCAAGATAAATATGTATCATGATACAATGATACACTTCATCTTCATTATTATGTACGTAAAGAGATCAACATGATCAAGTTAGTATACCACCTTTATGGCAACCATAATCCATAAGCATTTGTTCTTGCGAGATGGAAATTATGTTAGTATGGTTATAAATATATACATACTTACAAACCTTTGAGACGATATCGGGTTTGAAAATGAATGGTGCCAAGACCCAAATTTTTGGAGTAGGGGGTGCTCATGGGTTGGATGACTTAGCTGCGATTCTTAATTGTGGCATTGGTTCTTTACCGACTAGATACCTCGGTATACCGCTTGGAGCCAAATATAAGAACGTCCAAGTATGGGATAGGGTGCTTGAATCTTTTCAATCTAAGCTTAGTGGTTGGAAAAGACGTTTCTATTCTAAGGGTGACCGACTCATTCTTGCCAAGAATTCACTTGCTAGCCTCCACATTTACCAAATGTCTCTTCTTGTGATTCCGGTTAGTGTGGCAAAGCTTATTGAAAAGGTGATAAGAGATTTCCTTTGGGGCTCAAAGGGTGAGAGTAGAAAGATCCATCTTGTTGCTTGGCACAAACTTTGTACGCCTACCAAAGAAGGGGGTCTTGGGTTACGAAGAGTGACTACTATGAATAAAGCTCTCTTAGCTAAATGGATATGGCGGTACGGTCATGAAAGAGATGCTTTGTGGAAGAGAGTCATAGACGCGAAATATGGCCCCAATGAGGTTAATGGTTTGCCGAGTGTGGTGACGTCTCCCTATGGATGGAGCCTTTGGAGGGGCATCTTGTCATCGCTTCCGAAGTTTAAAGAAGGGTTATCTTTTAAGATTGTGGATGGGAAGAGTATTAGATTTTGGCTCGATAAATGGTGTGGAGATACAACCTTCGCCTCACAATTTCCCCTTTTGTATAAACAAGCGAGACTTAAAGAAAGCATGGTGGCGGATCATTTCCATGATGGTACTTGGGATTTGCATATCCGAAGACGGAGGCCAAGAGGTGGAGAAATCCAAGAAATTGAAGCTTTTATGGCCTTCCTTGGAAATGTAACTTTGGAAGCCGGGAATGATGAGTGGAGGTGGGATTGGCAAAGTTCAGGAAATTTTTCTGTCAAGTCCTTCTATAATATGGCTTTGATTGATCACTGTGAGTACCAAGCAAATATCGCCTCATTCCCCCATAAATTAGCTTGGGACCCACCTGTCCCTACTAATGTAAAATTCTTTCTTTGGTCTGTTTTGTGGGGAAGAATACTGACTGTCGACAATTTGATTTCTAAGGGAATCATGGTGGATGAGAGGTGTGCTCTCTGTAATGGGGAGAATGAAACAATTATCCATCTCTTCTCTCGCTGTCCAATCACCAGATCAGTTTGGCAGAGACTAACAGGGCATATTCAGTACATGGATAATGTTTTTACCCAGGATGACATAAAAGGTTTACTTGGGAACTGGCCCAAGTTGACTGGTACAAGGTTGGCGCAGGCTGTATGGTTGATACTCCCTCATGCGGTCATCTGGTGTACTTGGAGAGCTAGAAACGAGAGGATATTCAAAGGGGTGGTGACTAATGTCAATTCATTGGTTAAAATCATTAAGCTCTCAATATGGGATTGGCTGGAGGTTGCAATGGGAGGGACAGAGTTGAAACGTAGCAGTAATGTTATGCAGCTACTGCTGGACTGGCAAGTCACCGTTGAACTTCACTAAGCTGGATTGTAATGGCTGAAGCTAAATCAAAGTCAGTATGGGGATCTCAACGAGCAGCAGTGGGCTTTAGTCATCTTGAATGCTAAGAGGTTGCAGGTCTGTTATCTTACTGTGCTTTGGAAGTGAAGGGAAAGATACAACACTTTTGTAGTCTTTGCTGGGGTCTGTCTTATGTATTACCTTGTCTTGGTGGTAGCATGTATCTTTGAATAGTTAAATACCTAACGGTACAGCTTGTATGCTGATCAGTATGTAATAGTTCAGAGCTTTTAATAAAACTACTACTTTATCAAAAAAAAAAAAAAATATATACATACTTTAATTCCCTTATTTATTTAGAGAGATCTTAGTCACACCACACAAATCTCTCAACACCGCATTTATTTATTTATTTATTTTTCTGGATAAGTTTCATTTTATTAAAGGAATGCTAAAAAAGAATTACAAAAAAAAAAACAAGGGGCCACTAATCAATGATCCCCGAATATAAAATACACACTATGAGGGTCTTCCACATGATTGAGAAATGGAGGCCGCTCCTGAGTGTCTGGACCTAAGTTAACTGCATAATTTGCCAAGGTATATCTGCAGAAAAGTTGACTTCCCTCCAAGTTGAGGTGATAAGGACATGCTCCAGACTAGCCAAAACATGCTTCCATCTACTTTCCATCTGCCATGGGACTTTCTTCTTTCCGAAGGAGTGCACTGCTGCTGTCGAGTCCGATTCAATCCACAACCATTTCCACCCTTGTTGTACCGCCAGCTCAGCTCCGACCACTATGGCCCAACATTCAGCTAGGTAACTATTCATCTCGGAAAGCCCTTGACAAATACCACCTAAAATTTGACTTGTGTCATCTCTAAAAATGGCTCCAAGACCAGCAGGGCCAGGGTTACCTTTTGATGCTGCATCCGTGTTCATCTTTATAAATTGGCTGGTAGGAGCATAGTACAAAATATCGTTATCAACTAATGTATCGATCTTCAAAAAATAGATATATCGGAATATATTGGAATTTATCGGTGGATGTTTTTACATCGAATGTTATCAATTTGTTATACAAAATATATATAAAATCAAATTTGGAAGTATATTATCATAGTATTTACCTAAAAAACATCATATCTACTAAAAATAGAATAAACAAATTATTTCTAAAAAAAATTTGCAAAAAAATAATATTTCCAGAAAATATCGGAAAATATCGAAAATATCGGGATATATCAGAAAAAATCGGCCGATATTTTACAAAAACATTAAAGGGTAACTATCGGGAATATATCGTATCGTTTTGTCAAAAAAAAACGATATATATCGCGATATTTTGTACTATGGGTAGGAGGCAACCATTTACATTGCCTAATTAACAGAGCTCTAGGTAGTCTGAGTGGGATCTGCAGCCTATTCAGAACTGCATAATACTTTACAGCATTTCTCAATGTCCCTGAAATAAAAAAACCTGCCATTCTTATCTATTTCTTCACTTTAAGCTTGATCTTATAGGCCTCGAGTTTTCCGTCATTATATGCCAATTCATTTCTATATTTCCAGACCTCCACCATGACACCAATCACTCCCACATACCAGATATCACCCATGAAAAATCCTGCACTGTTAAGATACTTTAGGCACACCACAAATAATTTTTTTTTTTTTAAAAAACTCTCAGTACACCGTACCACATTTTATTTTTTTAGTAGTAAAATATATATAAATAAATCTAAATCATCTAAAAGATATAAATAAATCTAAACAACAACATACAACAATGTACTGATAAAAAAAATACATACAACAATGTAAGAATGTCCAACTACAAAATCAGAGAGCCTTAAACAACAATATTCTAGATAAGAGAGTCTAATTGCATCTACAATTGAAATTATAAAAATATAAAATTTTTAGATTTTGACTATTGTTCTCTATTTTTTCATAGAAAATCTAGAATGAAGTATTAGAAGAAGAAGAAGAAGAGATTTGAGGAAGAAGAAGAGATTAGTTGATTTTTGATTTTAGCATATTTTTAGCAAAAATCTTTATTTGCTAGATTAATTTAACAATGTTTCCTTATTTGCTAGATTTTATTTGCCAAGTAAATATTTTTTTAAAGAAACAAACAAAAAAATGTGTGGTATGCGGTGTGCCCAAATACAATAATAGGAATAAATTTGTAAAACGCAATTATTTAAAATTTACCTAAAAATGTGGTGTATGAGAGATTTGTGTGGTGTGACTAAGATCTCCCTTTGCTTAGCAATATTGCAAAAAAAAAAAAAAAAAAAAAAAAAAAAACATCTTTCTATCTCATCTTGCTCCATTTTATTTTGTTCCCACCCACCTCTCCAATCATATCAAAGTTTCTAGATCATGTCTCCTTGGTCCTTGCCTTCTATTATTTTGAACTTTTAAAATCATATCCTACATATGGTAGAATATGATATTGTTAATATCCTTGCTAAAAAAACTATATATATTATTGCATGAATATTAAGATTCTATTTGTTTTAAGTGTGTACATGACATGAAACCTAAAAACAACAGTTAATTAAATCTGATCGATAATGTACGGATATATGTGTTGAATACCTGATTTAATTTCCATTTACCCAAGAAGCCAAGTGTTATCCAAACAAATTATTTATAGAGTTTAAGACTTTGAGTATCATACTGTCGATAGACAAAGATCAGTTTTACTCTATATATGTACACAAGGCCAATAATTCTGAGCAGTGACCCTCCCCCATTAAGCAGGACATGTTCCTTAGTAACTAGGACAAATTTGATACTTGAAATTAATTTCTTAAGGGTGATGCACTGATGCATGCAGCATGCATGTGTTGGGATGGTTCTTTTATTCTTCTTAATAAATCTAATCTTTCTCAATCTCATTATTAGTTGAAAATGTTAGAGAAGATCGAAAAGAAGAGAATAGAGGAAATTTTAGGAATGTATGCATGAGTGAGTTGGTGTTGACTTGCATTTAAAAGTATAGTATGTATGTACTGCGAGTAACTTGTTATAAACCCTAAGTAACTTGGATAATTAACTAGTAATTAAGTTAAAACATCAAAACTACAAGGCTATGATGACAGGATAAATATGCTTGAAGCATCATGCACAATATAACAATTTTTTCATATAATAAGATGTTTTATTTATTTGCTTGTTGGAGTATTATGAAGAAACACAAGCCTCACAAAAATGAATCCAATTCAATATATGTTAATTAAAATTTTCATTTTTTATCCTGCCAAAAATATTGTAAAGAGTACACTATTTTTTATCAAGATTTATGAACACATATATGTACAGGACACATATGTACTCTTGAGTACAAATCTTTATAGATTCCCCAAAGAGATCTTCTTCTTGTGTCAAAAAAGTCCACAATTTGGTGCTTGCAATTTGCAAATACCTCTATACTCTTCTTCCACATCAGAGATCAGACCAGTAGACCCCATTAAAGGTATGGGTTGATGGTTTCCTTTGTCCATATTTCTTCACCTAAACATGTCTATTAAACTCCATTTAAACAAAAAGTTTTCCATCATTTGTAATTAGTTTTACCAAAACTCTGTTTTACCAAACTTTGACAGTGTTACTTCAGTCAACATAGATATCAACACTTCAGAGCATTATAAAATGAGTCTTCAAATGGATCAGAAACCATAAAAATGTTCAGATCTTTTCATTATTGATCAAAACAATCAAGAAAAAAACAGGTTCTAAAGAGGATCTCAATTCTCAAGTCTCAACCACACTGATCCCAAAGTAGAGGTCAGGAAAGCAGAAACTTGTC
The DNA here is from genome assembly GCA_023053565.1 of Aquilegia eximia. Lineage (NCBI taxonomy): Eukaryota > Viridiplantae > Streptophyta > Magnoliopsida > Ranunculales > Ranunculaceae > Aquilegia > Aquilegia eximia. The sequence continues at coordinate 12,490,979 of JALIGU010000002.1, forward strand.
GAAATAATCCTTATAAATTGAGTGGGTTCTCCCCATGTTGAGGATCAGTTTCCATGTGCACTTTAATACTTTCTCGGCTCCCACAGTAGTATTTTTTTAGTATTTAAGTATCTTTTCTCTCTCTCTTTCTCCTCCTTCTTCTTCTTCTCAACTCATTTCATGGTTTAACACTTTGATCTGCAGATCCATATATGTTAAAATAAGCTCAACCCATTTCTTAATCTTCAAAGCTTTAAATTGGGTTGTTGTGTTTTTGTGAAAATTTTAACTGATTCGTTCTCATCAGTCATCACCTTGTTTAAATTCAGGGGAATTTGCTCTGTTCCCAATAAAAGCTTTCTCTGCTCTGTTCCTGAAGAAAAGTTTCCTATTGATGTTTGGATAAATCTTTGAACATTTCCAGTTTGTTTTTGGTCTCTTTGTCTGGATTTCAAGATGGGGTTGTGTTGGAAAACCCATCCATGTGAGCAAACCTCAGCATGTGTTCACTAATTACTCTGTTTCATTACCTTATCCATGCATAAAAAAAAAAAAAACAAGCTCTGTTCCCTTTACTTACTATAAATGGATGATCTTTACAAGAGTTTGTTTCTAAATAGATGGTAGATACTTTCTTGTTTTAGAAAAAAGAAAATCAAAATGGATTCTGTTAATGGCTTTTACTCAGTTGATAATTCTGAGTTTAAATTGGACTCAAAATGGCTAATTGATCCAAAGCATCTTTTTGTTGGACCAAGGATTGGTGAAGGAGCTCATGCTAAAGTATATGAAGGAAAGTAAGTCTGCAAGAAGTTTCTCATGTTTTCTGGTTCCATTTCCATCTTTAAGCTTTCTTCTTTTCTTTGCCATCAATTTTACCTGTGCTTGTGTCCTTGCAAATTAGCAATTTTGTTAGAATTTAATAAGTAAAGAGCAAGATGATCTAAAGTATTTGATCAAATTGGTTCAGGTTCCGAGCTAGAAACTTTTAATGTACCAAGAAAAGTCTTCTTGTTAATCTCTATGAACAGAAGTTGTTAACAACTTAATGGAGTAATAGTTTTGGGGATTGTTAATAGTTCGATCTCACTTACCATGTTTATTGGTTGCTCCTCAGATATAAAAATCAGAATGTTGCGATTAAAATTGTTCATAGAGGTGACTCACCAGAGGAGATTGCTAAGCGGGAAGGACGATTTGCAAGAGAAGTTGCAATGTTATCTAGAGTTCAACATAAGAACTTAGTGAAGGTTGGTAAAAATCACTAATTAGTCTTTTTATGCATTTTCTCCAGTGCTAATAAATGTGATTGTGTACTGGCAGTTTATTGGAGCTTGTAAGGAACCTGTCATGGTGGTAGTCACAGAGCTTTTATCAGGTGGTTCATTGCGTAAATATTTATTGAGTTTAAGGCCAAGGTCTTTGGATACACGCGTAGCTGTTGGTTTTGCAATTGACATTGCTCGAGCTATCGAGTGCTTGCACTCACATGGGATCATCCATCGTGATCTGAAACCTGGTATTGTTTTTGTTTGGCTCATCTGATTTAACCTTTTCATATTAAGAAAAGTAAAGGTTTGGGATAAGAAGAATTCCTGACTTTTTGTTCGGACATGGAAGAGCTAATTAGTAGGATTAACCACCCAAACCCGAAGTCTCCTAGTTGTCTTTGCGTTTTCATTTTCTTTTGTAAAGTTAATATGAGATCAATAACTCAAAGATGGTAAGCCTGTTTTAATGAGATCAGTAACTCAAAGATGCACTATCTGGGATCGAACCCCAGACCTCTGGTATCATCGCCCAGAGGTATTACCAGCTGGGCTCAGCTGGCATCTGCTAGATTGAATTTGTTCCTTTGAAGTTTGAACTTTTGTACTAGATGACTTAACTAGACGATGACAAATATATATATAGTGTCATTTTTTCTGTTCCTAGTGACTTTACGAGACAAAAACGTCTTGATCATTGAGGAAACAGTGTAAGACTGTAGCCAAAACCAAAAAAGTGAAGTGGAGTACTTGTGTGTAACATATTTCATGAAAATAACACATCGTTATCCTTCACTGTTAAGCTGGAGTAGAGTCTCTACACAATGTTCCTTTGACACTTGATCAGTTGATCAAATGCTGCTTTTTTTTCTTTTTCTTGAGCCCTTCTTAAACCATCCGTCAACCAAACGTCTTGATTATTGAGGAAAATAGCATTCTTACATGTGTGTGTGTGTGTGTTTTCAATACCATTTGTATTATTATTATATCATCATAAATATTGACGACTGTATGCTATTTTCCTAGATAACTTGATCTTAACTGCCGACCACAAAGCTGTCAAACTTGTGGACTTTGGCTTGGCAAGAGAAGAGTCGTTAACAGAGATGATGACTGCGGAAACAGGAACCTACAGATGGATGGCTCCAGAGGTACAATGATTGGGGCAATGATTCATCTTGCTTCATGGCAGTTGTTTTGCGTACTTTATAAAAACTTTCATGGCAGTTGTTTCATACTTTCATTGATCTAGTTTCATGTGCTTTATAAAAACTTTTGAATATTAATGATTCATATGATTCCATGGCAGTTGTACAGCACTGTGACGCTGAGGCATGGCGAGAAGAAGCATTACAACCACAAGGTGGATGCATACAGCTTTGCAATCGTTTTGTGGGAACTCATACACAACAGGTTACCTTTTGAAGGCATGTCCAACCTACAGGCGGCTTATGCAGCTGCATTTAAAGTGAGTATCCAGCCTGAGCTTCTAAAGTAGATTTTATTTTTATGATAAGCTGAGCTTTTTATTAAGAAAAGAATTACAAGGTTTAAGGGCCATTTTACATGCTACAATCTAGGTGACCACAATAGATACCATCTAGACAGTCTTTCAGTTCATTCAAATTTCAAAATTATAGTAAACCTAATCTGGATTTTCTATGTAGATTCGTATGCTCAGAGACATCTCTGTTTTAAATATATATGAAGTATATGTGATTGTGTCAGGATCCATCATTCAAGAGTACACCATTATCATCTCATGCAAAAACTGATGCGAGAATAGATATCGTGAATCTCTTTATACATCAGATACAATTCACATTTGGGTAATGAGGTCATCAAATAAAGTTATCGATTAAAAAAAAAGGATCATGCAGTAAAGTCACTTTCGGACGTCAATGATGGAACTGTCTCTTACATATTCGATGTGGATATGAGTTGTAACTTCATCTGTGGTTTCTAGTGCAGCTTTTAATGGTTCAACGTTTATCTTTTGTGTTTCAGAATGTGAGGCCCAGCGCAGAAGACCTCCCTGAGGACTTGGCTTTAATTCTAACTTCATGCTGGAAGGAGGATCCAAATGCAAGACCAAACTTCAGCCAAATAATACAGATGCTCCAAAATTATCTGTTTAAACTAAAACCACCAAAACCGATGATTCCTTCCCATGTCTTTACTTCAGAGAATGCAATCTTCTCACCAGATTCTCCAGGTACAAGCTCACTAATGGCAGTGACATGTGATGATTTGGGCGACACTCCTAAGACAAACATGGAAAACAAGCCTAGGGGATTCTTCTTCTGCTTCAATCAGTGTTACTAATCTCTTGGAGCAGAAAAAAGTGGTTTCTGCCTCTTTGGAGGACTGTGGAGTGTTGAGTGAGAGCTCAGTTAAGTAGGTTCTAAATTTCTAAACCCATAAATACATCCTTAACATACAAGAATTTAATCAGGTCTGTCCATTCAATATCCAGGAAGGCTGCATTGTATTTGATGGCACTGTTGAATTTATTTAGTTGCAAAGGTTAATCTAATCTTTTTTTTTATTTTTTTGCCAATTGTGCTGGGGTTAGGCAGACCCCCACCTGTATTAAAAAGAGATCAAACTTACATTCCTTCGTATAAAGTACCCAACATGTCATCAGAGACATGTCTGTACAGTTCCTTATCCATAGGAGGACAAAAGGTAATTAAACCAACATTATCAGCGCAGCCCAGCCCTGCCCTGCCAGGTAGTCAGCACATTTGTTACACTGTATACATGTTCGAATTCTAACTCCGGGAAGTTCATTGCCAGTTGTAGAATGGTAGCTGTGAGCATCACGCAGTACCACGGTGCATTAGTAACATTCCTCAGGATCTTGATAGTCCATAAGTTGTTTGAGCGCACTTGTAACTTCCTTATACCAAGCTGGTTGGCTAGTCTGATACCTTCCAATACTCCTGTCCTTTCGATTGCTTCTCTGTCTTTAGAGTTACCAGCATAAGCTGCCACCATGTTTCTGTCTGAATCCCTGATGATCCCTCCAAAATCGGCCTGCTTTACTCCCTTTGACTGCTCCATCAGCATTCAGTTTGTGTCCCCCCTCTGGTGGAGGTTCCCATGTGCAGAACTTCCTTGGCTTAGATTTGAATTTAAAGCCAATCCTAAGTCTGTCTGCAAACATACTGTTTTCTATTTGAATTTAATCTAATCTTAATTACATATTCCATCAGCTTTTAACTGGCTGTGCAACTATCTGAAGAGCATTGTGTCGCTCATGGCTTGACATGCTGAACATAAATCTGATAGTAAGTATGATTAATCAGATGTCAGCTAAAATTTGGTTGGAATGTCCAACTACCTTCCAAGAATCAGGTAATGCAATGCAATGTTGTGGTGGATGGTCTAATGGATTTGTTTAAGACCAGCTGTTCACTAGCGTAACCAAACCATATCACCTATTGTATTTAACCAAAAGAACAAGCACCATTAAGACCTATACTTTCAATTCTCAGCAACTGATGAGAAGTATGTGTTTAGAGCATTAGCAATGGGGGTGTGACTGTAGCCTGAAGCAATCCAGACACCTTATATGCAATATATGGGCATACTAAATATGGATTTGGACTTTTAGCAACAAAAGACAACACGCGAATGGCTTAAAGCAATTTGGCTCTGGTTTACATTGAAAACAACAGGTGTGTAATTCATCTGATGTATCGCCTGCATGGATGTGTAAATCTACACTCCCTTGGTAATGCTCAGTGTGAAAAGAAGGACCTAAGAGACCAGCAAACTATTCATTTTGTTTTTTTTGCAAGTTAAGCTGGGGTTAGGCAGACCTTCACCTGTATTTATAAATCAAATGTTTACAATCTCTCGTAAATAGTTCCTAACACGTCATTATTGACGTGCCTACATATTATTACATCAAGAGATGGAATGAAAAAGACAGTAGCAACATCCTCGTTACATCCTTGTTTAGCTAAGTGATCTGCACAGTGTGATGCATCTATATTTATTTTCTACTAACAGGTGTGTTTACCTAATAAAATTTCCCTTGAGCAATGGAACACAAATTAGTGCAGAAGGGCTTTTGTTTCAACATTTTCCATAAAATAAAGACTGCATTATAACACTTGGGAGTTGAAACACAAACTGCTTTTGTTTCAACATTTTCCATAAATTAAAGACTGCATTATAAACTTGAGAGTTGAAACACAAACTGACCAACATCTTCCTATGGAAATTGCTTTGAAATAGGTCAAATCCATGGAGCTTTGCTATGACATCCATCAGCTTGATTAGAAGCCACAGATCAGAAACTGGCAGCATTTTTGTCCTTTGTGAATTGTGAGAAACCTACTCATCAAGTATCCATGGGTGATCTTTCCAAAATCTGTCCTCAATGACATCACAATGAGATACAACCACCTTCTTCCGTAATCTTTTAACAGGATCCCCGCTCTCAGTGTGTTTTACTATCTCTTCAACCTGAAAGTTATATTTGTAAGAAAATCAATATTAGCAAAGCATTTAGCTTGGGAGCCATAAAGTTATTATGCAAAAGAAACACGGGCATGATTCAGACCATCGAAATAATCTTTGAAGTATACTAGACATCTCAAAACTTGAAATACCCGGCCTTCGTATAATATTTGAGTATTTGACAACAATGCAACTAAATGAGCAGTAATGATGCTGGGCCAATAGGCTCCTCTGGTTCTATATAAGCTACATGCACGACCATGCCTTCTTTAGTGTTTTGCTAAAAGAACAATAGTACATATAAGACGTAGGCTGGCGAAAAATAGATGGTCTATGGGAGGCAAGGTAGTATGTAGATATTTCCTCTCTCATGTATGTTTTGTTGGAAGTTAGGTCTCCCTTCCCTGGTCCAGCACGATAGCGGCCTACCACTGCTTGAGAAGTGGTTGATCTTCAAACAACTATAACTTCCTAACAGTAGCTCCATTTGAGATATGTAATAAATCGAACTGACTGTGATTCGTCATGGACAACAACAGTGTCGTATAGCTAAGCCCATAAACCCAGGAAATGCTGGTTTCTAGAAACCCCAGAACATATGGATGGGGGTGTAATTGTGGTGAGACTTTGAGTTGTGGTGGCTATATATATAAAATCAACTAGTTTCTGTAAAGCACATGGTAAGTGTAATTGTGGTGAGACTTTGAGTTGTTTAAGAGAGAAACCTAGTGCATACTCTGTCGATAGTTTGAGTGACAGCTTTCCTGGAAAGAGATTTGTGTGGGCTATAACCTCGCGAGGTGCTTCAATCTTGAAGTTTATACCTTCCTCTTTCTTCACAAAAATTTAAGTTGCACTCAACTCTTTCTTCGCAAAAAAACTAGTATGTGTCATTTGACTTGACGAAATCTAATTTATAGATAAATATTATAAAGAATTTATTTTTATGATATCACAAATGTGAGGTCATTAATTTTGTTTCTCTCTTTTCTATTAATACATCGGATACCATTCTGTATTTCTTTTTAATTTCACAAACTTATTGGAGGGAATATTAGCATACAACATAAAGATAGTAAGACATTATATTTCAACATTACAATGCTTATGTTAGTCAAACAAGGGATAAGAACCCTTCACCCTAAGGAATGCCTAAGGCCAGAAAATGACGCCATTTTGGATGACCAATTTTTATGACCTTAACGTGATACCTCTTCACAATAAGTTGGTTCAATTAAAAACAGTAAAAATTGCTCAGAGAAACGAACATATAAGATAAGATTATGGATATTCCAACTGAAATTCAATCATGTGGTCAAGAGGTAAATTTGAACTCTGTAATGGGCTAGTTAAGGCTTTATTATAGTTGTTTTGTGATATATGGTGCACGCCGCAGTGACCAACTGGTCAGTGACTCAGTGTGTATCCCATCCTCGTAGGAGGCTGTGGGTGCAATCCCCACATTATCAATATGAGGGTTGAAGGTGTGTAGACTTCCAGAAGGTGAAGGCCAGTGCCTTCTTGGGCAAGTTGGTTTACCAGACATTGAAAGAGAGAGAGAGAAAGAGAGAGAAAGAACCTTGTTTTTAAAAACGCATGATCCTTTGCGGAAGATAGCAGGTAGATTGCTGTAATTCATACCGAATTGTTGGAAAAGTAACTCATTCTTATCTTGTGTTTGGGTACCCTGGCCAAAAACAAAAATATACATTATGGGAACATAACCCAACACCAAGCTTTCTTGCATTTCCAAACTATAGTATAGAATAATTATTTTTTGGAAAAGACAAAATGGATACACAACAACAAAAACATAGCATATGTACCCCTTCAATATACCGAACAGGAAACATGAAAGAAGAGATTTTATGAAAACAATAAAAAAGGAAAAATTTTAGAACCTTTAAAATGTCTTGAGCTTCTTTTTTCGTCTTCCCTTTGTTAAGTACCAACATCCAAAAACACGTATTGTATTGATTGTTTATGTGACCTGTAAAGACCAAGGTTATATCTTAAAATGATATCAACAAATTTCTAGAACTTCAAGGAAAAAGTATGATATATCGAGCATTGATTTATCTATGATCCTTGGGAGTTGGGACAGCACACAACTCCTCCAAAACAATCAACTTTGCACATAAACTAGGAGTGTTATTGAAGGGAGGCATGGTTTGTTGTCCCAAGAAAAACCATAGATGAATCTTTACTCCCACGATAAACAGATTAAACAGATCATACTTCATTTTAAAATTGTGTGATTCAAAACAGATTAGGCTATATTGTTACTTGTTACTTACAATCTACTTGCCTCCAAGCCCAATAATGGCGGAGATTCTCATTTGATGGATAACATACAACTCTTCCATCAAAAGAAGGTACTAGCCTCATGTCTTTTTGGGGAAAGAAATCTTTCCATTTCATCACATAATTTGCTGTAAAAAATGATACAGTAATGGACAGTATTTTGCTGCAAAAATGTAGTTATAAGAATAGTTAGCATCGTACCGAGAGAGAAATCCGAATAAAGACAATTTGTGATAGAAAAGAGAAAAAAATAATACATTGCAATAGAAGGGATTTAGGATTTATCTTTTTCTAATTTATCAAACAGTTAAAATAGAACAGCAAGTACATGACGTTTGAGATTCATAATTGTGTATTTCCCTGGAATCTAATTTCCAGCTGAAAACTAGAAAGAGAGGAAGAGAGGGAGTTTGAAACAGAGAGAGAGGTAAGCGTCAGTGTGAGGGACAGGGAATAAAAGAAGACAGGAAATAAAAAGGAGATAGAAATAAATACTAATTTCCAGGAAAACGGTTTCTTTATCAGTATAACTTCAACTGCTTTCCCTATTTTTGTTGGCGATGAATTTTGTTGGTGAAATTTAGGAAAGTAATATAATTCTCCAGGATTCTAGATTCATGTCAACCAAAGCCAATCATACTCTATTTTTTCTTAACAAAACAGAAAAGCACCTATGGTGGAACCCATCATACGGTGGGATGCAAACTGCGTAGATGTGTATCATTGTACAGACAAAGCAGTAGAAATGTTATTTAAATTGATCCCCTAATTTCAACTAGAAAAAATTCTACAGTTAGATGTAGTAACTTAATAGATTATATTCAAAAGAACCAAAGTAAAAGACGAGGGATGAACCTGGAACGCCTTTCATAGAATTGAGACGTCCTCTTGAAAACGAAGCTGAAAAATTCAACAATATTAATACCAAAAGTATCTTCAAACATATGCAACATTATTTAGAGATTCTACTTAGTATAATTCTGAAAAAGTTTCAATACCTGTACTCATCACTAACCCCATACGAAAAGATGATATCAGGAAACTCTTCTAACATGGCCACCGCACATGAGTTCATCAGATTCAAAGCCTGCACGTCATTTGGCTTTTCGAATTCATTCTCAGCTGAAAAGCTACCATAAGAAAAGGAAACAAGGTCTTAAGTACTAGAGAGCACATCTCACAAGCTAATACTGTAATATACCAATAATAATTGGCAGATCAGTATCATATTATCTAGGAAATCCCCTTGTCTACAGTATCATAGTATCATTAAAGAATGCTTACCGATGAAAATTACGCCCATCAATTCTGACAACAATCCAAGTGTTTGGCAATAACTTGTCTACAACTTCAAAAGACTTAACATATTCATATTTGCTATTAGCCATTGACGAACAAAATTCCCCAACTTAACTTTATTAGAAAATGTTTAATTCACCAGCAATCTGTCACAAAAACTGTACAATACAACTATAAATTAAATAAATAAAGGAATGGTAGCAAAAACCCTACCCTAAATGTAGATAAGTGAGAACATCAATTGAATTTAAGTTTAGGGTTTCTTACATAGAAAATTAATAAGATTACTAACTTAATTCCTCATGAAATTGAGAACAGAAAACACCAATCCTTAAATTGAAAACAAAACTACAACTAATCAAATCTTTCGCGCCAACAAAATGTTTTAGTAATTTAGAGTTTTGATTAGCTAGGGTTTTTGCAAAAATTAAAAAGGCGCGCTAAAACAGGGATAACGGGTTCGGTTTCGGGTTAGTGGATTGGGTTGGGCGGGCATGTGCCATGTGATAACTAAGAAGATAAACATTACCTAACTTCCAATCCTATCCAATCAATTCCAAAAAAAATGAAAGAATGTGACTTTTTCAAACAGTCGCCGCATTTTTGCCACGTGTAAAATAAATTTCTATAAAAATACACGTGGACCACGTTCTCGTAAGCAATTTGTACTATAGAGTCTAGAGTAATCTTGATTTCCCGACCAGTATCCAATATCATTTTCTCTTTCTTCTTCTTCTCGACCTCTAAAACAAACTAAAACTACCTTTATAATAAATTCAAAATACCTATTTTATTTTTATTTTTGTTTTTCTAGAAGAACACCAAAAGAAGATTTGGATTTATTTTTACACGACAGATTTCGTGAAGCTAAATTAAGTAAAAGTAAAACAAAAGAAAAAAAAAAAAAAAAAACTGATTATTGTTGACAGCTTTTATTTTCTTGTATCTTCTTCTATAAATTTGAATTCTTATTGATTTTTTTTCTTAGTTCTCTCTGCCTGCCTCTGGTTCTAAAAGCAAGGTAAAACTTCCATCTAAATGACGACAACAACGACGGTGATTTCATCATCATTGTTATCATCTTCATCTTCATCATCACCATTGTTACTTACATCAGGAGCAAGTGGACGTGTTAATGCATTAATTTCATTAAGAACTTTAAAGAATTTGCTTTTGTTTATAAAAGCTTTTCTTTTTTTTATATTGTTCTTTCCTTTTCAATTAGGACGTTGTAGTAATAATACTTCATCTTCTACAACCAACACCAAACGATCTTCTTCTTCTTCTTCTTCTTGTTCTTCAGAAAAAAAGTCATCTTGTAACAAAGAACAACAGACAAAAAGTAATTCTAGTGGTGGTGGTGGTGGAGCTATGGTAATTGTTCCTCTTCCACAACCAAAGAAGGTGGCAGATGCCGTGGTGGTTTCAGGGAATTTAGATGTGGCTACAAGAAGAGCAATTGCTATCAAAAGAGCTACTATTGATGATGATAATGATGAAAATAGTTCAATTAGAGAAGTTTCATTATTCCGTACAGCTCGAGGCGACACCCTCTTCACTCAGTCATGGACACCACCAATTTCCATTAAAATCAGGTAAGATTTTGTTTATAATTTCATTTTTTTTTTTTAAAAAAAAAAAAAATTAATTAAGGTATAATTTTTATTAAAATTTATCAAAATTTGATGATCATGGTAGGGATGATGCCGTTAGTTACAGTTAATTTTAATAAGTTTAGAGCCTTTCCTTTCAATTGATTTTGGTCCACAAAAAGAAATCAATAATTAAATTATGCGGCGACCACCACCGTTGTTGTTTCTGTCATTGATGGTTTATAGGAATTGGAAAGCGACATTGCATTGGGCAACTAATAAGGATAAATGGAATTATTCTGTTTAAACATTGGCATTGCCTCCATACCTTCCAGGTTTAATTTGGTTGTCTTGTATTTTTTCCACCAATCGAAATTTAATAATTTTTTTCTTCTTTTCAAATAATCGAATTGGGACCACTTTCTCTGGTATCAAATCAATTATATGGTTTATTCTCCCTCTTTAGTTCATATTCATTCTTTCTTATGCAACTGATAACACCCTTTTCCTAGTAAAATGAAAAAATCGGGAGGGTCCACCTTGGGATAAAAAATCAGGTCACTGTTAATCTGTTATCCTCATCCAATAATTTCCCTGAGGCCTGAGCTGCTGTGACTTTATGTTATTCTCCACTGTCAGTGTGGCACATTTTTCCAGTCGGCACGAAATCTGAGAGAATATATATAATTGATACTCCAGTAATATTATTATAATTGTCAGTGAAGAAAAAACATTTGTACTCCAGATAATTTCTGCATTATCTTGTTGCCATGCTGCTCCATAATCAATTTTATGCCTTTTGCCATAAGTTCTGTGAAAGTCAGAAAAATCAGAAACATATACATGGTTTGTTTTCCTTTAGATGTTGATATGGGTAACACCCACGGAGGGTCCCTTGGCTTGTTTCTGGTTCCCATTTTCCCTTCCTTTTGTTTTCATTACATAAATCCCAAGCTTTTTTATATAGAAAGGTGTACTGGGTCTCTTGGGCATAATTTTTATTGTTCCGTTCATGTGCTAGTTGTTGCAAATTTAAGGAAATCTGGTTATTGTTATTCGTGTTACACATTCATAGATCTTGAACCCCCTCTCCTTTCTCTCTTATTTTACCACTCTAATAAACTAACGAATTTTGTAAGAACTTATGTCTACAATTGAACTATGTTGAGCAAACTTGTAACGTGTTCGTATTGTTTCTCCATAAATATGTCGATTCTTCTGCTTGCAGTGACTTCATCACGTCATTTCTTCCTTATTGCCTGCGGGCCGTGCACTCTATTGTAGAAGTAAGAAGATGGATTTATTTATCGTAGTTATCCTATTAGAATGCTGAAAATGTTATCTTTGAATAATTGTTGCATTTCTCATGTGTTTGTCTGTGTCTACAAGCCTTTAACCATGGCCATCTGCAGATAATCAGTACACACAGTTCCAATGGCCATATTAGTAGGTTCAAAGTCTGTGATCCCCCAAAGTTGTATGTAATGAAATTTTTATGTGCAGAAAAGAATAAATAAATGCCTCTAATATTTTTATGTACTGGATGGACTTCATAGAGCTCGACCTCCCTGAGACTGAGTCGATTGTGAGTACATTTCCAAGATGTCGAAGAATTGATATCTTCTCGACTTCCGTAATTGTTGACCAGCAGGGTCCTTACTGTGATGTTATGTCACTGTGGGTCTTGGTTTAACTTTAGTTTTCTTGTTCTCGTATAATATTATTGACATGAGGGATTAGTATAGATACTAAAACAGAGTAAGGAGACTATGTTTGATCCTTGGAAGTGTCAAAACAGAAAGATGTAAAAATTGAAATTGGAGAATTCTTTTTTTCCTTACTTTAGTCGGAAACTCATTATAATTGTTCACCCAGCTCTTCCCACAATCAGCTATAACTTAGTTGCTTAGACACACTGTTGAAAGAAATGTGAGAGTCCTTGAACCCTAACAGAGATTTTTACTAGCTAGCAAAATGCTACACTGTTGGCATTTGCTATATGACCGAGAGCCCTGGTGTTTGGATGTAGGCAATCCAAACATAGATTCTCTATTAGCACTAGGAAACTGTGGCATCTTCACTAGTATTTGAGCTCCTTTCAAAATAGAATGATAGCTTGATTGAGACAGGAAATAGAAGCTTCTTGACTTGTCAATCCCCACCCCAATCTGCTCTTACTACTGCATTTGGTAGTTGAGTCTTTCTACTCTCCAATCTGCTCTTACTACTGCTCTTCGTAGTGCCCCGATGCGCAGTAGCGTTCCAAATCAGGCACTTTTACTCCTATTCCTTCTCTGCACAGGATAGTATGGGTTATCTTGATATATCAAGCATATGACTCTGGTACTTAAACTACCTTCAATTTCTTGAGATACTTCTCATGATCTGTCTGTCTTTGTGACTAAGTAAGCAAAATAATGATACTGATCTCTTGGAGGTATCTTTCGACCTTTAACTCTAACCACCACATAAGTCTTTGTTAACCTGGCTGAAGATATTTATTTATCCAAACTCTAGAATTTACAGGCACCACTTCTTCCCTTCTCTTCACATTTCCATTTCTCTTCATCTAGTCTTTTTAACTAACTACACTTCAGTTGGGTGTAAAACTCATCCAAGACTTTTGCAAGTTGGATTCATGCATGTTTGACTACATTAATAAATCAGGAAAAGTAAAATACTTCCATCATTTTCTGTAGGTAATTTTGGATAAGCATTCTGTAACATTGTGATCCTATCGTCAAGTATATCCCAAGCCAAATTTTGGTTTCCAGATTTGTCTTCTTTTTTAGTGACACTGTCAATAATTCATAAGGTCTTGTTTATTATGTTAATGGAGTTGGATTTGAGTGATGGATTTCTTTCTTCTGTATTATGTTGTGTATTTTGTCAATATCTTTTTCATCTTTCTCACTGGTCCAGAAATGTTGTTTACGCATTCTAATATTGATACCTGATGTATATATTGTGAAGGGGAGTGGTGGTTCTGTTACATGGACTGAACGAGCACAGGTAGATATCTGCAACATCTATGATGTTATAACTTTGTGGTGCTTGAGCTATATATAATTATATTTTTCTTGTGCGAAACAGTGGGAGATACAATGATTTCGCCAAGAAACTTAATGCAAATGGATTTAAAGTTTACGGGATGGACTGGATCGGTAAGTTAGAAGCAACTATACACAACCATTTCCTGCTATGGTCCTGTTTTGCTAGTAGCAAGCTATTTTATGTGTTACTTGAATTTGTGTCGTGGCTACATACCTATGTTATATTAGTGGAGTATTGGAACTTTTAGCAGGTGCATTTTCCTAAACGAATATCTCTAGGAAGGGTTGTAGATTCTATTGACCACATATTGGGTGGGTGACTCGGTGTCGTTCATGGATTTTACGGTTATAGTCCTCCATGCATTATAGATTACTCTGGCCACTGATTGGGTGATATTCAGCTCATTCAGAGTACCTTGTGCATGCAAGTCATGCACATGGGGGCATTGACAGACTCTAATTTTATCTAGTTTATGGCTTTATTTGTCTAGCTGATTTTGAGAAGCTGTTGTGTGAGTTTGATTTGAGTCTTGGATGTTCATGCCTCTTCATAACAATCATTTTTTTTTCTGTTTAGGACATGGAGGAAGTGATGGGCTGCATGGATATGTTCACTCTCTTGATTATGCTGTCAATGATATGGTAAAAATTTTCATCAAAACGGCAAAACTTATTCACTTAAATTGTTACAGAGTAACTAAACAATGTCCATGTCTTATTAAATTTGCAGAAAGCCTTTATTGAAAAGATAGCAATGGAAAATGGAGGACTTCCATGTTTTTGCTTTGGGCACTCAACTGGTGGAGCAATTATCTTAAAGGTGAGATAACTGAATGCCCTTACAGAATTTATATGTTAGTTTTAATACACATTCAGACCGTCTAAATTGTTCTCTGTTTTTCTTATTTTCCAAATCAAGTCAATACTGGATCCAAAGATACAAGCTCTAGTCAAAGGTGTGGTGTTAACATCACCTGCTGTACGAGTTCAGCCATCACATCCAATCTTTGGGGTAAGTGTTTGTCACCACCTTATCTAATTTTTTTCTGATATTATGCTGCATGGATCAAGATTTTTAGCATAGCTAGGTGTCGCTACATATGAGGGGAAGAGTCAAACTGAAAAGGTATCTGTAGATCAGTTTCTTGATATGTAGCGTAAGCTTGTAAAGATGGCAATTTCTTATATGTTAGCTAATATGCAAACTGTCACTATACATCACACACTTCCCTACGAGATTTCTGGTAATTACTGCAAAGTTCGTAAATTTAGATATATCCTGTATGGTTTCAGGTACTTGCACCAGTTGTCTCCTTTTTATTACCAACATATCAGTTTACAGCTGCAAACAAGAATGGAACAATTGTTTCTCGAGACCCGGAGGCTCTAATTGCCAAGTATTCTGATCCACTAGTGTACACTGGTTCCATTAGGGTTAGGACTGGTTACGAAATTTTATGCATCTCAGCCTACTTGCAGCAGAACTTGAGCAGACTAACTACCCCCTTCCTGGTTCTCCATGGCACTGCTGATGCTGTAACTGACCCAGATGCTTCTGTAAAATTGCATGAAAAGGCATCATCAACTGACAAAAGCATCAAACTCTACAAAGGTTTATTACATGATCTCCTCTTTGAACCTGAACGTGAAGTAGTTGCCAAGGATATCACTGAATGGTTGGATTCTAGAGTGTAGGATGATGAATTCAAGAATAGAAGTTTTAAATGTTGTAACAAAAGGGGATCCTGTCGTTGGAAAGCAAAAGTGAAAAAAAATGGCAGGACCATATTGTGGCAAGCACATTTTATGAACTGCCACCGGTGTTGTCTGTCAAACTTTGCTAGTAAGTAGTAACCCCATAGTGCTGTTTCATTTTTGGGATTTGTATTCAGTAAAGTACTTCGTCTGTGGTATTACTTGCAAGAAACTGATATGTAGAAAGATGTTTAATAGAAAGGTACTGCTTCCAGTTTTTTAGTACTCCTTGGCATCTTCACTTAGTACAAAAATCCTTGTTACGCAAGGGAACATATAATTGTTGATAAACTGTCACATGAAGTAGCGGATTACATATATGAAGTAGCGGATTATTGAGAGTATAAGGGTGGTTTGGTAATTCTCATATTAGGGTTTATAATTAGGGTTTAGTAGGTCTTTATATAAAGGCAATCTTGCCTCTTTATTTGTAACAATGCATTATGAAAATATTATTTCGCTTCTCTACATGGTATCACAGCTAATAGGTTAGATCTTGGGTTTAAGAAAAAAAATGATCTCAAAAGTTGCAGAATTTCTGCTCAGTTTTGTTTTGTTGATCGGATTGAAACTCTTTTTGTTTTCTGATCGTCCTGAAATTTTTACAGATTGTCAAGATCATTATGGTGAACATGATACGAAATTTTCATAACAATCCAACGGTTGGATGTTGATATATTTATAGAATCGTGTCACTATTCATTATCGGGTTTTTCTGTTTCTGTCAGTTTTCGTTGATTATTTTGATTGGTTATAAATTCCTTACTCTTTAATATTTCAAATTTCACTCTCGCATTCATACTCCTTCCGTTGTTATTCAATGTTGATTATTGATGATATAATTTGAATGTTCAAATCTCGTTCTTTTTGTTCAAATCACAATTTCTTATTCATTTGTTCAAATTTGTTTGTTTGAACAATATTCTTGTTGGTCAAGTTTTTCATCATCGTTGCCCCAATTGTTTGCTTTCGTTTCTCGAAAAGCAATTTTCTTATGTCATAGTTAGTATACTATTGGTCGTTTTTGTTCCCTACACATCTACTTGTTTGTTTTGCCCATAATGGGCTCTTTTTCGGGTTTCGGTCATGCCATAACCGATTTTCTTGTTGTTGTTGTTGTTGTTTTGGAGCCTCTTTTGTCGTTATTGGGTGCTCATTTGAAGATGATGCATGCGGCTGAAGTTTGGAAATTGAGATTTGTGGGAGTGTTGAATTTGTTATTCTTGAGATATATGTATTTGCAAGCCTGAAATATACAAAGACTGTATATTTCGGCTTGAGGGGGAGTATTGAGAGTATAAGGGTGGTTTGGTAATTCCCATATTAGGGTTTATAATTAGGGTTTAGTAGGTCTTTATATAAAGGCAATCTTGCCTCTTTATTTGTAACAATGCATTATGATAATATTATTCTACTTCTCTACGCGGATTTTGCAGCGGATTTTGCTATGCACACAACCTCCATCATCCATTTATCGACATGATATGGATCTAGGGTTACAGAATGCTAAACCTGTTGGACCACAATAAAGATGATCTGTTAAGATTGCCTTGCAATTTACATATCAAAATGACTGACTGAAAGTGAATTGGCCACCTACTGGAAAATGATCATAAACATATTTTGTGAGGATTGGAAAGTAGGGTCATTCACGAGATAGTGTACTATTACTCATGCTAAAGCTATTGATAAAACAAATAAACAGAGAATATGAATTATGGGTCATGTTCCAATAATGGAGATAAGAGTGGTTGAGCTGATAACAATTTGCATTATGATAAAGTGCTTAGTTTATTAATAAAACTTATGAGGACCCAGAAAGATCAATCATATCTCGTGAGTGAGCAAAAGATTTACTTGTTTTTGTTGGCACTAAATCAACTTTACTCTCTTTTTGCAAAAAAAGCATTTCCAAATCACAAACCTGTGCTCTCTGCTCTCTTCCTACTTATTAATAGTGAAACCAACCAAATGTAAGACTAGAACAAGTTTTTATAGTTTGGGATCTCTTTTGTTCTAGAGTGTTATTTGTGAAGTTGCAGACTTTTCAAGAAAAGGTTTTCAAGGTATGATGATATATAGCTTGCCAATTTTTAAGTAACACAGTTTTTATTCGATTTAGCACTGCAATATCCTTATCTTTTTATTTGCAGCATTCATGGAGCCAACAAGAGAAGTAGAAGCATTTTTTAAGAAGGCACTTAATAACGTGGAAACTTCGTTAGAGAATCACACTGAGGCAAATAATGCAGATCATTCTGCACAAGCACCATCCATGCCTACCCTAGTGAGACAGACAAGTGGTGTAAAGACCAACTGCCTTTGCTCTCCAACTACACATACTGGTTCATTTCGTTGCAGGCTTCATCGTTCACCTAGTCTTTCACGCACAAAAAGCACTGACTTAGCCACCTTTGTGGAGTCTGCCCCTAAAACTACCACTGGAGACTCGCTGAATAATTAATTAACTACAGCCGCTACGAATAATTGTTGTCTCTGTTAAAATTCAAATCTGGTTGTATAAACCCATGTCCCTTAATAATAGTTTTGTTACCATTCACTCCCTCCATCCTTCTTATTTGTTCCCTACCTATGCATCATCCATGTTCAAATCCGTTTCTTTAATTTGTCAGACGAGTTATTTTATCTCTTATATGAATTAACTTTTTCTTGTTTTCCTATTGCCAAAAAAATGATTCTTTGCTGTAATTAATGTGTAATGTGCATGTAGGGAAATGTGGGCATATGACATATATCTTGTCGCTCGGGACTTTTAGGTCTTTGTTGTAGGTACTAGTCTACTAGATATATACTAAAAAATGCGGGGAGTCCCTGTACATAATAGGAAAACAGGCCTCAACCCAGGGGCCAACTCTTCTGTGGATTGTTATTGTCAATTTACAGCATTTCAGAGGGATAAGCCGTATTTCTTCCTGGTCAGTGGTTAATTTTTCTTCCTCTTGGCCTTTGATCATGCTTTTCAACAACAGAGGTACGTATACACTTATCTGACATATACATTACAAATAATAACAATACAGTATCATTATCGGTTGTCCATCCTTGCGTGCATCTTTGGGTGTGCGAACCCAGCACCAGACCACACCCTTCTTCAATTCTTAGGTGTGCAGTACTAGATGTAGAAATTAAGTACTTTTAACACCTCCAACAAACGTGCTTTATAGTTTATAATACTATAAAAGGCACTAACAAGTTCCAACTGATTGTCGTATTTCAGTTAGGAACATACAGTACTAGCTTTTTAGCCCGTCCGTTGGACGGGGAGCTTGAAATAATCATTTAATAAAAAAATTTGTTTTTTTTTTTTAAATTTGTCTCAATTTTAGATTCTAAAGTATTCCTGAAAAAATGCAATTGTTCCGAAGTTCCCTACACAGGTGCCATGGGCCTGTGGGCTGTGGCCGTGAAGATCGAAGATTACTGATAGACTACTGTAAGATGAAGTGGGTTTGGACGAAGCAAATGACACAAAAGAATATAAGAAGCAGTTTGAAGATTGTGGAGGTGAATAAAAGAAGCAGTGATGCTGAATCGCATAAAAGAGTTCCGCTTTCGAGCAACAAATCTAACTTCATAATAACCACAGTGGACTTGATAATCACAATAAGTCTAAAAGAATTTCCTAATGCTTGAAAGAATAAACTGGCTTTGCTGGACTTCCTAATCACAACTCATTCTCAAAGCTCCGTCTATCAGTTCCAAGGTGAAAGTTTAAGGGACCTCCAGCTCAACATTAAGTTACTGGCGGTTGAAAATGCTATTGATTCTTCCCACCATTTTTTTATATTAATAAATCCATTTAAATACTGACTGTTTCAATTTTTTGCAAGTTCTCTTAGCTTCCTGTTACATTTGAGTTTTGTGTTGCTCTAACCTCATAATCTGTCCTTTAAAATGACCACAAATCTGATCTAAACAAAGTCAGGAAGGAAAAATTATCGAAGAACATCATCTCTATTATTAATACTGAATGCGGTTGACATCAAGATATTCAAAAAATAAAATATTACAATGTATTTCATAGATTACACTTGTAAAGTACATTCGCATTGCAGAAAACAGAAAGAAGCCGCTCTGCGCGCAGATCCAATCACCCCTGGAAGACTGCCCCATTGTATTGGTCGTTATAGCTGCACCGTTTTCCTCCGCCTTATTAACAGGTCTGAGAATATGAGTTTTTCTCGTTCCTTAATACTATCCGTTCCATTGGTAACCATGCCCAAACTGTTGCCTTGATCCTCTTAGTTGCTTTGGCAAACGTAAACTCTTCTTCGCTGGAAATGGCTTCATTCCTCATGGATCAGGTCACCCATATCACCATGTACAGTAAAACTGGCCATAGGAACTTGTCTATAGGGCGCGGTCTGGTCGTCTCAACCATTCAGCATCTCTGCAAAAGTTTCTTTACTGATTCTTTCACCACTATACATCTGCAAGAAAGATGAATTCTGACTTCCTACACCGGTTTATATGGGAATTCATTCTCTAATCTCTCTTTTGGTTGATGATCCCTGATAATTGATAGAACATGGACTTTTGACAGTAAATTGCTTTTTCTTTGCCAAAATTAAAATGTGGAACGAAACAGGTTATATGAACATAATATACCCAAAAATAGAAATACCAAAAAGATTGTTTACGATCCAAGAATTGTAAAATAAAAAAAAAGGAAAAAAAAAGAATAGAAAAACCTATTGAGATATTGTCCCTTTCCACCAAGCTTTTGACCTGCCCTGATAATACAGGTAAAACTCCCTGCACTCACCCACAACATCCTGCACCTAAAATGCCAATGATCAAGTAGCTGGCTAAAAATGTTAGTGATAAAGCTTCTAAGTCATAAGTAATACGAATAAATTGTTATTATTAATAAGTTCAGTACGTGTTTTATATTGAAGCACTGTAATCAATCTCAACACGGTCTACCAGACGACCTTCATAGTGAAGGGCATGATCATCCAGAAAGTAGATAACAAAGGTGCATCATCCATGTCTTCAGAATTAAGTTCAATTGGTGATGGACAAATCTCCTGTAGTAGAAAATAACAAATAATTTTGGTTACTACATATTATGTATATGCGAAAGAAAATCAATAATTTTTTGGTTTGTAAATGATACCTTCTCTTTAGTTTTGTCAAAGACATATGAAGTTACGCCCCCACATGGAAGCTTTGTTTGCTTGTTATCAAGTATTTTCTGTTTCTTTAGCTCCTGCACATGAAAATATTAGGGAAATTAGTTCTAAATATCGTCTATTTACATAAAATCTGAAATTATTTTGAAGAGATCTTAGCTGACCTTTGTAACCTGTAGAGAAACATTATTGCTCTAACTTGAAGATGCATAAGTTGTAACATGTAAGGAAACATTATTGCTCTCACTTGAAGATGCATAAGTTGTAGAGTCTTATCCCCTTTCATCTTCTTGTCACCCTACATTGAAGAATATATGAGTAATTTGATTAAGATGAAATACCAAAAATCCACTAACATAACATGTACCTCAATGGGTTTGGTAAAATGCTTGGTCTCGATTTCTTCATTGACAACCCAAACTTTGGATGCTGTAAATGAGGCCACAACATCTTCATTGCATATATTGAATTTGCTTATTTTTATTTCAATAACAAATTCTAATCCAACCAGTTTATTCAATATATCCTTAACAACAGAGGTAAAATTTTAATTAAGTAAATAAGAAGGAGAAACAACTAAATAATGTATGGTAAGTGTACCATCGTATTTAAGTCAATCATTTCTGTGACAGGAAGCTTCAACAAACGTTCAGCCTTTCTATCAAAGATAGATATTGAAGCAGATTGTGCACAATCTCGAATCTCGACATGTATTTTATACCTATTAATCCAAATGATGGTTTATAATTACTATTTAATTTAATTTAAATTCGTTGATTTGGAGTTCTCTTACTTTGCAACTGGATAATCAACAAAGTTTTTGCAATTGTCACACCGATGCTTGTTGCCTCTACAAACTACTTTCTTGCGACAATCTTTGTTATTGCAAGAGAAATATATAGAAAAGCTCATAATCGTATATAACCTCATAATCGTAATAAATTGGAAAGGCAAGCATGTTATTTGTACCGAACAAAAAATGATTGATATAATATTCTCTTAGTATAAACAGCAGCAATTATAAGAAACCCAAATTTTAGTGAATCAAGCCAGTAAGAAAAAATAAAATTAGAAAGGCAAGCATCAACATGTGATTTGTAAAAACTTCTCTTTTAGTGTAAATGGAATCAAAATTATAAAGGGCCCAATTGTACTGAATCAAGTGAGTAAGGAAAAACAACTCCACGTATACATGTGAATTTTTTTTATTTTATTTTTTTTATGTATACAGCCGGAATTTAGGTATGGAAAATAAAAGGAGAAGAAAATTTGTGCCAAGATATAATAATGCCAAATCAAATAAACAAACAAATATCTAATAATTCGAACACATATGAAAGAGTAAAAGAATAACAATTGAGACTCAAACCTTTCCAAAATTAGTTGTTGTTTTTTCTGCCGGGAAGACCAATTGCAGAAGAGGAGAAGAAGAACAGAAAAGTGACGAATTCATTTGTTGTTATTTTCTTTTATAACTTTCTAAGATCGACGAATCGTTACATATGTTTATTTGGTAAAGTACGTCTGTTGGTGAAGATTTGGGATGATAACTGCCAAATAGAGAGAATCACAACCTTTGGATATGCTAACAAAAAGATGCGACGATTGGTGAAGAAGATAGAATAGTGAAGACGTTTGTACAGATGAAAATAGGGAGAGTTAGTAATTTTTGAAACATTGAAAAGATAAAATTGGAAATTTACTTTAATTTTGCTGATGTGGCTGCAAGATTATGTAATAGTTTGTAAGAATTTTTTACCCTTAGGCGTTGCGCTTTATATTAAAAGAAGAATGCAACAAGCAAAATATCACCACAAAACATAACAAGAACATTGACAACACAACATGTTGCAAAGACAATCCACTTTAACTCGGCTTTTAGCACTTTTAATGGTGCAAGGTGTACAAAACAATGATCTCAATGATAAGGTTACATGACCTTACAATCTAAGCAAACTCAAAAGTATTAATTTGAGTTCTTGCAGTTCTTGAGAGGGCAGATCATTATAATAATCAGGAAATCCTGATGCATCACAGTTTCTCTCACCCTAAGTACCTCTTCTGCGGCATGAATGATCCCCTGTAATGACAGTAATAAAGGTTGCATAATCCAAAACCTACCATGAAGACACCAGTGACAAATAAGTAAGGTAAACTACGTTGGATGTCAGATGAAACTGTTACGAACTCATTCCAATAATGGATGAAACAAAAGAGCAGGAAAATCTCATAACCTTGCACCGTATCAAATCCAGTAATGTATAAAATGCAAGTAGCTTAACAGATTTGTTATAATACGAACGAAAATGTATAATTTTATGAAAACTTAAAATCAAACCTTCATTTTGGAATTCAACAAACACGTTGATAGTATGCCTTTGTTAAATTTCCTTGGAAATGAGAAGATACCGATAGCCATTGTGAAAACAATCTGCTTGGTTACCCCGCAAAAATTTGCATGAAATTTAGCCTAATTTAATACTCTTGATAATTAGTTTTATGAACAAAATTTTTGCAAAAGTTTGGTGCTATTTCAAAAGTGCAAAAATTTTACACCTTTCTAGTAGGGGACCACCTATGATTATCTCTTGTTTATGCAAGGTTTAAGTGAGGGACCAATAGGGTTTTAAACTAAAATAGGTTGGGGACCATTCAAATCAAAGAGTAAACTTAGGAGGGACCACTCTAACTATAGATGGGTAAAGATTTGCCTTTTTTGCAGCCCAAACAAGCAGGGCCTTGATCGAGAAACCCGCTCATTTTCAGTACATAACCAGTATGTGTCATCCTGTACAAAGCTGTATATATATTCTAAATAGGAAACAATATATTTAGGATATATTTAAAATATTATGTATTTAGAATAGTGTGTTTTGGTAGACAAGAAACTAACTTGTATATAAACCCATGTTTTGGGATGAATCAATATGACAAACTGAATTAAATTGAAGTCTTTCATTCAACATGGTATCAAGAGCATGTTCGATCTTTTGAAGAATCCTTTTTTTTTGAAACTTATTGAATCTTGAATCCGCTGCGTACTACAACCCTTGAAATCAAACCATTCTTGAATCTCAAACCCAAATATCAAACATTTTCCCAAACCTAAATCTCATACCAGTTTTTCGCCTATTCTGTTTTCTAAAAATTAGTCATCTTTGTAGGCTTCTAGAAAACAGTATATTAGGATCCAACAGGTGTACTATATTTTGTTGGAAAGATCTTCAAGTCCTCTTTCCAACCCAATCAACGGTTTGCAATTTGGAGTTCTGACCAGAGAGATACACTTGTTCTAGTAAAATGTGTTGAATCTATTTTTTTTTCTGCAACAAATTTTTGCAATGGCTGGATCTGAAAACAATTCCTCGTCTACCAAAAATTATATAGCAAAGGAGAATGCAAAGGGCTTCACTGCAGACTCATGGATGAATTGGAGAGCAAACAAAGGAGTAAAGAAGTTGGAATTGGAGACGGACTGCAAAGTCGTTGCAGACTACATGCAAAATCAACCATTGAACAACTCATGGATGAGAGAAATAATTTTAAACTCAGCCTTCTCCTTGTATCACCTTTTTGAAAACATTTCAGTTGTTTTTTGCTCTAGGAATAGTAATTTTGCGGCTCATATTCTATCTAGGAAGACAAATATTAGCCTCCTAGTTGTTATATCTTATACTTTTGTACCTTCGTGGCTTTCTAAACAGTTGCACCTAAACAAAATAATTTGTAATATGCCTAACGACTAAAAACTATTTCATTTACAAATTGTGTGGGTGTGATTAATATCAATCAAACAAAAAAGTATGTAGTTTTTATAGAATTTTCCGGATTTTGGGGGGAGACAAAAATAAAATTGATAGGGTATGGATTGGGTTTTTTTTTGCAGGTGGTTTATAAGGAAGTATAGAAGATGTTGGAAAACATATAAGTGCAATGGTAACGGACTTTCATTATAAACACTATGTGAATATGCACGCACAGGCGTGCAGGTAGTAGTTGGGGTTATATAAGAAAAGTGGGTGGGGTGCAGGTGATAGAATCTGAAGTAAGGGTGGGTCTACTATACACGTGGCAGCAACAAAAGATATTAATGTTTTTTAATTTGTTCGTAAGAAATAAATTTGAAAAACAGAATTCTGAATTTTCGGAGTCGAACCAAAAATACCTTAAGTGTCCATATTTTATTAGATATCGATCGGGCTTTCACTGTTACTAATAGCAGGCCGCTTTATAAGTAGTAAAGATGTGCACGTGCAATTGAGGTTGGTAATGGTTATATGTCAGACCTAAATATTAAAAAAAAGAAGAATATCAATCATCATAGATGATTTCAACAAATGAAACTTAATAAATTGTAGAGGATTAAACATGCAAGAAATATAATAGGTGAAATTAAGGAAGGTAGAATTAGATAGTAAGAATTTAACAGAAATTAGAGTCAAACCAAAAGCTCTCTTGGCCCTTGCTTGTTAATATTTAATTGGCTGTTGATTGGGCTTTCACTATAGATAGCTACAGATTAATTTTTTAACAAAGAAACAGTTTTTCCGTTTTTCGAAAATCTCCAAGTACACAACACGTTACAACGAGGCATCTTTAATCTCTACACTCTCTCCGTCAGTCTGTCTAATTTCCCTTGGAAGGTGTGTGACGTGTGAGAAGAAAGAAAGTAAGCAGTTTGATTCCTAATTATATTACTTATCAACGAAGCAAAGAAAGAAAGAAAGAAACTAGATCCAGTCCTAATTAAGTTTGGTTCAGTGGAAATGTGGAATCCAGATTCCCGGAAAATTGATATATCTTTAGAGTTTAGATTGATTTCAGGAAAAAATATCAGAAAACAAATATCAAAACCACTTTCCATACCACATCCGACAAATCCGTCCAAGTCTGATTTGTCTCCGGTTTTACAACTCTCTTTCTCTCTCTCTCTCTCTCTCTCTCTCTCTCTCTCCTTATTATTCCGGTAACCAAACAAAGCATTCTTCACTACTGGATTTTATTTGATTTACGGCGTGTTTGAGAACTGGTACGTATGGAGTACTTGTTTATCCCTACTCTGTTTTTAAACCCTGTTACATTGGAGCAGGGGATATCAGCTACTTCTCACCTTGTTTTGTTACTCCTACTCTTGGGTTATTTGGTTAGCAAGAAGAAGAGACTCAACAACAACAATATCATTACTCCGACCAATCATCATAATGTTTTTTCTTCTTCCTTCAACTATTGCAAACAGTTTCTTATACCTGCTTTATGCCTATCACTATTAATCATTTTCTTCTGTTCAAACTACTACTATTACTATGTTTGGTCTAATGGAGATCTTGTGACTCCATTTAATTTACTAACAAAAACACTTGTTTGGGTTGCAATCTTATATTTCCAACAAGTTTATTATTCTAATGATCAGTTGAAGCTTACCATGTATTTAAGAGTTTGGTGGTGCTTATTTTTTCTTATGGCATGTTCATTCCTGGTTATAGACATTGTTTTTTACAAGTGGAATTATTATCTTTTCCTACCATTACACGTCTGGATCCCAGATGCTGTTTCTATTGGCGTGGGGTTCTACTTTTGTTTCATCCAAATGTTGTTCGGCATTGGCAATACGAAAAACAAAGAAGAAAACCCCTTCTCCTTAATTCGAGAGCCGCTTCTTTTCAATAGCACTAGTATAAGCATGGAACGAGGAGAGAATTCATGTCCTTTCTCAACTGCCAATCTTTTCAGTATCCTTACTTTTTCGTGGTTGAACCCTTTGATTGCTCTAGGTAGTCAGAAAGCAATAGACCTTCACGATGTTCCTCAACTCTCCAGTCATGATAGTGTTAATGGAATATTCCCCATATTTAGAGATAAACTTATTGGTTACTCCTATAATAATAATACTAGTAGTAGTGGTGCTTCGGGTATTGGCAAAATATCAAATCTTGTACTTGTCAAGGCATTGCTTCTGTCAACTTGGAGGAACATACTATGGACAGCTTTATTGTCATTTCTGTACATCTCCGCTTCTTTTGTTGGCCCGTACCTTATTGATTTTTTTGTTCAATATCTCAATGGTCCTCAAAAATTCAAAAGTGAAGGGTATGTTTTAGTTTCTGCATTTATTTTATCCAAGATTGTTCAGTCCCTCTCACAGAGGCATTCATCATTTAAGTTGGAACAGATTCGTATTAGAGCCCAAGAAGCCTTAGTTGCAACGATATACAACAAACTTCTTACCCTATCAAGCCAATCAAGGCAATCACATTCTAGTGGAGAGGTCATTAATTTCATGGCTATTGATGCGGGTAATGTAAGTAGTTTCAGTGAGTATCTGCATGATTGGTGGAAAGTCCCACTTCAGATCATTTTGGCATTGTTGATTTTGTATAAGAATCTCGGGTTTGCTTCACTTGCAGCACTTGTAACCACTTTATTAGTTATATCGGCAAATTTTCCACTAGGCAAACTGCAGAAGAATTTACAAGGAAAACTGATGGAGTCCAAAGATGATAGAATGAAGGCAACATCAGAAATTTTAAGGAACATGAAAATTCTTAAACTTCAAGGCTGGGAGATGAAGTTCTTGTCTAAAATAGTTGCTCTTAGGGAAAATGAAGAAGGATGGCTGAGAAAGTACATGTATGTAAGGGCTGTTGACACTTTCATATTCTTTGTAAGCCCTACAGTTGTAGCTGCTGTCACATTTGCAGCTTGTATAGTAATGGGTATCCCGTTAGAGTCAGGGAAGATCCTATCTGCGATTGCGACATTTGGAATGTTGAAAGAAGCCATTTTTGATCTCCCTCACTTAATCTCAATGCTAGCTCAAGCTAAAGTTTCCCTTGATAGGATTTCCTCATTTCTGCGCCTCGAAGATCTCCAACCTGATATTATAGTAAAGCTTCCTAGTACTTCAAAAATCGCAGTTGAGATAGACAATGGGAATTTCTCTTGGGATCTCTCTTCCTCAAATACTCCTATATTGAAAGATGTCAAGTTCCAAGTGTTTCGTGGCATGAGGGTAGGTGTATGTGGCACAGTTGGCTCAGGAAAGTCGAGTTTGCTTTCTTGCATCTTGGGCGAAATGGTTAAGTTATCAGGTGACATTAAGTTATGCGGAACAAAGGCATATGTTTCTCAGTCACCCTGGATACAAAGTGGAAAAATTGAAGAGAACATATTATTTGGTAAGGTGATGGACAAAGAAAGATATGAAAGGGTTATTGAAGCATGTTCATTGAAAAGGGACCTTGAAATGTTGCCTTTTGGAGATCAAACCATTATAGGGGAGAGAGGAATTAACTTAAGTGGAGGTCAGAAGCAAAGAATACAGATTGCAAGAGCTTTATATCAAGATGCTGACTTATATCTGTTGGATGACCCTTTTAGTGCATTGGATGCTCACACTGGAATGCACCTGTATAAGGTATGATTACATTATACTCATGCGTGTTCTGCGACACAATTCTAAATTACTTTTTAAAACGTACACCCAAAACTATTTTATTTTCTTTATAAATTAAAATTTACATCATGGTGCGCCTTAACTTATTATAGGAATCTGCGAATGAGCCTGTGGCTCAATGGTAGCACCCCTCTCACAAAGTGGAGAGGTCGTGGGTTCGAAACACGTCAACAGCGGATTGTTGATATAAGTTTCCACACGTAATTTAAAAGGGGTAGGGGTCCCCACAACCTCGCTTGCCAATCAAAAAAAAAAAAAACTTATTATAGGAATCGGGTATTTAGATTTGACTTATGGTGCACCTTAAATAAAGGCTGCTCTGAACCATTTTCTGTTAGAGTCAAGTGAAACCTCTAGAGTCTAGATAACTAGATTTGACTAATATATACACTATGGATAAGTGAAACCTCTAGGTTTGAAGTTTCAGGATCTAATTGTTTGTGAAAACACTCATCTTCTTATTGAAATATAAGCCTGTTGATCAGTTAATTAATTATTCTCCATCTTGTTCTTTATCTTGTTGGTCTGGACATTGTTTTACAGTTTCTCTGTAAATTGAGAGAGCTTATTTATGGAGCTGATCTTGAGTTGTTAAAGCCTCGCACTTCAATTAGTTTTGAACAGAGGCCATAGTTAGAAGGTCGCGGATTGATATAATTCTATGTAGGTTTTCCTAGTAAGTTAGTGATATATAGAGGTAAATTTTTTCTTTTTGAGTCACAACATTTCTAGAGGAAATACTTGGTCGATGAACTACTTCACACTCTAAATATGTGCTCACTTCAATGTAAAATAATATAGACCTTACTTTGGACTATCGTGAAAGCCAAAATTTCACTGGTTGGACTGTCTGTTTTGTGAAATCCTTGGTAGGATTGTTTAAATTCCTCATTTTTGTCACCATTAAAGGTGAAAACATGATTGACAATAAGGCAATAAGATTATGTTGGGCTAAATGGAATTCTTGTATCTGGTATTTCAAACTATGTTGAACCTATTATTTGCCAGACTGGTTTGCGTGCAAGAAAAATTAAACGTGTTGAATAGGCTTTGAATGAGAATCATGGATATCCTAGATTACATAAAAAGGATTATGTTTTTTCTTGCCTTCTATAAACAGTCTGCTGTTATAAAAATAATTAAACAGTCTGTTTCTCTTATCACTTGCTGACTTTTAATATGTGTGATGTGCATTGCAGGAGTGCCTACATAGGTTTTTGGATTTAAGAACGGTGATTTACACTACAAATCAAGTAGAGT
Organism: Aquilegia eximia; assembly: GCA_023053565.1. Classification (NCBI taxonomy): domain Eukaryota; kingdom Viridiplantae; phylum Streptophyta; class Magnoliopsida; order Ranunculales; family Ranunculaceae; genus Aquilegia; species Aquilegia eximia. The sequence goes on from JALIGU010000002.1 coordinate 12,520,571, forward strand.
TTTTACCTTCTGCTGACCTTATCTTGGTAAGACAGGATTTTTGTTTCCATGATCTTCACAAAACTATTACAATCCTGATCAGCGGGTGCTAACTAACCCCGTCTGGTGGTGTATAAACATGAAAACAACAACAACAAACAGTATACAAGTTACATGCCCTATTTCAAGAACTTCAAACCCAGTAGAACAATTGTGAAGCCCAACTTTGATGTGCTGCAGCTGCTACAAAAATCATCTTGAAATATCACCCCATAACCCGTCGCAGCTGCTGAAACCCTTGATACTTCACTACCATGCTGTTATGATCCAAACCACACTTCAGAAACTTTGTCACCTGCTGCTGACCTTCCCCGTCTGCTGTTCCTGTCAGACCTTTATGCTCTTACCATTTCTCTACCATGATTTCTCCCCAGTCCATTAACATATCAGAAAATGTATTGTCTTTCGTTAACTCCATGCTCCTTGGCTTGATGTTCATCCAAGCCCAGATTGTTCCCTTCACTTGCTTGATAAATCTCTTTCCCCTGAAAATGGCATTATTCCTAAATGTCCATAGGCACCAGATAATGGTGTAAGGCTGTGGCTCCCATATAACTAAGATCAATACCTCTAGTGTTAAAGGGAGGCCATCTTTCTATAAGATCTTGAACAGACAACCAGGTCCTCAGAAGATTTTCTTGCTGCTGAATATGCTCCAATTACTTCCACCCATATGCTTTTAGCAAAATTGTAATTAACTAATTCACTGAATGATTATACATTGTTGGCAGGTATTAAGAGATGGGAGGATCACACAATCAGGCAAGTATAATGAGATTCTCACACCAGGAACAGATTTTATGGAGCTCGTGGGTGCACATAAGAAGGCTCTACTGAGCTACAGGAACTCATTAGCAGAGACAGGTGCACTAGCTTCTGAGACCGTAAAGAAATTTGATCAGGAAAAGGGTAATGCAGAAGAAGATAAGAAGCAAATGTGTGATAACACTAGTAGTATAGATGAAGAACTACTTGAGAATCAAGCACAAATTGTTCAAGATGAGGAGCGAGAAAAAGGACGAGTTGGTATTAAGGTGTACATGAATTATATTACTACAGCATATAAAGGAACACTTGTGCCAGTCATACTGTTACTCCAAATTGTAGCTCAAATACTTCAGATTGGAAGCGATTACTGGATAGCTAGATTTACTCCTGTCTCCAGGGATGTTAAGTCTCCTGTTGAAGCTTCTACTATCATATTTGTCTATACTGGCTTAGCTTTGGGAAGTTGCATTTTTGTGTTTGGGAGAGCGATAGCTATTGGAACAGTTGGGTACAAGACAGCCACAATACTCTTCAAAAGAATGCATATGTCCATCTTTCGGGCTCCAATGTCGTTCTTTGATGCCACGCCAAGTGGGCGGATACTAAATAGAGTAAGTTAAAACATACACATACTTTTTTCTTATAGCAACTCTTAATAATGCAAGTTGGATTAACTATAGTGTTGAATATTTTTTAATGTTTTTGTTTTTTGTTCTGGGGTAGTACCAAATTTTCATTTTTGACTGATGGATTGGGTGCAGCATTTTTACTTAATGGATTTGAAAATGCTATATAATATGATTTCTTATCTAGATGTTCAAGGTTTATTTACTATTTTATTCTCAGGCTTCCAGCGATCAGAGTGAACTAGACTACGACATTCCACTTGCAATGGGCGGCTTAGCTATGAACGCAATAAGACTCATTGGTGTTATTGTAGTAATGGCACATGGGGGATGGCAAGTCGTCATAATATATGTTCCAGTGGTTGTGGCATGCATTTCATATCAGGTAATTACATCCCACTTTCACTTCCTCAAAGATATGTTTATTTTTTGAATTGCACCTTGTTTTAACAAGCTCCTCCTCGGTATGTTTTACTGAATAATGTCAAGATGCGATTTTTAGTGCACATTTTCTTTTGCTGTAAAGTTGAGACTTGAGAATTTGTATTGAATGATGTAAAATGTTACAAATAACAGTGGTGAAAGATGACAGACCATCCAATTAGAAGCAAGAGAAGCAACATAAGTACACCCTATTCGAATCTATAATACATCTGAACGGGTATTTCCATCCGTTGGATGAAATCTGGTCTTCCATCATTCCAATGCTTCTCTCCTTTAGCCGGCTTGATCAGCACTGAATTTAGCTTCATTGTAATTATGTGTAATTCTAAGCTCTTAGAGTTGCTTGCGCACTCTGCACCATCGGCTTCTAATATCCCATGGCACCTTTTGCTCTTTAAAAGCTTGCACTGCAACTTGTGCAGATTCAATCCATAGTTTTTCCTATTTTCTCAACACTGCAATCTCCATAGCCCTTACTACTCCCTGGCTTTCTGCATCATGATTGGTGACTACTACAAGTCCCATTTCATCTACTCCAATAACATCAGCCTTATCATTTCTGAAGACCAACCCAATGCCACCATTTCCTGGGTGGGTTGCCAAAAGCTGAACCATCACAAGTCACCTTCGCCCATCCATCGTCTGGTGGTCTCCATGAGACTTCTTTGACTTTATCTGCCATTTTGGTCTGCACTTCACTTTTACGTTCCTTGAGTAAGCACATATTAACACATGTTATCATTTCAAAATCTCAAGATATTGAGCACATGTTAACACACTAACAATCCTTTCAAAAAGGAGACATGAAAAATATTCGCATTTAATTATTGCTTAATCTTTTCAGATCCAAATATTCACCAAATAGGAAGTAAAGTATGGTAATAACGTTTATTTGAACTTTGTTTTAAGAGCTCCAGATATTAATGGAACTGCAAATAGGAAGTCCAAATGAATTGTGTAGCTTTGTCCTTCAAAGGGACTAACTATGCTTACCTATGCCTGATTGGGTATACTGCAAAATAATGTAGCTACATATATGAATAGGTTAATATTTGAAGTAGAGAGTAATGTTGGGGAGGAGGGGAGGGATGAGGAGGCAGCGTGTGTGTGTATGTTTTGTTAACTTGGTTGCTACATTTAGAGCTTGGTCAGCTTACCCATGCCTGATTTAGTATAATGTAGAGGCATATATAAGTTGGTTAATATTTGAACCAGAGAGATGTTGGGGAGAGAGGTGTCTTTTATTTTTGTTGCTACAAGTTACAGCAGAGGTCATCCAAATAACAACATCATCTCCCCCCTCTAATCTATTGTTCAATACCATGGAAGGTTTTAATCGCATGAGACCCACTTCCTGCATTGTCTACCCCTGAGGATTGTCCATTTAAATTTACCCACACACAAGCACAAATACTTTTATTGCTAGGTGTCTTTAATCATATTAAACGGAAGTTCTTCATTTTGGTTGTACAATTATGCTGTCATGAAGTACAATATTCTTCTTCTTCTTCCAGCAATACTACGTACCTGCTGCACGGGAACTAGTACGATTGACTGGAGTATGCAATGCCCCAGTGAAACAACACTTCACTGAATCTATCGCAGGATTAACAACTATCAAGAGCTTTGATCAGGAATCAAGATTCATGGACACAAACATGAAATTGATAGACAGCTGTTCACGGCCTGAATTTTATTCCATGGGTGCAAATGAGTGGTTAGGTTTTCGCTTGGATGTGCTATCATCATTGACGTTTGCCTTGACTTTAGTTTTCTTAGTCTCTATCCCTCAAGGGGTAATTGAACCTGGTAAGATGATATTTTAACTGGTATATGATATACTTATAGCAATATCTAATTTCTCTTAAATTTTATTAATGTCTATACCTGAGGTGGAGGGAGGTTGGTAGGTACTTCATCCTCGAAAATAAAATTGAGCTGTATTATTATGTTACATACATGCCTTTACAATTCAGAATCTCCATACCCCTTTCTTGCACTTCATTCTTTAGTTTTGAATTGCATGCCATGGTGTTTGTAATTAATTCAGATGACTTCACCTAATCCTACAACTTATATATTGCTTTTATTGGTTTTGTAGCCACTGCGGGGTTAGCAGTGACATATGGACTTAACTTGAACACTGTACAAGCATTTGTAATATGGCTTTTAGGCACTCTTGAGAGTGATATTATAGCTTATGAGCGAATTCTTCAGTACACATCTATTCCTGGCGAAGCTCCTCTTGTAATAGACACACACAGGCCAGACCCTAACTGGCCTTCAGGTGGAGAAGTTGTTATCCGCAATCTACAGGTAAGCAATTAAACTCAGCTCGTCTTTTGAAACTAAAATTTTTATGCATTTTGTTGGGGTTATGGTGGAAATGTTCTGTTTATCACCCTCCCCCCAAAAGGGGAACCATCTGCTCGTACTTGTTGTAATATTGTATAAGTTCCCGGCTGCCAGTGCCACTCCACTCATTGCCAAGTGGTTTTGAGTTGGATGCTCAACATTTAACATTAACTGTTGTCGAAACTTGAAAAAGCCTACAATCTTCAATTTAGTTAGAATCATCGTGATCTTTTAGAAATTTAGGTTACATTGTTAAATGTAATGTGATGATTGTAGGACGTAGTTATTAAAATCTACAGAAGGGAAGAAGTATTCTAACACCGAATATTGATATTCAATCAAGGCAAGAGGTTTGCTTTTTCTGGTGCCGAGTGATTTTGTTCAAATATAACTATGCTAATGGACAGGGACAGTGTGAAGGTTATACCGATCATTGTAGAAGATGAAATTTTTGGACTCCCTATAAATGACGTGAATCACAGATCACCGTGATTTGCCAAATCTGACTGCCTTTGTAGATTAATAACTTTGTTGGGAAAGATTTTTTTTTATTAGCTTTTTGTTTTGTTTATTATAAATGCATTAAGACGAAATGAGATGTTTAGAGAATATTAAGAGAAACTAAGTAGTTTCAAGTATTTACACTAAAGGGATCGTTCAAAACATCTACAGGTTAGACAAATAACAGAGTGAGATTTTAATGATTTACATTGAGATGCAATATTGTCTATGACATTTGCGTGGGGGGAAATGATCTTCAACTTGGCACTCTCATCTTGTATTGGCGCCACTTATGTTTTAATTATTAGAGAGGTTTTCCTTTTAAAGTGAGTTCCTCAATCTCTCACTGAATCAGATGTCACTAGTATAGTGTTTTGTAGATGCAAGACCTTAGTCTGTACACCAATGAACAGTAGCTTTTGGTTGGTGTCACGCATGTCTTCTCATTTTCCATTTTTTGCCCCTATTCTGCTTTAATCTATACTACTATTATAAACCTGAATAAAATTCAGAGGTAAGTCCCGGTTAATGAGAATTGAACTTTAGAATTTTGTCACCTAGTTCTGACTAAAATACCCTTTTAATCATGTTTTTTTGATAAATTTATATAATACCCTTTAAATAATGGTTTTATTGTAATTTAACTTATTATTATATATGGGCTGAATTTTTATTTATGAGCAAAATGTCCAATAATTAAATTAACAAAATACAATAAAAATAATGAAGTTACTTAATAAATAATTTTTTCATACGATTAATAAATTAGTGTAATTTGAAATATTTAATAAAATTAATAACTTAAAACTCGAATGTAATCAAACAAAACATGGATAACTTAAAATTAACTGGTGCGTAGCACCGGCTAAGGCACTAGTTCTATTGATATCCAAATAAATCTAAAAATATTGGAACCCACTGTAATAATAAAACAATTTTTGTAAGATAATTAGTGCCCGTGTCGTTTAAAAACAATTTTTTTAAAACATTAGGTCTCATTTTTGCAACATTATGTTCCAACTTTTAAAGCCTAAATTGTTATGGGTTTTCCATTTATAGTCTACCCACTATTATAGGCTTTTCAATAGTGGACTATAATTATTGTTTAATCCAACTTTTCAATAGCTTTTAGGAGTATTAAGCTAAGCACCTTATGTACACGTCCAACAGATGTGCATTCCACTCGTCCACATAGGCTCTGACTGTGTATTAACATGCTTTTCCAATAGTCATGAAGAATATTTGTGCTGTTTATGTTTAATGACCTTTTGATAGGGATTTTGTTATTATGTTCTATATGAAAGTAAGCTCGTAGTAATAGTCATTATATATATGATAAATTAGCTATTTTGGTCCACAAACTTTCACCAATTTTCACTTGAGTTCACAAAGTTGTATTTGGTCAATTTGGTCCGCAAAGTTTCATTTCGTTTGCAATTTGGTCTCAGGTTAAGTTTTCGTTTTGGATCACTTAGCGTAGGGTGATTTGGCAGTTAAAAATTCTATGTTAAATTTAAATTTTAAATTTTCTTTTATTGCTTTCTGTGATAGGTTAACATATGAGAAGCTCGTAGGATTTTAAATTTAGATTTAACTGAGCATATACGATTTTAACTGCACAACTTTGTAGACTCAAATAACAATTTGGTGAAAGTTTGTGGACCAAAATAGCTAATTTATCTTATATATATATTCTCTCTTTCCTAGTGTTAATACTCAGTCAAGCTCATACAATAAGACTCAGATTATGTGAGCATGGTAAATAAATGACGATTGTGTTGTTACTATGATGATGTTAATGAAGAGTTATGGTGGACAATCTATGCAGGTTCGTTATGCACCACATTTGCCACTTATCTTACGAGGTGTCACATGCACTTTTTCTGGAGGAATGAAAATTGGTATTGTTGGCAGAACTGGCAGTGGAAAATCAACACTCATTCAAACATTTTTTCGCATAGTTGAAGCTACTGCTGGACAGATTCTAATAGATGATATTGATATATCCATGATTGGATTACATGATTTAAGGTCCAGATTAAGCATAATTCCTCAAGAACCAACCATGTTTGAGGGGACTATGCGAAGTAACTTAGACCCACTTGAAGAGTACAAAGATGAACTGATTTGGGAGGTAGGCTTGGCTCTCATTCTGCATGGTTATCAGTTACACCTTCTTAAAACTAGTTTTATCAATTATAACTAAATACATTTTTCTCTTGTCTTAGGCTCTAGATAAGTGCCAACTCGGAGATGAAGTGCGGAGGAAGAAAGAGAAGCTTGATTCCCTAGGTCTGTTTCTTCCTTCTTATATTCATCTAGATAATTATAGATATGACATAAAATCCATGTGACCTGTAAAAGAATGAGAACCGTAATAGATTACATTTATTTCTCATGATTTTTGTTGTACCTACCTACAATGCCTGATACCATACCTGATTCTATACTTGGCACTTTCGTTTAGTTACTGAAAATGGAGAAAATTGGAGTACGGGTCAGCGGCAACTGGTATGCTTACGTCGAGTACTACTTAAGAGGAGCAAAATCCTTGTGCTTGATGAAGCTACATCATCAGTAGATACAGCAACAGATAACCTTATGCAGAAAACGCTCAGGCAACACTTCTCAGAATCTACTGTTATCACAATTGCACATCGTATAACTTCTGTCCTTGATAGCGATAAGGTCCTATATTTGGATAATGGTTAGTGAAAATTAATTTGCTCGATTATAATAGTCAAGTTTATAATTTGTCTGTTTCACTTTTCATTTGTCTTTTATATGCTTTGGAAGCTCTTTGATATGGAAGGTGATTTTCAACAGGCCAAGTTGTGGAATATGACTCTCCAAACAAATTGTTAGAGAACAAGTCCTCTTCGTTCGCAAAGCTTGTCGCTGAGCAACTTCAAGCGTAGTACTTAGCTGACTGTTGATTGTTAGACATTAATTTGACAAGTTGTTCACGTACCACATATATGTTTGGAAGTAGAATCTCAGTGTAAATTGTAATGTACAGTATACTGAGCTTTAAACATGATACTAGCTTGTCGTTCGTGGGATTACCTGTTTAAGAGTAAGGGTGTTGAGATTTAGTTAAGGGTGTTAAGATTTAGTTGAGAACTTGAGATTACCTGTTTAACTTAAACACAAATTAAGAATACTTGTCGTCCATGGGAACTTAAAACACCAAAGATGTGTGAATATGTCTTTAAATAAAACTACCTTCCTTAATTTGTTTAGTATAAATAATGAAAACAATGGGTCACCTAAATAAAACAAACGAAACACAAGATATATATACTGTTACAATAGTCCTCACAAGATAAGCTTCCAAACATGACGATACTCCAGTTGTTTTCTCTACTTAAGGTTGTCATTATATTGGCATACACATTCAGTGAGGTAGTTGTATCAGAAAATGGTGCTATAGACAAAGTTAAGTACAACCAACCTGCCACCCTTCCCATTCAAAACCATACCAATCCTGACGAGGTCTTTTTCCTACCATCACTGTTAGAACACGGGAAGAAATTACTTTTACATTTCCCCTCCAATCTTCAAGCTATTGAAGATAAAAAAATAATACACAACTTTTGTACTGAAGTAGCCCAAGAAGATTTTTTCTGCACTAGATCTTGGATAGAGATGTTTGAATACTCCAACTCCAAACTCAAAGAGAATACATGTCCATTGCAAACTTCAATCATCAACAAGCAAGACAACACCATTGAACAATTCTATATTGTACAAGATCGTGTTGAAAAGCTCCAAAATCATGGAATCACAAGTTCATCCCCTTCTTCATTCGTGATTTGTCATGGTCTTACAAATAATATTCACTATTGTCACTTGACTGATAAAACACATGTGTACAAGGTACCCTTGCAAGGAACATCTGACGGAACCATCATACAGGCGATGGCAGCTTGTCATCTTGATACAAGTATGTGGAACCCGCTACATTTGGCCTTCTACCAATTGAAAGTCAAGCCTGGAGAGACTACTATATGTCATTTCCTTGTTAAGAAGGAGTATGTGTGGATTCCAATTTCCACTGTGATGACCGAATGAGCAAGATGTAATAACAATCTTTGAATAAATAATAAACAAGTCATTTGACCCGTGCAATACACGGATAATATTCTGATACATGCATTGGAATTGAAATCATTCATATGTGATTTTTATATTAAATTGGTTTATGTTATTGTATTTGTATTTAATTATTAATATATTTATATATTGTTCCATTTATAAATTATAGAAAATATTAATATTAATTAATAATATATATACGAAAATTAAAAATTATATATTTTTTTTTCTAAATTAGGCTAACAATTTCTCTGATTAAGTTGTGCAACGGAAGCTTTAACCCAAGGATTTGTTGTAATACCGATGACCTAGATAATAGCAAATAACAGAGAAAGTAATCGAAAAATACAATCACACACAATAACACCAATATTAACGTGGTTCGGCAAACCCGCCTACTCCACCCGACAACCGATCAAGAAGATTTTACTAATCAGAGAAAAGAAACAACTTAATTACAAATCTATAATTCCTTGTCTTTTTCTCTCTCACACACTAGAACCTGAGAAACCCTATTATGAAAACCCTCATAAATTTGTCTCTCCCTATCTAGTAATGCTTTCACCTTTGATTCACTCTCTCTTCTTTTTACCACCCCTTTACAATAGCCAACTAGTTGAGTTATAATACCCAAGAGTTCCTAATCCATACAAGGATTCTAATTGAATAACAATACCAATTATCAATTAGAATACTAAGTACTTATGGGAGTAGAATTCCTACCTACATTGTTTCTAGAAACAAACATAAGGTATGATCCTATAGACCTCACTTAATATAAGCTATGATCCTGCGCATTGTGAGCCAATACACAACAATCTCCACATTGGCGAGCCAATGAACTTGATTATTGTTGACTCCATCCGCGCCCGTGAAACCTTCTTGATCCATGTTGCCACCTCCACCCTTTTGGGTGCCCAATCAATTATGATTGACCGACAAGTTTGAGATACCCTCAAACTTGCCCACATGAATCCACTTGCTGACCATCTTTCCCTTTCTTGAGTTCCTTCCTTCTGCAGCTACTTTATTCATAACAGAACCCTGTGATTTAAACATCACCTTGCCTGCCTTAGGACCAACTCTAGATCTTACTGTTGTTTGACCCAATAGTATATACAAGCCACTACTATTCGCGACTCCTTTCATGATCAGATTGGAAAATTTGCAAACCTCTACAACTCCACCTTTGCCAGTGAACTTGTAACCCAAAGAATCTAACTTGAAAAGAGAAATTAGTTCTCTTTGCAAACTCGGACATGTCGAACACCTTCAAGAGTATGTATCCTCCCGTCATACATCTTGATGTGAATATTAACGACTCCCACTATCGACTTCTTGGAGCCATCACACATCGACATCCAGCCACCCTCACATCTTTCATACTTGTCGAACCATGACCTATGTGAACAAACATGTTTTTTGGCACCGCTATCAAGTACCCATTCCTGATGTAAATTTTCTTCTTGAGTAGTCACCAAGAGTAATTCATCATCAAACTCCACTTGATTAGCCTTTCCGCCAGAATTAGCAATATGTTTGCCTTTCCCTGACCTGGAGCTATTTGCCGAAACCGATCCACCTTTTTCCTCACAATCTCGTTTAAAGTGCCTTGTTTTTCCGCACTTCCAACATTCTATATGAGCCTTGTTACTCTTGTTAAATCCTTTCCGTGATCCCCCATTAATCACCAAACCCTCACCATGAGATTCATCGTCTCTACCTTTATTTCTGATTTCATGAGATAAAAGAGCACTGACAACCTCATCCAATTCCAGAGTTTCCTTTCCATAAAGCAACGTGGTGATAATATGCTCATAGGATTGTGGCATGGAGTTCAGAAGTAGATGTGCTTTATCTTCATCTTCTAACTTCACTCCAACATGAACCAATTCAGAAAGCATGCTATTGAAGACACTGAGATGTTCATTATTACCTGTACCTTCTACCATCCTCAACCTGTAAAGTTGCTGCTTGCGGTACAAACGATTTGATAATGACTTAGTCATATACAAACTTTCAAGCTTTAACCAAAGTTTTACCGAAGAACTTTCTGTGAGAACGTTTGACAAGACCTCCTTCGTTAAACACAATCGAATCGCACTAGTATCCTTCAAATCAAATTCTTCCCAATCATCATCACATGTCCGCCGGTTTTCCTTTTAATGCTTTGTGTAACCCGGATTGTACCAAGAGATCTTGGACTTGTACTTTCCACAAACCAAAATTCATCTTTCCATCGAACTTCTCTACATCAAACTTCAAACCTGAATTTGAAACCCTTTGCGCCATCTCGAAAATCCCTACAACCTGGAACCTTGCTTTGATACCACTCTTTTTTCTTTTTACCACCCCTTTACAATAGCCAACTAGTTGAGTATATATAATACCCAAGAGTTCCTAATCCATACAAGGATTCTAATTGAATAACAATACCAATTACCAATTAGAATACCAATTACTTATGGGAGTAGAATTCTTACCTACATTGTTTCTAGAAACAAACATAAGGTATGATCCTATAGACCTCACTTAATATAAGCTATGATCCTGCGCATTGCGAGCCAATACACAACAATATTAATTTCGAGAAAGCCTAAATGAATGGCAAGTCTTAGAAATCATATTGTCAAGTCATACTATTAGAGATAAAAAATTTTCAAGGGTGTTTTGTTATAGGGTAATATCCCAAAAAAGCCCCATGTTTAGGTGCCTCTTCCCCAATAGGCCCTCACATGGGGTCATCTTCTCAAACAAGCCTTTACCCCACTTTTTTTTATTTTGTTTGACTAAAATACCCTTTGTACTAAAGATAAAAGAAAAAATTAGAATAAGACAAATAAGAAAAAGACAAAAACATAATTTTTTAATATTAATTAATTTTATTTGTTATATTATTTGTAACTTATATATCTTTTGATTAAGAAATTAAAAATCAATATGATGTATATAGTTGGAAAGATCTCAACGAGATCTATCTAACAAGATCCAACATGGGTATGGAAAAAAAAAAAAAACATGTGATTTTTATTTTCTCGATAATTTTTTCTCTATATATTGTAAGGGTTTTGTCCGCTAATTAAACACTGATTGTTATTCTCTAAACAATATACATTTATCCTCTAAACAAGCTACTGTATCCATTTAATACAGTAAAACCTCGATAAATGAATACCCTTTGGACTGAATTTTTTTATTACTTAAGCAAGGTTATTCATTTATCGAACACTCATTTAGTACAAAACTACAAATTGAGACCAAATAAATTTATTACTCAGGCGAGGTTATTCATTTATCGAGGTTTTACTGTATGCAATTACTAAATCACATTATATATATTGAAAAGTGTTGAGAAGTGGATTAAAGTTGGTTATCAAAGTACATTGGTCATGGTTCCATATGTATTACTTGGATTTTGTAGAAAATAAGAATGCATGAGTGTTTAAATAAAGGGAGATTATCAGTTTCAATGATGGTTAGAGAGCACATGAGTCTGTGGCTCAACGGTTGCATCTATCTCACAAAGTGGAGAGGTCGTTGGTTCGAAACACGCTAGTAACTGATTGTTTGATATAAGTTTCCTCACGTAATTTAAAGGGGTAAGGGGTGCCCTTAACCCCGTTTGTCAAAAAAAAAAAAAAAGATGGTTAGAGATGTGAGCTATTATATTGTTCTGGTGTAGGGGATGGGAAAGAAAAATAGAGTACAAATTTGACGAACTTCTTAGCATTACACCAGACAAAATGAGGGATTTATGTTTAGACTGGGTTATATTTTCTTTCTTATGGTTTAGGATGTAACCTAAAAAGAGTATATAGTTTTTTTGTAAAGTTAACTATACATTAAACGTTTTTATAAACTTTTCATGGTAATACAATTTTCTTTTTATCTGTACTATAAGGGTTTTGTCCTCAGTCGAGACATCGAACTCATGCATCAAATTACAGACTACAATCAACATATATTAATAATATGGAATATATATCATGCCTTTGTAATTTACAGAACAACAAGTAATAATTTAGAGGATATTGCTTTGGTGTTAGAAAATAAGACAAGATTTTTTAGAGGACAAAAATAAAAAACTCTTGAATTTAGTAGTAATGGGTGATTTTTTTAGAGTAATTTTGAAAAACCTTTTGAAATCATAAGAAGTTTTTTTTTCAAAACCCAACTTCTCAGTAAAAAAAATATGAAATTTTGAATTTTTATAATTATTTGAATTTTTATAAAAATTTAAATTTTTTAAATTTAAAATTTTATAGTTATGTGGGATCTCGTTTGAAAGATCTCGTCGAGACCTTTCCAACCATATAGACCATGTTGATTTTCGATTTCTAAATCACAAGTTATAAAATTTTCAAATGTTAAAACCAAAAAGTTATACACCAACTGTTTTTTGTCTTATACTGATTTTAGAGGACAAAAGGTTGATTTTAGAGGATATAATACAAGAATAATTTTGACCGCTTAAAAATTATGAAATAGTCAAAGGGCTTGTTTGAGAAGATGACCCCATGTCAGCGTCTATTGAGGAAGAGGCACCTAAACATAGGGCTTTTTTGGGATATTACCTTTTGTTATATAGTTAAAAAAAAATACATATTCTACATGTCAAAAATTAGATTTTCTTTATGTTTATGCAAAATGAAAAAAAACTAAAGTACCTTCATTAAGCCCTTCAGCCAGACCATAAGACAGTAATTGTTTCTTGAGAGGATAGATCATTATAAGTTTATAACGATGAAAAACTTTGTATGGTGTAACAATGTAAAACGATTAGATTCTTACATAAAAAATTAAATAAATACAACAAATAATCATGTGAATTATGTTACACCTAACGCAAGACAAGAAACCATCACCATCATTATCATCATTAGCACCTTCTCCAAACCCTAATTCTTCTGGCATTTTTAGTTTCTACAAGAAACATTCACATTCATTTTAAGAATTAATAACAAATCAATGAATAAAGAAAAAATATAATAAATTAGGAAGATTTTGATTTTTATAATAAGAAAGGTTTGTTATTAATAAGAAATATTTTATTTAACAAAAGAAGAAGAACGGTGGCAACTTTTAAAAAAAAAAAACAAGCGACGTGCCAACTTTGTGGGCCCTTTCTTATCCTTTTTAATTATTTTTTGTTTGCAGTCTATGAAATTATGAATGCATTGCATGAACAATATTAGATGGTGTCAACTGTCAACAATCAGAACAATAAGAGGAAGACGACTTGTATTGTTTGAGGCTGTTAAAATGCCTACAAGTTCCAGTTGGACTGCTCAGGCTCAGCTGATGGGATGCCGATTGAAAATCAAAATGTATAATGTTCCTACTTCAGAGTTCAGACAACTTGTTTGCTTCCAATGCATGTTTTATTATTGATCAAAGTAGAAATTTTATTAATCACCAATATTAAAACATACAATCCTATTTAATTAGTGGGTAACGAACTCTGTCGGGTAAACTAAGACCCCATATCAGATACAATTATACAAACATAATATGCAAATCAAAGACAAAGATTAGAGTATTAGACCCTCACAGCTACAGTAAAGCTTAGAATAGAGAGGAACCCGCAGTCATGAGAAAAGTTCCTTGCACACTGAAGTGTCTGGTAAGTTGTAAACCCAGCCACATCCCTATAGAAGTGTCATTGTTCTACGCCCAGTTGCTGCTTCATCTGTAGTCTTGTAGCTCCTAACTGCTGCACCAGTTCCTACTCTGCCCCTTTCCAAAGAAAACTCTGCTGAGTGCTGAGACCACCTGATAATGTGTCTTGCCCTGTACTGTGAAGTCTCATGTCTCTTGTGTCAACCCTGCCTTTTTAGCCTGCTCTGCTACTATACATCATTGCCTTATTTCCTGCTAAGCTGCATCTCACAAGAACAGGTTGGTCCAACCACACCTTATTTGTTATAATTATGACTTCTTTTGTGTTGAAGGTTGTCCTTGCTGATTTCCAACAAACTCCACACCGTCGCTTTAGCCCTTGCAACTGCCTTTTCACTGGACAACACTTAGTGCTGAAAATGCTTGCATTCCTCATACTTCAAATCACCCAAATCGTTACATAGGGTACGGCAGTCCAGATTCCCTCTTTAAAACCATCCAAATTCAGTTTCGGCCATGCATTCAACAAGTTTTCAGCACTGATATGATGCACCTCTTCATCAAGCCCCAAGCCTCCGGCACATTTCCTACCAATTACTGCCACATATCGACCACTTTCTCACACTTGAAAAGGGGGTGGGGCAGTATTTTCCTCACTCCTTTGGGGACCAGTGCATCTATTGGGGATAGTTATCCCCCTCCTTTGAAGCATGGCCAGGCTTGCCTCTGGTGTCTAGTTTGATCCATCTGATGTTGAACCTACTCCTAGAGCACCTAGCTAGCAGGGAAACTTAGGGTTGGAGGTGTAAGACCTCATTTATATATGATGAATTCATTCCTACATACCCTTGAGGGTGATCGACGGGATCTGTTACAGGCATCCTGAAAATCTTTCTGGTGAGGTTTGTTTTTGGTTATTGCTTATTACAGTACTGCTATCGTGCTCTAATCGAGTCAAGTGAGGCTTGTTCCATGGATATAAGGCCCAGCTTTTGATAGGCCCCGTATTTGAAAAGTCCATTTGGTAGAGTTGGCTAGAAGCCTAGAATCAAGTTCAACTGCTCAAGGCGACCTGAATGAACTTGACATGAAATGAAAATGCTACTTTTTAGCCAGGTTTATTATATGACCTACATACCTATTAATAGTACAGAGGAAGATGGACTTGGCTACCAACAATGATCAAATGGAAAGTCCTTATTCATTTGCAATTGCCGAAACCCAAAAGCAGTATTTTTTTACCTAAGACATTGAAGAAAACCAATGAGAGACATACAGTTTTTATATATAGTGCATTACTGCACTGCGACAAAAATTTTGCTCCTGGCACAAATATGACATGGGGTAAGTTTTGTTTAAACTTAGGTAATTTTTATAACGGAGGAAAAAAAGATGACAGAAAAATCAGTACTGTCTCCTTCTCTATTTGTTTTCTCTAATTCTTCAATAGACACAAATACATCAAATAAAAAAAAAGTATTATTGTGTAAACATACATACAAATACTTTGTTGTATATAACTGAAGAGGTTCGAAGAGATTTTCTACTCAGAGATGACATCTCCATTCATCAATCAAGATTGGGCATCTCCATCCATTGTTGTTCACAATTATTCTTGGAGATTATATTAAATAAATTTATAACTGTGAATTCTTTGTTCAGTATATAAAAAAAATGAATAATTTGTTAAGCAAGGGATTGCAACAGGCACTGTCTCTATGCTTTATAAAAGTAATTAATCCAACAAAATGAATTTGTATCTATCTCTTCTATATACTTAATTTAATTATGGGAAAATTTATTTTGTTTTTTAGATAATGTTTTTTTCTGAAGTTATTCTAGGGATTGTTATCATACGCGTGCGGTTAATTTATCTTCTTCCTCTTAGCACACTTGTCTAGTTGTCTGCTCCACAATTGAATAAAAGAAACTGCATAGTGTTTGCAGAAGGAAAGAAATGGTATGATAGAGTATAGTAAACAAAATTTATGGTATCAACCTAAGATAGTTTGTACAGTATTTCTTCCTAGACTGGCTAATAATACTCAATAGTCGGGCATGTACACTAAGAAAAAACATATACATTAAAAATAATTCGTAGTTTGTATAGTATAACTGTCATCGTCCATCCTTGCATAAGGTGCATCTTTGGCAGAAGCATAGCCCTAGCGGATTTCTTTTGTAGAATGAAAAGAAGTAGGAAAGTTTGCAATAAATAACATTTTCATTCTCAACGATGACAGGATGAATAATGTGACCCAAGCCCCTTGAATTTATGAGTACTTCTAATACCACCAACAAAAGTGCTTAAAAATATAAAAAGACACTTCCAAATGATCGTCATATTTCACTCAGGAACATATATGGAACATGGAACAAAGCAAAATATCACCAAAAAAGATAACAAGAAGATTGAGAACACAGCATGTTGCAAAGACAATCCACTTTTAACTGGATGTGATGCAAGGTGTACAAAAGCCCATAATAGTCTAGAAATCCTGATGCTTACCAATTTCTCAATAAATTTTTTTGCTTTTGGCAGATTTTGCTCATTTTGTCATTGTCGACTCGCAAGTTGACTGTGGCATATACAATAACAAGCTAACCCCAGATACTAACGGAGAGAGAGAATTCAAAGAAGAGAGAAAAATAAATTTAGAATATGAACAAATTCTGTGGTGCTTTTCTTTTAATTCGTCATCATCTAATCTAATCGATCTCCCAAATTCTATTAGAAAAAAAAAAGATTAAATCTTTGTTCTCCAATCTTGTCGGCGGATTTATCATTTTATTTGTGTGGGTTGTTCTCAAATCAAAAATTCGGATCGAAGAAAATATTATCTGGAGTTTTACCATGTTTAAGAAAATATTAACATCTACCACTAAAAAGGGTATTTAGGTTTTAGTCACTATATGTATATACTAATTAGGGAAATAGCATTTTTGTTTCATTAATTAGGTTTTGATCACTTGGTTTGACATGAGTTACAAAAAAATCGGGTTTAACCGGATTATTTTTTAAAATGCCTAAATTACCCCTGTGAAACTCACGTGTTTTGCACGTGATAAACTTAAACACCAACAAATTCAAACCAAATACACGTATTACAATCTGGTGAAACAACAATGCAACGTGTCATTACATTGTCTGTTAAACACACGTTTCGGGCTTCTCACGTGAAATTCTAATGAGGGCAATTTTGTCATTTTAGATTGTTTATCCGGTTCAGCTAGACCAAGTGATCAAAACCTAATTAATGAAACAAAAATGTTATTTCCCTAATTAGTATATACATATAGTGACTAAAACCTAAATACCCCCACTAAAATGATTACTGAGAGTTCTGAGTTCCCATGTTTATTTGAAATTATAAAGAATAATATACATAGATTGTTGAGAGGAACAACTAATTATTAATAAAAGAAATGAAGACAGTTTGTTGAGTATCTTGAGTTAGATTATCATGGAGGATCAGAAGAAAAATGGTACATAAGAAAGAAGAACAAAAGTGAAAGAGTTGTTTCTTGCTTTGTAGGAGTTTACTAAGTCCAGTTTACTTAGTCTGTTTATATTTTAATAAGTCACTAGCCTCTAGGATTAATAGAGTCTGTTTAACGAGTCCTTAGCCTCAATGCTAAACATGTGCTTTTTTTTAGGATTTATGCTTCAGTTGTAAGGCTATTTAAAGCCAAAAATTATGCAAATAAACTCAATCCATTCAATCCAATTGTTCTGTAGAGTTCTTGTTTTCTGATCTCAGAAATCAAATAGCTAAGAACTCTGCGTAACAATTGGATTGAATGGATTGAGTTTATTTGAATAATTTCTGCCTTTAAAGAGCCTTACAACTGAAACGGAAATCCTAAAAGAAAGCATATGTTTAGCACTCTTGATTGAGGCTAAGGACTCGTTAAACAAACTCTACTAATCCTAGAGACTAGTGACTTTTTCAAACAGAAACAAAGACTAAGTAAACTAGACTTAGTAAACTCCTACAAACTAGGAAACAACTCTTTCAAACCCTCCCCTAAACCAACTGTCTCACAGTTAGTTTAGCATTTCTGCCTTGCATCATTGAGGTCTTGAAATCACTCATCATGCTTTCATCATCACCAACATAGATTAGATCATCAACATAAAGACTCACAATAAGCAATTTACCTTCCTTGCTTTGCTTGGTGAAGAGTGTTTGCTTATTTGGACACTTCTCAAAACCTTCTGCCACAAAATAAGACTATTCAACTAAACCAAGCTCGAGGTACCTATTTTAGTCCGTATAACGCCTTATGCAACTTGTACACTTTATCTTCACTTCCTTCAACTTCATAGCGTTTTGATTGTTGTACGTATACATCCTCATCGAGCTCACCATGTAAGAAGGCGGATTTAACATCCAACTGAAAAATCTTCCAGTTGCGTTGAGCTGCTAATGCCACCACTGTTCTCATTGTTTCAATTCTAGCTACTGGTGCATACACTTCCACATAATCAATTCCATATTTTTGTGTGTACCCCTTAGCTACCAACCGAGCTTTGTACTTCTCAAGCTCACATTTTTCATCACATTTGGTCTTATAGACCCACTTAACTCCAACCTTCTTAGCTCCTGTAGGTAAATCAACTAAGCTCTAAGTCTTGTTCTTTTCTATGGACTCTATCTCATTATCCATAGCTACCCTCCAATGCTCACTCTTTATTGCCTCCTCAAAACACATAGGATCACTAGCCACCATTAAAGCCATATTAACTTCTTCATCCTCCGAAAAATCCGAACTCTCCCCCACTCACATAATCATTTAGCCATGAAGGGCCTATGTTTCTTTTCTTCTCCGCATATGAGTTAATCGATTATTGTATGTGCCACATGTAAACTTGCGAGTGGACAATGACGCAATGAGCAAAATCTGCCAGGAGCAAAATATTTCTCCAGTTTCTCTCACCGCAAGTACACTCTTCTGTGGAATGACAATAATAAAAGAAAATTCAACTCTCTGCCATTAATTTAAACAATAAAATATATAAATAACGGCCATGGGACAATTTTAATCCAACATAGTCGACCAAAGGCATAGATCATACACACAACTTATACATCTTCTATGGAAATCAAAGATGGATGTCATGCAATTGTTAGTCCACACAAAGAAGGTTCTAAGATCAGTTCATCAACGTACTAAAGAAATAAAGGCATAAAAATGTGAGAGTAAATCAAGAGTTATTACCAATATGCTAGAGTCTTATCATTTTTCCTGCTATAATTGATTCCAACGATAAAAGGGTGATGCAGACCAACAACAGCAAGCTCAACCCTACAATGAAACTCATCATTAGAACAAATCGACTATTGTAACTCTACCTGAGTTAGAGATATTCCTATAAAAAAAAAAAAGCTTCAAGCAAGCATAAAGCTATACAATGAAAATGAGGGTATTTAGGTTTTAGTCACTTTATGTATATACTATTTAAGGAATAGTCACTTAAGTTTGATTAATTAGGTTTTGGTCACGAACCGGTAGTTGAACCACACAACATTTGAAAATGGCAGAAATACCCTTACTGAAAAAACACTTGTATCACAAGACTTTAGCAGTAACATAGATTTGTCTTTGATTAATAAACTCTACCATTATCTTATTTCACCACCATTCTCTCAAAGCAACACTCAATATCCTCAAAATACTCTCCTAAATTACTCTATTATCATTCCTTTCAAACCTAAATTAAAAAAAACATCAAAGCAATCATTAATTGAAGCTCTATTCATTTATTCACTCAACTAAATATGTGAAATAAAAAATTGAAAAGAACATGTTTGCCAAAATAAAACTAATTGATGTTGAACAAAACCCATATGGAGATTGGGTATATTTCTGTTGTGAAATTTCAATTTCAGAGAGAATAGTGGTGATGGATGGTGATATTAGATAGAAAAGTAGTGGTGGACGATGGTGTTTGAGAAAACGGAAGGTGGTTGTCGACGATGGTGCAAAAGAGGGAGGTGGTGGTGGTGATACGGTGGATTGGTTTGAGAGAGAGAGAGCTGGTGGTAGTGGATGGTGGTGGTGGCTGAAAAAAAAGATATTCTTATGTTTTCTTTTAATTTTAAGTAATCATGTGCAATGCACATGACTTTTAGGGGTAATTTAGCCATTTAAGAGAATATTTCGGTTAAACCCGGGTTTTTTTTAACTCAAGTTGAACCAAGTGATTAAAACCTAATTAATCGAACTTAAGTGACTATTCCCTGAATAGTATATACATAAAGTGACTAAAACCTAAATACCCCATGAAAATGAAGGTGTGTGTTATGTTGGTTGTCACAGGCTAAATGTATGTATAGGTCATAATATACTTGGTTGAAAAAACTACACAAAAAATGCTTAACCAAGAAATAGATCGAAGGCTGGGGTGAAAAAGGCGGCCAATCATTGCACTGTAAAACTGCTTTTCTATTAACATATTACAATAAGAACTGTTATGTATGCTTTCCATGAAAATCAAACTATCAAAGACATGTAAATCATAAAGAAAATCAGAGAAATAGTAAACGGAGTTTATAAGAAACTATTGAACAACTAAACATACAAACCAGACTAAGGAATCCGGAAAGTTGCAGAATTACATAGGAAATTTATGTTTCTTACAGTAAAATCACCAATAAAACAATAACAGATGAATAGAGGATGAACTCGCTACTGCTTTATTTTTACCCAGAGCAATTGAGTTGCTTTAAAGAAACCTAAGTTTCTAGTGTACATGAATCCTGAATTTGGAACACATAAGTAGTCATTTGCCAAAAAAATTCTTAAGTTATCAAAAACTAGATCATCTGCATACCAAGAATTAGAGTTTACTTGAATCTCTATAATGATGCATGAATGTATAATGTATTGTTGAAGTATGAAAAATGTTGAAGAGCAGTTTTTCAAATAAGGTAGTACCTTTTGTAGATCCCCGAGTATAAGATGTATTGTGTTTGTTTCATGAGAAGACAGACCACTATAAGTAGCATATAGTATACAACTCTGTATGGTAAATGTGTAAAACCATTAGTATCAACAAGAATTATAATACATACAATTAACAATGGAATAAATAAAATAAATAAATCAAAGTTCTGTTATACCTGATGCCAGAGAAAAAATCATCACTTCCTTCAAACCCTAATTCTTCCGCCATGTCTACAACAAGTATTCCATTCATGATCAAATCCCTACTCTAGCTAGGTTTTTATTATAAAAAGCACACAAGGGAAAATGGCGACTTTGGGCCCATTTTGGCTGTGGCCCTATTTTGTATGTGGGAATGAGGGCCTAAATACCAATCTCATCTCAAGCTAGGTTTTGCAGTATTAGCCCAGATGCTTCTCCAGGGTCTGTCACAACTCACAAGGAACAGCGGGAGGAAACAATACAATACATTTAAGGGTGGATACCTTTGGTGGATGCGAAAACCATGGAGGATCTCAAACATTTGCCGCAGAAACAAATCCCAATTACTGTATGTTTCATGCATCTTTGGCAGAAGTAGAGCCGTACGTAGAAGATTTCTCTTGCAATGAAACTTGTGAGAAATGAATAGCAACAACATTTTCTGCAGAGAAACAAACTTCAAATTCTTGAAGATAACAAAATGAAGTTAATGTGAACCATGCCCCTTCAGCTAGCTCATGAGTGTACAGTGGACGCATAAAGTACTTTTAATATCTCCAACGACAAAAGTATTAGGATGAAAAAACCCACTTCATGACCGGTTGTCGTATTTCACTTGCAAGAGCAAGCAAAACATCACCACCAAAAGATAATAAGAGTACTGTATTGAGAACATGGCGTACGTGCTGCATGCAAAGACTTTAAACTCGGCTTTTGCTAGAAGCAATGATAGCACTGCAGTTGGATGTGGTCTAAGGGATACAAAACCATGATCTCAATGATAATTAACGATACTATAAGTCTATAACCTTACAACCTAAACGAGCTCCAAGCATTAATCCTTATTTGAGTTCTGGCAGTGTTATACTGTTATTATACAACAAATTACAATGGAAATTAATTACAGCATAATGAAAACAAAACAAAGGAAGGGAAGGTATATTTCTTTGGCAGAAGCAGAGGAAGTCTCTTGCATGGAAGGAAAATCAAGTTGAATAGTAAGTACTACCAAACTTTGATCACACAACTTCTTTTATTGATACAGAAGAGAAAAAAGGTTACAAGCCCAATCAGCCTACACCTATTGGTGTAACGTCAGGTTGTAAAAGGAAAGAAGGAACATACAACAACTAATCCCACTGCAGTCCCAAGCGCCATATCCTCATAATTACTGTAATGAGCTATATATTCCGATCTAGATCATCTCCCACCTGAGCGTCAGGTCTTCATAGAAAAATTTTCTTTTCATTCTTTCGATTTCCTTCCACACTCATTATCAGCCGTTGTGACCTATCTTCTCTATCGGACATCGTTTCTAGTCTTTTAGAACAAGTGGCATACATTGGAATATATTTTCGGGTAAGTTAACTGGTAGTAATGTAATAAATCAGTACCGATAGGGGGGGGGGGGGGGGGGGGGCTATCCTAGGGCATGTGCAACTGGAATTGCCACCGCATTTCCAACTTGCTTGTACCTACATTAACCATTTAGAAAACAAAACTCAATCATTAATTTTAAAACACAGGAAACATTATTCAAAGCGTATGATTCGCTTCCATAAAAACAATATTTTCAGCAAAAAAAAGAGACTTCCATGAAAATTATAATTAGCAAATTATGGGTTCTGGTTGTAGTTTAAGAAAAACATACATTCTCGCAAAATGATGTGGATCAATACATTTCTAACCTTATCAGTATACATTTCAAAGAGGCTTATCATATATTTACATAATTCGTACCCTTAATCGAACCCTAGGGTGTCATTAAATACCATATATCCCTATCGTGAAATTTAAACAATACTCAAACTAAAAGAAATATTACCGTGTTGATAGTGGGAACTACTACTTAACTACTATTTCATCTTGAATAACATTCACATGACAAATAATAAAGTACAGCTACTGCAGAGTACATTAAAGTAAAAAAAAAAGCACCAAGATGAAGGGCCAAAAAGCCGACGATATATAATCGGGAAATTTAGACTTAACCCCCCTATTTTGTCCACGATTTGAGTAAAACCCTCCATTTGTCCAAGTTTGGACTTTGCCCCTCCTCCGTCAGCTTCCGTCCAAATTAACCCCTATATCTATTTTTTCTTCCTTAAATACCCTTCTTTCTTCTTTACACTTAACCCCCCAAAATTTTGTTAACTTTAACAAATATGATAGAAACTTACCCCATTACCCGGCAGCATCACAATGACTTAAATCAACTGTCAGATCTTAGGAAATCATCATCATATTCTTCGTGTTTTTCATCTTCATCGTCTTCAATCCAAATTTCTACACGTCCAATTTCTTTAGTGATCCAATCAAACCCCAATTCCTCAATCAATTCATCTCATCTTTCTAATCAAATTTAATCAAATCATTTTCTTAAAACCTTAGTTTTAAGCCCTAATGAAGAACAAGAAATTGAAAATCAAAAAAAACATTATCAATTCTTCATCTATAAGTGTACTTGGCCAAGATTGAAGAAGCACATCAATCTCTTTCGAAATTTGTTTGAGAGACAGACGAAGGAAAGGTTTTCGGTTGTTTACCTTCAAGTTCAACAAGGAAGTTGGAAGTATGTGCTTACCTAATGAATTACTTACCAACTAAAGTAATTCAAGAAATTCTCTCAAGATTACCAATCAATACATTTTTTGAAAGCAAGTATGTTTGTCATTCATGGAGAGATTTAAAAATCACTAATACCCATTTTTCAATCAAGCATTATAAATAAGTTTGTCGTCGAATTCGCCCCATTACTAGTCTAAGTGTTTATGCTTTGTGATTTGAATGATTTATACTAATTGCGCCGAAATCTTAGAAAATCATCATCATCTTCATCGTGTTTTTCTTCACTGTTTTTACTGTACTAAAATGACTGCAAACTTAATGTGGAGAGATTTAAGGAATGATGAATTTTAAGAAATCATCATCATCTTCACCGTGTTCTTCTTGATTTTTTCTCTGTTATGTTTGAAACTTTAAAATTTTTAAGGGGTTAAATCTAAGAAGGGAGAAAGAGGTATTTTAGGAAGAAAAAATAAAAATAGGTGTTAACTTGGATGGGAGCTGACGGAGGAGGGGTAAAGTCCAAACTTGGACAAATAGAGGGGTTTAATCAAAACGTGGACAAAATAGGGGGGGTTAAGTCTAAAAATCCCTATATAATCACCTGTGAGAGCATCTCTAATGGGTCTCCCATATTTAGCCGACACATAGGACGATTTAGCCTCCACGTAGGTGCCACCTACTTTCCCATCACTTTTTTTAGCAGGTCTTCCATACCTATATCAGGGGTAACCCTAACGCAAAACCTATTTTTTTTGCCAAATTTTTATCTTTCACGCTGGTTGGACCAGCGTGGAAATGTTTTTCTGTTCCACGCTGGTTCAACCAGCGTGGAAGACTTGGGCTTCGCGTGTCTGGGCTTGGAGCAGTGGGCTGGGAAGCGTGGGCTGGGCTTGGGGCAGGCTGGGCTGGGAGGGACAAGATCTGTTATATGTTCCACGCTGGTTGAACCAGCGTGGAATGTTAATGAAGTGTTTTTTTTAACAAACAGCAAACAACAACCACCGTCTTCTCCCTCTTTCCGCCGCCATTCTTCTTCCTCTTCCGCCATTTTCAACTTCTTTCATCTTGATTTTGCTACTTCTACTTCTTCCTACTCAAATATTACCCAACCATTTAGCCATCTTTTGTTATTTTCTATATTTAGCCCTCTTTTTATTAGTTTTAACTCAAAAATTTAAATTTTTGGTAAATCACAAATTATGGCTCCAAAAAGAAGATTGTGCGGTAAAATCGTTCAAAAGGTGTATCAAGGAACTAGTAGTACTATGGAAGATCAATCTTTAGATAATATGAAAGTCGAAGTTGTCAACATTGATTTTCCACATTTTCGCGAAGTTCGAGATTATACACCAAGAGAGCTCGCTCCATGTACTGGATCGCATCTTAGTGATAACCAGTATTCCGTCGAGGTAAGTATTTGATTTAATTTTTAATATATTTAATTTTTAATTAATATTTCATTATTTTTTAATTAATTTTATTAGTTTTTTAATTAATTTTTTATTAGTTTTTTAATTAAATTTTTTTTAGTTTTTAATTGGTAAATTGTTCGTTTAATGTAGAGGATGAAAAATTTGACATATAGAGGCAAAATGAATAACGTAATGACTTGGTGGTCATATATGGTGGAGAGAGGAAATGATTTTGCTCATGTACGAGACCGAATACAAGCGACGCCATTTGGGCCTCTCGTTTCTTTGATACCATTTCGAACTGATCGTCAACTTATATTCGCGTTGCTTGAGCGATGGTGGCCGACGACACATACATTTCATTTGCCTCTCGGTGAGCTTGCTTTTACTCCTCATGATTTTACTATGCTTACGGGTTTGCGTGTCGGGGTGGGAGAGATTGTGCCATATATTTCATCTTATGATAATAATGAGTGTGAGGCTACTATATTATTCCCAACTCTAAGTGAATATGAGGAGGCTTGGAAGGATGATGACAAACAAACAGGTTTACAGTATGGTTTTTTTGAGAATATATACATGTTGCGTACTGTTGCTGATGATGATTGGGTGTTAGAGCCCAATTCAGTTGAAGAAGATGAGTATGTGTTAGCTTTTTTGTTATACTTTGTGTCCGGGGTTTTGTTTTCTACTGGACACAGTTGTGTGAAGTTGGGTTGGTGTGGAGCGTTGCTTGATACAAGCAAGATTGGAGACTACGATTGGGGCGGTGCAGTGATGGCACACATGTATTATCAGATGGATTATTTTTCTATGAGTGGCAAGAAATTACACAACATCGGTGGGTTCATTTGGATTCTACAGGTTAGTTATGGTTTTTATATTATTTTTAATTTTTAATTAATCTAAAGCATAAAAGCATGAATGATTTTTTTATTTTTGTATATAATTTTTTTAATTACGAAATTTTTATTATGTAGTTTTGGTGGTATGAGTATCTGGGCACGTGTAATCCGATTTTGTTAAACTGTAGACCACAAGTGTTCCCTCGTATTCTTATTTGGGCCCTTGAAAACCGAGCTGAAATGATGGGACTTGTAACGAATAACTTTAAACAAGCAAGGGCATCGATCGAATAGTAAACTTGGGATAGTATTAGGTGGATGCCTTGGGCTGGGTTACCATTAAACAGTGTCCCACATATTGACAGCTCTAGAATCATATCTCAGATGAGAGTGGTTTTAGTTTCTCCAGAGATTAGTGTTTGGTTTTTAGGGGATAGATGTTTACGACAGACGATTGGTATGATAGCTATTCCTCATCCTCCACCACCTGATATGGCTCCAGTGAGTCTTCCTTTGGAGCAGATCCGTGCTCGTAGATCATCCTTTAACTGGTCAATTAGTTCAGCTTTTTGTAAGTTTGTTACGGCTATGGAGTACTGTAGGGGTACTACATACTCCAGCCAATCAAAAGCAGCCGCGTGGCACAGTCATCCAGTTACCAGGTCGCTACAGCACCGACATCCTAGTAGCTCGTTCACAGCGACCCGATCATACAACGAGCAGCGACCTGCCATACACACGTGCTCTCATTCAATGCACAGAATATTCTCATCAGTTACACAATTAATTCACAGGGATGATCCGCGCGCGTTACTCATTTAATCCTCATTATGATGGCGGAGAATTTGCAAGATCCACGATCCACGCCCTTCTATCTTCTATATAAACAGAACTACGATGGCTTGATCTCTAAGTTCAATTCCCCCGAGCTAGAGTAGGTAGGCAATCTCGATCTCAACGAGGTGCAGCCACCCCGATCTCATCAATCCCCATTTGGTCAAGTCTCTCAACGACCTGACCCAGAAGTGCATTAATCTAGAAATGGGTTAATACATTTGGCGCCGACTGCAAGGAATTCGATATAATCGAAAACCCAAACCCTCCCACCCACAAAATCAAAATCACTCATTCCAAATGACTAATCAGGAAGTCACTATCCAAGATCTGCAGGCACAGATTACACGTCTGCAGGAAGAAAATGAACGTCTAAAGGCCGCACAAACCAACCCCCAACAAGGGGAAAATAGCGGACTTGGAGTCATTCCTGCTGATGACTCCAACCAAAAGTACGAGCAACTCAGCCAGCAGCTGGCGGAGTTCAAAGCATCACAAGCTCTCCTTCACCGGTCCAAGAGCCACACTGCAGAGCAACTTGCTGTGCAGTCCCTTCAACAATTCCAGGAGTCTCCTTTCTCCAACGAGATCCTGGAACACGATCTGCAGAACAAGCTGAATGCCCCCAAATTCGACCAGTATGCAGGAGTCGGGGATCCAACCGACCACATCAAGGGATTCCGGAAGTCCCTCCCTCTGATCAAGGAGGATCATCTTTTGTGTTTGCTGTTCCAGTCCAGCCTCACCGGACCAGCTCTCGACTGGTTTCATCGATTGAAGCCAGGATCCATCAGCTCGTTTGCAGAGCTCGAGAAACAGTTTGTCATCTTCTACATCCATAACAAGAAACGCCCTGTCACCATTGATTCTATATTCAAAGTCAAGCAGCAAGATGGTGAGTCTCTGAGCACATTTTTTGCTCGTTTTAAGTCTGAATTACATTCCATTCAGGACTTCGCAAAGGAGCATGAGACCTTTGCAACTATCGCTTTCTCTCACGGACTGATCCAAGGGTCCGACCTTCACAAGTCTCTGGCAATGAAGAGACCTTCATCACTAGACGAGCTCTACCTAAAGGTAGATCGTTATATAAAGCTTGAAGAAGCCCTCACTGGGAAGGAAAAGAACCACGTAGTCAGCAACATTGAGTCTGGCTCAAACAAACGACCTTGATCAGATGGAAAGAGGTTCAAAGCTAAGTCGCTGCCTACCGAGCAGCGAGAGTATCACCGGTTTACGCGACCAGCCGGTTATATCTATGAAAGAATCAAGCACAACCATTGGTGCAAAATTCCTGCCTTCACACAGTTGGAGGATACATCTGGTCGCCCGTACTGCAAAGTCCATAAAGTACGGTGTCATCAGACTGATGATTGTCGCGTCTTGAAGCGCGCACTTCAAACCTGGGCCGATGATAAAAGGCTCAACAAATGGATCCTCGGAAGGAATGACGAATCCACAGGCAAGCGGGTAAGGAAGGAGTCCAGAACGCCTCCCCGTTCCCCAAAAAGAAATCACAGCAAGGCCAGAACGGCCTCAGCAAGTCCAGCACGCAGCAGAGGGCGTAGCCTCTCCCAACGCTTAGGTCCAACAGGCGACCTACGCGACCACATTAACAAGAAGGTCGCCAACAAAGTTGACAGCGACAGCGAGTCGGACAGTCATGTGGTCTACATGATTGACGAATCTCACCACACCCCTGTCTCACGGGACAAAAAGAGACGAGTAGAACATCTGCAGCATGTCTACTCCATCATCGGCCGGGCAGCTCGTTTCAACATTCCTGCCCGCCAAGAGTCCGATATAACTTTTACTGAGGACGATCTTAACAAAGTCGTTACTCCTCACAATGACGCCCTTGTCGTCGAGCTGCGTATTGCAGATTATACTATCAAGAGGGTATTTATTGACCCAGGGGCATCATGCAACATTCTCATGTACAGGACCTTCAAGGACATGAGGCTGCCCGACTCAGTGCTCATCCCAGATTTCACACCCATCCTTGGCTTCAATAGTTCAAGGGAAGACCCTAAGGGGGAAATTCTTTTGCCCGTTACTGTAGGCAGGAGGGAAGACAAGGTCGTTGTAACCAGCAAGTTCAGCGTCCTCAATATCGCAAGCAAATACAATGCGATTCTGGGTCGAAAGTGGATCCATGCTATGAGAGGTGTGCCGTCAACTTACCATCAGGTATTCCGCTATCCCGGCCCTTATGGGATAATGGAACTCCGCGGCAATCAGAACACCGCACAGGAATGCCACGGTGTTATTGAAGCTGTCCCATCGTCAAAGCCATCCACCTCTGGAGTCAAGGATGGTGATCTCAAAGGGAAGAGCCTAGTCACAACAGAGGCTCAGGAGGGGAACAACAAGTCAAAAAACCCGTCCAAAGAAAAGGCTGAACCTGCTAAATAGCAATTACAGAAGGAGCAAGCGAGCTCCCCCAAGCTTAGTCTCGGAAGCACCGATCCAGGCGTGCGTGTGAACATTGGGTCAGATGAGGACCCAAGACATGTCTATGTAGGTTCAGAATTGGAAGAAGATAAGTTCGTCAACTTTGTAAATTTTCTTTCAAATAATAAAGATGTTTTTGCTTGGTCGTACATCGATATGCCTGGTATAGATCCATCAATTGCATGTCATAAACTACGGGTCAATCCCAATTATCGACCTGTAAAGCAAAAACCAAGGAAGCTTGCTCCAAAGTTTCACGAAGCTGTTAATGAAGAAATCAACAGACTTAAACAAGTCGACTTCATCAGAGAGGTCGATACTCCAGATTGGCTAGCCAACATCGTACCAGTCTTAAAGAAGAATGGAAAACAAGAGTCTGTATCGACTTCACAAGTTTGAACAAAGTTTGTCCTAAAGATTCATTCCCACTGCCACGAATCGATAGGCTAGTCGATCAGACATGCGGTTTTGAGCTACTATTATTCATGGACGCATACTCAGGGTATAACCAGATCCCAATGTACGAGCCTGATCAAGAAAATACCTCTTTTACAACTGAGCAAGGTATTTTCTGTTACAAAGTCATGCCATTCGGGCTAAGGAATGCAGGAGCGACCTACCAAAGACTGGTCACCAGAATGTTCGACGACCTCCTAGGTCGAACAATGGAGGTCTACATTGATGACATGCTAGTGAAGAGCGACAAAGAACGAGATCATTTGTACAATCTTGACCAGGCATTCCAAAGGTTAAGGCAATACAGAATGCGTCTTAATCCAGAGAAGTGTCTGTTCGGGGTTGCATCAGGAAAATTCCTCGGATACCTGGTTACCAGAAGAGGCATTGAAGCAAACCCAGATCAGATAAGAGCCCTCATCGACATGCCAAGCCCAAAAACAAAGAAACAGATCCAGAAACTCAACGGCATGGTCTCAGCTCTAAACAGATTCATCTCAAGAGCATCAGACAAATGTAAACCAATGCTTCATATCTTAAAGAAGGGGGCTACATATGAGTGGACAGAAGAGTGCGAGAAAGCCTTCAACGATCTCAAGGCATATCTGTCTACTCCACCAGTTCTTACAAGACCAAAAGATGGTGATGTACTTGGCGTTTACCTAGCAACATCAGATTTTGCGATAAGCGCAGTACTTTTCAGAGAGGACAATCAGGTGGAACGACCTATCTACTTCACAAGCAAAGTCTTACAGCAGGCTGAAATAAGGTACACACCTCTAGAGAAGTTAGCATTAACACTACTTTATGCTGCATGCAAATTCAAGCCTTATTTCCAAGCACACACTGTAAAAGTAATCACCGATCAGCCATTACGCCACATACTGGAAAAGAAAAACAAAACAGGTCGTATGGCTCGATGGGCAGCTGAATTGGGTGATTACACTTTTGAGTTCGCTTCACGGCAGGCCGTCAAGGGCCAGGTCGTTGCAGATTTCTTAGTAGACTATCCAGCAGAGGATGTCAATTGGGAACCAGAACCTGAAACAACGCAAGTCCAAGACAACCCTCCATATACATGGCAACTGTATGTAGATGGTTCCCACAACTCCAATGGAAGTGGAATAGGTGCTGTGCTAATCTCTCCTGAAGGTTCACAGCTCGAGAGATCAACTTGTCTAGACTTTTCGACCTCCAACAACGAGGCCGAGTACAAAGCACTCATACATGGCCTACAAATGGCCATCGACTTGCAAGCAGTTCGTCTCAAAGTGTACAGCGATTCACAACTGGTAGTCAATCAGATTACTAACAATTACCAAATCAATGGGATCAACCTAATCAGGTATGCTAGCAAAGCAAAGGAGCTCATCAGCAAGCTCAGCTATTTCACAATTGAACACATACCCAGAGATGACAACAGACATGCTGATTCACTGGCATTTCTAGCATCTAAGATCGAGTCAGACAGACCGCGGGCCCTAACTATAGCAATCAACTCACAGCCCGCATATCTCTTCAAGGAGGAGGATGTTCATCAAATCTCTGATCTACTAGAGACAACTCCAGCGGACATCCAAGGGACTTGGATGGAGCCTTTCATGATTTATCTTCAAACTGGTGTCCTGCCATCCGACAAAAAGGAGGCCAGTCGATTGCTGCATAAAGTCACAATGTACAAAATCCATGAGGGCAAACTTTTCAGGAAATCAGCAACTGGATTGTTATTACGATGCTTGATCCCAAAGCAAGGTCAGATGATATTTCAAGAAATCCATGAAGGTGAATGTGGAAACCATTCCGGTGGGCGTACCTTAGCCCATAAAGCGATCTCTCAGGGATACTTCTGGCCAAGAATGAAGGAAGATGCAAAGAAATTTGTTTTGAAGTGCAAAGAATGCCAGCGATTCGCCGATAAGCAACACCAGCATCCGAATGATCTCATTAACATCACTGCACCGTGGCCATTCCACATGTGGGGGCTCGATATCATGGGGCCCCTGATCAAAGAAAAGAAGTCTGAGAAGAGGTTCGTTCTAGTAGCCGTCGACTATTTCACCAAGTGGGTAGAAGCTGTTGCACTAACCAACGTAACACAAGCAGATGTCCAAAGATTCATATGGGAAAACATCATCACAAGGTTTGGACTACCAAAACGAGTAGTCACAGATAATGGCACTCAGTTCGTTGGCAAGAATATAAAAAAATTCTACGACCTATGGAAAATCGAGCATTCAAGGTCAACTCCTAGATACCCGCAAGCCAACGGCCAGGTCGAAGCTGCAAATCGACAGATTCTAAACAATTTGAAGAAGAAGCTCGAAGACCAGCATGATCAATGGCCACAGCAATTGGAAAACATCCTGTGGGCCTATAGAACAACTCCTCGAACGTCCACTGGGATGTCACCTTTCAGCCTATGTTACGGAGTTGAAGCAGTTATCCCCACCGAGCTAACATTTGGAACGACCAAATCACTTCTAGTCTACACTGAGCTCAACAATCAAGCCTGGTCGTTTGGAGTCGACCTCCTCGAAGAACGATGTAACCACGCCACTATAAAGCTCGAGCAATACCAACAGAGACTCAAGCGAGCTTACAACAAAGGCGTCCGACCAAGAACTTTCCAGCCAGGGGAACTAGTCCTAAGGAAAATGTTCCACAATAAAAGAAAGGACATGATTGGCAAACTGAACGCCAATTGGGAAGGTCCTTACATTATCACAAAGGTCCAGAGCAACGGTTCTTATCGTCTTCAAACACCAGAAGGGGAGATCGTTAAGAACCCATGGAATGCTTTTCACTTAAAGAAATTTTATCAATGAAATGTAAGCATCCATTCATTGCATTTCAATGTATAAATTCAATTTTGCCTTCATCTCTGCTCAAACATGAATGGCTACTAAAGGTCAAATCCCTCGACCTACAAATTATCAAAACTCTAGTCCCTTTGATAATTTAAAAGTTTGTTAAGTTAAATCACTAGCAACTTAACTTGGTGCATTGGTCACTCTCTTCCCACGACCCAAGCACAATTATGTTGAATGCGACCTCAACCCACATTCAGGTCGAGCAAATGTCACTTATTGTTTGCAAGTCCATTCAAGCAGACAAAACTACATGAGCAACAATGCAAGGTAAATCGTTGAATTAACTTTTTACTTTATGAGATTTTAACAATTACAGGTACAACCACAATATAATCAAGGCATACAAGAGGAACTGTTTCAGTACGTCCTGCTTGCAGCCATTCATCTCGTCTACCTGCCTTCTGAACGAGCTACCAGGACTTCCTGGAAACTAGCTGGTCAAAAGGAATCCATACAAGGTCATCAAAGTAAAAACTGATTACTGATGGCAAATACAAAAGACAAGGAGTTCTCCACTCAAGCTCTCAAAATTACATGGGGGCTCTCAAAATTACAAGGGGGCTCTCAAGAATAGGCTCTGGCATACTGCAAGAACAAGGAGTGCAAGAAGACATACTGCAAGAACAAGGAGTGCAAGAAGCAAACTTTGCACAAGGTTACCCAATACAAAAAAGGGAAACCAAGGCTAGCTCATCGCTGCACAGACTGGTCGCCTGAAGCATCAACTTCAATAAGGGCTCCAGCGACCTGGTCACTAGGGCCCATCGAGGTGTCTAGAGCTGGCGCCGAAGTATCTCCAACCACACCTCGCGTCTCCTCTCCTTCGGGCGACCCCATCAAAGCTTTCTGCAGCTGCTCACAGTAGGCCTGCCACGCCGCACCATTCTCCTGGCTTACGTTCTGCCAGTGCTCAGCAGAAGCGTTAGCAGCAGCCACATTTTCCTTCAACTGCTCATTGGTCTCCTTCAGCTGCTCCACTGTCTCCTTCAGCGCCGCGACCTGAGCATCCCTGTCCCTCAACTTGCACTCCGCAACAAGAGCAACATTCTTCGCCTGCTCAAGCTTGTCATTCATCGCCTTCAGCTCAACCTCAGCCTGGGCACCAACTTCAGCGACCAGACGAATCTCCTGGAAGGTCGCGTTAACCTACAAAGCGCAAGCAAATTTAGCCAACAACGACTAAGCAGAAAATAATACTTATGGCAACACTTACCAAGACAGCGCCGAATTCAACTTTGAGCAGTTGACCAAAAGAAATTGAGACTTCACTGCTCGAGCATCAGCTTCCAGAACGATGCCCTCATTCACAGCACGGGCGACGCAGGGGTCAGCAATGACACTGTCGTTATCATACACGACATGCCTCTCACCACGGCCATCCAAGTAGTCGAAGGGCCCAGGGCGAAACTCAGACGTCACACCCTTGCCTTTTTGCGAAGGCCGAACAACAGTCTTCATCGACACAGCAGAAATCTCAGGACCCCTAACAGGCGGGGTAAGAGCAGGTGTCGGCACAACGGGTCTCTCCAACAGCTTCAGAGTACCCGAGTGAGACCTCTTCTTCTGCCCAGAAAATGCAGGCAGTTTGGGAAATGAAGGCGGAGGAGACACGACTAGGGGGCTCGCCACTACCTCCACCTGGCGCGAGCCACCACCAACTCTCTCATTCTCCACAGGCCGTTCTTTCTCAGACCTCCGAGCAGCACCAGCAGACCGCTCTCTCTCAGCAGCCCTCGAGCTACCCCCAGCTCGTTCCTTCTCCTCAGCAGACCTCGAGCTACCACCAGCTCGTTCCTTCTCACCACCCCGCGAGCCGCCACCAGATCGCCCAGCATCACCTTTGTGAATAGCAGACATATGTGCCTTCCTCAAATTCTTCCTCCTTCGAAGCTCGTCTTCAACGGTTTTTGAACCACCCTTGGGAGTAAAATGCTCCTTCAGATGAGGCAAGAGTCGTATCTTACGCTTGTCAGCCAAGCAACCAAAACTGTTCAAAACGGAAAACAGATCGTTCTTCCTTACAAGTGAATCGTCCCTGATCGCTGCAAAAACACACAGCATAATCAAGTCCAGGAAAAGTAAAACCATCTACTACACTAAGACTAACGACCAGAAGCTTACGAGTATCATTCCTAGTCACATGACGCAACTGGATACTCCCCTCAACGATAGACCCAGTAATCAGCATGGGATCTTTCCACCATGGCTCACTACTTACAGGATAAATCAGAGGCAGACGTTCTGGCCTAACTTGCATGTTATAGCCGGAAATATCAGTCTTTGAAGAGCGTTTGAAAGTAAAGTGGTCCAACACATCTTTCACAGAGATGCACCCCCTATGCAACCTATTCAGGTCGTCAATGACCCTCATATTTCTCCAGAAATATCCATTCATCTGGCAGGGGGCTCGACCAATAGCATTCAACAGATCGACCACCAAACTAGACAATGGCAACCTCAACCCAGCACGGAATTGACTCAAAGTAAATACAGTAGAAGACGGATTATTAGGTCGATAGTCAGGAGAAAGTAAACGATCTCCAAGAAATCTAATCTCCAAATGTCTAATCGACCTAAAATCATAATGCCTCCTAACAGCAAAATGTCTATGTACATAAGCCATGTTCACAATTCTACACATTCTACCATCGTCGCCCTCCACCATTTCATCATCAGAAGAGTCTGGCCCATGAGAACCACTACTCTGGGGGCTATCTACCTCCTCATCAAGAACGGGAGACGGAGGGTCAGAATGAGTATTCTCAGACTCATACTCCTCAACCCCACCATCACTCAAGTGATCATTTTGCGAATCACTACCTTCAGACATTACTCTCAAGCAATACAGACGACAACAGAAGAAGAAAACGAAAGAAAGTAAACAATCAAGGAAAAGAAAACAAACCTCACGAGCTCTCAAAGTTCTTCAGATCGCAAGGCAAAAGCGGCAGCAATTCAAATAAAGGCAAGATAGGTAAACCCTTCTCAAGGTAACTACAGTTTATATACTGTAGCTCAAGCATTTCCAGCCATCGATTCAAAACAGACGAACGGCTGAGATCGACCAAAGGATCAATATGCAATGCAGTTATTCTCCACTCACAAAACGGTTCGTATCCACCGTTGGATCAGTCCACGTGCAAAACAGATATTCAATCAAGCAATACGTGCGTCAGTTGCCATAACTACACGGCTAACTGTCCAAGGAAACTCCTCCACTTCCCCGTAAGAGCGCCATGATTACCACAAACAGCGCTGCATGACTGCCACGTCACCAAATTCAAAAAGTAAACCTCAAATCAACATCGAATGGTGCATTAAGTCTTTTCAGCCCGCCTTCACCAGCCGACCTAAAAAGAGGGGGCTTATGTAGGGGTACTACATACTCCAGCCAATCAAAAGCAGCCACGTGGCACAGTCATCCAGTTACCAGGTCGCTACAGCACCGACATCCTAGTAGCTCGTTCACAGCGACCCGATCATACAACGAGCAGCGACCTGCCATACACACGTGCTCTCATTCAATGCACAGAATATTCTCATCAGTTACACAATTAATTCACAGGGATGATCCGCGCGCGTTACTCATTTAATCCTCATTATGATGGCGGAGAATCTGCAAGATCCACGATCCACGCCCTTCTATCTTTTATATAAACAGAACTACGATGGCTTGATCTCTAAGTTCAATTCCCCCGAGCTAGAGTACGTAGGCAATCTCGATCTCAACGAGGTGCAGCCACCCCGATCTCATCAATCCCCATTTGGTCAAGTCTCTCAACGACCTGACCCAGAAGTGCATTAATCTAGAAATAGGTTAATACAAGTACCAGTTATATTGGAACACTGTTTCTCGGGGCACATTAGCTATTTCCCCCGTCTCTCGTGAGGGTAACGTAGATTATGTGTCATGGCGAGGCATACGACCAGAGTATCAGATTCCTTTCCCAGCAGACCCTACTACTACTCAGCAAGATTACTCTTTGAGACAAATACAGTATGCAGAACAGGCTGGTGAACATAGCCTTAGGTTGATGGGATCACAAGGTATGACATGGACTGTACCGGTTCCCTTTCTCGACCGTGACTTAGTTACACAGCATGTACCTGATTTTGATACCTTAGACGAGGTATGTTTATTTTTTTTATGTACAATTGTATTTATAATTTTATATTTGTTAGTTAAATCTTGTATATTTATAACAAAGGGAACTCTTGTGAATACAGGCTGCTCTCCGGTCACGCTTAGCAGATGCTGTAATGCTTGGTCAAGGGATGCGGCATGCAGCATTTGATTCTTCTGCGAGATATTATGGTTGGTTGCAAGAGCAAAGGACTGCCACAACAAGGGCTGAAGAAGAACTCGCAGCAAGTGCTTCTAGGGTTGCTGAGCTGACAAGCACATTAGAGGCCTTGGTAAGTAATTATTAATTACTATTACAGTATAACCTTAAAATTTATTAATTTTAGTTATTAAATTTTAATTGTATTTATATTTGATTATAGGAGTTGCAAGGGCACACTAGACGCGGTGGACGGGGACGAGGTGGACGGGGCCGAAGTGGACGAGGCCGAAGTGGGGATAGTAGTCAGGGGAGTGCACCTTGAGTGTTTTGAGTGCTTGATATTGCTTGATATTAGGGTTGGTTTGAGTGTTTGTTAACTGTATACTATTGCTTGATATTAGGGTTGTTTCTGTTGAACCACCATAGAAGATAAATTTATGGTTATTTCTTAATGATTTATTTATTATTAGCTTAAAATAGTAATAAAAATATATTAATCAAAATAGTAATACATTAATCAAATTAAATTTAAAATTTAATACATAATTAAATAAAATATTTAACCTTCGATACATTTTAATTTTCATACTCTTCACCACAAGTTGAACAAAACATTTTACCCAATACATAATCAAACTCAAACGAATCATGATTACAATTTTCGGGAAGCACATGAATTTCATCTTCATACTCGTCAATAAGTCGATTAAATTCATCATCGATACGCTTTTGTTCTTCGGGTGTTAATGGTTTTTCTTCTTCGATGATTTCTTTCTCCATTTCTTCACGTTTTTTATCTTTCGGATCTTCAATGCGCGCCGAAAAGTGTTTGACAGAACCATCTCCCATAATTATATAAAAAAAAAGTATCAAACTCAAATGAAAAAGATGAAGAATGAAGAAGTGAAATGAAGTAGATATCGAAACGAAGAACATGTATATATAGATGTGATTTATAGCCGTTTGTAAATTTAGCCGTTCGGAAAATATAGCCGTTGGAATTTAGGGTTCCACGCTGGTTAGACATGGGTGGAATTAAAAAAAATGTTCCACGCTGGTTTGACCTGCGTGGAATAAAAAAAATAATAAAAAAATAGTTCCACGCTGGTTCGATTTTGGACGAAGTTTTAGCAGACCGGCCCACCACATCCTACGTGGATAGCCGGCTGCTAAAAATATAGACGACGCGTTAGGGTGCGGTTTTTTTCAACATTCCTAAATTATAGGTTTTAGGAGACCCGTTAGAGATGCTCTGAGGACCCTATTTTGCTCTGGGATGAATAACCATCTGCAATGACAATAAAAATAAAATGAGGACTAGTCTATTACTCAAGTTAAAGAAAAGTTAAATTATAGTGTACATGATTTTTTAAAATCTTGGATCACATAGCCGAACAATTCTTACAGATTATCAATTCTAATGCACTATTTAGCTTAAACCACGCATACAACAACATAGGTTTATTCCCAAGAAATGATGTTAAATGAATCACACTTATTACTCTAAACAGTATATATATATAATGCTTAATGGGGTCCACACTCCACTTGGCAAAGATGCTTAATGGGGTCCACACTCCACTTGCCAAAATGCTTACAGGGGTCCATTGCCCACTCACATAATGCCTATATAACGAGGCATTCCCCAAGGAAGAAGGATGAAGCCTTACACAACGTTCAAGTCTTCCATTAAAGCCTTCAACAATTGTGAAGCAAACCCTCTCCTCTCTCTCAAGTCTTCTTCTTCCCCTTCTCCAACCCTGTAATCTTTTAGCTTTACTTTTGTAATAATTTCCCTTTTACTTTAGATTTGGTGTGCTCGTGTTCTTCCTGAAACTTTATTCAGGGGGAATTATTATGTAAATTACTCAAGAACTTGTAAGTTTTTACTTTTCTTTCCTTTTCTTTTCTAGATTAGTATATATGTGAATATTATATTTATGTGAATAAAGTTTCTTCAAATTACTCAAGAACTTGTAAGTTTTTACTTTTCTTTCCTTTTCTTTTCTAGATTAGTATATTATATTTATGTGAATAAAGTTTCTTCTTCTTCTTGTTTTTTAATTTCTGATCTTTAATTTCTGTCTTTTAATTTTATGTTTTAAATTTTAGTAATTTTCTGCTGAATTTGTTAGTTTAATTTAACTTTTTAAATTCCTGCTTTAATTTTGGTATCAGAGCCATGTCAGCGTAAATTACTGTTGGGGAACATGTAGTTCTTGAATAACAGTAATTATTCAATATAAGAACAATGTTATTGTTTCAGTTCTTCATTAAGGTATAGAAAATAGTTCTAAGGGGGAAAGAGAGCAACTCAGTTAAGAGCACTGCAACCCTGTAAGATGGGGAATCGATTGTCAAGCTACTATTGGTCGCCTCTGACAGCAGCAGTGATGAAGGTGCAGAGCACTCACGTGTTCCTAGACCTCTATTGCTTAACACCTTGTTAGAATATTATCTATTCTGAATTTTATGATTAGTCATTTGACATAGTCGCGTTGGATTACTCTGTAATCTCCGACTAATAGTTAATTTATATTTTATTTATGGTTAATTCCAACTCTGTCGCGTAGGACTACTTGTAGTCACCAGTTGTAATGATTAAGTGTTCTAGGTGATGATGGTGTTCGACTTAGCCGTGGTCTTCGCCCGTTTAGCCGTAGGCAGGTGGCCGCTAGGCGTTTAGGGTTTTATACATTGGCTGTTAGAATTCATCATCATCCAGGATATGAGATTATTACTAACTGAGACTTAAATCGTTGACTGTTGAGATTAATTATGAATTAAGATATGAAATAATTATTAGTTGAGACTTAAATCGTTGACTGTTGAGATTAATCATGGAAAATGAATCAAAACTGTATTTTACTATGTTCTTATATCGGAATAATTACTTTTGAGTAAAGATCTGCATGATCCCTAACTTCTTATTGACATCTTTACCCTTTCAAATATTCTTTTATTAAGATATTAAAATTTTCAATGAATCAAAATAAAATCTATCTTAATGTTTTCACTATCCCTTATGGGGACAGATCTGAGGATGATCCTCCTCCTGTTAAATCAACAGGATTTGTTATTGATCGCCTAGCTATTAATAACGATTGGGAAAATCCAAGGAATGATTCTTTCCGTAAAATATATATGAGGTGTTTTAATGAAGACCAACACCAATATATTAAAACCAAATACTACAATTATCTAGAACAATTTCAGATAATTATCCCTTTTGTCCATTGGGTATTGGATAATATCCCTATATACAGGATCGAAAAGATAGACACTTCTAATGAGAATTTTACGAGTATCAATACTGATAATAATACTA
Source organism: Aquilegia eximia (assembly GCA_023053565.1). Taxonomy (NCBI): domain Eukaryota; kingdom Viridiplantae; phylum Streptophyta; class Magnoliopsida; order Ranunculales; family Ranunculaceae; genus Aquilegia; species Aquilegia eximia. Next base: position 12,561,226 of record JALIGU010000002.1, read on the forward strand.
ATAATGCTAATCCTAATTCGATTGGTAATAAATCAACCATTTCTGACCTTAAAGGTGAAATTAATAATCTTAAGACAGATATTAAAATCTTAAAAGAAAAAATTTCTTTATCTCAGATAAATTTTAGTCCTTTACCAGACCAAGGAAACACTGGGGATTTATTATCCCTTGATCACCCTACCAATCAAAAATGGCATATTAAAGTAAATTTGGTTATTCATCAAGAATTTACTCTAAATACTATTGCTTTGGTTGATAGTGGTTCCGATCTTAATTGTCTTAGAGAAGGTTTAATTCCTACCAGATACTTTGAAAAAACTAAGTACCAATTAAGTACGGCTAATGGTTCTCCTATGAGAATAAATTATAAATTATCTGATGTTTTTATGTGCAATAATGGTATTTGTATTAATACCTCTTTTGTGTTATCTAATAATTTATCTCAATTGGTAATCCTAGGAAGGCCATTCTTTCATCTTATTTGGCCTATTGAAAGAATTGATAATGTTGGAATTCACACAATTTTAAAAGGTAGAAAAATAGTATTTGAATTTGTTAATAAACCCAAGACTAATTATCTTAATCAATTACAAGAAAATTTGTTTTTAAAAGAACAACAAATTAATTTTTTGTCTCAAGAAGTTAGTTATGCTTCGATCCAAAAACAATTAGAGCAAAATATTATTAAAGAGAAAATTATTTCGTTAGAAAAACAATTTCAAAAGGAAATCTGTAGTAATGTTCCCAATGCATTTTGGGATAGAAAACAACACATAGTTACTTTACCTTATATTGAAGGTTTTAATGAAAATATGATACCTACCAAGGCTAGGCCTATTCAAATGAATAAAACCTATATGGAATTATGTAAGACCGAAATCCAAGGTCTTTTAGATAAACAGCTTATTAGGAAAAGCTCTTCTTGTTGGAGTTGTGCAGCCTTTTATGTTAATAAAAATGCTGAACAAGAAAGAGGAGTTCCTAGATTAGTTATTAATTACAAACCCCTTAATAAGGTACTACGATGGATTCGCTATCCCATCCCTAATAAAAAGGATTTATTAAAACGATTAAATGATGCTCGTATATTTTCTAAATTTGATTTAAAATCAGGTTACTGGCAAGTTCAAATTGCGGAACAAGATAAGTACAAAACTGCTTTTACTGTTCCTTTCGGTCATTATGAATGGAATGTTATGGCTTTTGGTTTAAAAAATGCTCCTTCAGAATTTATGAATATCATGAATGAAATTTTTAATGCTTATACAGAATTTTGTATTGTTTATATTGATGATATATTAATTTTCTCTAATTCGATTGATCAACATTTTAAACATTTAAATATATTTTCTCATCTTATTAAGAAAAATGGTTTAGTAGTTTCTGCACCAAAAATGAAACTTTTCAAAACTAATATTAGGTTTCTAGGACATAATATTTGTCAAGGGAAAATTATCCCTATAGATAGATCAATAGAATTTGCTTCTAAATTTCCTGATGAAATCCGAGATAAAAACCAATTACAGAGATTCTTAGGAAGTCTTAACTATATCTCTGATTATTACAAGGATATAGCCTTCGACACTAAAATTCTTTATGAAAGGCTTCGTAAAAATCCTGAACCATGGTCTATAGATCATACAAAAGCCGTTCAAAAGATAAAATTGAAAGCTAAGCAATTACCTTGTTTATCTTTGGCTAATCCTAATGGATTAAAAATTGTTGAGACTGATGCCTCGGATAAAGGCTATGGAGGAATACTTAAACAGAAAAACAATTTAACCAATAAAGAAGATTTAGTCAGATTCCATTCTGGTGTTTGGAAAAATGCCCAAGTTAATTATTCAACTGTTAAAAAGGAAATGCTAGCCATTGTAAACTGTGTCAACAAATTCCAAGATGATTTAATAAATCAAGAATTTTTGTTACGAATTGATTGTAGTTCGGCTAAAGATATTATTGAAAAAGATGTTAAAAATTTAGCATCCAAACATATCTTCGCCAGATGGCAAGCAATTCTTTCAGTATTTGAATTTCAAATAGAATTTATAAAAGGAGATACTAATTCTCTTCCTGATTTCCTTACCCGCGAATATTTGCAGGGATGAATAGTCAAGGACATTCAAGAGGTAAATTAAGCCTCGATAGCCCTAATTCGGGTTCACAAAATAAAGGAAAAGGCAAATTGGGCCTTAATGATCCAAACCCTAATACGGGTTCTTCTGGCAAAGTCCCAATGGACAAAACAATGAAAGAAGTACTATTACTCAATAATGAGCCCAAATTGTTCCTAACCAATTATACGGAACTTCTTGTGATCCTCAATCCAGAGGATGAAAAATGGTTATCCGATCCCATAATTCTGGGACAAAAATATTTTGATGAAAAGGACAATAGTCCTATCCGAGGAGGAAAGCATAGATATTTCTATGAATCAATTCTAGAAGAAACTAAATCTGTTAGTTTCGAACATAACAGAAAGGGTAATACCCTTAATTCTCCTATTGCTTATAGCAAAGCTATGATTCACTTAGTCCTCAAATCTTCGGACTGGGGAGATCCCAATAAATTAAGGGAATTACGTGGTCCATACCACAATTACAATCAAACCTACAATTACTGGGACTATATGGATGCATGGTCCTATTCTTTCTTTTATCAAAACCCTCAAAGAAAACATTCATGGTTTCTCTATTTCGATGAGGATTTCAAAAAAGATAACAATGAGATTCCTCATTGGTTTTATAATTGGTTTTTCAAATTTGGTCCTAAATTAGATTTTCTGCCAACCGAAATCAAAACTTTTTTCAAACCTTATCTTCAATTCCATCCCTCATTTGAAGGACATGATACTATCAGGGGTAAATCACTCCTCTTTTTTCTAGCCGACTATCTTATTCCATGGATTTGGGTCTGGACTTACAGTTGTCAATTTCAACCTACAGAAGGACTCTATGGTCTTTGCCGACAATTTCATTACAAATGGTGGGCTAAATGCCCCATCGAGAAAAAACTTTTAAATATCACTCCTGACATCGAGAAATTAGAACATCTACATACTTCTCGACATACCCCGTCACCTATTATTCATAAATCCAATTCTGATAATCCTATCTCCCTTATTAGGGAAAAATTAACGAAAGCCCATCCTGGTCTTTCATCACAGGAAATTAAGTTCCGTGTCATGAAAGAAATGCAAGAACAAATTCAAGCTACTTTTGGAGATATTTCTCCTATGGATACTCATTCCAATACCAGCAAAGAATCTGATTTTGCGAACTCTATTGTTTCCTGGTGGGACCTTAAACAAGGAAATTCTCAACATGGTTCTTCTCAGCAGGAAGACGATGACATTAATCTCGAAGAGGACTAAGTCTCATTACCATGAATACCATGAACAATTACCTCCATAATACATGGAATCATCTACCTTCATCACTATGGGACCTATAGTACCTATCAATTATCCTATTAAGAGAATATTCATAAAATTCCATCTAAACGGACAATACTCCATTATTAACTAACTTATTCACAACCAGCCAATTTTATGAATCCATTGCCGACATCCAGAATATATGTCACTATTCAACAAGGTCCATACCACTTCAAGGGACCCACCTAATTTAGATACTTAATGGCGCTACTTATCCAAGATGCTTCAAGGGGTCTACAACACCCACGAGACGACAGGTTCATCTACCAACAATAATGCTCGAGATAATTCAAGGGGTCCACAACACCCACGAGACTACAGGGTCCACCTAATCTGGAAGATGCTTACTGGGGTCCACACTCCACTTGCCAAAGTATTTCAAGGGGACCACCTAATTTGGAAGATGCTTAATGGGGTCCACACTCCACTTGCCAAAGATGCTTAATGGGGTCCACACTCCACTTGCCAAAATGCTTACAGGGGTCCATTGCCCACTCACATAATGCCTATATAACGAGGCATTCCCCAAGGAAGAAGGATGAAGCCTTGCACAACGTTCAAGTCTTCCATTAAAGCCTTCAACAATTGTGAAGCAAACCCTCTCCTCTCTCTCAAGTCTTCTTCTTCCCCTTCTCCAACCCTGTAATCTTTTAGCTTTACTTTTGTAATAATTTCCCTTTTACTTTAGATTTGGTGTGCTCGTGTTCTTCCTGAAACTTTATTCAGGGGGAATTATTATGTAAATTATCTCAAGAACTTGTAAGTTTTCTTTACTTTTCTTTTTCTCCGTTTTTCTTTTGGTTTATATTATTAATTTTATGTGAATAAAGTTTAGTATTTTCTTCTGTTCTTCTTCTTTATTTTCTGTTTTTACTTTTCTGTTTTAATTCCTGTCTTTTAATTTTATGTTTTAAATTATAAGTAATTTTCTGCTGATTTTGTTAGTTTAATTTAACTGTTTAAATTCCTGCTTATTTTTTGGTATCAAAGCCATGTCAGCGTAAATTACTGTTGGGGAACATGTAGTTCTTGTATAACAGTAATTATTCAATATAAGAACAATGTTATTGTTTCAGTTCTTCATTAAGGTATAGAAAATAGTTCTAAGGGGGAAAGAGAGCAACTCAGTTAAGAGCACTGCAACCCTGTAAGATGGGGAATCGATTGTCAAGCTACTATTGGTGGCCTCTGACAGCAGCAGTGATGAAGGTGCAGAGCACTCACGTGTTCCTAGACCTCTATTGCTTAACACCTTGTTAGAATATTATCTATTCTGAATTTTATGATTAGTCATTTGACATAGTCGCGTTGGATTACTCTGTAATCTCCGACTAATAGTTAATTTATATTTTATTTATGGTTAATTCCAACTCTGTCGCGTAGGACTACTTGTAGTCACCAGTTGTAATGATTAAGTGTTCTAGGTGATGATGGTGTTCGACTTAGCCGTGGTCTTCGCCCGTTTAGCCGTAGGCAGGTGGCCGCTAGGCGTTTAGGGTTTTATACATTGGCTGTTAGAATTCATCATCATCCAGGATATGAGATTATTACTAACTGAGACTTAAATCGTTGACTGTTGAGATTAATTATGAATTAAGATATGAAATAATTATTAGTTGAGACTTAAATCGTTGACTGTTGAGATTAATCATGGAAAATGAATCAAAACTGTATTTTACTATGTTCTTATATTGAATAATTACTGTTATACAAGAACTACATGTTCCCCAACAGTAATTTACGCTGACATGGCTCTGATACCAAAAAATAAGCAGGAATTTAAACAGTTAAATTAAACTAACAAAATCAGCAGAAAATTACTTATAATTTAAAACATAAAATTAAAAGACAGGAATTAAAACAGAAAAGTAAAAACAGAAAATAAAGAAGAAGAACAGAAGAAAATACTAAACTTTATTCACATAAAATTAATAATATAAACCAAAAGAAAAACGGAGAAAAAGAAAAGTAAAGAAAACTTACAAGTTCTTGAGATAATTTACATAATAATTCCCCCTGAATAAAGTTTCAGGAAGAACACGAGCACACCAAATCTAAAGTAAAAGGGAAAGATTACAAAAGTAAAGCTAAAAGATTACAGGGTTGGAGAAGGGGAAGAAGAAGACTTGAGAGAGAGGAGAGGGTTTGCTTCACAATTGTTGAAGGCTTTAATGGAAGACTTGAACGTTGTGTAAGGCCTGTTCCTTCTTCCTTGGGGAATGCCTCGTTATATAGGCATTATGTGAGTGGGCAATGGACCCCTGTAAGCATTTTGGCAAGTGGAGTGTGGACCCCATTAAGCATCTTTGGCAAGTGGAGTGTGGACCCCATTAAGCATCTTCCAAATTAGGTGGTCCCCTTGAAATACTTTGGCAAGTGGAGTGTGGACCCCAGTAAGCATCTTCCAGATTAGGTGGACCCTGTTGAATAGTAACATTGGTAGACTTGTATGTCGGTAGAGCAAAAGTAGAACTTTATGCATAGTGGGAGATATTATTGATGTCGGTAGATAAACCTGTAGTCTCGTGGGTGTTGTGGACCCCTTGAATTATCTCGAGCATTATTGTTGGTAGATGAACCTGTCGTCTCGTGGGTGTTGTAGACCCCTTGAAGCATCTTGGATAAGTAGCGCCATTAAGTATCTAAATTAGGTGGGTCCCTTGAAGTGGTATGGACCTTGTTGAATAGTGACATAGATTCTGGATGTCGGCAATGGATTCATAAAATTGGCTGGTTGTGAATAAGTTAGTTAATAATGGAGTATTGTCCGTTTAGATGGAATTTTGTGAATATTCTCTTAATAGGATAATTGATAGGTACTATAGGTCCCATAGTGATGAAGGTAGATGATTCCATGTATTATGGAGGTAATTGTTCATGGTATTCATGGTAATGAGACTTAGTCCTCTTCGAGATTAATGTCATCGTCTTCCTGCTGAGAAGAACCATGTTGAGAATTTCCTTGTTTAAGGTCCCACCAGGAAACAATAGAGTTCGCAAAATCAGATTCTTTGCTGGTATTGGAATGAGTATCCATAGGAGAAATATCTCCAAAAGTAGCTTGAATTTGTTCTTGCATTTCTTTCATGACACGGAACTTAATTTCCTGCGATGAAAGACCAGGATGGGCTTTCGTTAATTTTTCCCTAATAAGGGAGATAGGATTATCAGAATTGGATTTATGAATAATAGGTGACGGGGTATGTCGAGAAGTATGTAGATGTTCTAATTTCTCGATGTCAGGAGTGATATTTAAAAGTTTTTTCTCGATGGGGCATTTAGCCCACCATTTGTAATGAAATTGTCGGCAAAGACCATAGAGTCCTTCTGTAGGTTGAAATTGACAACTGTAAGTCCAGACCCAAATCCATGGAATAAGATAGTCGGCTAGAAAAAAGAGGAGTGATTTACCCCTGATAGTATCATGTCCTTCAAATGAGGGATGGAATTGAAGATAAGGTTTGAAAAAAGTTTTGATTTCGGTTGGCAGAAAATCTAATTTAGGACCAAATTTGAAAAACCAATTATAAAACCAATGAGGAATCTCATTGTTATCTTTTTTGAAATCCTCATCGAAATAGAGAAACCATGAATGTTTTCTTTGAGGGTTTTGATAAAAGAAAGAATAGGACCATGCATCCATATAGTCCCAGTAATTGTAGGTTTGATTGTAATTGTGGTATGGACCACGTAATTCCCTTAATTTATTGGGATCTCCCCAGTCCGAAGATTTGAGGACTAAGTGAATCATAGCTTTGCTATAAGCAATAGGAGAATTAAGGGTATTACCCTTTCTGTTATGTTCGAAACTGACAGATTTAGTTTCTTCTAGAATTGATTCATAGAAATATCTATGCTTTCCTCCTCGGATAGGACTATTGTCCTTTTCATCAAAATATTTTTGTCCCAGAATTATGGGATCGGATAACCATTTTTCATCCTCTGGATTGAGGATCACAAGAAGTTCCGTATAATTGGTTAGGAACAATTTGGGCTCATTATTGAGTAATAGTACTTCTTTCATTGTTTTGTCCATTGGGACTTTGCCAGAAGAACCCGTATTAGGGTTTGGATCATTAAGGCCCAATTTGCCTTTTCCTTTATTTTGTGAACCCGAATTAGGGCTATCGAGGCTTAATTTACCTCTTGAATGTCCTTGACTATTCATCCCTGCAAATATTCGCGGGTAAGGAAATCAGGAAGAGAATTAGTATCTCCTTTTATAAATTCTATTTGAAATTCAAATACTGAAAGAATTGCTTGCCATCTGGCGAAGATATGTTTGGATGCTAAATTTTTAACATCTTTTTCAATAATATCTTTAGCCGAACTACAATCAATTCGTAACAAAAATTCTTGATTTATTAAATCATCTTGGAATTTGTTGACACAGTTTACAATGGCTAGCATTTCCTTTTTAACAGTTGAATAATTAACTTGGGCATTTTTCCAAACACCAGAATGGAATCTGACTAAATCTTCTTTATTGGTTAAATTGTTTTTCTGTTTAAGTATTCCTCCATAGCCTTTATCCGAGGCATCAGTCTCAACAATTTTTAATCCATTAGGATTAGCCAAAGATAAACAAGGTAATTGCTTAGCTTTCAATTTTATCTTTTGAACGGCTTTTGTATGATCTATAGACCATGGTTCAGGATTTTTACGAAGCCTTTCATAAAGAATTTTAGTGTCGAAGGCTATATCCTTGTAATAATCAGAGATATAGTTAAGACTTCCTAAGAATCTCTGTAATTGGTTTTTATCTCGGATTTCATCAGGAAATTTAGAAGCAAATTCTATTGATCTATCTATAGGGATAATTTTCCCTTGACAAATATTATGTCCTAGAAACCTAATATTAGTTTTGAAAAGTTTCATTTTTGGTGCAGAAACTACTAAACCATTTTTCTTAATAAGATGAGAAAATATATTTAAATGTTTAAAATGTTGATCAATCGAATTAGAGAAAATTAATATATCATCAATATAAACAATACAAAATTCTGTATAAGCATTAAAAATTTCATTCATGATATTCATAAATTCTGAAGGAGCATTTTTTAAACCAAAAGCCATAACATTCCATTCATAATGACCGAAAGGAACAGTAAAAGCAGTTTTGTACTTATCTTGTTCCGCAATTTGAACTTGCCAGTAACCTGATTTTAAATCAAATTTAGAAAATATACGAGCATCATTTAATCGTTTTAATAAATCCTTTTTATTAGGGATGGGATAGCGAATCCATCGTAGTACCTTATTAAGGGGTTTGTAATTAATAACTAATCTAGGAACTCCTCTTTCTTGTTCAGCATTTTTATTAACATAAAAGGCTGCACAACTCCAACAAGAAGAGTTTTTCCTAATAAGCTGTTTATCTAAAAGACCTTGGATTTCGGTCTTACATAATTCCATATAGGTTTTATTCATTTGAATAGGCCTAGCCTTGGTAGGTATCATATTTTCATTAAAACCTTCAATATAAGGTAAAGTAACTATGTGTTGTTTTCTATCCCAAAATGCATTGGGAACATTACTACAGATTTCCTTTTGAAATTGTTTTTCTAACGAAATAATTTTCTCTTTAATAATATTTTGCTCTAATTGTTTTTGGATCGAAGCATAACTAACTTCTTGAGACAAAAAATTAATTTGTTGTTCTTTTAAAAACAAATTTTCTTGTAATTGATTAAGATAATTAGTCTTGGGTTTATTAACAAATTCAAATACTATTTTTCTACCTTTTAAAATTGTGTGAATTCCAACATTATCAATTCTTTCAATAGGCCAAATAAGATGAAAGAATGGCCTTCCTAGGATTACCAATTGAGATAAATTATTAGATAACACAAAAGAGGTATTAATACAAATACCATTATTGCACATAAAAACATCAGATAATTTATAATTTATTCTCATAGGAGAACCATTAGCCGTACTTAATTGGTACTTAGTTTTTTCAAAGTATCTGGTAGGAATTAAACCTTCTCTAAGACAATTAAGATCGGAACCACTATCAACCAAAGCAATAGTATTTAGAGTAAATTCTTGATGAATAACCAAATTTACTTTAATATGCCATTTTTGATTGGTAGGGTGATCAAGGGATAATAAATCCCCAGTGTTTCCTTGGTCTGGTAAAGGACTAAAATTTATCTGAGATAAAGAAATTTTTTCTTTTAAGATTTTAATATCTGTCTTAAGATTATTAATTTCACCTTTAAGGTCAGAAATGGTGGATTTATTACCAATCGAATTAGGATTAGCATTATTAGTATTATTTTCCAAATAATTTTGAAAAGCTTGTTTTCTCTCAACAGGATTAGATATTTTAGTAATAACATCTAAAATTAAGGTTTGGTCATTACTCAGGACATTAATACTAGGTATGTCATAATTTAGAAAAGTCTCTTGATAAAAATCATTTTCTAATTTTGATTCACTATTAGTGATATCCATTAGACCATGTATAAAAGGTTTATTCCTTTTAGAATATTGATTAAAAACAAATTGTTTTTTGAAAGCCAAAACAAATTGCCTTTTAAAAAGATCTTGATTAGAACTACTGTATTCAAATTTCTGACAAAAGGGTTTTTTGGAAATTTTCCTTTTAAGAAATCGATCATTAAAAACAAATTGTTTTTTGAAAAAGATTCTATTATAGATAGATTTCTGACGGAAAGGTTTTTTAGAGATTTTCCTCTGGGAAATAATATTTTTAATACTTGGTGATAAAACACTTATAGTATTATCAAATTGATTAGGATATTGTCCTATTTCATTATTCTCAGTTAATTCTGAAATAATAACTTCTTTATTAGAGGAAATGAAAGTGACATCGTGGGTAACGTCATAAGTGACATCATGAGTGTCCTTATGAGGGACATCATGCTTATCCTTTAGACTGTCCTTAATATCACTGTCCATTTTCCTAGAAGAAACAAGAATGATATTATCATGTTTATCGTTGATATAATTATCAACTTTTCTAGAAGAAACAAGAATGACCTCATCCTTATCTTCTAGGCTGACGTTAATATCACTGTCAGTTTTCTCAAGAATGACATCATGTTCATTCTCTGGTCTGACGTTGATATTACTGTCAACGTTTCTAGAAGAAACGAGAATGGTATCATTATTATCTTCTAGGGTGACATTAATACCACTGTCAGTTTTCGCAAAAATGACATCATGTTCATCCTCTGAACTGGCGTTGGTATTATTGTCTCCATTATTTATATCTTTATCAGATACCTTATTGGGTACAGTATTCATATCCCGTGATAAAGTAATAGTATTATTATCAGTATTGATACTCGTAAAATTCTCATTAGAAGTGTCTATCTTTTCGATCCTGTATATAGGGATATTATCCAATACCCAATGGACAAAAGGGATAATTATCTGAAATTGTTCTAGATAATTGTAGTATTTGGTTTTAATATATTGGTGTTGGTCTTCATTAAAACACCTCATATATATTTTACGGAAAGAATCATTCCTTGGATTTTCCCAATCGTTATTAATAGCTAGGCGATCAATAACAAATCCTGTTGATTTAACAGGAGGAGGATCATCCTCAGATCTGTCCCCATAAGGGATAGTGAAAACATTAAGATAGATTTTATTTTGATTCATTGAAAATTTTAATATCTTAATAAAAGAATATTTGAAAGGGTAAAGATGTCAATAGGAAGTTAGGGATCATGCAGATCTTTACTCAAAAGTAATTATTCCGATATAAGAACATAGTAAAATACAGTTTTGATTCATTTTCCATGATTAATCTCAACAGTCAACGAGGTTGTGGGGACCCCTACCCTTTTAAATTACGTGTGGAAACTTATATCAACAATCCGCTGTTGACATGTTTCGAACCCACGACCTCTCCACTTTGTGAGAGGGGTGCTACCATTGAGCCACAGGCTCATTCGCAACCATATATATTATATGGTACCAAAACACATTTTGTAAAAGTATCAGTTAAGAGTCTCATTACCTTGGTTAAACCCAGAGCATAAGAAGTGATTGTTTCTTGAGAGGACAGGCTATTATAATGAACTCTGTATTGTAAAAGTCCAGAACAATTGATGAAGTTTTATACTTGCATTGAATGGAGCTTTTTATTTTGAATAGGATTCTGAACTAATATTGGAATCACATCAACCAACTTTTGGCAGTTGTTATATCTTTCTCATTTATGATATCCATCATCGTCGCCGGCAAACGTACTCTTTTTCATCACTAGGAAAGGAAATGGCATATACGCTTGTTTGTTGCTTCTAGATCTTGAATAGGTTGAAGATGTGTAGGAAAGTGTAGAAGCAATTGTTTACCGTGTTGTAACATTAATGGTAAAAACTAAAAAGAAAAGAGTTTCAAGTCAGAAAGATGATGATAGATAAAAACATACCAACAAGGAAGATTAAAGCCTTATATCTTATTTGGACCTGCCACATTAGTGAAGACTGAAGAGTCCTTAAATTTAAAGCTTCGTAGAAATAAAAGTGATTCAAATCAACTTCAGTATATGTGTATGCATGATACTAATAAAACAAGTAGATAGAGAAAGATGTGAGAAAGATATATGGGAGGCAGTGGATTCTCATTATTCATTCTCTTGTTGTCTGTACATAGCTTAGCTATAACATGTACATAGGAAAGAGAGGTGTATTCCCTTATTGTTTTAAGTACCACATACAGTATAGTATATATGCAGGCATCATAAAGTCAATCACTTGTGCTTAGCTAACATAGGTGAGTGCCACCTAGCATCTTTATCTGACACATCAACTTGATGACTAAGGCTTTGGACATCCACAATTTACAACACTCCCCCTTGGATGTACACTATCCACCATATCAAGATATTGCCTCATTAAAACCTTGCCAGGAAAACCCAATGGGAAAAACCATAGCGAAGGAAAAAGAGTACAATAGTTGATATCTTGACTGGTATTGGACGCGCTATATACTGCCTCGTTAAAACCTTGCTAGGAAAACCCAGTGGGAAAAACCATAGCTAAGGAAAAAGAGTACAGTGCGCTTCATGTTCTGGCGGCTCCCCCTGATGAAAATCAGACTAAGCTCGACTTTCGACGCATCCCAATGCCATATGCCAGTTTCTCAAAAGCTGGTGGAGCTAGTGACTTAGTGAACAAATCAGCGAGATTCTCATCAGACCATATCTTCTGGACATTGATCTCGTTACTCTGCTGGAGTTCATGAGAGAAGAAGAATTTTGGAGAAATATGTTTTGTTCTATCACTTCTGATGTAGCCTTCCCTGATTTGATCAATACATGCAGCATTGTCTTCATAAATCACCGTTGGTGTCTCTGTAACTGAGGGGAGTCCGCATGTTGATTGGATATGGTGTATCAAGAGCCTCAACCATACGCACTCACGAGTTGCTTCATGGAGTGCAAGTATCTCCGAGTGGTTGGAAGATGTAGCAACCAATGTTTGCTTAGAAGATCGCCAAGAAATTGCTGTACCACCATAAGTAAATACATACCCAGTTTGCGATCTTTCTTTGTGTGGGTCAGATCTATATCCAGCATCTGCATACCCCTTTAGTTGGGAGCCATTTGGTGGTTCTTTGGAATTGTATAAACCCATATCAGTCGTTCCTCGAAGGTAACACATAATCTCCTTTAAGCCAGTTCAATGTCGTCGGGTTGGAGCTGAGCTAAACCTGGCTAACAAATTCACTGCAAATGAAATGTCAGGTCTAGTACATTGGGCTAAATATAAAAGAGCACCCACAGCACTTAAGTATGGTACTTCAGGACCAACTAAAGATTCATTGTCCTCTTTAGGACGAAATGGGTCTAATTTCACATCAAGTGACCTTACGACCATTGGAGTGCGACTTGGGCGACATTTGTCCATGTTAAAACGCTTTAAAACTTTTTCAGTATACGTTGACTGATGGACAAATATTCCATGCGTTGTATGTTCGATCTGCAGGCCGAGACAATACTTAATTTGTTTTACCGAGATCTTTCATCTCGAACTCATTCTTTAAAGAGTTTGATGCTCTGGTAATCTCTTCAGGAGATCCAATTATATTTATGTCATCGACATAAACCGCAATGATGGCAAACCCTAAATTTGCTTTCTTAATGAATATACATGGGCAAATGGGATTATTCTTGTACCCTTCCTTCAGTAGGTACTCACTGAGGCGATTGTACCACATACGCCCGGACTGTTTCAATCCATATAATGATCTCTTAAGCTTAATAGAGTACATATTACGTGGTTTTGCTTCAGGCAATTTTAATCCTTCAGGGACTTTCATATAAATATCAGTATCCAACATTCCGTAAAGATACGCAGTAACCACGTCCATGAGATGCATGTCGAGTCTTTCAGAGACTGCCAGACTGATTAAAAATCGAAATGTAATTCCATCCATCACGGGAGAATAGGTCTCTTCATAATCAATCCCAGGTTTCTGCGAGAAACCTTGTGCCACGAGACGAGCTTTATATCTTACAATCTCGTTTTTCTCATTGCGTTTCCTTGCAAATACCCATTTGTAACCTACAGGGTTAACATTCTTGGGGGTTAGGACTACAGGTCCAAACACATTTCGTTTTGCAAGAGAATCCAATTCTGCTTGAATTACATCCTTCCATTTTAGCCAATCATGTCGTTGTTGACATTCCTCAACAGTATGTGGTTCAAGACCATCATCATCTGCTGCAATCTCAGCAGCTACGGCAAAGGAGAATACGTCACTGATGACAATTTTGTTTCTATTCCACAACTCTCTTGTGCATGCATAATTTACAGAAATTTCATTATTTTTAGGTACCTGGGCCACATCTGGGGCTTGTGTCACTTCAGGGACGGCCACTTCAGGGGCTTGTGTCACTTCAGGGACACATTCCTCTTCAAAAGGTTTTTGTTTAGAGAGAGTGTGTTTTCCTTGCCTTATAGCCTCTCCAGGAGCGCTATTTACTGGAGGTTTTGTTTGGCTTTTCCTCTTCCGGGGATTTGAGTCTTTTGACCCAACAGGTCGTCCACGCTTCTGGCGTACTTTAGACGATTCATTTGCTGCCACATTCGCGGGTTGTCTTTCAGAGACGTGTCGTCCTTCAGGGACAGATCGTCCTTCTAGGACTTCAATTCGCGCAGGCGCATTAGCAGCTGGTACATGTGACCTTGTCACTTTTGCTGCGTTTGTAAAACCATCAGGCAATTGCCAAGCAATTTTCTGAAGGTAAATGATCCTTTGTACTTCAGTTTCACACAAAGGAGTACGTGGATCAAGATGAGACAAAGTTGGTGTATACCAAGTCAATTTAGGTGCTTCTGCGGGAAGCCATGATTCACGCCGTTCTCCAGGAACAGACGAATTTCCTCCCCCTAACGGCGGGAAGACTGTCTCATCAAAGTGGCAATCCGCAAATCTTGCGGTAAAAACATCACCTGTCAAAGGTTCAAGATATCTAGTAATAGACGGAGAATCAAAACCAACATAAATTCCTAATCTACGTTGCGGTCCCATTTTTGTGCGTTGGGGTGGGGCAATTGGAACTTGCACCGCACAACCAAATGTTCGTAGATGAGAAATATCTGGTTAATGACCAAAAGCAAGTTGTAAAGGAGAATATTGATTATAGGCATTTGGTCGAAGTCGAACCAGTGCGGCGGCATGCAATATAGCATGTCCCCATGCAGAAACAGGCAACTTTGATTTCATAAGCATGGTGCATGCAATCATCTGAATATGTTTGATAAAGGACTCTGCTAATCCATTCTGTGTATGCACATGAGCAACGGGATGCTCGATGTCAATCCCTATAGACATGCAATAGTCATCAAAGGTCTGTGATGTGAATTCACCAGCACCATCAAGGCGGATGGATTTAATAGGGTAATCAGGAAAATGTGTTTGTAATCTAATGATTTGAGCAAGAAGTCGTGCAAATGCCATATTTCGTGTAGACAACAGAGACACGTGAGACCATCGTGCAGATGCATCAATTAACACAAGGAAATATCTAAATGGTCGACAATGTGGGTGTATGGGTCCACAAATATCTCCTTGAATCTGTTGTAGGAATGTAGGAGACTCAGTACTGACCTTAGTCGGAGATGGTCTTGTGACCAACTTACCTTGAGAACAAGCAGTACAAACAAAGTCATTAGATGCAAGAATCTTCTGGTTCTGCAAACTATGCCCATGTGAATTTTCAATAATTCTTCGCATCATACTAGCCCCAGGGTGACCCAAACGGTCATGCCATAATATAAATGTCTTATGGTCATGGAACTTCTGGCCCATTACTGCATAAGATTCAAGGGGCTTGAT
Source organism: Aquilegia eximia (assembly GCA_023053565.1). Classification (NCBI taxonomy): domain Eukaryota; kingdom Viridiplantae; phylum Streptophyta; class Magnoliopsida; order Ranunculales; family Ranunculaceae; genus Aquilegia; species Aquilegia eximia. The sequence continues at coordinate 12,576,989 of JALIGU010000002.1, forward strand.
GGTTGTGTAGTACAACCCTGAAGAGATAGCCTTAAGTTTCTCTACAACCTGCTTCTGTCCTGAAACTTCAGATGTTATACACAAATACTCAATATCATGATCATTCATAGTCTCGATGTGGTAACCATTAAGACGTATATCTTTAACACTAAGTAAATTTCTTGTGGACTTTGTGGAATATAAAGCGTCCACAATGTTGAATATGGTACCACCAGGGAGCATGATATGGGCTCTGCCAGAGCCTTCAACAAGACTTGATGTACCAGAAATAGTGTCCACATTAGCCTTCACAAATTTCATTTGTGAAAAATACCTACGGTCTCTTAAAATTGTGTGTGTCGTGGCACTGTCTACGAGGCATACAACTCTACCATCCGCAAGACGATTATGCATGCTATATGCGGGATCCATATCCCTTCATAGTACAAGAAAATTAAAGTGAGTACGAGTTAAGATAACACACACTTATTATTTATTAACAAACACAATACCAAGTAGTACAGAACAAAAGTACATATAAACAGATACATGATATAAAACGATAGATATAGACTTAATTGGTGGGGAAATCTCCATCAAAGAAGTCAAGATTATACTCTGGTTCCACAATGAAATCATCAACATTAAATAGAGTAGAGTCTTCTGGCTCAGACTGATCGACAAAGTTTGTTTCCACTTTCTTTCCTTTGTCATTCTTTGATGCTTGATAAAGCTCAACCAAGTGTTTGGCCGTACGACAGGTACGCGACCAATGTCCTTCCATACCACAACGATGACAAGTGTCATCACCAGTCTTATGGTAACGAGTGCTACTGGCACCTTTCCCTTTATCCTTTTTAGGCTCAGTGTCATCCCACTTCTGGTGGTATGGGGTACTTCTGGACCCTTTGTGGTTGGAATTGTTGTGATGAGGACCACCACTCTTGTGGTATCGGCCACTTCTGGGGCCTTTGCCTCTTTTGGGCCCATTCCACCTTTTACTACCACGATATGATGATGCATGTGCTTCAGGCACAGGGGCAGAGCCAGGTGGCCCTTTGTTAGCATTGCTCATCAGGAGCTGCTTACTTTGCTCGGCAGAAGTAAGAATTTCATTTAACTCCGAGTACTTCTTAAGTCGACATTGCCGATATTGTTCGTGTAGGACCATATTTATAGGATGAAATGTAGATAGTGTTTTATCTATCATTTCTTCCTCAGTAACAGGATGCCCACATAACTTCAGGGTGGACGCGATTTTCAACAACTTCGAGTTGTATTCAGAAACAGTTTTGAAATCCTGAAACCTCAAGTGTGACCACTCATGTCGAGCCCTTGGGAGGGAAATAGTTCTATGGTGGTCATACCTTTCTTTGAAATTCTGCCAAAGAATCTGCGGGTCTTTGACAGTGAGGTATTCAGTTTTCAATTCCTCATGGATAAGGTGGCGAAGGAAAATTAGTGCTTTAGCACGGTCCTGCTGGGACAACTGATTTCCTTCTTTTATGGAGTCTTCCAGACCCATGGAAGCAAGATGTAATTCGATATCAAGTACCCAAGACAGATAATTTTCACCAGTAATATCTAAAGCAGTAAATTCCAACTTGGTAATGTTAGACATGATTATAATACGAAAATCAACAAACTTACCCAAATACTTACACTGGTAACACCTTGTTGTAATAACACCTTATTGATGTATACACTTCTTGTAGTTGTTGAACAATAGAGCAGTTGTTGAACAATAGAGCAAAGTCGTGCTGATAACGTCGTAGAAATAAAAGTGATTCAAATCAACTTCAGTATATGTGTATGCATGATACTAATAAAACAAGTAGATAGAGAAAGATGTGAGAAAGATATATGGGAGGCAGTGGATTCTCATTATTCATTCTCTTGTTGTCTGTACATAGCTTAGCTATAACATGTACATAGGAAAGAGAGGTGTATTCCCTTATTGTTTTAAGTACCACATACAGTATAGTATATATGCAGGCATCATAAAGTCAATCACTTGTGCTTAGCTAACATAGGTGAGTGCCACCTAGCATCTTTATCTGACACATCAACTTGATGACTAAGGCTTTGGACATCCACAATTTACAACAAAGCTCAATATGTATGTCCATTTGTGTATGTTATTTTAGCCGTGAATCAGGTTATTCACTCAGGTAAATGGGCTTTGCACGATTTGATCCACCAATTACCGTGTTTGATAACGAAAATTTGCATAAGTAAATTTTAGCCGAAAACAAACACGTGTCCTCATTTACTGAGATTCATCCAGGTGAATTGCACCCAAAGGGAGCCTAGTTAAATTTCCCCGAACCAAATTGCCCGGTTCCAAAAGTAAATATTTTGGTGAAGCCTTCTACCTCTTTTACCAAAGTTTTTATTGAACACGGGTGAATTTCTATTTACCCTGGTTATAACCCAAATACTCTATTATTAACCGGCTGACCACATTTGCCGAAAAATCTACCCAAAAAATCACCTGTTATCAAACAAACCCTAAATACAATGTCTACGTCACCTATGAAATGTTGCGAAGATTGGAAAAACAAGTAACACAGCTAAGGAATCCAGAAATTTGCACAAGCATACATAAGAAAATTTATGTTTCTAACAATTTCAGCCTACAATATTGAAAGCTTGTATTTGATGGAATGGTATGTAAAATCACCAGTAAAACTATAATAAATTAATTAACAGAGAATTAACTTTACAAAGAGCAAGCTATGTGTGGGGATTAAAAGTAGATCATCATTAATGTTGATCTACTTAGTTTCAAGCCATACCTACAACCATAGTTTAAAATAAAAATTTCGATTTCGAGCGAAATTTCGTTTCTTAAAATAAAGGCATATGCCGAGATTCTGACACTAGAAATCACAGTGCAAGCTAAAATTCGCGAGATTTCGTAATACCAAATTTTCAAATACTGGCATATACCGTAGAAATTTCGCGAAATCTGACGAAATTTTAAACCATGCCTAGAACAACATGGGTGAACGTCCAGTATTCTCACAACAACAACAAAAACAAATTCATGTCTGCCATATGGAAAATTACTTAAGAAACTACTGTAAAGTTAGTTGAATACTAAGTATATTGTTTGCTCTGTATTAAATTTGGGATTAATCTGGTTTAATAAACAATGTCAGTATGTCACGTAATATTAATCTGGTTTAATAAACAACTACTCCATCCTTCATTCCATCTTATTTGTTCCCTACCCATATATGATATATCTATATATCATCCCTATTCAATATTCACCCTTCATAAATCTGTGGCGTGGTGAGTGGTGACTGACTTTAATCAGTTTGAGACTCCAGAATAATTATTGAAAGGGTGCCAAGTTTCAGGAGTAGGGGTATCAGTGAAAGAATTTGGGCAATCTTGCCTTATGCTGGTGCAGACTAGAAATCAGGTTATCTTCTGTGACATAATGTTTGATATGGCTAATAGTACTGTGGTGATGGAGAAGTCAAGCTCGGAGCTCAGAAATGATTTGAGGTTTGTGGAGCTGCTGAATGACTGGTCAGCTGTGATGGGTAGCAAAGCTCGCATGTGATCACAGCAATGCTGGTGCTGGACCTGTCAAGGTGAGCTGTATGCTGGTGATGCTATGACAGATGTTGTGCTACTAAAGGCATGCGAGTAGTTGAAGATCTTAGTCATGGTCATAAACTCTGTATTTCTTCTACTCTGCTTTGGCCTCTACTATGAACCTGATGATGCATTTCAATGCATGCTGATCAGGGTTGTCATGGTTTTTCTTATTTTTTCTTATATTGTACTTTTATCAAAAAAAAAAAGGGGGAAGTGAAGGAAAAGAAAATTGAATAATACTGTACTACCAAAAATTGATCGAAGCTTTCTCGATCACTCTATATTTTCACAGTTTCAATAGCAATAATCTGGAAGATTCAATTACAGCAAATATTGAGAACTCTGATGGAAGGGTAACAAGTGGTTCATCAGTACATTCCGGTTGGGTTGCCAATATCCTAGGGCAAGTGCAATTGGAATTGCCACCACATTTCCAACTTGCTTGTACCTACAAAAATTTAGAAAACAAAATCAACATTAATTTTAAAACACAAGAACCATTATTCAAAGCTTATGATTAGCTTTCATAAAAATTATAATTAACATATTATAATTTGGTTGTAGTTTAAAATAAAACAAAAGCTCTTGCAAAATGATGTGGATCAATACATTTCTAACTTCTAAGCTCATAAGTATACATTTCAAAGAGGCTATGGTGGGAAATACTACTATTGTATCTTGAATAATATTCACAAACAAGGCGATGAAACAAGTAGAGCTACTGTGGACTTGTGGCAAGTTGCAGACATTAACGTAAAAAAAAAAAAAGCACTAAAATGGAGGGCCAAAAAGCCTATAATATAAAATCACCTGTGAGCACCCTATCTTGCTCTGGGATAGATGAAAAATAATCTGCAATGATAAAGGAAAAATGATGAACTCTAAGCAATAAAATACATGAGTTAAAGAAAAAAGAAAAAAAAAATTCTATTGTACATGACTCTTAAATTTTCGATCACATAAGTATCCATCTGTCGAACAACTCTTCCAGATTAAAAGTAGATCATCATTACTATTGCACTATTTTAGCTTAAACAACATAGGATTATTCCCAAGAAATGGAATTAAATGATCACACTTATGCTATATTCCATAAGCAATGGTGGCAGCTAGGCATGATGATTACTGCAAAGGGGATCATACTTCTCCTATGTGATGACTACATATTACTTACATAGCTAGCTAGGTATTAACATAACATGTAGAAGTTTTTGTCCAAAAAAAAAAAAACTTGAACATCTATGCTAAAATACATGAATGTAATTGAGAAAAAAGAGGTGAAAGAAAAGTAAAAAAAATACGAAAAAAAAAGACGTAAGTACCTTGGTTAAACCCAGAGTCTCAGAGCATAAGTAGTGATCGATTCTTGAGAGGATGGAAGACCATTACAACGAACTCTGTGGTTAAACACAGAGCATAAGTAGTTCTTGAGAGGACTGAAGATCATTATAACAAACTCTGGTTAACCCAGAGCATAAGTGGCCGATCGTTATTGAGAGGACTGAAGATTATTATAACCAACTCTGTGTGTGTAAAAGTGTAAAAAAATAAAATTACTATATACAATAAGCAATGGATATAAAGAAATGAAAACAAATATCAAAGTCTGTTATATATACATGATGATGAAACAAAAGAACTCATCATCATCATCACCATCACCATCATCTCCAAGCCCTAACTCTTCCCCCATTTCTAGAACAAGTACATGATCATGATCATGATCATGATCAAACCCTAGCTAGCTACCTTTATAAATACACAAGTGAATGTTGGACTTTGGTCCTGGGCCTTGGTCTTCATTATTAAAGCCCAAAACATTCAGATATATTTGTGTCAGCGCAATTAAATAATGAAGTAGACATGTATGTCATTTTACTAAATGTAGTGTCTACATCAATCATCATCGAGATATAAAATGTTGTGAAGCTTGGTAAGCAAGTAACATAAATTTCAACGTTTAGATTCCAACGCGTTTCTCGTATCTCGATACACGACCACCATAGACTCTACGAAGACCTTTGTCAGCTTCGTATCCGAACCTAAAGTCTCGATGTTTTGTCGTCAAATATTAAATCAACCTCGTTACACTTAGATTCTACTTCCAAACCTATAGCTTTGGTTCCGAACCTATTGACCCAAAGTGTTTCCCGCTCCATTTAACTTGGTGAAGTAGAGAGAGAAACTAAAATAGAAAAAACTCCTTTAAGCTTCTCTCACTCTACTCTCCTCTCTCTCTCTCTCTAGTTTCTCTCTCTTCTCTTTCTTCAATCTATACTACTTCCTTATCATCAATGACAAGGTAAACTTCAATTATGATTAGTTTTCTTAGTAAAGATTGAATCTTTTTAGTTGTTAATGAGTTTAATGGTGGATTTGATTGCAATTGTTCTGATTTTCTCTATGAACTCAATTTGGAAATTGTTTGAAATTGATCATCTTGTTAGAGTGAGTAATGAGTATTGAGGTTCAATTTGAGCTGAATGTTTGAATTTCATTTTTTTATTAAGGCTAAATGAAGAAATTAATTTAGGGTATTATGTTTTTAGTTGTGTTTTTTTTTTTTATTAAAAGATTGTTTCTTTATCCATTTTTTTTAAGTACCCAAATGGAAAAAAAATTCATTGAATGAAAGGGGTGTGTTTAAGTTTAAGTGAGTTATTTTTAGACTTGCCTTGAATGTATGCTATGTTTCCTAATTTGGGAAAAAATATAGTTTTACTTCACAAGGCTCAACTGTGAACTGTGTGTGAAGTGTTTTCTGGTCATGGACTGAGGGTCATTAAGGGATTCCATTAAAAACATTTTCAAAGGGAATGCCTGGTTTTCATTGAAATATTATAAACATTTTGGGGAGGGTTAGTCATCTTAGGTGCGAACAACAGCTTTATTTAGCTTATCTCGTCAGTGGTAGTGTTGGAGTACTGGATTAGTTTGTAGTTTTTTCCCATATATTCAGTGTACATTTCTTCACCAGTAGTCCAGTATATTACTTGTAGGTTGAATTAATGGAAAAAAATGTGAACAACTGACCCTCTTTCTCCTTTCTTATTGTCTAGATCCCACATAGAAATTGCACATTAAGTAGTTGTAAAATGCGTTGAGATACAAAATAGTCAAAAGCAACTCATAGATTAACAACATACATATACCATATCGCCAAAAGGCGTTGAATGCACAATTATAATCTGCATACCTTAATCTTGCTCATTGGTTTTAGGTTTGGGATGACAACTTGAATCGGATTTCATTATTTCACATTTATATAGTTCAAATTTTAGAAGTGATAATTTATCCAGTTTACAAACTCGTTTTTAATTTGCGACTGTGTACTTTGTCACTGTTCTCATTGTTTCTTAGATGAAAGTAAGAGGCATATAAACTACTTGGAAACTAAACTATTATATGGGATTTTAATCTGTTGGCCACTAAGATAATGGCTGGTTCTATCAAAAAATCTCTGAAGCAAACATTATAACTGCTGGAATAGCTGGAGAAGTTCAGGATGGATCCAGTATTTCATAGAAAGAAATGTTTCATTAATAAGGTGGCCACTGGCTAGAAAAGAATCTTGAAGTGTAGGGTTATACTGAGGAGTCATGGTCCATGGTGCTGCAGTTATAGGCAGGCTTTTAATTTTTTGTAGGAATTTATTATGTTGATGGCGGGTTTGACCCTGTTTGTGGTACCAATTCCCCCACACTTTACCAACTAAACCTCTCTCTCTTCTCAAAGTTTACACCATTTTCTGTAGAATACTTTGTTGGTTAATAGTGATAGTTCCCACTTCTTAAGAGCTCTTAGCTACAATCATTTTATGATGACTGTATTACAGTTGATAGTGCTATATATTGTTTATGACAGTGCTCAGAAGATATCTTGGTGTCATTGAAAACAATAAAAAATCATACATTTCTTTTCATGGGTTTGGAATGTGGATAAGTTCTATTTAAAATAGAAAAGCCTTTTTTCATTTAGTTGGCAGCTTTTTCTCAATTTTCCGCTATCCATTCGATTGTAATTAGCCTAGCTTTTATGACTCCTCAATACTACTTATCTACTGTGTCATGATAATTGGCTGTAGTCCTCTTTGCATACTCTAATGCTTCCTAGCAGGTAGCAACTGCCTATAATACGTAATTGATATTTTTGTGCTTGTATTGCGTACAATCTAACAGGTATTATTGTTGCAGGACTTGGATTATTGACAGTCGAGGGATTGCTGAAAAAGTGAAAAATGCCACTCAACTGATTGCATATCAAATCAAAGACTATGGAGCAAGTCGAGAGTGTCCTAGTTGCCATCATAATATTGACAACAGTGATGTAAGTGTCCAAAACTCTATGCCCATTTTGACGTGCTTTTATGTACTTATATAGCTATATAGATCCAAAATAACATTGGGTGTACACTATATTCAAAGTCCGGTGTCATATTAGTTTTTTATGCTGACTAATGTATGCTGGAATGTGTCAGATGCTGGATCCTGTATCATGTAGGCAATTGTTATGGTCCTCATAGTATATTATTTATGTTAGATTCTTGTTTCAAAACAGGTTTTGCAAATTTAGAAATTTAGAAATTTAGAAACAGGTTTTGCATAAATGTTCTGTGTAGAAGATGTGTGGATAATGAAGGCAGCATCCTTACGACATTTTTGTTGTTGTTGCAAATTTGCAATGATGATAATGGTTGTCTTGAAGCATCTAATGATATATCTGTTTTGGACCTTGCCCTGCAGGTTTCAGTTGAATGGCCAGGCTTGCCTGCTGGTGTCAAGTTTGATCCATCAGATGTGGAACTTGTAGAGCACCTGGCAGCAAAAGTTGGAATGGGAGGTGCAAGACCTCATTTATTTATTGATGAATTCATTCCAACCCTTGAGGGTGGTGAGGGAATCTGTTATGCGCATCCTGAAAATCTTCCTGGTCAGAAAGCGTAGTTCATTTATATCTCTATTTGTTTCTTCATTCGAGGTCTTTATGCATCTATGTTGTATCATATCTCATAACAGTTTCTCTGAGTTCCCCCATAACTAAAAATAAATTGACGAAATTTTCTTATATGGTCAATATTGACCAAAAATGGTTTCTATATATAGCTGGCCTTGTTTAGCTCCAAAAAATTAGAAAAATCTTACATCCATCCCTATGAAGTTCTATAATATTACAGTTTCGAAAATTTTAAATTACAGCCCCAAGCCTACATATTCCCCTAGGCACGGCTTGAGAGTTGATTCCTGATCCGCAAAAGATGCTTAACCCTCAATTATGAATGCCTGTGTTCTGGTCAAATAGCAAAGTTAATGATGTTTCCTTGAATCCCTTCTACAAATATACTCTTCTCTGATCTTCAATATGAAACATCCAAAATACTGTTAATTTGTAACCTATTCGTCCCCTGTTAAGCGCTAGAAGTACTAGTTGATTTTATCGTAAATGGTTGATATAGCTTCAAATTCCTTTAATGAAGAAACAACCAGAACTTTGAGGATATTAACTCTTAATAACATGAGAACTAAGATGGAGGATATTTCCTGAATGTTTTTTCAGAAGTCTGTAAGTTCAATAGAAAGTTGAAACTGTCTTTTTCCATCAAAATGTAAACAATAGTTGCTTCTTTGTCCACCAATCAGAATGCGATTATTTCTGCACCAGGGAAGAGGGCTTAAAAGCCTCTTCGTTCAATAAGATACACTAGACGGTTTCTGATATAATTGGGATGCCCCAACTCCTCTTTTGATAATTCAAATAAGCTACAAGCATTAAAACTTTTTTCCCTCCTGTAGTTTCATTAGATTTTTGTTATGAGATCTCAGAAACTTTCTGATCTTGGGTTTCATACGCATGTTTTTCGGGAGTTGACGCATAATTATGCAATTGTTTGCTTGGAAAGCATGATTCCTCTCACTGACCAGATATGTTTATGGGCCCAGGATATCCAGACATCTAGTGTATTTTTTATTTGATGTAACAGGACACTGTTGAGTTAATTGGAGAATTTATATTGAACTCAAAGTCAGAACCTGAACCAAAGACATTTCAACCAATTTGGTTACTTTAATTTTATTATGTGCACTCTTTTATGATTATCAAACTGAGAGTGGTTTTTCTCTAGGTGCCAAGAAAGACGGCAGCAGCGTCCATTTCTTTCATAAAACAACCAAAGCATATGCAACTGGTCATCGCAAGCGCCGCAAGATCCATGATCAATCTAGTTCCACAGAGGAGCAAGTCCGTTGGCACAAGACAGGGAAAACCAAGGCTGTGATAGAGAATGGGATTCAGAAAGGATGGAAGAAAATTATGGTTCTCTACAAAAGTTCCAAGAAGGGCTTGAAGCCAGATAAAATTAATTGGGTTATGCATCAGTACCATCTGGGGATCACAGAAGATGAGACTGACGGCGAGTTTGTGGTATCAAAAATTTTCTACAACCAACTGTCCAAGCAGACTCCCATCATTGAAGAAGCAGTACCTCTGGTAAACCGAGCTGGTCCGACCACCCCAAATATGTATACCCCCAATCCACCTCGACGAGGAAAACGGGCTTTAGTTGATGAGATTGATGAAGAACACTTGCACGACTCAAAATTTACCATCCTTGACCAGATTGATGAAGAACATTCACAGAAATCAGCCATGCAGGTATATTCTGAAAACTTATCTAGTTACTGCTTAATAGAAAATGCTCTGCTGTTTGAGCCTGTTAAAATGCCTACAAGTTCCAGTTAGACTGCTCAGGCTCAGCTGATGGGATGCCACTTTGGACTCTGTTTTAGGCTGAAAATAAATCTGTGAATGATTAGTATGCTCCCACCATTCAGGTGATTGCAGCACCTACAATTTTTTACCATGACCACGTAAAAACTTGGCTCATCTCTAATGAGCTGTGTATAATGGCCATGGCCTGTTAATTAGATGGCTAAAGTAATAAAACTTTATCATACTGAGCAAGTGGCTGTTCAATTTAAATCAATATAGCAGGAGTTTACATGGCCGAGTATAATATTTCATCTTCAAACAACTCGCTTGTGTCCCAAGGTTTAGTGTGCAACTTACTATCCAGAGATCAAGTATCAGTTTGTCTCAAGTTTGAGTTTCTATGGGACGACAAGTATATTTACGTCAGTTTCTAAAATTTATTCAACAGACCCTCTTTACATTTTACAAAAACAATGATTGACTTGTAGTTGTAACCATGTACTTTTACTAAGATGACTTTGTGATGCTCATAAAAATTGGCCATTCTAGTAAATAACAATGGTGTTACTCTGGTAGCATATTGCTGCATGTAATACCATGCACTAGAATGATTGTTGAAGTTTTAAATGTACTTTCACTCCAAATTTGTCTGAGTCTGTAGAATCTTAAAGGAACCTGTTTATTTTGAATAGGTTGCAGAACTAACACTGGAAGCACATCAACCAACTCTGGCAGTTGTTCGTTCTGAGGATGAAGATGAGAAGGGGGATCCTCTATGGTTGGCTGGGGAATCTCAATTAGCTGAGGATCTCGATAACGATTTGGATATGACTCTATTTTGCGATGAGAATTTTGCGTATACTCCCCTAAATGAGATAAATGAGTTTGGTATTAAAGATAATCCGTTCTCGTCTCCAGGTTCTAACAAGAATGATATCTTAAAAGGAGATTCTGAGACAGACTGGTTTGCGGACCTAGGAAAACTAGAATTTGGAACAGCATCAGATCTTGTAGTAAGTTTCATCTCGAACTTCTTTTTACTTAAGTGGATGTGTCAATGTACCAATTGGGTGATTTACCTACCGCAACAGCATATAAGTGCATAGAGTGGACTTGCAGGATAGTTGGACCTATCGTTTAAAGTACTTGCTCTAATGCCTTCCTACAAGTTCACCCTGCGAATACATGTCACTTAGAACAGTCTTGGTTGGTCTAGCTTATCCATTATTTTCTATAAATTTGCTATTTGGTAAGGATTGTACTTCAGCCAGTGTAATTCACTTTTCCTAGCTACCATTTTCAGGATTGGCGGTTCGGTTCTCAGGATTTACGAATTGGTTCTCAAGAAAGCATTTCGACTTGGTTCGATGGAGTTTAAAGAGGAAGTTAATGGAGTAAAGCTCATTATTAAGGATATAATGGAGGCCAAATTTTGTTGCATCCCAGGTCTCTTTGGTTTTCTTCTCTGTAGGCAGTCTTGGCCCCAGAAAAGGAAGTGGAAGCGAAAGATGCAAGTGCTCAAGTACTTCTGCTTTTCCTAAGCTTTTAAAGTCTCTAGAGCTCTATGCAGGAAGGTGATGAAAAAAATCTTATTCTAATGCTTTAAGGGTATGACTCTTGACGCAGCAATGCTTACAATCTTAAATGTTCTGGCAATTTTGGTGAAAGTTGGTGAAAGGAACTGAGATGCATTCAGAACCATCTATTGAGGCAGTGCTATCATTGGCCCAAGTCAGAGCAGCTTGATTCGGATTTCTTCAATAACATGCAAAGCACCCCTAGTAAAGTTCCCTTTATGTTAGCTTTATTGAGTATGATTATGACTACAACTTCCATATATATGGACAACTAACTGAACAAATGGGTGTAATGCTTATGGTGATGAACAGTTATGTTTTTCTCTAACAGTGCATTTTCTATATATGTAAGTAGATGTTACTATGAGCATCATCTAGCTACTACTTCATAAATAAAAGGTTATGGTGATATACTGTAATGGTTATGATGATATACCTGGAGTGTTTATAATCACATAGTTTGAAAGGCAAGTCTATAGAGCATGGACTCTTTATTCTTTAAGCAGCATCGTAAAGACAGGAATTTTGATGGTTGAGAAATGGCAAGTAAATTCTGGCTTTGAAGCTATAATGATGCTCTAGTATTTATGAAAAATTTAGACAGTAATATTACTCCCTATTTTCAAAATATAAACACCCATGACGAGTATGTTCAGCTATGACGGGTGGACGTCAATGCTAAGGACTGCCAGGCACATCAAGGCCATTAGAGATGCAACTTTGTGTGCCATAAGTTGTTCCTAAATATTTTGCTCAGAAAAGAAGTCTGCCAGACTCCTTTACCCACATAGCAGCCTGCTTGCTCGTGACCATTTCATTTGCAATTTATCTAGCAGTGGGAAGATAACATAAAGTGCCAAGGTTAACAGATACAGGAAACCAACAAAAAAAAATATCTTCACCTGTCAATTGACAGTAATATTCTTCTACCTGAGTATTGATCTCGATTTTGTATCATCATAGATACTGTTGCACACCTGTCAAATTATCATTGTTATTTCTCTTTTTCTTGTTCTGATTTTGAAGCTTACCTTTTACTAGGTATGAAAACAAGATGCAGAACCTTGAAAAAAAATAGAGGCAATAAACCACTAAAACATCCAAGGGCAAACTAACATATGATTCGAAGTCCTTGTACCCTCTTCCATTACTATTATCATCCTAACACTTAACAATTGACAGATAAAAAGAAAATTACCATTCGGTTTACAAGATCTAATTCATTTTGCCAATAAGTATTCTGAAATGTTCCTGAACAATGCATGGATGGATTTTGAACTAATAAGCGAGTATACCCTGATAAACACATATAAACATGGCAACACATAGATTGTCCTGACTATATAATAACACTGCACAACCTTCCCCAACTTCAATGCAAAAGGTATTAATCGCTAACAGCCACACACATAATTTAACCATTTGGAAGAGATACAAACTGCACAATCTTAAATGAAATTGGTGAGGAACGGTTAGACTTATCATTGAATAAAAATGAAAACACTAAGAACAATTCCAACTCAAGAGACAAGATCGCAACGAGTTTAAGAATATAATTCAGTTAGTCTAAAGGAAAACAAAAATTCCTCGCATACAAAATCTCAGTTTTTCTATTCATTTTCTTTTCCTGTTTAGCATAAGGGGATCATGTCATACCGAAGATAAGTTATAGCCTTGCTTTCCACACCTATTAGTTGTCCCCTTCATTTATAGCAAGATCCTCATTTGGCAAGTATATGTGCCTCCACCGCAATTGAAACTGAACACAAGAAAGAGTTCAATATACAAAGTCCCGTTCACGATGCGTAGGATCTTATAGCCTATTTTGCCAAATCTTGCTATAAAGAATGCTCTAAATTTAGTCAGATACATGGCCTGTCCTACCAGTACCACACCAAACTCGTCACTGATTTGTCAAAGGCTTCCCTGCATATAAAACACGCTCCACCTCTAACCTTTATATAAAGCTTCATAAGAAACATTCAGAGTGATCTAGCCACTCTCCCTTTGGCAATTTCCAGGCAAGAGATATTTATACTTGTCAGCATTCTCCAAAAGATAGGCAGGAAGATGAACCCCCGAATATGTAGGAGGAATGGGTCCCAACTTTCCAATGATCTCTTTAAAGGTGTACTCTTCGGGAAGCATGTCAAAAAGGTCGGACCCTTTGCAGATCACGTCCTGAATCCTTTTTGGATTTAAATAATGTGAGAACCTCACCCGATCATTGTGGCTATATGCTTTCATTTTAAAAATGAATTCACTAACATGACGGAAGCAAAAGCTACAATGCCACCCTGAATCTGCAAGCAAAACATCAGCCTGTCTAAAATGTCCATATCTCGTTACACCCTTCTGATACCTATGCACTGAAGCTCTCCAGCTCTTAGTATCCATGAAAAACTCAAAAGAGTACAAGTAATTCTTAAGCTGAAGATGGAGGATTGGAGGAGTGTCATCACACCATCGCAGGAGATTAATTGTGTGACCGCTAGGAATCTCATCAACATCAGACATTATCAACAAGTCATCATCTGTAATACCTGCTATTCTTAGAAGCTGGTCCAGCACCACGCGCTGATATGCTTCCTCAACAAATGGGTTTTCCCCTTTTCTAAACCTTCCACCGATTGTTCCGTAAGTCAGACGATTCTCAACAAACTTAAATTGATCTCTATGGATAGAAAAATCTAGTGGCTTTGGTATTCCACTGAATGTTGAATTTGATTCCAAGAGAACAAACTGAGTGATGTACGGATACAACTCCTTCCATCTGATAGAAAGGATGTCCAACTCATTGCTGAACAACACCGCATCAAAAACTCGTCTAGGGGATTCACGGATTCCCCACCCATGAAGCTTACACAAATGCTCCATCGACACATTCTCATGGTAATAGTGTGGAATCTCATGGAAAGGTTTGGGAGGTTTTTCCCAGATTGGCCGTAGAAAGTATGTGATCTTCTGCCCATGCAAATAAATACCCAGGATGCAGGTTGGAACAATGACGAATAGAAAGAGATAAGATTTAAAATCTAAACCTCGGAGAACACATCGAAGTCTTGACATGCTAAAAGCCGCACGAGCCTCCTGAAAATAAACAAAAGTTTGATAAGAAACCACAACAATAGATAGATAGATAGATAATTTTTCCCTTTACACAAACAATGATATTCCAGGCAGAATCAACTAAAACCTAAAACATCAGAATCATCGATTAACCTTATAAACTAACCATTTCATACTTGATCAAAAGTTGAGAGAAATCAAATTTCCAGTTACAGAAAAACACCATTTTCCGATACCCAATTCTAAATTAAGCAATAAAAACATCAATTCTCAAGCACCCTTGATATGCATTATATTCAATTTCATAAGCAAATTCAAAACCAACTACTGTATGCAAATTCCTCCTCAATGTAAAGCAATCCCAAACTACAAACAAATACGTTTTCAAACAATTTAGGCTTTTAAGTAAACAAAATCATCAAACAAATCAAACCCATTTCTTATTAACCTAAAACAAACCAAAATCAAACATACCCAAATCAAAAAAACCACTGAAAATGCAAAAACAGATCGACAAATGTTAAAAAATTGAGAAAATTTACCTGCCCACAAACATCTTCACATATATCATCAGACTTCTTAGAACAATAATATCCACCTTCAGGCATCATTAATAAGCAAAATGAACACTCTTTTATATCTCTTTTATGTCTTTTCGTGTTCTCTTCACTCTCCTCCTATTTCTTCTTCTTCGAAAACTATAATAATATATATATATATATATATAGAAACTAATAATCTTCAAAATCTACGAAAAGGGTAGACGCGTTATTAAGAAAAAATTGAAGAAAACGCGGCGATCTTTTGGTTTTAATGGAGTTTATTCATTCATTCATTCTTCTTCTTTCTCTCTTCTCTTGTGTTGAAACGGCAATTATAGCCGTTTGGTTGAGTTTTTTTTTTTTTTTTTTTTTCTTTGATAAGATAAAAGAAAAACAAAAGAAAGAAAGAGAAAAAAGCCAGAAAAAGTACAGCTTTTAAAAACCCTAAAAATTACTATTTTTTTTATTTTTAACTAATTATTAAAAAATTATTTCTTTTTCACCAAGAAAAATATTATTAATAACTATGTTTAGAAAAAATAATATCTGTTGCCTCTCTGTATGGATGGTAGTTACAAGGTTTTGCTTTTTATAAACCCTAATTTTTATTAATTTTGGTAAATTACTAATATTACCCTTGATATTTTGTGATGATTTTGATTAGATATAGGGTATTTTAGGAAATGTGAATTTGAGGTTGTAAATGTTTTACACGGTTATTGACTTGGTCAACTCAAGAAATATAACCTAAGACTTATTAAGACTAATTTGATCTATAAATGACTGAGTGAGGTTAGTCAAGTCTTCTTGAGTGCTCATAGACTTTTTATTTATCTTAAAAACTCACTACAAATTGGTCATTAGATTTGTGAGTGATGTTGGTATGTTGAGAAAGATAAATAAAGTTTGATTCATTTCTGACTTGAACCATTCAATATCATTTGTTGATTATAGATCAAATTATGCATTATGATTTGACTTTGTATGTTTGTTTGAGGACCGCGTAAATTACTTTTGTGAATGTCCTTGAAAGAGATATGTGATTAGGTAATCCCTTTAACAATCGTTATCAATCCTCACTTTTAGAAACGAAAATGTATGGACATATGAACAATATTATCTAAAATGAATACTAAACATTAAAAAAAAAACGTTATTTTCTTAATCGTGAAATCATGTTAGGGTGCTCGCTCGAGACCCATATATTGTAAAAAAAAAAAAAAAAAAAAAATCAAATGGCAGGATTTTTGGTATATTAAGTAAAGATGAATTAAGCATTGAGCTTATAGATAGATAGGTTTATTATTATCTCAACTACCCACCATAGGAAATGGATGATGGAGAAAAAGTGGAGGTCATTGTTACACAGTTTCTTTCAAGTATAGGAATGATTCCAAGGTGATTCAAAGTAAATAGAATTAATATTCCTTAAATGGTTTGATAGGGAAAATCTTGATTGAGTAGTACAACTTTGAGCTTCTTTAAATGTAAAACAACAATGGGATAGAGACTTTGAATGAATTTATTCTTATCTCACCAAAACAACATTAATAACAACTCAAAGGGGATATTTCTTAAGATTAATGTAAAAAGACCAAAGATTCAAACAAACATGATACAGTTCTTAGGAATATTATGTTTCATCTGCCATATAGTATTGCCAAGTGTATTTTTTATTTTTTGGGTATAGCCAAATGTATTGATTCTGGGCATTTTTTATTTCTAATTTCTATTCTTGGTGACTAGGGGCACATGTTCTAGCTTCTGTCTCTGGACTGCTATGGGATTAGGATATTCTTTTAAAGGAACTATGTTTTATTCTTTTGGTATATCCATCATCATAATTATAAATAAAAGTCATGGAAATATATAAAATACTAGGTTTTATTAGTATCCATTACCTGCTATATCACTATCCCTTCTGCATTTCAAAATCAATCTACTATGAAAATCATTTTCCCACAACATAAATGATTGATTTGAATGAACAATTCCTATCAAATTATCAAATGTAGCACTAAGAGATCATTTATACTCGGGTTATTTTGTATTTGGTCCCTCTAGAAGATGGATAATTAACATTTGATCTAATCTTTATCGTTTATTAGTAAATGGTCTCATTTTCGTCACTTGACTGTCAGTCAACCCAGTTGGCCAGAGTCAAGGCATTTATATTTTCTTAATGACCAAACTACCCTTTCATGTGACTAGCACGTGACAAAACTTAAAACTAAAAAAAAACCATTTAGTTGTTTGTAAACATGCAAAATTGGTTTATAGTCCTCATTTTTCATATTTCGTTTTAAATATAATCCCTGTAAACAATAATGGAAATAACCATGAAAGTTATCTTACCGAATTGAACTTGAACATGTAACCACCACCCCTGGAATGTCTAGAATTTCTTTCACTTGATTACCATTGTCACTTGTAAAGAAGAGAATAAACTTTTAAATGTTCCATGGGTGGTGGTTATATGTTGTACTTCACTCCAACTAAGGTAAGATAATTTCAATGGTTATTTTCGTTACTGTTTAGTGTTTAGATGGACTATATTTAAAATGAAATATTAAAAAGAAGGACTATAAACTAATTTTGTATGTTTACAATCAATTAAATGGTGTTTTTTGAGTCATAAGTTTTGTCACGTGCTAAATCACGTGAAGGGTAGTTTGGTTATTAAAAAAATATGGATGTTTTGACTCTAGTCAACTGGGTTGACTGATAGTCAAGTGACGAAAAAAAGACCATTTACTAATAAACGATAAAGATTAGACCAAATACTAATTACCCATCTTCTAGAGGGATCAAATACAAAATACCCTTTTATACTCCACATGCCAAGTTGACAGTGGTTAAAATAAGAAGGTTGAAACTTGAAAGCATTCCTTCTAAGTTCCATCCATATATATAGAGAGTTTGAATTTGTTCTGGAACAACACTCTCCACCAGATTTTGCCACGTACTAATAACTTTTTTTTTTTTAATTTAGCTGGTCCCACTAAGGTTAACAGTACCATCTTAGTGTTTTAGTTTTTTAATTAATCTTACTTAATATTAAAAAAAAAATCAAAATTTTTATTTTTTAATATAGCCACCTGGCAAGATCTGGGGAGAGTATTGTTCCAAACTCTTAAAGAGTGGAACAAATTCGCACTCTAGTCTCTACATTCACCACTCTCTTTCTATTCAAGCCATCACCATTCATCTCACCTTCCAAGAAAGTTCTACTCAGAACAATGTGTATTTCAATTTTGTTTCTGCCAAGTGTCAAATATAGTATACTAGCTACTGTTCATCATATTGCATGTGTAAGTACCAAGCCGGGCCAGGTGTAGCACTTGAAGCATAGGAGTTAGGTAGGAAAAGCAAACCGGGAAGTACCCAATCAAAGTATAGAACATTCTAGGGCATCACGCGAAAAGCATGTGATGCCTGGCTGTCAAGCATTCACCCTATAGTATGTGGTGAAGAATGAAACACGTAGGAGAAGGGAGAACCATCAGATACAAAGGGGATCCTACGGTTAAAGGAAGGCGGTGGATATTACTATAAAAGGATCATGGTAGGGTTCACTAAAGGTAACTGTTCATTCTTTGCTAAAACCTATTCTCTAAACCTAGCCGCTTACTGACTTGATCGTTGGAGCTTTATCCACCGGTCATTGTCCGATGGTCATTGCAGGTACTACCATTGAAGCAGTTGAAGGACCCAGCTGAGCTCATCAAGGAAATTGGGCTTACATTTGGCGCTAGAAGGAGGGCCATTACTGCTTCCAAATAGAGGGTTTTGAGAAGAAGGTTGAAAGAAGCAAATAGAGAGTGATGGTGACACAAACCAGATCATCAACATATCTTGGAGGTGCAGCCGGGGGAGAAGCTCCTCAAGTTGATCATCCCCAAACTCTTCAAGAAGTAGGAGAAGAGACGAACAGGCTGAGGGAAGAGAATTCCAGATTGAGGGAGCAACTAAGAAGAATGGAAGAAAGTGAACGTCAAAATATTCAGGAGGGAGAGAATGAAGCGATCAGAAATCAAAACCATCAGAGACCTATGGAGGGAATAATACTAGGAGAAGGGGAAGGAAGAGTAAGGCGTCGGATTCCAGATCTAAGAGTAAATGAAGAAGAAGGGTTAGATGAATCAAGGGTAAGAGTTCGTGAAGGAAATCGAAGGGAAGAAGCGAACGATGAAGAGATTCCGGCGGCTGATCCGTACACCAGACTTTTCGATATGATATGCAAGGTCCAAGAGGACATGAGGGCGCAGACTAATGGAAAGAACGTAGAAGTGACTCAAGACTTGGAGAGGCTGAGCAAGAGGCCATTAGCTGAAGTGTGCTACCGTCATGGGTTCCCAAGTAAGTTTCAACCTCCTAAGTTTAATGAGTACGATGGAACAACTGACCCTGTGCAGCATTTAAACAATTTCAAGCAAAAGATGGCGGCTTGGGAAGGAAGTCAGTATGATGGGATGTGGTGTCGATTATTCCCTAGCAGTTTGAAGGACAACGCTACAGACTGGTATCTTAGTTTGTCACCAGGGAGTGTGTCAAGCTTCGCTCAGCTAAGTGAGATGTTTGTGAAGCACTATATTCATCAGAAGAGGCAGGCTGCAGATATAGCATCATTGTTTGATTTGGAACAAGCTCCAGGTGAGTCTCTCAGAAAGTTTGTTACTAACTTTAAAAATGAGATTTTGAGAACAGATGGCGGGGTAGATGAAAGAACAGCTGTGGTAGCATTTCAGAAGGGTATAAATAAGAAATCTCCGGCATATGATTCAATTGTGTCGTCACGGATGGCAACTCTTGATGAACTTTTTCAGAAGACAGAGAAATACATCAGATTAGAAGACATAGCATCACGGAGAGCTCCTAAAGTGTTATCGGCATCCGTTAACTCGGTGGCGAAAAAAAGAAAAAAAGGAGAAGCTAGCTCACGAAGTGATTCGCCACCAAGAGATTCCGGCAAAGATGGATCGAGAGGTCACGACAAAAGAGAAAGGAGGGAGGATAGAGATACTTCACCAAGAAAGTTGACACCACCGAAACCGCTACCGCAACTCACAATGTCACTGGATCAAATTTTGAAGAGAATAAGAGGAAGAAAGTACTTCCAGGAGCCGTCGGTAAGATGTAGAACAGTCAGGGGAAAGCCATTCTGTGAATATCATCAGACTTACAACCACCCTACTGGAGATTGTTATGAGTTCAAATCCTTGATCTGGAAATGGATGGAGGAGGGCCATTTAAGAGAGTTTATAGTGGAAAAGAACAAGGAGGAAGACAAAACAGAAATTCAAGTCAGAGGGACCGTTAACATGATCTTAGAAGGAGCGAGAGAATCCATGAACGAGGTCAGGAGGAAGATAAGAAGAGTGATGCAGATAAGAGAAGACTTACAAACAGTCGGAGCCGTTCCAGTCATACGAAATGGCAGACCAGTGCATCAGAGAGCCGATTGGGTTTTCAGAGGAAGACCTCAAAGGAGTAGTCACACCACACAATGACCCATTGGTCATTTCCATACTCATTGGAAATTGGAATGTCACGAAAGTGTTAGTAGATTGTGAAAGTGAGGTAGATGTTCTGTTCACCAGGGGCTTGGATCAAATGAAACTGGAGAGAGGTAGCTTGACAAATTCGCCTGGAGACATTTACGGATTCAATGGGGGAGCAGTGCGGCCAGTTGGAGAGATAGTCTTACCGGTTACAGCACATACCAGAACCGTCATGTCGAGATTTGTGGTCATAGATGCTCCAACAGAGTACAATGCAATCTTGGGAAGAGAGTGGATTCATCTTATGAAGGCAGTTCCGTCAAGTTACTATCAGAAGATCCGTTTTCCGACTGAAGATGGACAATATGAGATAAGGAGCAATCAAGCTATGGCCAAGAATTTGAAGATAGCAACAGTAAAAAGTATGAGGCATGGCACAGCAGGTGCTGGGCCGTCATCTGTCCCTGCATAGCAACGACAGAAGGAGGGTGACGGGTTCCCGCGTGAAGAGCTAAAGACAGAAGAACAAACGGAACCCGTCAACCTCAATGAGGTAGGGGATCAGCAGATCACCTACATGGGAACCAACTTGGATGAGAAGGTGAGGTTTGATCTTTTACAATTCTTAAAAGATAATATGGATGTATTTGCTTGGTCTATGAATGATATGACAGGGATCGATCCAGACGTAGCATGTCACAGGTTGAATGTCAATCCAAGTTTCAAACCAGTTGCGCAGAAAGTAAGAACAATAAAACCTACATTGGCGGAGGCAATAAAACAAGAGATCGAGAAGATGGAGTTAGCTGGAATAACAAGAGAAGTTCAGTATCCAGAGTGGGTATCTAACATAGTGGCGGTTCCAAAGAAAAACGGAAAGGTTCGGATCTGTATAGACTTCACAAACTTAAACAAAGCATGTCCAAAAGATAGATACGTCATGCCAAGGGTGGATGAGCTGGTGGACAGAACAACAGGCTTTGGGTTACTATCATTCATGGATGGCTATTCCGGCTACAACCAGATTCCTCTATATGGTCCAGATCAGGAGAAAACGGCCTTCTATGCTGGTAAGAAAACGTTATGTTATACCAAAATGCCATTTGGTTTGAAGAATGCAGGAGCTACTTATCAGAGGCTGGTAGAGATGATGTTCGAAGATCAGCTGAGGAAGACGGTAGAGGTATACATTGATGATATGTTGGTCAAGTCCAAGGAGCCGGAGGATCATCTAAAAGACCTGGAAAAAACCTTTCAAATATTGCGGCAATTCAACATGAAGCTCAATCCAGAAAAGTGCACGTTTGGGGTACAGTCGGGAAAATTCCTTGGCTACATTGTGACAAAGAGGGGGATAGAGGTTAGTCAGGAGCAGATCAGGGCACTCACAGATATGGCGTCACCAAGGACACAGAAAGAAGTACAGGTGCTTGCTGGTCGGATTACGGCATTGGGAAGGTTCATATCAAGATCTACAGATAAATGCAAGCCAATTCTGAAGCTCTTGAGAAAGAATTTATCTTTTACCTGGAATGATGAATGCGAAGAAGCTTTCCAGAAGTTGAAAAAATACCTTAGTAAACCACTAGTTCTATCAAAGCCGTCACCAGGGGAGACACTCTATGTTTATCTGGCAGTATCAGACATTGCAGTGAGTGCAGTCTTAACTCGAAGAGAGGCCTCGAAGGAGAGTCCAGTTTATTTTCTCAGCAAAAAGATGACTTCACCAGAGACAAGGTATTCAAGAGTGGAAAAGTATGCCCTCGCCTTACTTTTCGCAGCTCAAAGATTAAGGCCTTATTTTGAAGCCTATAGTCTGACAGTGGTTTCAAACCTCCCACTCAATCAAGTGATGCCAAAAATCGAGCGTTCTGGGAGAATGGAAAAATGGGCAGTTTCATTAAGTAAATATCACATCCAGTATGAACCTAAGAAGGCGGAAAAATCGCAAGTGATAGCGGATTTCTTGGCAGACTTCCCAGTCGAGGATATAGCCGAGGATGCAGAAATGCAGGAGGAAGAGCAACTGGAGCCTTTAGAAACTCAAGATACCGGTTGGAAGAATGTAAAGGGGTGGAGGATATTCACAGACGGATCAGTAAATAAAGGAAGGTCAGCCATCGGGATAGTAGTGGTAACGCCAGAAGACACCAAGATTGAGATAGCAGAAAACTTAACTTTTCCGGCTACCAATAATGAGACAGAGTACGAGGCAGTACTGAAAGGCCTGGAAGTGATGATGAAATTAGAGGCAAAGGAAGTGACGGTGTTTACGGACTCAAAGTTGGTGGTGGAACAGTTCTACGGAACATATAGAGCTCAAACAGAGAAGATGATGCAGTACTTGGATGCATTGAAAAAAAGTGTGGCGAAATTCTCGAAAGTTGATATTGTACATCTGTTTAGGGGGGAGAACCGGCATGCTGATGCATTGGCTTACCTGGCAACGACAACAGAAGAGAATTCAACCAAGACTATAACGTTCATGCAAAGATCTCAGCCAATGATAGAGGTGAAGGAAGTGACTGTAAACCTCATTCAGAACTTGGGAGCAAGTTGGATGGACCCAATAATAACCTACTTAAAAGGTGGTTCTCTTCCGCAAGAGAAAGCGGAAGCTAGATCGATTGTGGAGCAATCCAAAAGGTATGCAATGATAGGGGAAGACCTGTATAGGCGATCACCAACTGGACCGTTATTAAAGTTTGTACACCCATCCCAAACAGAAGGAGTCATGGCGGAATGTCACAATGGAAGTTGCGGAAGTCATTCACCGGGACGGGCCATGGCATACAGGATAATGATTCACGGGCATTACTGGCCGAGTATGTATAAAGATTGTTGCAACTATGCTAAGAAATGTCATGGTTGTCAGATTCATGGGAGACTAATACATACCCCAGCTGAAAACCTTCACTTTGTAAGCAATCCGTGGCCCTTTTCGATGTGGGGAATTGATATTGTTGGAAAACTAGAGAAGTCACAGGGAAGAGAATATTTAATTGTGGCCACAGATTACTTTACGAAATGGATTGAGGCAGAACCCTTACGAAGGATCAGGGAGGTAGATGTCAAAGATTTTATCTGGACCAACATCATCTGCAGGTTTGGCTTACCAAGGGCTATAGTAGCAGATAACGGTGCTCAATTCCGTGGAGAGGAGTTGAAACAGTTTCTGGCAAGTTATAACATAAAGCAACTCTTTGCAACACCATTTCATCCGCAAGGAAATGGGCAGGCGGAAGCATCAAACAAAGCCATACTGGAGGTATTGAAAAAGAAACTCGAGGATAAGAAGGAAAAATGGTATGAGAATCTTTGGGAAGTGCTGTGGGCCTACCGGACGACACCGAGAAGATCTACAGGGGCGACTCCATTTTCTCTCACCTATGGTATGGAAGCTGTCATCCCTCAAGAAATGTTGGTGAATACGACTAGAAGAATGGTAGTCGATCTGGGGAAGAATAATGAGATAATCGAAAGGGAGCTGGTCTTCGCAGAGGAAGTACGGGAGCGCGCCAAGCTCAGATTGGAGGACTATCACCGCCAACTAGAGAGGACATACAACAAAAGAGTCAAGCCAAGAAGCCTTGTTCCAGGGGATCTCGTGTTAAGAAAACAGAATCCGCCTCCAGCCAAACTAGAGCCAAACTGGGAAGGGCCTTTTGTAGTAGACAAGGCGGGAGCAAATGGAGCATATTACTTGACCTATCAAAGTGGTACCCCTCTCGACAAGCCGTGGAGCATCAGCAATTTGAAGAAATACTATGCCTAGAAGCCAGAGATGTATCTGGGCAACAAGACAGTAGGCGTTGTTCGCTGAAAAAGTTAAAAGTATGTAGCGGTGTTTAAATTTTAATGAAAATATAAGAGTTTGTTTTTTATTCATCCAGTTATATATATATCAAGCTTGTCTGAGACCAGGCCAAAGGTCAGGCAGGGTAGGAATCCAATTAAGATTGGTGAGAAATAACATAAGTGTAGACTTGGCAGGGCAAGCCGTTAACTAAATGTTAAAGTCTCTATATGATTATTTTCTTCCTCATTGAGTTTGATTTAGACAATACAATGGGGTGCCTCTAAGAGAAAAGAGCAATAGTGCTAATGGGTTAGCGGGGATACACTTGCTGAACCGTGACGACGGTATCAGTAGAAGTATATCCTAATGTTAACACATGAGAAACTAGTAAAAGAAGATACCATTAATTGAAAGCAATTATAAAAGTTTCAAATCGAAGTAAAAGTTTGCAATTGCGAAAGAGCATTAATCAAATAACATCTTATGGAAGGGGATTATGGGTGGAAGCACTGGGAGATAAAGGCGTCATCCGCATTTTCTTGGCAGCAAGAATGGCGGTCAAGTTTTCCTTCACTTGAGCCTTCACTTGCATGGCAAGCTGCTCTTTGAATTTCGCCTCCATCTCCTCGTATTTTGACTTGTAATCAGCCAAGAGAGTTTCCCTTTGCTCCCGTAGGTCGACCAGGTACTGCTGATAGTCAACGTCATGTTCGGCTTCGAGTTCATTTATTTTCACTAAGCTGTCAGCCCATTTCCCCTCCAATTTTGCTACCTCAGTGGCATGAGCAGCCTCAAGTGCAACAATGCGCTCACGGTGCTCACCCTCAAGTGCAGCAATGCGTTCACGGTGCTCACCCTCAAGCCTTTTCCGGTTCTTCTCGATTTCAGCATCACGAGACGCGGTTGTTTCTTTCAGTTGAATCTTAAGTTGCTCGATCTCGGCTTGAAGAGCCCATTTCTCGCGAACTAGTCGATTCTTATCCACTGTAAGGTCGTGCTTCTCTTTTACAATACTTTCTTTTTCTTTTTCCAGCCTAGAAGCATTTGAAAAAGACATGACGACGAGACCGTTAACCTACAATTTAATAGAAAAGTTATAGTGCAAAAAAAAAAAAAAAAAAAAAGAAGAAGAGGGGAGACTTACGAGAGCTAGACCACGGAAAACTGTATCTCGGTCCTCACCAAAGTTCATCTGATCAATTTTAGCTTGATCAGAAGGAAGAATAGAATTGTAGATAGCGGCGAAAGCAGTTGCCCCATTGTCAAAAGCCGAAGCTGAGGGATCACGAGGAAGGGGAACGGCTGGAGTCTGGCTTGGAGACTGGGGGGAGGGAGAGTCAGCAAGTACTTTACCGCGAGAAGAGGAGCCAACCTTGTTAGGGTCAAAGGCTGGTATAGACTCTGAAAATGAAAAAGGACCTTGGGAAGTAACACCGGCAGGAGGTGTAGAAGTCTTGTCAGCAGTTGGTGCCGGATTAATCTCAGCATCAAGGGTGGGAGAGAGTTGCTGGCCATCTGCGGCTTGGTCACCTGATCCAGATGAAGAGTAATTAAGAGTACGATGGCGGGTATACTTAGGTGTTTCACGAATAGGTGCAACAAGTGTAGCAACATCAAAAATTTCGTGATCAACAGGAAGTGGTGGAGGCATTGCACCAATAATAGGGGGCTCATTTGGATCAAGGAGAGCCATGGAAAATTCCCTAAGGGGAGAAGATGAAGGATGAGAAGTTGAACCTGGTTGGGCGAGATTGTCCACGCCGGTATCTTCAAATAGGAGACCACCATCAAACCCAAGTTCATCAAGATTAAAGGAAACCTTGATTCCACTAAAGTCTGGTTGTCTGGGTTTTTCCAGAGAGTCGCTGGAGGAAGCAGAAGGGGATCCCGGTAGAGGAGAAGGAGCTTCAGCCATTCTGGCCCTTTTCACTCTAGGAGTAGTACGACAGGGTTGCTTTGAACGCACCAGGTGAAGTTCAGGAGATTCCGGCAATGTCTCTGGTTCACCTTGGACTGCCTGAAAATCAGAACTTTCAGTTGAAGAAGAAGATAGATCACGACTACAATGCTTGACAATCTTCTGAACTCGAAGAGCAGATAAGAAAGGAGGAAATTGGGCTGTTACTCTTTTTTGCTTCTTCTTCTCGGATGGTGCCGCAGCGGTGGAAGGAGGTTCGCGAGCTCTCTTTTTGGTTAAGACCTGCTGAAGTGGGACGTTGTCCCCGTCATCATCATTAGGGGCAGCAACAGAAGCCTTACCCTTCCCTTTTGTTGGTCGGAGAGTAGGGGGGATAGAAGAGGACCTGCCTTTCTTATCCTTGAGATAATCTCGGTGGCAGCAGACGGGTAAGACGTATTCCCCAAGATCAATATCCTTAATTATAGGGGTACCGTCTTTCCTTGATGAAGTAAGTTCACGGATGGCGGAGTAGCTGTCAGCTCCAGATCCTAACAAGGGCTCCCAAGGGGCGTCTTTGCGGGGTCTTATGGCCTTGCCGTCTCCGCGAACTTCTGAGAAAACAAAAAATAGGTAATATGAAAAGAGTTAGAAGACATGCAATAGAAAGAATTTTCATTCCAGAGATACAAGTATATAAATAAGAAAGGAAAAGGAAAGAAAGGACCTCCTAAGTTAAACCACCAGTATTTTAGAGGGTTGGAAATCCCAGGGCCTTTTCCCCCAAAGTTGCCATAGACAATCATAGGAAAGTCAGGCCATTCCTTGTCACTTTCCGGCAATTTTTCAATAATAGACCGCCTGCCGGGGCGTTTGACGAAATAGTAATAAGGTTGACCACATTTTTCTTCGCAAACCCGAAGATAATAACATTGACGTATATCAGCAAGGGAAACGGTGGTTCCTTCATTATTAAGTTGGTCTAAGGCCCGCAAAATACGCCAAAAGTTACCAATACATTGTCCAGGGGCGACTTGGTAAAAATTAAGTACATCACGAACTAGATCAGAAAAAGGAAACCGGCAACCAAAAGCTATTTGGTGGGCTGTCACCATAATAGCATCTTGGCGGCTAAATTCGTGATGTGCAAAGCGTAGGGCATGTTTGTAGTTGAAAATTTTTACATCTTCAGGAATGTCGTATAGCTCACAGAGTAGATCTAAATCAGGTCTATAAGGGTAGGCGCTGGGCACATACGAATCAAGGTAGTAACTGGAAGGGGAAGGGTGAACACCGCCATCACCTTGACCTCCTTCAACTGTCTTCCTCGAAGAATCTTTCTTTTTCTGATTTTGATAAGAAGCCATTTATGTATAGAGAAAGGCTCACCAAAATCGTAGAGAAAGAAAGATTAGGGGCGTATACAGGGTGGCTCCTAGAGGAGGAAAGGAGAGAAGAAAAATAATTTGGAAGTTTACAGCAATCGAAGTACAGAGTATATAGCGAGAAGAAGAAAAATGAAAACCTAGATCTAATAATGGCTAAAATTAAAATCAAGAATAAGGAAAAGAGAATAACCTGAGTTAGTCGACGGAGGAAGAAATAGAGACAAGAATCGAACTTTCAGGGGACCGGACGGTGCGTGATTCCGTAGAGAAGATGAAGACAGAAGAGAAAGACGAACAGAGGAGGAGAATGAAGAAGATGAAAGGCAAATGGAAGAATTAGGTTAAAGGTTGTAAATTTATATGAGGATAATTTCAGGGGTATTTCAGGAAGAAATAAAATGATGACAAGACAACGGCGTTGGGAAGCGAAAAAGTAACTGCAAAAATCATGATTGCACCTAGGTAAGATCGAAGAGGCATGCGTTGGAGGTTCGGGACTCGAGGGCGTGCGCAGTAAAGGAACAGCTGGAAAGATAATGGTAAGACAGAAAGGAAAACACGTGAGAAACAGGTGATGAAAGGAACTTTCCGCCATCATAAGGTAAATATATCTAGGACAGAAAAGAAAGCCTTTGAGCCGTCATCTAAGGTATCTAGGTGACGGTCAAAGGAGGGGCGATGTAAGTACCAAGCCGGGCCAGGTGTAGCACTTGAAGCATATGAGTTAGGTAGGGAAAGCAAACCGGGAAGTACCCAATCAAAGTATAGAACATTCTAGGGCATCACGCGAAAAGCACGTGATGCCTGGCTGTCAAGCATTCACCCTATAGTATGTGGTGAAGAATGAAACACGTAGAAGAAGGGAGAACCATCAGATACAAAGGGGATCCTACGGTTAAAGGAAGGCGGTGGATATTACTATAAAAGGATCATGGTAGGGTTCACTAAAGGTAACTGTTCATTCTTTGCTAAAACCTATTCTCTAAACCTAGCCGCTTACTGACTTGATCGTTGGAGCTTTATCCACCGGTCATTGTCCGGTGGTCATTGCAGGTACTACCATTGAAGCAGTTGAAGGGCCCAGCTGAGCTCATCAAGGAAATTGGGCTTACAGCATGCAAACAAGCATATTCTCTGGAATATATATAGTCTTTGTTTTCTAAATGAGGTCTTCTCTAACTCTAAAGTCAAGAGAAAGTTACTTAGAAATGTTTGATTTTGATGTGCATGATCTTTATCATTAATATTTTGTTTTTGTGAATAAGAGAAAGCCTCCTCATGAGTCATGACTATTTCTATTCCATTTTCTTTGTTGTCACCTTCCTTTTACCATACCAGCAGTCTATTTCTCTCTTCTATATTTTCTCTAGCTATGAGTCGTGTTCTTTTCAAAGTTATCAAGTGTCCATATCTCTTTATCAAAAAAAAAAAACAAAACAAAAAAAAGTGTCCATATCTAAAAACAGACATAGTTGATTAAATTAAACCATATGAATTATATTATTAACTTATGCCCACATTGGCCAGCAATTTCTATGGTAGTGAAGAAGATGGACATCTTTGTTTTCTTCCAATTCACAATAGTCATAATTTTGTTCTCAAAACAATAATGAATATGGTACATAGGTTCTAAAATATGTTAAAGCAAAATGAATTCTATCCAACCATTTAATTATTGGTGTAATGTAACATTCTTTTTTGCTAGTAATCAAAAAGATTGAGAAAAGATCTCAAACTTCCTTCCCACAAAGAGTCCCATTTTCACAGTTTCACCAATGCTTGAGCTCATGACCATCTGATTTATTTATCTCAGATTGTTAGAGGTCAATGAAATATGGATAAAGGGTCATCTGATTTTATTTCATGAATTTATATTAATTGTAGTATGTCCCTACTATTGTCTCTTAACTTATTTGATCCATTAGATATTAGGGTTGACAGAAGACTCCAATATAATGTTTTCCACTTTCTACATTACAACCAAAAGGAAAGATGTTTCCTAGGTGATTAGTGATTACTAAGTTATACAGTAGTCTAGTTTCATTTAAGAAAGGATTAGAACCAGTTATTTATCATTGTTGTAATCAGTAATTATAGCTTATTAGCTGTGGATGTCCAGTAGTATATAGTTTAATTTCTATGTAAATCTTTTAAGCTGCAATATCTTTTGTTAAATCATCCAAAAGTACTACTACGCGGTAGTGGTTTTAGTGTTTGTCATTTAATTTTTTTTTTAAATAAAATCCAATAACAAAAAAACAAATTGCAAAGCATAAGCATGATAAAATTGCATATCCGAACAAAATATTACGCGTAATTTTGACTTTGCTAAAAGAATACAAATTTAATTTTTTTTTTATTTAATTTTTTTTTTTAAAAAATGCGTGAGTATATTACATATATCTACATTATCTTGGGACCGCGATGTATCATTGCATATATAATTCTTATACAATACCTTATTTTATTTTTTTTACATAATTCGTTATTCTAAGAGGTAGAACTTGTAATAAATAAATTGTTTTTTTTTTCTTTCTCTTTTGTTTAACCATTTAGCAACCAATATATATATGATGTAACATTCATGCTCCAAAAGTCCAAAGCAATAACTTTAAGAAGTGTTCATAGCTACGTACTGTATTCCTATAACTTCTAAGATTACATGATGCTGCTTGGCCTTTGCTTGATTACATACAACACTACAGCAGTGAAAGACAAGGCATTGACCTGCACAAAGTGAAAAAGACCCAGGTCAATAGGTCATCAAAGTCTACTTGCAAACTTCATTGACATCATAAGGCCGGCAATATCATAACTTCATTAACCATGCTCAAACTCGAATTGAATAAACATATACGTACAGTATGTTTACTGATGTGAAACATATACACAAAGCTTAGGCCAACCTGGCCCAGATAATAACACACTTTTAGGCTTTATCCCTCAATTAGAAGTTAGAACTAGGCTAGTATCTAGTATTTGTTTATTTTAATTGTAAACATCGAGCACCATAACTTTAAAATCTGTTAAGAAAACATACAACTCTTTTAACAATAAAGTATGAATGAAGCCAAATAGTATTTCGATTAAGTCTAGACATGAGTACTAAGTACAAAAATTATAGACAATTAAGTAGGGGTTTTGCCTGGGATTTAGCAGTTAAGTTGGTGGCTTATGTTGTATCGAGTTTCTTAAAAACTTTGTCTTATAGATTGGATTTATATTAATCTTCTTCCTGATTGATCACATTCAAAGTTATCATTAGTTTATATACTTATACATTTTGGTAGGTATTTTATGGAGCAGTGTGAATTATACAAATGCCTAATCCAGAGTTCATCATTATAATACAAAACAATGGGACATAATTGGTCTGATTGCTGCAATAACCTCCACTATACAGTCCCATCCCATGAATTCCTGCAGCGCGATGGGTGGGCTGGGAGCCAACATCTGGGTCAGCACTACTGGTTTGAGATCCCAATCCCAAGAGGATCCAGTTTAGTCCTCACACAGTATAGAACTAAACTGAGGCAATTCCAGTTGACAGGAAGAAGATAACCAACGCTGTCCCAGTTGTAAAACCGGAATGTCCATCGAAAGTCATTTGCTTTGCAATCTTCCTTTAAAAATAAGGATGAAACCTGACAGCCTTTTGGCTTCCCTGCAGCTAATTTGCTGCATTCCATTCCTGTGCCTTTGGAACCTCAATAAAAAGGAATGTATCAAAGCTGTGTATATAGTATATACTATTTAACTACTTTGAAGGGAATCTAGGGTAACAATGGGCAGCACCACTTGGTTTTTCTTTGTAAAACATGGAATGTGCCTGAAATGTGTTTCTGCACATGTAGAAATGTAGTCACTAGTCAGTTATATATAGTAACTTTGCATCTTCTTTATAAAAAGGAATAGAATACTGCAAGAGTGCAATGGCCAGCAGAAAGTTGGCTCACTGATTCATGGGTACAATTACAAAGTATAACTTTCTTTCAGTATCAAACAAGTAGGATCAGGTCTGGACTGGCTTGCGTAGCTGTTTGTTAGGGGTATTTTGGGTTGGGTTTAAGAAAGAAAAACATGGCCTGGGCTTTTACAAAAAACGAACTGCTGAAGCATGCATCAAGCATCTTAACGTTTTGCTTAAGGTCCTGGCAGAGTGGATGGGGAGTTGCTCCCCACCCCAGTTTGGCGTGTCTCAACACTTTCCCTGCCTGTGAGTATGAGTGTTGTCAGCTCGGTGACAACATCAAGTAGTTAAAGCCACCACTTCATGAGTCCACCAAATATTCCCTTGTGACCACCGTAACTGAATAATCCTAACTGTCCTACCCAAGATTACAGCCTTACAGGCAGATGATATGCATTTGTCATGAGCCGTGACCATCAAAGAACTAACATTATTGTTCTGAGGGATTAGTATTACAAGTTCACCATTTTTTTGCCAAGGTATAAATCTCCCAGATGTGACTCATCATTGAAATATCCAACCCATCATGTTTGAGCTCTTGCATCTCAATTATTGCTAGATTCCTTTTATGATAGCATTCTGGTTGAAGACTGCAACTTGTACCTGAAAAGATACCAAACTCGATCTCTAAGGATTACCAATAGTCATTGCAAGAACAAGAATCCTCTTTAAAATGGTGGAAGCGGTTACGGTCCCTCACAATAATTTCTCTATGGAAAACCTTTGATATCATCTTTGTCGCATTATGACAATCAGTACACATTCTGAGATTCTTTGAGATCCTTATTGTAGTTCCAGGAGAAGTTCTGATAAGACCAAAGGCAATGGCTAACTTCTCACTATGATGAGACACTGATGCTTCCTTATCATCTTCCTCTGCATCAAACCTTGCCTCTGCGGTGTTAGGGACATAACCGCTGGACTTGATTCGCTTCATCATGTTCTCAACTGCATCATATATCTCACTTGATCTAGGGTGAGCATTGTCCTCGGCAAAGAACTCATGTATTGCCCCATCTATCTCAATCAAACTGCATCCTGGAGTCTTCTTCATTCCCTGCAACTTCATCTGACACCTTGCCCTTAATGCATCCTCCCACTTTCCTACTGATGAATAAATATTCGACATAAGTACATAATCCCCACTATTCTTGGGATCCAACTTAACAATATGATTAAATGATTTCTCTCCAAATTTGATATTTTTGTGAACCTTACATGAAGCCAACAATGTTCTCCACACAACGGCGTTGGGTTCCATTGGCATACTCTTTATGAACTGATATGCCTCTTCAATCAAACCAGCTCGAGCAAGAATATCAACCATGCAACCGTAGTGCTCAATCCTCGGTTCAGTACCATAATCTATACTCATTCTAACAAAGAAGTCCCGACCCTCATCAACTAGACCTGCATGACTACAAGCAGAGAGGACACCAATGAAAGTCACATCACTTGGTTTTATACCTTTCTCTCGCATTAGGGAAAAATACTCTAAGGCCTTTCTCCCCTGTCCATTGCTAGCTAGACCTTGAATCAGCACATTCCACGACAAGACATTTTTCGAAGGCATCTCCTCAAACACTTCAAGCGAATTCTCAATAGATCCACATTTCGCATAAAAGTCCATTATGGTGGTCCCAAGAGTAACTGTGAGCTTCATACGCTTCCTCTTGATAAAGGAGTGCACCCATGTTCCAGTTTCAAAAGCCCCTAAATCTGCACAAGAAGAAAGAACACTTACCATAGTAACCTCATTGGGGTCCACTTTTGTCATTTGCATCTTATGGAACAAATTTAATGCTTCTCTACATCGATCAGATTGACTGTAACCAGATATCATGGCACTCCATGCAACGACATCTCGCCTAGGCACCTTGTCAAACAATTTTCTTGCAGTATCAACCTTTTCACATTTTGCATACATATCTATAAGAGATGTGATTAATTTGAGGTTATCTTTCAGGCCCTTTGCCTCAATATACTCATGTATCCATTCCCCTAAATCCAATTTACCCAATCTTCCACATGCCGTCAAAACAGTAGTCAATGTAACCTCGTCGAATCCAACCTTAGACTCCAACATTTCTTGAAATAATATTACAATCTCTTCCCAATGACTACTCTTCAAGTAACCTGAAAACATTGCATTCCAAGAAATGATTCCTCTTTCAGGCAATTCATCAAACACCCTACGAGCAACATCAACTTTCCCACACTTTGCATACAGATGAATCAAAGTACTCTGAACAAAACCATGTGACCCATATCCAAATTTCACAATTTGGGCATGGATTTGTTCGCCTTCTTTTAGTGCGCAAATTCTAGAACAAACTTTCAAAATGCAGGCAAATGTAAACTTATCTGGTTCAACATCATTTTCTCTCATTTCTTTGAACAGCAATACAGCTTCTTCAGGGTATTGTTTCAAGGTAAAACCTCTGATTAAAATATTATAAGCAGCAGCTTGGGGTTCTTCAATTGCGCGGAAAACCGCAAGAGCATAATCCATGCTTCCAGGGAGAAGAATGGCAGAGGATTCAAGAACATTTTCCGCAATTTTGGGGTTGAGAACAAGGCTGCTTTTGATAAGATGGGCATGAACTTGTTTAAGATGATTAAGGGTTTTGCATTGTTCAAGAATTAGGGTTTTGGGATTGTTGGGAAATTCAGAAATTGGAGTTGTTGTTGTAGTTAGAGTTTTGGCGGGAAAGGACAAGAGGGAAATTGCCATTTTCTGTTTTCTGCTATGCTGTTGAATGAAGTGAGGGTCTTTTGAATTATGGTTGGTAGTTACTATTAGCCGTTATGGTTCATAAGATTTTGCTGATCTGGCAAACCAGTCTGTTTGAAACATTGATATCTATTATCTACTACGAACATCTCTAATGGGTCTTCTATATTTGAACCTATATTTGAACGACACATAGACCGTTATGAACGACACATAGGTGCCACGTCTTTTTTCAAAAAAAATTTATGAACGTCGTCCAAACCTATATCAGGGGCATCCTTAACGCGCATTGATTTTTTTTTGCTATAATTCTATTTTCCACGCAGGTTCAACCAGCGTGGAAGTATTTTTGGGGGGGCTGGACTTAATTCTAGACCAAACCCATTATGGATCTGTTTAAATTGAATGGATCTGTTTTAACTTAGGCCCAAGTACGTTCCACACTGGTTCAACCTGCGTGGAACTGTTTTTAAGCAACGTTCCAGTACTTCATCTTTATCTTCTTCTTCTTCATCCGCCATCCGCCATTGTTATCCTTCTTCATCTTCATCCACCATTTTTATCCTTCTTCTAACTCAAAAATTATGCCTCCAAAAAGGAGATTGTGTGGTAAAATTATTCAAAACGTCTACCAAGGTACTAGTAGTAACACGGAAGATCAATCCGCCGATAATATGGAAGTCGAAGTTGCGGAAATCGATTTTCCACCGTTTCGTGAAATTCGAGATTATACACCAAGAGAGCTTGCTCCATGTACTGGATCACATCTTAGTGATAACAAGTATAACGTGGATATAAGTGTTTGATTTAATTTTTGATAAATTTGATTTTTAATTGGTTTTTAATTGATAAACTGCTCGTTTAATGTAGAGGATGAACAATTTGTCATATAAAGGCAAAATGAATAATGTAATGACTTGGTGGTCATATATGGTGGAGAGGGGAAACGATTTTGCTCATGTACGTGACCGAATACAAACGACACCATTTGGGCCTCTCGTTTCTTTGACACCATTTCGAACTGATCGTCAACTTATATTCACGTTACTTGAACGATGGTGGCCGATTACACACACATTTCATTTGCCTTTCGGTGAGCTTGTTTTTACTCCCCACGATTTTACTATGCTTACGGGTTTGCGTGTCGGGGTAGGAGAGATTATGCCATATATTTCATCTTATGATAATAACGAGTGTGAGGCTACTATATTATTCCCAACTCTAAGCAACTATGAGCTTGCTTGGAAGGATGGGGAAAAACAAACAGGTTTACAGTATGGTTTTTTTGAGAATATGTACATGTTGCGTACCGTTGCTGAAAATTCATGGGTGTTAGAGCACAATTCAATTGAAGAGGATGAGTATGTGTTAGCTTTTCTGTTATACTTTGTGTCTGGGGTTTTGTTTTTTACTGGACATAGTTGTGTGAAGTTGCGTTGGTGTGGAGCTTTGCTTGATACAATCAAGATTGGAGACTACAATTGGGGCGGTGCAGCGATGGCACACATCTATTATCGGATGGATTATTTTTCTACGAGTGGCAAGAAATTACACAACATCGGTGGGTTCATTTGGATTCTACAAGTTAGTTATTGTTTTTATATTATTTTTAATATTTAATTAATGTAAAGCATAAAAGCATGCATGATTATTTAGTTTTTGTATATAAATTTTTTAATTATGAAAATTTTATTATGTAGTTTTGGTGGTATGAGTATCTGGGCACATGTAATCCGATTTTGTTAGACTATAAACCACAAGTTTTCCCTCGTATTCTTATTTGGGCCCTTGAAAACCGAGTTGAAATGTTGGGACTTATAACGAATAACTTTAAACAAGCAAGGGCCTCGATCGAATAGAAAACTTGGGATAGTATTAGGTGGATGCCTTGGGCTGGTTTACCCTCAAACAATGTACCAGACCTCTAGAATCATATCTCAGACAAGAGTGGTTTTAGTTTCTCCAGAGATAATGGTTTGGTTTTTAGGGGATAGATGTTTACGACAGACATCTGGTATGATAGCTATTCCTCATCCTCCACCACCTGATATGGCTCCAGTGAGTCTTCCTTTGGAGCAGATTTTGACTCATAGATTATCATTTAATTGTCCAATTAGTTCAACGTTTTGTCAGTTTGTTTCGGTTATGGAGTACCAGTTGTATTGGAACACTGTTGATGGGTACAATCTTTTGATATTAGGGTTTTTTCTGTTGATGGGTATATCATTTCATAATAGACTTTTTAGTTTGTTAATGGTTTATTTATTATTAATTTAAAATAGTAATCAAAATATATTAATAAAAATAGTAATACATCAATCAAATTAAATTCGAAATACATCTCTAATACATTTTAACCTTCATACTCTTCACCACATGTTGAACAAAACATTTTACCCAATACATAATCAAATTCAAACGAATCATGGCTACAATTTTCGGAAAGAGCATGAATTTCATTTTCATACTCATCAATAAGTCGATTAAATTCATCATCGATACGCTTTTGTTCTTCGAGTGTTAATGGTTTCTCTTCTTCGATGATTTCGTTCTTCAATTCTTCACGTTTTTCATCTTTCGAATCTTCCATGATAACTAATTAAAAAAAAATGGAGAATAAATCGAGTTGAGAAGAAATTACCAGAAGATGAAAAAGATGGAAGTCTGTAATGTACACATGATGAAGAAGATGAAGTTATATATATATGTTACACAAATTATAGCCGTTTGGAAATTATAGCCGTTTGAAATATAGCCGTTGGAAAATTATGTTCCACGCTAGTGCAACCAGCGCGGAACAAAAAAAATTCGATTGAAATGGTTCCACGCTAGTTCAACTAGCGTGGAACAAATAATTTTAGAATTTTCCTATAATCCTATCTCTCCAGCGATTTTAGCCAAACTTTTAGCAGCCCGGCCCACCACGTCCTACGTGGATGGCCGACTGCTTTTTTTATAGATGACGCATTAGGGCTGATTTTTTACCGAATTCCTATAATTTTGGATATAGAAGACCCATTAGAGATGCTCTTACTAAAACAAAATCTGGAGCAGCGAATATGGTGTTGGAAATGTTTTGAGTGGTCAAAACATTTGTATATGAATGAGAAATTAAAGTCCTAAGTTATCCACTGATCATGGCTAACTTGTGTTATAGTAGATAAATATGTATGTATTTCACATATATTGTATTTGGTTCAACCAATCCCAATGGATGTGTCTTTCCCAATAGACACATACTTTGTAGACACTCATTCCCAATGAGTGTGTCTCTTCCCAGTGTACATGTGTACATTGTATTGGGTCAAGTGTCTATTCAAATATGCATTGAATAGACATGTGCCTTTTGAAAAAGTATCTTTCCTACTATATAAGTGTATCTTGTGTTTGTAGTCAAATAACTTTTCAATGAATTGTTTTTCCATTCTAGTGTCTGTGTCTTGTCATGAGAGAGTATAACAAAGAATTGGTTCGTTGTCTTCTATGCGTTTGAAGTGCTGCTACGCTAAGAAGGATAGATCGTTGTATCCTGGGAGACAGTCCGTCATTGATTATTCGTTCGGCACATGTACGGGGCAAATAATGTCTTAAGGAGAGAGATTTTATCTTGACTCGATCAAAATCTTGTTCTTCATCCATTTATTCTGGTTTGCATCATCTATTCCCTTTTTATTGATTTTAGAACAGTAATATATAATATCGATGTATATTTTTCTACATATGGATGGTATCTCTAGAAAGTCGATTGTATGGTTAGGCAAGCAGCCAAATTTCTAGGAAAAGTTTTTAGTATTTGCGGATGGTTGAATGCTGAGGAAAAACAACATTTTGAATCATCAAATTTCTTGACTACATTAGTTGTTTTTCATTTGGTGTTCTCACGACCAAGTTGCTTGTTTGTGTCGACTTTACAAATCACAATGATTCAAATCATAGACAATCTCTTTTCATTGAAATATACCACAACAATCTCAGCTCAAAGAGCATCTGATGGTGTTGAATTGTTGATAATCCACCCTCGATGATTGCGTGTGCACTTAAAGATGCCAAGCCACTGCCAAGGATATGCATTAAAACGTTCTGCTGTGCACCGTTTTTGAATTTCAATGATCAGGATGTTTGAGAGAATATGATGCTTTTTAATTTAATTTTTTCTGGTAAATGAAATTTTATTAGCTTAAAATTTTACAGTGCGACAAGTTGTAATACCCTGCATATCATGTACAATACTATTACAAAGCCAAGATGGCGGGGAGAGCCACACCAGAATGAGTCAAATGGGGACAACAAGACTCGGATTTCTTCTGGATGCGCGGGCAGATGCACCTGAGCATGTCGTTGTTGCTGGAGTTCAGTTGCTTGTAGAGTAGCATATTTAGCTAAAAACATTGGTGACAGAATTCGCTTCTCTATAATTCCAAGTGAAACTACATTCTGGTAGTTCGTGAAGAAGTTTGCGTATTTCCGTCCATAGTTCCTTGATTGCAATTATTGGAACCTCTGAATTTTGACAGATATAAAACACGGCTATTGAGTCCACTTCCATATAGAATGTCTAACAGAAAAGTTGCCTTCCGGCCTGACAACAATCTGATGATGCACCAGGATGTTTGTCAGCAGCAGGACGCAGATGGCTACCATGTTCGTGTTACTACAACAGAATGGGTTCCTGCACCATATCTTCAGAGTTTGTTCTGGACAAACTCTGAAGGATTAACGTCTTTAAAGAGACAAACCAAGGTGTAGATTTAATTCATATTCTTCAACTAATTTATATGGAGTATAAATTAATTTTGGTGCTGACCAGGCAGCTAAACAGGGAGCCAGAATGAAATACAACGAGATCGCAATGCTGAAAGGAATTCCATCATGGATTAAAAGTATAGAGAGTGCAAACATCTTGTATTTCAGATTCTGTTGAATCAGTGGAGTCTGTAGAGCTTATGCTCAATTTTTGTATCTGTGCATCTTTTCATTTGGTAATGAATAAAACACCCTTAGCGAAAAAACAAATATATGGAGTATGGAGTCTCCCTTATGTAGCTCCTAAGCCTTAATTACACTGTAATTGGATTAAGCTAAGTAGGAAAATCAGTGTAGAACAAATAAAGTTTTCATTGATATCTTCATCTAGGACCAGAAAGAACAGATGGTAATATAGGAGATGAATCAATTACTCCTACTTTATTGCAAACTATTGATACAGAGGACGGAAAGTTATACAAGAATTTGTAGTCTAGGTTTGGTTCGATGTCCATCAAACCATCTAAGACCTTCACTACCACAGACATGGAAGGCCTTCTACAAAAATCACTCTGTACACACCACACAACTAACTGCATCATCTTCATAACTTCTTCGGTATGTAACTTCATATCATCGCACTTACTGTTAATCATATTGTACAGTCCATAATCTTCTGCATTCGTTTCTAAAAGACCAAGTAGATGTATGGATTCTTTTGGCTTAGTGAAGTCTAAATTTTTCTTCCCAACTAAAATCTCCAATAATACAATGCCGAAGCTATATACGTCTGCCTTTTCTGTGATTACAAAGCTTAGCCACTCGGGTGCCATATACCCAGGTGTTCCTCGCATTGCAGTCATGACTTTGCTCTGATCCTTGTCTATCAACTTTGACAATCCGAAATCAGCAACTTTAGCATTGAATTTATCATCTAAGAGGATATTCTGCGGCTTTATATCCAAGTGGAGTATTCTTTGTCTGCATTCTTCATGAAGGTAAGCAAGTCCTTTGGCTATGTCAAGAATTATTTTGCGTCTAATTTGCCAGTCGAGAATTACTTCATTTTTTCCACTGAAGATCCATTTTTCCAATGATCCATTGCACATGAACTCGTAAACAAGAAGCTTGTTTGACTTCTCAGCACAAAATCCGATAAGTTTTACGAGGTTGACATGGTGAATGCTTCCAATTGTCTCAACTTCTGCCAAAAATGACTGTTTAACATGACCAAGTCCATCTAGCCGCTTCACTGCAACTTTGGTGCCATCGATCAAGGTCCCTTTATAAACAGATCCAAACCCACCCTCGCCAAGTTTTCTGCAGAAGTTCTCAGTTGCAGTCTTTAATTCTTCATAAGAGAATCTCATAGGAGTTGCAGATAAAAGATCAAGACAACTATCATTCTTCTCAACAACATTCCTTTTCCTTAAAAGACAAACTGTGACGAGCGTAATCAGAAGTACAGCAAATGAAGTTCCAAGCGAGATTTTCAGAAGCACACGATTTATATTTTCAAAAGAACTATCTATTGGGATTGCAGCTGTTTGCACCTTAATATTGACTGACCACTTTGTTTTGTGCTTGATATGACTTTCATAGTTAATCAAAGAAAATATCTGAGACTCCATGTAGCACTCCCCAAGTGACATAGTGTCACTATAGCTAAAGAAAGACGCTTTGCAAGAACAGTTCCGTAAACAAGCCAGCGCGCAGTTCTCAATATCAGTGTTTATCACATCATTCCCAACATTGAAGTAAGTAATATCATTGAGGCTCAGAATTTGATGATACTCTTGTAATTCACAAGACAATGGAGTAGATACCGTGCAACCAAGATTTGGTTGTCTTTGATCCACTGGATAAAAGTAATATTTTCCACCTTCAGTATTTTCTGGACAGGTGCATTGACCGTTCGAACAAATACCATATTTGCCACATGCGAGAGGATAGTGGCAGTCATCAACTTCCGAGAAAAGATCATGCACCTGCTCCCACTTTGTAGTCCATGCGTAAACCTTCAAATGCCCATCAGAATCTAACTTCATGAACTGAAGATTGGAAGATAAAGGAGGGATTAGAATTTGCCACATTGGGTTTTCAGATTCTGCGTTGTTCACATATAAAGATAGACTACCATTTACGAATTCGACATAGCTTGTTTCATGAACTGTCTTTGCAAAGTAAGACAATGGAGAATTGGAACCAATGAAAGCAAATAGGCCTTCACTTGTAACAGTGAGATACTGTGAACCTTCGTTCCAACTTGTTGTCGATGCACTAGCAATAAGCTTTTGTCCTGCAACCAACTTTTGCCCAAGAACTAAAGTATCAGTGGGATGATCAAAAGATTGCCAGATAGAATTGTTATCTGCATCGAGGAGCGCAAGGTTCCCCATCTCGGTAACTTCAAGGCCAATGACAGATATTCCAGTGGTGTTTGTAGACCAAACAGGAGATGTATCATTGACATCTCTCAAGATTAAATCGCCTTCTAGAGTAAATTCCAATGTTGAGTTTTCTCCAACAGGACTGTTCCGATTGGCTGACCATATTAGTTGAGGGTATCCTGCATCATCTTTATGATAGTGCACGAAGATTCCAAGTATGAAAGAAGTACAGTCTTCATTACAGTAGAAAGCAAGGGAAAAATGTGGATTAAGGACTGGCGCGTCAATGATGAATCTCGCCATAGATCCATCCTCGTACTTCTTTGTAAGACAAGAGAATGGATTGTTGGTCCATTTCGTCGAGATGTTAACATATTGGCTATCAATTGAGTGAAAATAACAGATTAGAAAGATAAGCGGGTATTGAAAGAGACACCTGCAAGAACCCATTAGATCAAAGCCGATGAAGGTAACCAAAGGTTGAAGTTCTCTGTACAGATAAGTATTTACGAAGCTCACTGTCTTCCCAGACTTTCATATATAAAAATGTTTCTCATTTTACTAAAACAAGGTGATGAAGTTTTCAAGGAAAGAGATGTTCAAGACCAAAGCATGTTTAAGGAATCTTAAGAAATAAGAGTGAAAGACAAACACTAAATTTTGAGGACAAACACTAAATCTTGTGGTCTGAAATGTTTAGTAAAAGGTCATTTGTCGAAGATTGCGACTCCCTACCTAGAAAACGATCTAGTGCACATAAATATATTCCTGCAGGCTGTTCATGTAGACATTCATATGATGCACATTATAGCACAGTCACCTTGCACTCTTGCAGTGTCTTGCAGTGCAGTCATTACTCATTTGTCTTGCACTCTTGCCCATTACCAATATATATGGGTAGACCGGCAGACTGAACATTTTACCCTGGAGAACGTCTTTATAGAGAAGTACATTGTATCAAGGATTACATGCATTTGTAGATTTAAGGACTGATTTGAACTCAAACCATTCATTTATCTACTGTTCAACGCAGAGAATATTATGTCTTACACTGTATCTTGTCGGCATTTCTATGTTTCCTATGACCCACTGATACAAATTACTAGGCAAATATACTATTGAATGCGGAATTAAACAATAACAGTAAATAAAGATGAACAAAAACACAAGATCTCAAAGAAAACTATTTTCTTTACTGAATATTATGAAGATTACAAGAATCTCTGCCTCACAATACTCTCTAGACAAACTAAACCCTAGTTGTCTCAATATTTCTAAACACACTAAACCATAGTGGTTTCTCTAAACAACTAAATAAGTCGTTTGACTATGTTTTGGTTTATACCAAAACATCAATCTAAACAAACTAAGCACTAGCTTGTTTATCTATCTTCAAACAAGTAAGCACTACATGTTTCTCTCTCCATATTTTGGTTTATGCCAAAACATATATTTATAGGCCAAGGATTTCCCTTTTCCTGAAATTCTATCCCTTATGGAACAAGGAAACTTATTTAAGGTTTTTTTTCTTTGTCCTACAAGGAAAAGAAACTGCTAAATTCCCAAGTAGGATACACCTGTATCACCCACGTTTACACCTATCGATTAGTTAGTGGAAAATATGTATTTTCTCAAATGAGCAGTGTGGTTGTCCTGGAGTTACCTGCAAGGAAGAAAGTTATTTTAGGCTAATCAATCACAGGCAACCAAATGAGGAGTGCACAGAGATCACCACATTGTCTTGTGAAACTTCTCAGGATCGCCAACTCCTAGATCTCAAAGATGTTACCTATTTCTATTTTCCAGCCAATATTACCAGAACAGATATTGAGAGTTGCAAGCAAGCCTGTCTAAAAAATTGCTCTTGCAAAGCAGCTCTGTTTAGGTATGTGGTAAATGTACTTCGCATGGAAGTTGATTCTTGCCATCCCAACTCTTCTCACTTATGAACATGAGAAGGATATGACCCATTATAACTCTTCCACATTCAGAAGCATCACAGACTGAATTTATTCCTCCAACTTCTCAGAACAAAATCAACTAGTACAAGAATTATACTGGGATCAAGCCTTGGAGCATTCTCTGGTTTACTTCTTATAATAGGCATTTCAGGAAAAAAGCCAGTGATGAAAAGGACGAGGAATATCTAAATCAAGTACCAGGCATGCCTACAAGGTTCACTTATGATGAGTGATGACTTAAAGGTTGCAACAGGAATTTTCTTAAGAAGCTTGGACAAAGAGGGTTTGGATCAGTGTTAGAAGGAACTCTGGTTGATGGCAGTAAAGTTGCTGTTAAATGTCTTGATGGCATTGGGCAAGTAAAGAAGTCCTTCTTAGCCGAAGTCGAGACTATAGGAAGCATTCACCATGTCAACTTGGTTAGATTGGTTGGATTTTGTGGTGATAAATCCCACAAGCTATTAGTATATG
This sequence comes from Aquilegia eximia, assembly GCA_023053565.1. Taxonomy (NCBI): domain Eukaryota; kingdom Viridiplantae; phylum Streptophyta; class Magnoliopsida; order Ranunculales; family Ranunculaceae; genus Aquilegia; species Aquilegia eximia. Next base: position 12,621,330 of record JALIGU010000002.1, read on the forward strand.
AGTACATGTACAATGGCTCCTTAGAAAAATGGATATTCAATCAACATCAGGAATCATCACTTAGTTTGCACACAAGGCGAAAGATCATACTCGACGTGGCAAAAGGACCTCAAAATATTCTCAGAGGACGACACTACGACAGCTTCAATGCTAAGGTTTCTGATTTTGGATTGTCTAAGATGATGGACACAGACCAAAGCCAAATTATGACAACAATGAGAGGAACTCGTGGAAAAGTACATGTATATAGCCTTGGGGTTGTAGTCCTGGAGATTGTAAGTAGAAGGAAAAACTTGGACTACTCTCAGCCTGAGGAAAACATGCATTCACTTAGTGTATTAAAAGAAAAGCAGAGGAAAATCGACTCTCTGACATGGCTGACGAAAAACAGCAAAGACCAATTTTTTCTATTAATAATGTGATTTTTCATAATTTCGAGCTATGGTCATAAGATTTTGTTGATCTGGCAAACCAGTCTGATTGAGTTGTTTTGAAACATTGACATCTACCATGCATTTTTACTTACACTTACTAAACAAAATCTCGAACATCGAATATGGATAGTATCTCCCGAAAAAAAGTCGATTGTATGGTTAGGCAAGCTGCCAAATTTCTGGAAAAAGTTTTTAGTTATTTGCAGATTGTTGAATGCTGAGCAAACACAACATTTCTAACTTCCTAGTAGTTGTCTTTGATTTGGTGTTCTCAGGACCAGGTTGCTTGTATGTGTTGAATTTACAAATTATAGACAATCGCTTTTCATTGAAAGATTGCACAATAATCTCAAAGAACATCTAATGGTTTCGATAATCCACGCTCACCATTGCGTGTGCACTTAAAGATGCCAAGGATATGCATCAAAAAGCTCTGCTGCGCATCTTTGTTGAATTTCAATGATCAGGATGCATGTTTGAGAGAATATGATGCTTTTAATTGTTAGGCTTGGTTCAAAAAGTAAAAGGTATTAGATTCAATCTTATCTCATCAGAATAAAACTTTAGCCTATAAATAATGGACTAAGAAAATACAGATTATATGACCATAGCTTGAAATTACAAAAAAAATCACATTATTGATACATATAGAATGTCTAACAGAAGAGTTGCCTTCCGGCCTGACAACAATCTGATGATGCACCAGGATGTTTATCAGCAGCAGGACGCAGATGGCTACCATGTTCGTGTTACTACAACAGAATGGGTTCCTGCACCAAGTACTTTCGACATCCCTCACTATCCAAATCTTCCTATCCTCTTCAACAACCAGGCAGGTGAACAACTATATGGAAATCGCCGTGAGGAACATCTACTTCCAAAGCATAAAGAGAAGGTTCATATGAATAAGCATGTTCACTTTGAAGAAAGTAATGAAGGTAATCATCGCCCCAGGCGAACTTCTTATGAAGAAGATGTCAACATGGAAGCTGATGATTTCATCAAGCGCAAACACAGGGCACTAGAACTAAGTAAAACCATGTCAATGAAGGCTTTTCAATAGATGGAAGAATGATGGATTGCATATGTCTACGCTTAAACAGTTCACCCCCACCCCCCACCCCAATTATAAAAAATAACCTATGTAGCTTATGCGTGATTGTAAGCTAAGTTCAGATTAAATAAAGTGAACTCCATTCAATTATCTTTTTGATATAATGTAGTGGTATTATTTGTCTCCAAAAAAAAACTCAATGTATGTACAATTGTGATCTGCATGCGACTAGCACTGCCAACAGGTAGATATGACCCAGACCAAACACAAAACAGTATTATCTAGACAGGCAGACCCAACCAACTAACAACAGAAGCAGGTATAATTAAGCTCGGTTCAGCAGTGCAGTTGACAGTTTCTGAAGCAGCACACCTAGCAGTTCCAGTAGCAGCCCTGTTTCTACAGACTACAGCATCATACTGTCATCTAAATATTTACCAATAAGCTGTTCTAGTCATGCAAACAATCTCGATTATACATCAAATCTGGTGCTCACATAAGAATTTAGACAAATACCAATTTTCAATAATATCTGAATTGAATTTATAGGATCATGAGTAAATAACATAGGAACCAAGTTACAGACAGAAAAGGCTTGCAGATAAACATGCTTCGATCATCTGTCATATTTGGCAGGTAGAACCACCAAACCAAAAGTACATTCTGTATGCTCGTATAAATAATTCGTATGGGATGAATCATCGAACCTCTGCATGCTAACACATGATCTGTTGCACCGTTTATTGATTGAATTCATAAGACTGATTTAACCTTCTTGTATATGCTGAAATAATAAAAGTTTGCAAACTAAACAATAGAATTAGAATCAACATCATATATGAATACTTTCTTGGCTGACAAAAACTTAGAAACAAAATGCTCTAGAATCTAAATAAAATGACAAAAAGTCGGTGTGTCTAACAAAATCAAACAAAGTCTTCGAAACTACAATAAGTTGACAGTCGATACAGAAGCAGTGCGCCTAGGCCCTAGCAGCAGCCATGTTTCTGCCACATCATACTGCCATATGTCTATCCGCCAATTAATAGGCTGTTCAAGTCATGCAACCAATAATGCCGACTATACATCAAATTTGATACTCACTTATGATAAATACCAACTTTCAATAATATCTGAAGTGACTTGTTGCTATAGCCCGTTAGGTTGCCCTAGAAAGGAACACATGCGGAAAATCAGAAATTGTTCCTGCTCGCAGAGTTCTTGTACAGTTGTACTCCATGAATTTCTTCAAGGATCTCTATTCTCTAATGTTATTTGGAGCTACCAATGAAATTTCATAGATAATGAAGAAAAATGATCATGAGAAATCCAACACAATGTGATTGAAAAAGTAACATTCACAACACATTATTCATTGTAACCAGTATAAAAAGTAAGCATGCATCAAAGCAACACTCCTGTCTCTTTATGCTGTTTAGGTACATGATGGTATTATAAAGGCCAGCAATTAATGGCTCCATTTAGCATGCTGAAGTTGAACAAAGTCACAAACATACATTTTTACTTTTAATGTGAATGAAAAATAAGACGACAGATCGAGCTTGGGATAATTAAGCAATCCCTGAGCAGCACCTTCACTATAGCCTTGCCACACACGCATTCCCATAGGCCCCAAGGGTAGGCTGAGAGCTATCACCACACTGGTTTAGGCCAAGAGAAACAACTGAACTTAAGCTAAGCACATGCAGTATTATTAAGTGTTAAGTGTTGAAATTATGAAACCAAGAACCATTCTACGCCTGTGTTTGTGATTAAACAGAACCTGCAGAGTGCAGAGTATAAGTTGAAAGGAAGAAGTTAGTACCAGCAGGCAGCAAAATAGATGTTTGAATTCCTTACTTAATAGTTTTAACAGCACTGGAGACTATTCAGGTTTGGGAACTAAACTAGAAACATGAATAACTAATGTAGTAAGTAGTAACATACATACTAAATTACTAATGCTAATGATATATTCACCAAGTTACAGACAGATAGCTAGTTGATGGCCTAGTTCAATTTTCTTGCTGTGTTTGAGGCCTTGCTAAGTTGCTATATATGAACTCGATCGTGTTATGACTGAAAAAACCGAAAGACGAAGACCTCACCCTACGACTCGACATTTATTGAATCAATCATGTAGCTATCACGATTCATGCATCAATAATCTGCAAACTACTGAATGACTGAACATTGAACACAAAATCATCACAGAGAAAAAACAAGATTAACTTTCTTCCTTTGGGCTTGTTCTAATGGATCCATAACCCAATTACAAACCGACCTACTTATACCACGTGGATCTGATACAAATGAAGAACTTCTAAGACTCATCAACTTAGAAGAAATCAAATACCACCTTGATGGGATTGGAGCTCTAAAAGCACCTGGACCTGATGGATTTCCCAGTATCTTCTATCAGAATGCTTGGAACCTAGTCCATGGTGAGCTACATGTCCTAGTGACTAACTTCTGGTGTAACAATGCCTCCATAGAACATATTAATACAACAAACATCACTCTCATCCCCAAAGTGACATCTCCAACTCAACCCTCTGAGTTTAGGCCTATAAGCCTCTGTAATGTCACTTATAAACTCATTTCTAAGATCCTTGCTTCAAGACTTAAATGTCTACTGTCTAAGATTATCTCCCCCCTTCAATGCGCTTTTGTCGCTGATAGACAAATCTCTGATAATATTATTCTCACTCATGAGATAATTCACACTCTCAAGAGAAAACAAGGCAACAATGGTTTTATGGCCATTAAAATTGATATGTCAAAAGCCTTTGATAGTGTTAATTGGGAAAGTCTTATCACTTCTCTCCATTCAATAGGCATAGATCCTATTTTCTTGACTCATGTAGAAAAATGTTTTTCTACTATTCACTCTTCTGTCTTGGTTAATGGAACACCTTATGGGTATTTCCAACCTACTTGTGGTCTTAGAAAAGGTGACCCCATCTCACCTGCTCTATTCATCCTGTCCATGGAACTCCTCTCTAGAATGATACAACAAAAATGCAATGAAAAGAAAATTCATGGGATTAAGGTAGCTAGAAATAGCTCACCAATATCCCATCTTCTTTTTGTTGATGATGTGTTCATTTTCTGTAATGCTAGTTTGGAAGATTCGAAAAATGTCATTGAAACTCTTCAAGAATTCTGTAAAATCTCTGGGCAAAAGATAAATTTCCATAAGTCTGGGATTTTGTTTAGTAACAATACAAACCCCATACTCAAAAATCAAATAATGAACTCTCTTCAAATGAACTACCTTAATAATTAAGGAAGACCTTTACCTGGGAACACCTCTCTTTCTAGGCCAAAAAAAAATCTATCATGTTCAAGAACCTTGTTATTAGAGTTGAAAAAAGGATTGTTGGTTGGAAAGGTAAAGTCCTATCCCAAGCTGGTAGGAATATTCTTATTAACTCAGTCACCTCCTCCATTCCTTCTTACCAAATGTCTTGTTTCAAAATCCCGCTAACCATAACAAACAAGCTTAATGTTATCCAAAGGGATTTTTGGTGGGGTAAAACTGATAAAAATAAGATCATGTATCTCAAAAGTTGGAAATCCATTTGTGTTCCCAAGAGATGGGGAGGGTTAGGGGTCAAAGACCTCACTACCCAAAATGAAGCTCTCTTATCTAGGACTGCTTGGAGGGTGATAACCAAATCTTCTAATCTTTACTCTCAAACTCTTAAAGTATTTTACAAATACTAGTCCCTTTAGGTGTAAGAGACTTAACAACTCTTCTTGGGTATGGAAGTCTTTAGCCCCCATTATTCAGAAAATGGAAAACCTTAGTTACGTTGTTGGGAAGTTAGAGATGGAAAATCCATAAGTATAAGGGAAGACAACTGGATACCTATCATCCATGGTGACAAGGCTCTACACTCAAATCTCAGCCCTGACCTGCTTTATGTCAAAGATCTCATCCAACCAAACACTAATAATTGGAACACAAGCCTCCTCCATGCAAACTTCCCCTACCATACCACACATCATATTCAGAACACTAGAATAGGTTCACCTCAACTAAAGGACAATCTCAAATGGATGGGATCAAAAAATGGGAAACATTCTGTGAAGTCCATGTATAGCCATCTAACAACACAGGAAATTAGGGGAACCATAAATCAGAAAATAAATCTCAAATTATGGAAATTTGTGGCATCCCCTAGAGCTGTCCTTTTCTCTTGGAAATGCTATAATAATATAGTTCCTACCAAGCACTACATTGGTAGACATGTCACCTTACCTTCTCTAAGTTGCCCTATGTGCACTTCCCCTGTTGAAACTCTTAAGCATATGTTAATTGAGTGTCCTTACACTCAGGCAGTCTAGTTCCTCTGCAAGTGGAATTTCAGACTTGTGCACTTCCAAAACCTCACTGTCACCCAATGGATGAACCTCTGGTTTGCCCCTGACCAAAGCTGGCTCATAGATAAAAGTATTTGGTCTTCTCACTGTGTTATTACTACTTGGAATATATGGAAAGCTAGGTGCAACAAAATTTTCAAAAACACACATACACCTGCAAATTTACTAGCATTCTAGATTGATAGGGAAGTCGACAGATACAATGGACATTCTAACCCTCTGTGAATCAACAAAGAAAAGATGAAACCTCTATCTGGATTCCCCCTGGAAAAAAACCAGTCTGAAGATCAATGTGGACATCAAGTTCACATCAGCAAATGAACTTATTGGCATTGGGTTAATCATTAGAAACTCTATGGGAAGTCTACTGTATGCAGGTTCAGAATCCAGGAATGCGAGCAATTCAGAGGAGGTGGAATGTTATGGTATTTTGGCAGCCATCCACAAAGCCAAAGAGCAACAACTCACAACAAGAATTGTGGTGGAATCTGACCATCAAAGTGCAATTCTATATCTTCTGGGAAAGCCTTGCAACCTCTCCAAGACTGCGCAAAGTATTTTGGATGAAGTGAAGTCCCAGTTTGCGTTTTTTGATAATATTAGAACTAGCTTTTGTAATAGATTTGGTAACATGGCTGCTCATCTCATAGCACAAAATGCTAATATAAGTTGTCATGGTACTACTATCTGTACCCCCTTCTTGGTTAGCTAATCAAGTTCTAAAGGATACATTATTTTATATCAGTAGTTCTGTTGTAATTGAATAACTTTTATATATATATATATAATGATTATTAAAAAAAAAAAAAAAAAAAAAAAAAAAACTACAAAAGGGAAATATGTAAAAAGAAATGTTCTATGTGGGTCGTGGGGGGGCCATGGTTTTTTAACATGTGCCTTGAAGTAGTGGATGTACACATTCCACGTTTAGGTAAGATTATTATTTAGGAAACCTCTGCAGTCTGCCCTCAGCCCTTCCTCCCTTTCTTAGCAGTTATGCTTTTTACCTTTTCTTATGTGTAAATGTAATGGACGGTTTGTATTCTTCAAACTCATCAGTCATCTTTGTCAACTTGTCATCACTCTTAAAAACACCTTTTGGATGTATGTAACCTTAAGTCCTTAAAAACTTAATTAATTAACAATATATTGTTCTATATATATAGCTATTAATTAGCTTATATTTGACTGTGAACAATGACCCTGGCCTCCAATGTTTTTAGTTTAAGATTTGATGATGCATTGCAGAGTGAAGTATATATCAAACTACTCCATCGTACAATAGTTTCGACTTAGAAAAACTTGGAACAAAAATCTCTCCATAAATTTAATTTGGTAGCAAGCCTTGCTCTTGTTATTTTTAATAAATGCTATTGTATGTTAGTGTTGGGATTATATTGTATGAACTCAGGAATATAACACAAAAGAATTATAGACGTAGAGATTCTAATAATAAAAATAGAATACAAATAATATTTATTAAATGAATTTATAGATACAGTAACACTTACTACACAAGTTGATGATTAAAGATTTGAACAGAGGCTTGTCGAGGCAATATCCTTAAGGCAATATAACGTTCTTGTTGTCGTGCAAACAGATACTAGACGATTAGTTTCCCACGATACAATTGTTCTACACTCTGCTAGACTGCACTGTAATAGGAAAGTATTGGCGAACAAACAAGAAGAATACTTCGAATTTCTATATATATATATATATATATATATATATATATATATATATATATATATATATAGAGAGAGAGAGAGAGAGAGAGAGAGAGAGAGAGAGAGAGAGAGAGAGAGAGAGAGAGAGAGAAACTTAGTCCGAATGAATTGTGTGCTTACTAGCTAGCCAGAATAACACTCAATTTATAGGCTAAGTCGTGCATGTTAACAACAGACACACACCTGCTGAAAAACGTCTTTTCTCAGATACATCTTTTGCAGACTTAATAAAACAGGTCAGACCTATTGGACAAACTGTTTCAAAATGAACAGACACATCTGTTAGTGTAAACTGTAAAGGTTTAATATGATCCAGTGAACCCATTCACAATTTAATTAAATAAAAGGTGGACCAAAAAGATAAGTTATCTTATCAACCACCACATAGCCCGATCCCGATCCCGAGCCGAGCCGAGCCGGTCGGTTAGACGGATGGACGGACGACGGCGGCAGCGCGCGCGTGTGTGTGGTGGACAATTAATTGCATAGTCTTGCGCTATCACGCGAAAACTTGGTAACCCAAAAGGCTACACCCTTAGTGTTGCAATTATTGTATATAAACATCTCTACTCACTCCCCACAACACATGTGGGACTAAGTGTAAATACACTTTGTTCATTCAATACAAGGAGACAGTCTGACAGGTCTACAAATTGAATGAAATCCGTCTACAAATTCTCAAAGCTTCTTCGAAGAGTATGTTGGAACAACATTACCTCGGGATAGGTAGATATTTCACTTTGAACCTTCCATAGCATAGGCTTGTCGGATTTACTTAGCTAATCAGTGAAATATTTCATCTTGAACTATCAGTTGTTGGTGTAAACCAAGACAATAAACCATGCACAATGTTGTTCTGATTCTTGTTTAATTCTCGCATGTGTTCATTTTGTCTCTGAATAATCTTAGATTCTGCGAGTGCTACTAGAGATATTCTACATTTAAGAATTCTCATAGAGGCGACCCAGCTCTCACTAACATAGGTGACCGCTCCTATTAATGGTATCCTACTATACCCCACTTGTATTTCACAAGATATAGGCGTCATTAAAAGCATAGCTTAACCTGTACGACACTGTAGGTTGCACTTGTTGCATCATAGGAATGGGATAGAGAAATTCTCCAAAGTGCTCCCGGTGAGTTACTCATAACTGGTTGTCCTATTTAACCTAGTTTGTAGGATCTTCAGTAGCTAGGTTAGGTTTTCGTATAAGATAACTTGTCTTTATTGAGGCGTTAGCCTCATTCCCCTTGATGTGGAGTTAATTTTCTCTCTAGATAAACCTTTAGTAAATGAATCCACTAGGTTATCTTGTGATTTCACATAATCAATGAAAATAATTCCATGTGAGAGTAACTGCCTCACGGTATTATGTCGACGACGTATATGCTGTGATTTACCGTTATACATAAAGATTTGAGCTTTGCTTAAAGCTGTTTGGTTGTCACAATGGATACATATGGTCGACACATGTTTAGTCCATAATGGGATATCTTCTAAGAAACCCCAAAGCCACTCACCTTCTTCACCGACTTTATCTAAAACTATGAATTCAGATTCCATTGTGGATCTTGCTATGCATGTTTGCTTGGCAGATCTCCATGATACCCCCACCACCCAAAGTAAACACATACCCACTGGTTGCCTTGGATTCTCTTGTATCAGAAATCCAGTTTGCATCAGTAATACCTTTAACAACACTTGGATATCTTTCATAGTGTAAGGTATAGTTAGGTGTACCTTTTAAATACCCTAACACTCGCAGAAGAGCATCCCAGTGACTTTGGCCCGGATTACTTGTAAACCGACTTAGTTTACCAACTGCATAGGTAATGTCAGGTCTTGTACAGTTCTTAACGTACATTAAACTACCAATGATTCGAGAATACTCGAGTTGATCAATGATAGGACCACGATTTTTATGTAACACAATATTTGGAACAAATGGTGTATTTATTTTTTTAATTCCACGATGGTTGAACCTTTCTATCATTTTCTCAATGTAATGAGTTTGAGATAGCCCAATTCCATTAGGTGTTCGAATTATCTTAATTCCCAAGACAACATCTGCAACACCTAAATTTTTCACTTCAAAATTGTTTTTGAGCATTTTTTTGGTAGACTTAATAACTTCACTATTAGTTCCGAAAATGAGCATGTCATCGATATATAAAATAAAAATTACGTAAGCCTCGCCTACTTTCTTGAAATAGACACATTTGTCACATTCATTGCTTTGGAACCCATTCTTGACCATGTCTCCATTAATGGTTATATGCCATTGTTTTGGAGCCTATTTAAGACCATAGAGGGATTTAACCAGTTTACAAACTTTGTTGTCTTTTCCCTTTATTTGAAAACATTCTAGTTGTTCCAAATAAATCTCCTCTTTTAAGTCACCATATAAGAATGCAGTTTTAACATCCATTTGATGTATTTTTGTATTAAATATGGCTGTAATTGTGAATAACATTCTAATTGATGTTATCCTTGTTACTGGTGAATATGTCAAAATAGTCTAAGCCATCCTTTTGACGATACCCTTTTGCTACTAGTCTAGTTTTATACTTATCAATTGAACCATCTAGTTTCAATTTTCTTTTGAATATCCATTTATACCCTATTGTTTTACTTCCTTGTGGAAGATCAACCAATTCCCAGTATTGTTGCTTAGAATTGATTCAATCTCATTGGCAATTGCTTCCTTCCAAAGTGGCATCAAGAGAAGACATTGCTTCTTTATACGTCATAAGTTCAGTTTCTAACATATAAGTTAAAAAATAATGACCAAATGACTTCGAAGTTCTTGCCCTTTTACAACGTCTTGGCTCTTCTAATTCAGGCTTATATGAATTGTCATCTAGTTCATTTGTTTCATTAGACACGTCATGTGTCCGTTTTGGAGTTTTATCTACGTGATCCTTCCTATGAGGAAAGAAATTCTCAAAGAATGTAGCATCACGAGATTCAATAATAGTGTTGACACTTATTTCACTATTTTCATATTTAAATACAAAAAATCTGTATGCACTACTATTTTGAGCAAAGTCCAAAAATTAACAATCAGCTGTTTTAGGCCCAAGTTTAGTTCTCTTAGGTGGTGGAACCATAACTTCGGCAAGGCACCCCCCCCCCCCCCCCCCTCCCCTTTAAGGTATTTATAGTTGGGTTGTCGTTCTTTCCACAACTCATATGGAATGGTTTCATTTTTCTTGTGTGGTACTTTGTTTAATATGTAATTAAACATATATAAAGCCCCCCCCCCCCCCCCCCCCCCCTCCCCCCCCCCCCCCCCCCCCCCCCAAGTTCTCAGGTAGACTAGAAGTTATAAGCATGATATTAATCATATTTTTTAAAGTTTTGTTCTTCCTTTCAGCAACACCATTTTGCTGAGGTGAGTAGGGTGTTGTGGTCTGATGGATTATTCCATTTTCAGCACAGACTTGAACGAATGGAGATTCATATTCACCCCCTCTATCAGATCTTATGATCTTGATTTTCTTGTCTAACTGATTCTCAATTTCAGTTTTGTACTTTATAAAACCATTTAAAGCCTTGTCTTTACTATTAAGTAAATATACATAACAATAGCGAGTACAATCATCAATAAATGTGTGATAAAATACTTTTTCCCCACCTCAAGTTGGAATTGATTTAAAATCACATAAATCAGTTTGTATTAAGCCTGATGGCTCAGTACTTCTCTCAACCGAATGAAAAGCTTGTTTTGCAATCTTTGCTTCCACACAAGTCTCACACTTATGTGTTTTATCTATGTCAAATTTAAGAATTAATCCTAAACTTGCCAGTTTCTTCATTTTTCTGTAATTAACATGACCTAGTCTATCATGCCATAAATGTGGTGACTCAAGCAAGTAAGAAGAATAAATCTTATTAATAGAATCAGAGTACATAATTGCCTTGTTGGTTTCAACAACGGCTACATCTGCCTTAAAAAAGCCATCAACTAGATACCCCTTGCCCACATACACCCCACCTTTGGTCAACACAAACTTATCTGACTCAAAGACCATTTTCAACCTTTCTTGCAAAGGACAGAACCAGAAATTAACTTCTTCCTAATGTCAGGTACATGGAGAACTTCATTGAGACTGACTTTGTTTCTAGAAGTGAATTTCAGAACCACTTTTCATAGCCTTCGACCATTGAAACTGTAGAATTGCCCATAAAAAACTTTATGTTCCAACTTCTGATAGGTAGAGAAAAGGCTCTTGTCAGCACAGATGTAGCGAGTATCCCTAGTGTCTATCCACCATTCCTTGGTATTAGATACCAACTTCACTTCAGAAAACCACCGCAGACAGGTGCAAGTTGTCAATCTCCCTGGATATGTCAGCCATGTTCGCCTCAGGAGCCTTTTCATCTTTGCGGTGCCTGCAATCTTTTGCCAAATGACCTTTCTTACCGCAAACAAAACAGCTTCCCTTGAACTTTTTCTGACATTTGTCTTTGTGTGCATTGTTGGACTGATTCTTCTTCCTCTTCTTAGAGGAGGTCTTAGTTTGCTTTGAGGTATCCACCACATGTGCCTTAACCTTAAAAGTACTTCGGGTTTCAGTACCCCTGTTGTCCTCTTCAATCTTCAGTCGCACTATAAGATCATCTAGACTCATTTCTTTGCGCTTATGTTTCAGATAATGCTTGAAATCTTTCCAAGAAAGAGGTAGTTTTTCAATGGTTGCTGCCACTTGGAAAGTCTCACCAATTACATGGCCCTCAGGATAGACTTCATGTAAGATGATCTGGAGTTCTTGGATTTGGTCAGAAACAGACTTGGAATCAATCATTTTGTAGTCCATAAATATATCGACCACAAATTTCTTGAGACCAACATCCTCAGTCTTATATTTCTTTTCTAGAGCCCCCCATAATAATTTTGCAGTAACAATAATTTTGCAGTAACAATAAGTTTTATAAACCTTGTACAACACTTCGTCAAGCGAATTCAGAACATAATTGCGACAAATGAAATCAAAATGCTTCCATGCGTCAATAGCCTGGAATGTTTCCTTGTCTTTTTCAGCAGTCTGACTGTAACGCCCCGAGATTTCGTCCTCGCTCATCCCAGTGCGTCGAGCACCATACCGCTCGCTAATGTCAATATTGTCCCCATTTAGTCACTGCGGATATCCAGCAGTAGAGGGTTTTGGATCAGGGCCCACCCATGTGGCTTACCCCAAAAGGCCTTGACATTAGTTAGAGTATGGTTAAGCTCTATATACTACCGAAATAACCACTTCCTTGGCAATGTGGGACTAACACCAACTCATGGGTGTTACACTGACCATGTTTGGGCTTAAGGAGTATCTTCAGATAAGAACATTTCCAAGCCGAGAGTGGTCAGATAGAACATCTTGTTCTGCCATGTTTTGAAATCCACATCCTTGAATTTCTCTGGCTTGTCTTGAGGAGTGATGATCTTAGTCAGATGAGGCACTTCAGTAGTCTTCAGAGATGAAGAACCGGTTGTCATTCCTATTTATTTTACACAAAAACCAACTTTAATATTGTCTTAAGTTTGTTTGGATTATATTGTATGAACTCAGGAATATAACACAAAAGAATTACAAAAGTAGAGATTCTAATAACACAAATAGAATACAAATAATATTTATTAAATGAATTCACAGATATAGTAACACTTACTACACAAGTTGATGATTAAGGATTTGAACAGAGGCTTGCCGAGGCAATATCCTTAAGACAATATTATGTGCCTGCTATGGTGCAAACAGATACTGGACGATTAGTCTCCCAAGATACAACTGTTCTACACTCTGCTAGACTTCACTGTAATAGCAGAGTACTGGCGAACAAACAAGAAGAACACTTCGAATTTCTATGGAGATAAGCAAACTTAGTCAGAATGAATTGTGTGCTTACTGACCAGAATAACAATCAATTTATAGGTTAAGTCGTGCATGCTCACGACAGACACACTTCTGTTTGAACGTCTTTTCTCAACAGACACATATTTTGCAGACTTAATGAAACGGGTCAGACCCATTAGACGAACCGTTTCAAAATGAACAGACACATCTGTTAGTGTAAAGGTTTAATATGATCCAGTGAACCCATTCACAATTTTATCAACCACCACATAGCCCAAGCCCGAACCGAACCGAGCCGAGCCAGCTGGTCGGACGGTGGTGACGCGCGTGTGTGTGGTGGACAATTAATTACATAGTCTTGCGCTATCGTGCGAAAACTTGGTAACTCAAAGGGCTACACCTTTAGTGTTGCAATTATTGTATATAAACATCTTTACTCACTTTTGACAACACATGTGGGACTAAGTGTAAATACACTTTGTTCATTCAATACAAGGAGACAGTCTGACAGGTTTGTCAGGACCTGTTTTTCCAACAGTTAGAACCTTGTCGATCAAGTATCAAAGTCGCATTAGTTCATGTTGATGTTTTTGTCACCCAATTTTGACTAAAATACTCTTTTAGTCATAGTTTTTTGGTAAATTTATTTAATATTTTTTAAATAATAGTTTTATTGTAATTTAATATATTTTTATTTATGAGCTGAATTTATATTTATGAGCAAAAAGTCCAATAATAATTAAAAAAATAAAATAAAATAATAAAATATAATAAGAATAATAAATATACTTAAAAGATAATTATTTTATACGATTTAATATATTTAATAAAATTAATAACTTAAAATTTGAATGGTAATTAAACATGAATAAATTAAAATTACCAGCAAAAGGCACTAATGTTTATGTGTTTATGTAAAAACAAAATGTGGTTGAAGAATAGTATGTGATCATGTAAGCCCAATCACAGAGTGCTATAAAATGCGACAGTATGTTATTGTGTTAGAATCGTATCCAGTGTTCAGCATTTTAAATAAACAAACCCTAAATCTATCAGAATCTTTAAGGCCATCGTAATTTGATGATTGATCTGACGGCTAGTAATTATTGATTAGAATAAAAAAAGTGGGGGCCATCTCTAAGATAAACACACCCCTCTCTCACACAAACAAAAATTTTCTCTCTCTCTCTCTTTCCTTAACCAGTCTGTAAAGCAGAAGAGAGAGAAAGAGAGATATATTCTTCTATAACTCCAGAACTTGCCACGTGTTGAGTGTTTACAGTACCGTTACCTTTATTGTGAAAAAGCTTTAGATCATCCAACTCTTCTTTATATATAGTGACAAACAAGTTTCCATTCTTTCTTCTGTTTCCTTCATCTTTCCACCGGAAACTTCAAGAGTTTGGTCGGAAAACTGACTCTTTTTTTTCGTCGGAAAAGTTGTAACATGGACATCGATTTCTGGGCTTCTAAAGTTCATCCAAGCAAGCACTTCACTACTACTATGCAAACTACGAGGCTTAACTCTGGTAAAAAATAAAAAAACCTTAATTTTTTGTAAAAAGCTTTTAAATTTCATGTTTTTCTTGTATATACTAAATTGGGTATTTTAGAATTAGTGAGAATTTTGTTAAAGTTTGGTTCTTTGATTGATTTTGATGTTGGGGTTTTTCTTTTCTGCAACTTTTTTTGGTGTTTTAGTTAACTTAAGAGTTAAGTATATTATATGAGTGGTGGTACTTTAGGTTTTAGGGATTTATGATTGTTTTAGTGGTATTTTTTTTTTTTTTTTTTTTGACATACTAGTACTGGGGTTGTGGTTATAGTCGCAAATTTATGGATTTTGGACAATTTAATTATTTGCAAATAGAAAGGTTTTATGGTGAATTCTATTTTTCCAGACTTCAAGTATGGTCTTGAGCAGTGTTTTCTGGATAGTTACAATGGTCTACTTATATGTACATCCCTTTGCTTTTCATTTCTTGATGGTTGGTTTGTTTTTGCGGGGTTTGTGAGAAGTTAGAAGGAAGTCTTTATTGATTTGTTAAATGATATTTTTTACACTTTCCACTAAATTTATCATATTGTAGTACAAAATACTGTGGTAATTAAATGCATATCTGCCCTTTTTCATTTTGTATTGATTTTTGGACAACATATAACGGTACCCAAATCACAATTTAGCTAGAACTTGTGGGAAAGGTGATTTACAATGGTAAAAATTTAACAATTTTGGACATATATAGCCTGAAGAGAAATTGAAAACAATAACATGTTGGTATTTAACCTGTAAATCATGTAATGGAAAACCAAGGATCGAAACATTTGTTCAAGATTTTGTTTTTCTTAGGTTGGAAACTTGGAATATTACGAAAGTTCAGCATTAATCTCAGATGTCTGACTAAGTTTTCTACAGAATTATATGTATGAAGTGATGCATTAATAACAAAAGTTTCATGCATTATCCAACACTGTATAAGTTATATGGGATAATGGGAGCAACGTTAGAGCTATCTGTCACGTGCCACAAATGAATTCAGCTAAAAAATCCAAAATAATAATAATTTATATAATCCATTAATCCTTGTCACACTAGCTTTACGTTTCTCAACCACAATCAAACATCGAAATGAAGCTAAATATTAGGAATCCATCTAATAACAGCTAGATCAGCCATTAATAATGTTCGGTCCCATTTTATTAAAAAATAAAACTGTTGTATGAGAGAGTCCACTTTTGCAAATTGTACTGAGTTGATTTAACCTACTCCTCAACCATTGAAGTTTATATTACTTCTTCGACCCATATGGGTGAGAAATCACATCAACTTTTGGGCTATGCTAATGGGCTACTTTGCTATTTTGCATATTTTCCCCACATTTTCTAGTTAATTTATATTTAAACTGCATATCTAAATGTATAGTTGATATGCACGAATATTGAACGGCGAAATCAGATATTGGAATATTGGATGAATCTTATACATATAATTTGTTTATAGAATCAAAATCTTGGATATATCCTTTTTTCAAATATTGAATATTTGAATATCCGCGTTAAATTGATATTTTCACCTATGCCTACAACTTACCAATCCATCAGATTTGTTGTTTATAATATGCAATTTTTTTTGTCCAAATTTTATTATAGAGTGCCCCAGGTGAGGTAAATTCCTGGCTCTGCCACTGGGTTTCTAATTTTAGAAACTTAGACTTTTGTAGCTATCAACAAGCTTGTTATGTTCTTTACTTTATCTTATATCTCATACGTTTCAATATCCAGCAGAACATCATTTGGGCTTTGACAATTCTGAAGGTGATGATGATTTGCGAGCTTACTTCCCTTGCCCTTTCTGTTATGTGGATATTGAATTGCCCTCATTGTGTATTCATCTACAAGAGGAGCATTGCTTTGATTTGAAGAATGCGGTATGTAATTGTGTTGTCTTCTCTTATTAGGTTTGCTATCAAATTTTCCTAGCATATTTGTTTGAAATTGTATTGTGGTAGAGGTATATGGTTTTTATGTGCCAGTAGTTACTCAAGTTTTCTTCTTGATAAGTAGAACCACCTATATATGAAGGAATTTAGACTCAATTTTGGAACTTAAAGTAAGACTTATTATGCTATGCATATACGCATGCACCTTAGCTTGTTTTTCTTTACTAAGGCACTATGGTATTTATGCTTTTAAAGATGATCAGACTCATGGAAAGTTAGAATCGATATAATATCACTAATTGTAAAAGTATAAGCTTATTAAAGGTTTTTCTGAGTAATTTCTATATACAATCCATATTAAATTGTCATGATAGATTAGAAACAACTTATATCAAGGCATTGACCAATATATATATAATTTAGAGATGATCAACACTATCGAGGAGATTAGGTCAAGGTTAGCGATTACCTTTTCTTCCGGGTGTGTGTGTGTGTGTGTGTTGGGGGGGGGGGGGGGGGGGGGGGGGTAGTGGTGGTGGTGCAATCAAAGACAGCTAGTAGAGGATTTTTCAATGAAGGGTTTATCAGGTGGATATGGTAGATGCAATATGAGTAAAGAAGTTGGTGACAGCAGTGTCATGCGTTCTACATGCCTTACGTGGAATTTTGAAAAGAAGCTATTACATAGAATTTATCATGTCAATATGGTAGATATATAATTGGAAAAGGAAGTTAGTGGCGACAGAGTCAGTCATGCATTGTAGTACAGCAAAGATTAGAGAGAGTCAGTCATGCATTCTTACCAATAAAAAGGGGGAAAATATACAATGAAAATTGAAACTAAATTGATGGTTATTACTATAAGTACTGTGAGTTGTTTGTGCCAATTATCACTATTATGTTTAAACATACTTAAACAATTAAATCGTAGATCTGGTAAAGAGTTTAGTTAACGAATATATCTGAGAGGTGTGTATTCTGGAGAAACTTATGCGACACAGCTATTTTCATTATGAAACTTCAGACGATAATATCGTAGTTGCCTTAGGGTTAACCGGACATATTTTTTTACTCGGGAAAATAATTTGTGTGGAGATCTGAAGGTAAAGAAATATCTGTAGTTATAAACTACTGAAGATTGAAGTTGAATGATGCCTCAGCGGCTCAGCCCTTTGGATGGTTTCAGACTTTTAGACTATAATTTGTCATGTCCTTGGAGTGGCCACTAATGTGCTTGCAGTGTTAAGTGTCTTTGTGTATCAAATATGTTTATGGCACAAGTGCATAGCTAGATTAAGTTTCTGGTTTAAACCATCATTTTTGTGTTGCAACTTGCA
This sequence comes from Aquilegia eximia, assembly GCA_023053565.1. Taxonomy (NCBI): domain Eukaryota; kingdom Viridiplantae; phylum Streptophyta; class Magnoliopsida; order Ranunculales; family Ranunculaceae; genus Aquilegia; species Aquilegia eximia. The sequence goes on from JALIGU010000002.1 coordinate 12,639,567, forward strand.
GGTTTGCCCTGTATGTGCAAGCAATTTAGGAAAGGATATAATGGGACATTTTATGTTACAGCATTCAAGTTCTTTAAAGGTAAATTATAAGTATGAGATCATTTATGTTTATGGATCTAGGATGTTCGCATCATACATATATAATGTACCACTTTTTTTCCCTTTCCAGAGAAGGCGAAAATCTCAGAGATCAGGATTATGGACCAACAGTTCGGCTATGCTTGGTAAAGAATTGCGGGACCTGACCTCCTTTCTGGGAGTAAATTCTGCAAAAGGTGGGAGTAGCATTGTTGATTCTATACCTGATCCAGTATTCTCACCATTTCTCTGTACTGTGGCTCCTCCAGAAAGCAAAGATAGCCCAGACATGAGCTCAAGCATTGTGGATGTCAAAAGGTAATTCCTTTCAACCACATTATTGCTTTGTATGGAATATCAACGATATCCTTCTGTCTGTTATTTTACCGGTTATAGTTAAGGACATCCATAATTTGTTGAATGAAATACTGATTGTACATAGGACTTGTGCGGACATATAAGCCGTAAATTTTTCTTTTACGCAAGTCAAATTCCATAGTGACCAATGAGACATAAGGAACGTTAGTGCATTTAAAGAAATTTGACTTGAAAAATCTTATATTTATGAAGCTGTTGCATTCACTAGATGGAATGTATGTAGAAAGTATATAATCGAATTAGTGGACTATGACGAGAAAATCTTTGGTTCAAAATACCTAAAAGCGTATTAGCTTATTTGTTATCATTGAGTTTGGAAGATATCGTAAGGGCTTCCGGTCTTGTGTTGTTCTCTTTTTCACCTTTTGTGCCTCTTCTTAGTTACACAATCTTCTCAGGTGCACATGAAGGTGTGCAGAAGTAAGTCGGGGATTTGTCGTGGTGTGTGCTTGTTTGCACATGCAAGTAACTTTCGAGATTTTTTAGTTTTATTACACTGTTGAACTTAAAAACATTTATCAAAGCGATTAAAATCCCCCTTCTACTCTCAAGTTGGACCATGCACTTTACTACTTTTACACACTACCCCACAGCAGATCTCATTAAAAGGCACTACTCAATATTCACTGCCAATCTCTAGTTGCCAAAGCAAAGATGGGGCAGCAACCCTGGAAATTAACTTAATAAATACATCTATATATGTAAAATCACCTCCATGTATACCAGGTTCTCCAGCAGAACAAAAGACATTAACTTCCGTTTCAAAACTTCACAGGGCAACAGAAACATTTTGGCGTAAAACCAACGCAAACAAACCAACATGTGTATTGATAAAAACATACTGAAGCAAGAGGAGAGGGTCAACATTATTGAAATTAGTTTAAGACTATATTAGTTTAATACATTATTGAAAGCAGATTAAAACATACTGCATTTCTGCACCACCCCTCTGACGTCACGGTTGACTTGTTTCTTGGTCAGAGAGTATGATGTATTCGCAACCAGGCACTTTATATGAAAAAAAAATTAGTGTTCATGTCGGCCAAAAGAACTTTAAAATGGAAAGACAATAGGTTGACTTGTTTCTTGTAGGTTTTATGTGATAACTAGCCATGATAGCATGTTAATGTTTAGTAATGACAATAGTGGTAGTAGGTGGTAGGCTCAGATCACTTCGGTTGTTACTGTAAGACACACTCACTTTGCTTAATGTGTATAATGTGCATTTACGACATGGTTGGAAACTGTCTGAGAAGACTGAATTACAAAAGATGTTAAATACTAATACTCTCTTGTGATGCAGCAGTGAGGGTTCTACATCAGATGAAGCTCAAGAAGAGGATCAAAAAGAGAAACTCCAGAGAGCTGAATTCATTCAGCAATTGGTTCTCTCAACTATTTTCTAGAAGTCTCCAACCTAATGTATATGAGAAGCTCACCTGGTTTTGCTTATTGGTGCACGCTTTAAGAATTATGTATTAGCTTTCGTATAATATGATACATGTCTTTGATGTTTTGTTGTTAAGAAGACTACAAGGATATTTATTGTATTTACTGTAAGAAAATGAATGGAAGAAGACAGTAATTAAACATCTTGCCTAGTAAATCATCTTCAGTCATTTATATCTGAGCTCTTCAAGTTGCAGAATTTTAGTGCAACTATAATCTTTTGGAAGTATAAAAGTGAAACACTGATAATTGATTGAGTTAGCAAAACTTCACTGGAGATGCAGTACTTGACTCGTACAAATCCAACTAAAAGTGAACTAACACCCTGCTATATGCAATTTCACAACATATGGTGATGTTAAATTGTTAAGAAGACTACAAGGATTTCTGTTGTATTTAGTGTAAGAAAGTGAATTGAAGAAGACTAGTAAATCATCTCGAGTCATTTATAACTGAGCTGTTCTTGTTAAAGAATTTAAGTGCAACTATATTAGTTTACAAAAATGTTGAAAACCCCAATTGAAAATTTATGGGTTGTGGCTTGTGAGAGAAGAAAATGTGATTATTTTGTATGGATTGATACTTTAGTACGAAAGGTCAATTTGATTCAAAGAAGAGGGTGGAACACGTTATGAATTGAATTAAAGAGTTGAAAACAGAAATCACAGTTTGAAGAACATTGTGTACACCCAGGGACGGAGCCAGGATTTATGAGCCAAAGACTACTTAATCAAAACTCTATTATATGTATTTTTTTTTTTTTTTTGCCACAACCAATTTCTTCTCATTGGTAGGAAGGTGAAGCAATTTCATAATGCATCAGAATCTGATGTACGTCCACCTGAAATTGTTTTACATTTTTATTTTTATGAAAATCTGCTAAATGTATTTTAATTATTAACAAACTAAGCATAAGATTACTCGCAAGGACAATAGATGTACATTGTCTTAATATCCTTTGAATTCTCTTAGGGTATGTTTGGAAACCTGGAATTGAAGTTAGAATTGAAAATCATTTTCCAAAACATGCAACTTTGTGCATTTGAAAAGAGCTTAGTCCATGAATTGAAAATGAAAATCTTTAAATATCAATGAATCACAAGTTTCATATGGGGGATAAAACTCTTGATTTTAGGCTTGATTGAAAATTTATTTTCTATGTAAGAAAACTTTAATATTGTCATCTATATTATTTTTCTATTATATCACTTATTTAATTTCTTTTCTCATTTCAATTTATGTATCCAAACATAATAAAAAATAACATTAAAAATTTTAATTCTCTAAAATCATAAGTTTTAGAACTATAAACTCAATTCCAATTCCTAAGAAAGTTTTCAAACAAACCCTTAATATGTTGCTTCTTTTTTTCTCAAAAATTAACAACGAATAAAGTAAAAAAATACAAACACTTTTATTCGGTTTCCTCCAACATTTGAATTGATTAGCTCTACAAAAGTAATTTGTTTATGTTGAATCATGAAAATATATTCTATCTATGATTATTTTATAAGAAAATCGATCATGATACAACAATGATAGACATATTCATAGAACTAACTAACATGATCAGTTATATCTTGTGAAAGAGGTTATATTTGACAAACATATAACTATGACAAAAATGATGTTATAGCTTTTGTACAAGCCTTGGGGGGATGGAGGCGTAGGTGCACTGCAACATAAAACATTTTCTCACCTCTGATCTAAAACTGTTTATGCATGCTTGGACGACTTGGTTTGGTTGAGCTTAGTTTTAACTTTTTGTTCTTTAGTTCGGTTGAAATTTGTCGTTGAGTGGATTTTTAGCTATTCCTTTTTAAGGATAAGCCTTGTTTCTATGATTCCGTCGATGAATATTCTCTTGGGGATCTTGTATCTGTTCTTGTTTTTATTTATATAAAATTAAAAAGTTTAACCTTAAAAAAAAATATTGTACATGCTTTTATAAGAAAATTGATCAATGCTTAACATGAGGGCCAAATCTTTCAGTTAGCCCGGCCCGTTTAACTGCCTAAAAGGCTTTTCTTCTCTTCAACCTCTCTTCTTCCATCTTCTTCTTCATGGAGGTTTTCATGGCAGAAGAAGAACACAGAAACTGAACTCTAACAAAATAGTTCTTTCCATGGCAAAATCTATAACTCAAGTATCTCTTTTATTTCTTTATTCCAAAACCATGATATCTTCAACACGAATTCCACTTTCATTTTCTTCAAAGTTTAAATTCTTAAACAAAACTCTTTCAAATTCATCTTCATCTTCTTTCTCTACAACTGCAACTCGATACCCACTTCAATATGATCTTATTATATCACGACCACCTCATTCTCAACATACTTCTTTACCTCGTAGAAAATCCCTTAAATCCCAAAAAGCATTATTATCTAATAATAATGATTTAAATGAATCAGAAGAAGTAGAGAATTCTGAAATGGGGATAGATGGTTGGGTTGATAAAAAGCTTTCTGAGAAAGATTCAAGCATACCCATGTTAGAAAATGTGGAAATTATGGATAAATCTAAGAGAAAGTATTATAATAAGAGGAGAAAGAGAATGTATGGTTCAGATTCTGATGATGGGAAATCTGAAGAAGATAAGTTTATTGAATTGAAACAAGAGGTTGTAGATTTCCCAAGGTTACATCAAAGGGAAGAGGAATTGTATTTTTATGACGCATTTGCGTATCCTTGGGAGAAGGATAAACATTATAAAATGGTGTATCAATTGGAGAAAAAGTATTTTCCTGATCAATGTTTCGATAAGGCATTTGTACAGCCAGGGGAAGAAGCTAAAGGAAAGGTGAAGAAGAGTAATAATTTGGGTAAAAGTGGAGAGAAGAAAGATAAGGTTGTTGATGAAGTGGATAATAATAAGGGAATGGTGTTTTTTGAGGAGAAAGAGGAAGGGAAGAATGATAAAAGAGATACGGGTTCGAAGGATATTACGGAGAGGAAAGTTGAGGAGTTTTTTAAGTGTTTGAAGAAAGCACCAAGTAAGACTGATGAAGTTGCTTCCGATGAGCCGTATTTGCTTACTAGGTCGACAGAGCTTCCTGCCAGATGGGATAGTCCGCGTGGCACAGTTGTCTTGGTGAACAAACCTAAAGGTTAGTTTGTGTTTTAGTTTTTCTGCATGATAGTTATAATTATCGTTGAACAATCTGTAATATAACATGATATATACAGAAGCCCACGTAATATACAGAATAATCATCGCAGTGGTTACGTGGGATACCAATTTTTAGTCACTTGTGCCTTCATTTAAATTTAAGGAAATGCTTGTGTTGTTTATTGGATTATTACTTTTTCTTTTCCTGCCTCTTTAAATTTGAGTATTCATAGTATGTAGTACGATTAGTATAATAAAATTAATGGTGGTGTATGTAAGTTGGTCGTTCTTGTCTCTCGTGTGTTTTCCTTGGCTTAAATTGTTATCTGATTAACAGAATGCCAACTTTTTTCTTATAAGAATATTCTTCCATTTACCTCTTAAAGGAAGAATCATCTGCCATGTTAGGAGATCCAAAGTTAGGACTTTAAACTTGATATCAAAATAAACTTCCCAGAACCATAATGTATTCTTCCAGTCACACCCTAAATGGGAGTGCTAAGGAAATATTGTTTACATAGCTCCACTATACGAACCCTAATTCTAGTGATCTCGTTATGGTACTGCATAAAATCAACTGAAAATTAAGACAATGTACTATGTTTAACCAGTTGGTCCCTGTGCTTTGAGAAAGCCTCTATAGTAACTGAATATAAACCATCCACAAAGACAAAGTCTTCACATAATGGCCATAAACATTTTGATTATGGGTGTCTAGCCGATATATTTTGTGTAGTCAAAAGTTGGGAAAATAGGTGTGTGGTGGCATGATTTGTGAGGCAATTCAGGCTGGAACTGAAGGCATTTCTAGGCTGATATATTTCTGACAGCATCAATTGTATAATACTTGCACACCATTAGGGAAAGTAAGGGTGGAACTGAAGGTGGGGACCACTGGTTAAGCCTTGGGGTGGAAGTTTGAGTAGGACTTCAAGATGCATGGCTCGAAATGGACAAGATAACTGCAGCGCCAAAAGCTTCCAACTTTTCCTATCTAACTCAAGCGTATTGGTGTTTTTCTCATAGTGCAAATATCCCTGAAGCTTAAAATTTAAATCAAGATCTGCTATTTGAGTGGAGACTTAGCAATATGGTCGAGCAAAGAATGGTAATATCGGATGGTTAATAAAATAATTTAGCTTAATATGAAACTATTTCGATGAAACTTGCTGGCTTAGCTTGTAAACAATGACATATTTGTTGAGTCTTCTCTCTCACTTCCAAAATTGTCCGTGTGACCTTTATGCGATAGCTTCGAGCTCAGATGTCTTACGGAGGCTTTGGTGGACAGCTCGGGAAAATTCTTTACAGATCTTTTAAAGAATCCAAATGTGTAGGTTTACATCGTGTTTCTGAACTGATGTTGTTGATAAAGCTTAGATATTGACAATTAACATTAACAAACAAGGCATGTGGTTAACTATTTGATAACTTTAAAAAACTTTGGAAACCATTTGTGTCCACTTTTAAACGAGGGTTTCATTAGTTTCACCTTGTAGTACTATGCATCTTGATTGAAGTATTACTTATGCATCTTCATTAAGTTTACCTTGTAAGTATAAAGTACTTCTTACACTGACCTAGCTGATTACGATTCTAATGGAAGGCAGGATGGACTTCATTTACTGTTTGCGGAAAGCTGCGCCGCCTGGTTAAAGTGCAGAAGGTGTGTAGATTAATATGCATCATTTTTAATTATAAGGTAGGTGTTCATCATGCTAATTTTATGTATACAGGTTGGGCATGCTGGTACTCTCGATCCTATGGCAACTGGTTTATTGATTGTATGTGTTGGTAAAGCTACCAAGGTGGTGGATAGGTATGCATTTTTCAGTTTTTTAACCATGTCATACCTATTGATTCATTTAACAAAAAAAAGGGAAATTTGGACTTAACCCCCCACATTTTGGCCTCTCTATAAATAAACCCCCTCATAATTGAAAACTTGGACATAACACCCCACCGTTTGGCTCCGTTCAATTTTCCATCCAATGATTAATTCTTCTTACCTAAATACCCCTCTTCTTCTTCTTCTTCACATCATCATCTTCTTCACGCATAAAAAAAATTAAACCCAAAGAAGTTCAAAATTTCACTTTGAAAACCCAAAATTAAATGGAAATAGTTATATCCTCATGTTTAAAACCTCAACTTTAAAACCTCAACTCAAAAAATCTCATCAAACTTTGAAATCCCAACTTGATAAACCAAAATTAAAACCCTAAGTAAGTTCATACCCCAATTTTGAAACCCAACCTCATATACCCTAACAATAACTTTGAAATCATAGTAGAGCCATCACACATTAAAACCCCAAATTTGAAAATGAAACAATAAAAAAAATCTACCTTCAAGTTTTAGGGTGTTTAGTCAATAAGGGTATTTTGAAATTGGATGGAAAACTGGATGGAGCCAAACGGCAGGGTGGTAAGTCCAACTTTTCAACTATAGGGGGGTTTATTTAAACAGGGGACATATTATGGCGGGTTAAGTCCAAATTTCCCCCCCAAAAAACTATTGATTATAGTGGGAAAACAGAAATTCTTCTGATTATGTTCCCTGGATACAACATTAAGGGAACATGGATGAATAAAATTTATACCTCAAAATTTTGAGGTATCCAACATGATGCGGTAACCCTTTTAAAGTATCTAGTCACGATAGTCTTCTGTTGCATATTGCCTCATATATTAGTTCTAAGTAGATATCATACTTCAGTTATTTTGTGCATATGATTGGAGAAAATGAGAGAGTTTCTCACTTTTAATATATTAATAATAAATAAAACCAGTGTTTCCATAACCCTACACTTTGGTTCCCAAGAACACAAAAACTTCTTTTTATTTAGATAACTAACACAAAACAACTCTAACAACTTTTAACGAAATCCTTCTTTTCCTGGAAAGAGTGTAAGAAAATGGATCAAGTACTATATTTTTGCATGTATACTGAGTTGTGGTCTTGGGGTGCCCTGATAAGTTTATTGTTTAGATGATGCTCAACTTTCTACAAATTTACACATTGTGTAGTTATTTGTTGCAGATTTCAGGGTATGATTAAGGGTTATAGTGGAATTTTCCGATTAGGAGAGGCTACTTCAACCTGGGATGCTGATTCGCCGGTCTGTTTACTGATTCCTACCTTAATTTCAACATCATTACATTTGTGCATTTTTTATTCCTTCTCTCACTGAGCTGTCAAACTCTAAAGTATAAAATTGTGTATTTACATTATGTCCATATATCAAAGTGCATTTTGTTTGTAACATTAACACATCAGTTGCAATTCCATAGAATCAAAGGAAAACTATCTGTTCTGTCGAATCTCCTCACACCAGGACTGTTTAAGTATCCACTTGTAGTGATCTTCATATTGGCTATTCCCTCGCCGTGGTACTGAAAGTACAGTGAAGGGCCAGATTGCCTCTTTTTGTGATTTTCATTAATCCTTGATGACCTCGTTAACGAGGATGAATATTTTTTTTCCTTTTGTTGTTTGGTACAATGACTTTATACTAGAATAACCTAAAAATATTTGAGATGACAAAGAAAGGAAAAGAGAAATATAAATAGGCAATTCCCAATCTTTCAAATATCAACCACTTATCCATAATCTAATCCTGTGAAAAACACAAACATCCATATATCACTCTTAAGTGACATTAAACACAAGTGCCATTTTAGTGAGGAAGAATTGCATATTACAATACGATTTTTATGCAAAATCTCATGCATTTCTGATTCTTATTGACTTTGCTGATTAGAACAGTGTTTGTCTTTGAAATTTGATTTGCCTGATAAATATATCTTTTAGTTTTGACTTTTCCTTGCCATATAGGTCATTCAGCGTGATCCGTGGGAGCATATCAAAGATGAAGACATAAAAAAGGTTGCTGCATCCTTTTGTGGAGAGATATGGCAAGTTCCTCCAATGTTTTCTGCCATCAAAGTGAGCATTGCCTTTATATCCTATTATTACCTAATATGACAACTCTGGAAGAGAACCACACTCTCGAAGAAAGTATATACAAGATATGGCCACAGAATTAGGTGTTGTTAATAGGAGCTGTTCTGTGGTGATATCTGTAGTCAATGCCGTCCAAATCCTTATTTTCCAACTGCACACACATCCATTGTTGCTGAATATGGGAGAGAGTTGTACTATGAAGAAGATTGTCGGTTATTTAGACTGACGTTTATAATCGATCACTATTAATGGTTTTCTATATTTGTTTTCTTTTGTCGATAGGTAGGAGGTGAAAAGATGTATGAGAAGGCAAGGAGAGGAGAGACCATTGAGCTTTCACCAAGGAAGATTTCAATCTTTCAATTTGACATTGAACGCAGTTTGAATGACAGGTTTGTATTAAACATTTTGTTTGAAAAAGTTGGAGCATGATGGAAATACCTTATAGATGCAAACTCCCGAAAAATTATGGATCATGTTATCAACATTTTAGACTAAAGTATATAATTTTGTGGACTGTGTATGTTTGTGCCTGTCTTTTTTGGTATGAGTAGCAGTTGTAAAGAGTCAAAGCCTGGATGCCATTAATGTTTTTTTGTTTTAAAAAGCAAATGGTCTAACCATAGTTTAAAATTTCGCTGAGATCCGCGAATCGGTTCGGTAAATGGGGTAATTCCGTCGTCTATTGGATATCCGCGTAAATATCGAGTTTCCAGGTCGAAACGTGGAGTTTCACGTACCGAATTATATCCGCCCCATTTACCGAACCGATTCTCTGAAAACCGGCATATACCATCGAAATTTTGTGGATCTCAGCGAAATTTTAAACTGTGTGTGTAATATCAATATAAATATAGAAGGGACGATGGAACAATGTTATCTGGTATATCTTTGTTTGTTGTGTTGTATGAAAGAAAACAATGTTATCTTATTGTAAAAGAAAGTGCCTTTAGGCATTCTACTTGCTGTTCTCTCCCTTTTTCCTTTTTTTTTTCCTGAATGTAAAAGACTACTATCCTGCTGTAGAAAGTTCATTTTCTCTAAAAAGAGACCTGATATAATATAATCTGACAATGAACTATACAACTATGACATCCAAACTGAGAACCTTCCACAGACCCAATTTAACCGACCCATTTCAACCGATATTTAGTAATGAATTGTCTTGATTATGCGAGTGTCCAGAGTGGCCTGTGACTTACTTCAATATTTAATTCTCTACTACAAAAAGCAGCATAGATTATCCCACTGTCGTAATTTAATATTGATAGTCAAAGAAGCGAACTAAAATTGTTTATCGCCAAGGAGGCAAAGAACTATTGTATATTTCTGGATATATGTTTAAGATATTTCTGTATTACTGTTTTTTGAGGTATTTTCCTTGTGTCTGCATTGACCATTTGTAGTGCTTGCAGACAAAATTTGGTATTCAGGGTTACTTGCTCAAAAGGGACATATATTAGATCCCTTTGTGCAGATTTAGGGAAGGCCCTTGGCAGGTAAGCTATACCAAAGACAACCAGTTATTGGTTTTAGATGTTACCTTTGAAAATTGATTTGTTTTTGACTCTTACCTTATGTTTGCAGCTGTGCTCATTTGACTGCTTTACGAAGAGATTCAATTGGTAAAGCCTTTTTTTTTTCTGGAGATAACTGATTAAGTATTATTCATAAGAAGGTATAACAAAAGAGGCCTAGGAATGAGATATCCTTGGGTCAAAAATGAAAGGAGCCTAAAATATACAAGCAACACTAGCCAAATCGCGAGAACAACATCATGGTAAAGAGACTATGTGTGTTATTGCATGTATAGAACCAAGCAAGTATTTTTCATAAATAGGTTTCAGAGATAGAAAGTAAGAAAAGGCCCTAGGGGTGAGATATCCCGGGGTCAAAGCACAAAGGAAACTCAAAAATACAAGCAACACTGGTCAAATCGAAAGAACATCATCACAGAAAAGGGACTATGTTGCTTCATTATATAAAAGAGTGTCTAGAATCATTTTGGTAAAAAGAAAAAGTCTAGAAAGCTAAGAAAAACTCCACGAATGATATGAATTAAATTGTGAGAGTTCTATGCTCTATTGGTGAAGATTGTCATTGTTGGCTAGAATTGAGGTCTTAGTGTTCAAATAAGAGGAAGCTGTTTGTAAGCTCAAGAAGTAGCAAATGTTGTCAAGAGTTCCCGTTATAAATTTATAATCAACTTTCAAATCCACCTATTCTGTATTACTTCTTTTCCTGCTTATCACTTCAAGCTGGTCCCAAAATGAATTCGGCTGGGTTGCCATTTTGTTGCACTTAGATGGAACTAGTAACAGGCCAAGGGACTTTGTTATTTTTGGAACCAAGATGGAATAATGGTGGGAGAGTTTTCATAAATCTGTTTTTGTGTTTTTTTTCTTCTCTTGATGCTCCTGAAGAAAATCCAAAGACTTGGAACAAGATTTTTTTGAGGTGCCTAGAAGTGAATTCCACTACACGATAGAGAAGATTTGCAAGTATTAGTTGAAAGGAGGAAATTTGTGGTCATTTTATTGAGGAAATCTACATGGGGGAGCCAGATAGGAACTTAATCACCTTTGGCTAACAGGAGTAATAGACTGAGACAAAATCAATAAAGTGACTTGGGTCAAAAGAAGGGTATTAAACCAGGTAGTTCTTTCTGCAAGTTCCAACCTAGAAATCAGAATTAGGGATGTCATAATGGGAATAATACTATTATGTAAATGCTAGCCACATCATCAACGTGTACCAAAGTCTTTATGAGTTTCCCTTTAATTATAGGCATACGGCAATGACAAGACTTTCAGAAGCATCTCACTCGAGGAGAGGGAAGGGTGTTTTCTGGGAAAAAGCCAAAATAATTTAATGCACTTTAGTAACTTATACAGAACCATAGCCCCAAGGCTCAATAATTTTCGTATTATGAGCTTCATAAGGTGCTTGGGAAATTGTTGTTTGTGCAAACAGTGAATTTTTTTCTAGATTGGACATGTGGAAACTTGAATGTCTTTCCAAAGAACGGGGGACCACCATGCCCTTGTCAATATTCACAATATTATGCCCTTCTGCGCTTGCGGACTGGATACAGACTACTTGTCCTTCTATCCGCCGCACAGGCGATTCAGTTTGAATTGCATCTGAGAGCAGAAAAGCGCTCAGGTTCCAATTATCTTTTCACCACCAGAATCCAGTCTTCGACTCTTTGCTTGTTCCACTACTGCTGGTGCTTGCCGATCCACAAAGGCTGGTTGGGTCATTTTGTTTTGCGATGGAGCTGATATGAGCTGGCTTAAGCTATCGAGTTTGCCGTCTTTATGTTCTGCATCGGGTTGATCTCAAGCATTACTGGTAATTTGTTCTGTGGTTGTTGGGTTATCAGATATTTTGCCTTTTGATAGGCCGAGATGCCATCCCAGTTCTCGAAAGAGGTTCCCAAACTCTAAGGAGCATTACCAGTTAAAGGAAACTCGCTGCTGAGGTTATTGCTTATCACCCCAATCTTGGTGTCTTTTTCTTCTTTTGTGATAATTTATGAGTTTGCTATTACCCTCTCTTGGCATTGTCAAAATGGCGCTAAAAAGGGGCTCTGTGAAAAGTCTGTGCATAGAGGTAATAGTGGTATCATTAAGGCCGCTCTCCCGAGGAAGGGAACGAATGATTTGGATGTGGAGAATTTTAGCCTTTTAGGGGCCATTTAGGAATTAAGAATGGAGAAAAAGAAGAATTTTAGGGGCATTTTGGATGTGGAAGATTTCTCCTATCCAAAAGGAGAAAGTAAAAAAGCCAGTTTTAGAAACTTTGAGAGAAAGGAATTCTGAATCTGACAAACTCTTGTATTTTGAAAATCAAAACAATCTGAATTAAAAAGAGTTTCAAATCTTAGGAACTCTATAAGTTAAGAAGTAACTTTCCCCCTTTTTCTTCCCAAACACCCCCTTAGTAAATTGTTCGGAGTCAATGAACAAGCTGTTCTTATGATGCATATGGAAATAAAATGAGTTAGTAGTGTTTTCAGGCAGGGCCTTTTGGGTTCCAGAGCACATTTTGGCATCTATCATTCGTCTGTGGCCAGAAATTTGTGGAAGGATTCTTAGAACTGAGAAACACACTGTAAATGGCATTGCTTGGAGAAGTCTGTATATGGCTGGCAAGCAATACCAAGCTCTGTGCTCAGCTGGACTGTAGAATCAAGCCAGAACTGTTTATATTGTGAGTTTTGCCCCTTTTAGAGTGGGTTTTGGGCGTTCTAGCTTTAAATTGTTAATTTGTTAGTATTGTTATCATGAGTCTTAAGGCCTTTTCACCTGTCATCTTTGATACTGTCTATTGGGCTATTGGCCAGGCTAACCACAGAATCACTCGTGGAAAAACTGAGTTCAAGGGGTTAGGGGTTATCGGAATTATTACTTTATGTGGTTCTATTGTTGTACTTTTATCAACTGCCACTTTTGTTTTAATTAACTAATGCAAGAATATAGCAGTGATACTGTTCCTTCAAGCAAATTTATGTGTTTTCACTTTTCAGGCCAATATTCTGCTGACGATGCTTGGGAATTTCAAGAGCTGGAAGAAGCGATTACTAAAAGTTACTTCTAAGTACATTCATAATGGATACTATTGCGATGGATTCAAGGGGGTCCGTCTTGCCATAGCATCTTGTGAGTCCTGCCACCAAGTTAATTTTGACGAATTTTTTTGAAACAATTCTAATTCTTTAATACCTATTGCTGAATGAAATGATCTGTATATTTGAACATTATTCCTATAGTTCATTACATGCTATATTTTTTTCTTTTGTAATGGGTATGTCCAATTTTTATCTTCCTTTCCGACCGTTCCCTTCACAAAAGTGGAAGCTGGTTTTTATATGCATTCAAAGCCAAAACAAGAGATATAGTTGGAGTCACATACTGTATAGGGCTGTGAATTGGAGGCACATACTGTAAAGTTTCTCTAAATTTTCTCGTAAGTCTGATATTTACTGATAAATCTAGTTCAGATCGACCCTGTTTGTTTCCTACACATGTTTGAAGAGTTTGTTCCCATTATTTTGGCAGTATCATGGTTTACTCCAATATTTTACAACTAAAAAACTAAATTGAGCCCCCCTAGCTACTCAGAATCGGCTTCATATCATTCATACAGAGGTGGTAGTAAATTAAATTAGTTACTGGCTTACTGACACTGGAAATCGAACAAAGCTATCCATATGCACACAACACATTTCAATATTATCAGCATTTTATATCATAAGAAATTAAAAATGAAATGCATGCCCCATGAATTTTGGTTGTAGCACATACACTCATGTTCAAGGCAATGCCTATCATATTTCTTCACTTGTGACAGAACGGTCCACTCATAATGTGAGTGTTTTTGGGTTCCTTGTGAATCATGAATCTCTAAGTACTGCATGTATTGGAATTAATATAGAACTAACAGAGGCTTCCTTTTCAACATTTGTTTTCCTTTGTAAAAAGTGCAAACTCGGGATTAAAAGTCACAATCATAACCGAAACCGCACACAGCCAGTTATGCTACAGACTACTCCAACCAACTACAACTATATCATGGTTTACTCCAATATCTTACAGCTACAAGTAGATTGAACCTCCCAACTCCTTTGACTCCACTTCATATCCTTCTTACAGAGGCGGAAGGCCAGTACATTAAATTAGCTACTGACAGTGTCCATTTATTTCCTAATACAACAGAAGTTATCATTTGAAATCTATGCTTTAGCGAAAAAAAAATTGAAATCTATGCAAAAGTTATGCATATATACATATAAATAAATACAACACCAACAAATTTCAATATGACTAGTACTTCATTTCATATGAATGAAATGCATGTGCCATAAATTTTGGTTCATGTCTGTAGCACATACACTCATGTTCAAAACATTCATTTGAAATATATTTTGTGAGTTGATAAAAGATATCAAATCAAATTGTATCAATCTTTTCTCTTGGTGACAAATATGAGTGTTTTTGGCCATTTGGGTTCCTTGTGAGTTGTGAATCATGACCATATCATAAAGCACTAAAGCTGAGTATTGCATATACAGTACAATATTAGAACAAGTAACTTTTCAACATTAGAATACATATCTGACAGTTTCTTCCTTTTCAATTTTTTTTCTTCATGCAAATTGTAGTTTCTTAATTAATGTATTTATGATTAAAAATGACATACTATCGTAAGGCTGCCCATCGTGCGCTCAACTAAAAATCCCTAAGCTAGCTTCCTCTCTTTGGATAAAACTGGCTGTAAATTTTCTCCCAATTGTTATACTAGCAAATCTAGTCCCTTACCGCTATGAAGTCATATTGTCTTCCTACACATGGCAGAGCTGAGAAGAGAAGAGGGTGAGGAAATTACTCATCCTGCTGGACTAGCTGCAATATTGGGAAGACTCTGTCAAGAGATATTTTAGTCCCTTCTATTTCTTCATTGCACTCGAGTTCTTGAAATCTGCTCAAGCCAAGGAATGAAATTTTTGTGAATATTTTTGCAGTACACTCACTCGAGGATTGATTCATATCTTCACAGAAGATCAAGCACCCTACGCAATATTTTCGGTAATTTAAAAGACAAGGTGCAGCATGGTTCCTTCTTGTAGCTTTTTGAGAGATTGCAAAGTGCATTATATATTTACAGCAAAATGTATTCATTTAGTGGTGTATTCATTTACAGCAAAATATATTTACAGCAAAATTTAGTTGAAGGGTTGTTTTTGTCTGTATATTTTCTTGTTTTCCAGAGAATAGAGGACTAGTATATAGGTATTGTCTGCAGGGAGCCTGAATTAAGAAATGCGAATCAAAATTTTTCTGGTGGCATTGCTAATGAGAAAATGATTTTACTGGTGTGGAGAGTGTCATGGTGGTGAGCCATTATAACAAAACTATAAATTATTCTTCATAATCTTCATTACAATCCAGGAGCTATTCAGCTATATAATCTTACTAAACTGTCTTTCAATTTCAATGAATTGTTGTCTTTCAGTTTTTTGTGGTATAGATAGAGCAGTGTTAAGATACTATTTTTGTGATTTTCCTTGGTGGCAATAAGTACATGAACTCTTTCCTTCCACAAATGAATTAAATAAAATATTGATGTTTTTTTTTGCACTTCAATCAAAAGAACTGTAAAATGTAAATGTAAATAGCCCAGTGTTAAGGTTTCAGTTATCTTTTGCATCTGTAAATGTAACTGTGATAATCTTTTGTGGTGGACTTATCACTTATGTATAGAGTTTTCTAAAACCATCACAAATGCAGAAGCCATGATGAATAAAATTTTATTAATAAAAGAAAGAAAGAAAATGTGATGAATAGCAATGTGATGATGGCGGGTTCCAATGAATATGTATTTCGTAGGATTGGTTTTGCTATTAAAAAGGGCTTGCAGTGCAGTTTGTAGCGCGCTTGTCCTCTAGCTTTGTGTAATTTTTTTTTTATAAATAAAATTATTTTAAAAAAAAAATGGATTACAAAACCCGATCAATCGGCATATTAGATGTGACACTAGATCAACAAGCTAAAAGCTACAAGCCTTAATATGAGGCAAACAAACACAAAAAAAAAAAACACTCTTTTTAAGTAGCTAACTCAGCCAGGTTTATTCGACCACCAACTCTTTAAAGAGTTTTTGTTGCCCTTCTGTACTCATACCCGTCAAGCTCATTTCCTTAGCTGAAGGAACCACAAGATAATCCACAAAATTTTCATGATCCACCTCGGAATCACCTCCTATCAAGCTACTAGCAATTACCTACATTTTAGCAGAGTGTTATTGTTGCTGCTCCGATCAAACTCTCGAAATCAGGAGGGTAATCCCTTTCTAGAGAAGGTTGACTATGATTTTCTATTTTCTTTATCTTCTTCGTTTTCTTTTTCATTAGTTTTCTACAGTTACATCCCCAATTGTAATCTTATCTGATATTTCACCTTCTTCTACCGCCTATTAATTTATAAATTCCATAGACTCTAGAACAAATAAAATCTGCCTCAACATCGATCTTACGTGATGAAGTGTCTGCAGTTCCCTCTTTAGGACAAAGTGTTGCTGTTTGGAAGGAGAAATGATGTGTGTTTTCATCTTGAATGGCCTTGAAATGGTTACTAAGTGGTAAGATAACCATGTTAAAGGTGGTCTTTTGCAACTCAAAGTTCAAACAAAGTGTGTGAAGTATTCTTTTGTTGTGAACGAATAAGTGATGCACTTATATTCATGCAAATCAAGCAACCATCTCTAATGCAATGAGCAATGAAAGTCTAGGGAGAATCTTAAGGAAAAATCAGAGAGTCCGCCATTAAAACTTCAGGAGAGAAAAGTCAGAGAGAGTGTGAATCCCCAGCCACCGGCATCGTCTCTGATGACCGGTGGCTGGTTCTTTTTTTCCTTTCTTTTCTCTTTCTAATATTTGTTTGTGTTTTGTGTTTTTAGATCTTGAATATCTTCTTCAGATCCATGTTTCTCTTTTTCTCAATTGAAGATGGGTGTTTTCTTTTCTCCTTTTTTCTTCAATTAAGAACAACTTTCAAGTCATCATCTAATGCATAGTTTGTTCTCCAGATCTGGAATGTTTTCAGATCCATGTTTTTCATTTTTTTTGGTTGAAGATGTGTTTACTCTTAATACCTTTTACTCTTCAATTGAGAAAAACTCTCATCTTTCATCGTCATCCATGGTTTGTTCTTCTCGATCTTATCTTGCATCATTTATCTCTTCAATTGAAATTTTTTTTCATCTTTCACCATTATTATGGTTTTCTTAGAGTTTTTGTTTCAGACCTGATTGATTTTTTGTCTCGATTTCAACTTTGATCATGGTGGTACTCTTTTTTGCTTCAATAAGGGATTTTGAAGCGGTGTTTAGCGTGATACTTCTCTTGATCATTATGTTGTCTTTGGCTCATTATATCAACCATGGTTTGGAGGATTTTTTTTGAGAAATCTTTGTGTTGGGTCTCTTCTTCACCTTTTAGTCCCTCTCTGGTGCGTCAAAGTTACTTCTTGGTTTAACGTCTCATTTCTTTTTGCTGCATTTTCATCCTTGATCATGTTGGTGTCACACAAGTCTTTGGGGGATGGAGACGTAAGTGCACTGCAACATAAAGCATTTTCTCACATCTGGTCTAAGATTGTTTATGCGTGTTTGGGCGGCTTGGTTTGGTTGAGCTTAGTTTTAAGTTTTTATTCTTTAGTTGGGTTGGAATTTGTTGTTGAGTGGGATTTTAGCTAATCCTTTTCAAGGATAAGCCTTGTTTATATAATCCCTTCAACAAATATTCTTTTGGGGATCTTGTATTTATTCTTGGTTTTATTTATATAAAATCAAAAAATTTAACAAAAAAAAAAAAAAATAAATAAAAAATCAAGCAACCATCTTTAGTCGTGAACTTCCACCAATATACAGCATGTATGTGAAATTAAACAATTATAATTCTTTAATACTGTACCTATTATTGATGAAATAAAGTGATCTGTATTTTGAACATTATTCCTATAATACATCACTTAGTAACTTTATAAAGTTGTGAATTGCTCAATTGGATATTTCTTGTATCCACTGGATAACCAAACTGTAAATTTTCCCTGAAGTTTGATCATGTGTACTGATAAATCTAGTTCATATGGTTGTCCACCCTGTTTGCTTCCTGCACATGTTCCCATGATGATATTGTGATTCGGGAAAGGAAAATGATTTGAAGTAACATTGCAAATGAATTGAATTACAACAAAGGAATCCATTAATTCATTTTTTTAGTTCATTACCAAATTGCTTTTCTCATAAATTAACTTTATCTAATTTAACATGGTTTACTCCTATATCTTAACGATCTCGAACTCGATGGAACCTCCATAATACTATACAGGTTTTAACGATCTCGAACTCGATGGAACCTCCATAATACTATACAGGTTTTTAGTTTTACAATGCACTCGAAGTTGTTCTTTGAAAACTAACAACCATGTTATACAAGCTTTAATTATTATAAACTACTTAATATCATAAAAATTGCATGTGAAATGAATTTTGGTTTGAAGTTTGTAGCATATACACTTCATGTTCAAAGTTTTGTGGTTTGATCATTCCATGAAAACATACATCAATAATCAATTAACTCTTCTCTATCATGCACACTGAACTAATGAAAATAGCATTCAGAATGCAAGTGTTTTCAGATTTTTCTCCTGAGAAGGGCTGGAAAACTTGCAACTTGACGTTTCTTGAATAAACTTGGCAAGTAAAACCAAATAACTGTATCAATGGATGTTTTTGTTGTTGGCGAGCAAAATATTTCTTCTTTTCATTATTTGCCATATGCATTTATCGAAGAAAACAACACATAATAATGATACTATTCAACCTCAGGCAGTCAGGCCCAGAAGAACTAGAAAAAACAACCAAACCTGGAGATTTATATACACAGGTTTTAGAAGGTGAAGAAATTCATACTTCAAAAGAATAATCAACCATTCCATTTGTCCAGTACCTTTTCTCTTGCTGTGGAACCAACTAAGAATTGGGAGCATTCACATCAAACACAGCTTCATGTTAAACCAGCAAACCTTAATTCGTGCGAGATGAGAGAGAAAAAGTCAATTCTGGGTGGTTTGCTTCCAGGTTGTCCATCTCATGACTAATGCCGTCATTGGTAATATATCTTTCTACAGTCATCAGACTAATAAAATGGAGAAACAAGTACGGCGTAGTAAACCCAAGAATAGATGATTTATTGATATTTCTACAAACGTGAGTTCTCTCTTTCGGAATGTGCCTGAACAAAATTGAATAATTTTTTTTTCGGAAGTAATTGTAGAGGCTGATCATGTCATTACCCTAGCGATTTAAGGAGTTGGGTAGTTCTATTCCAATTCCCTTATAGTATGCCTTCTCTGCATTGTCCACTCGATCTTGAAACATTGTCCATTCTTTTCTGCATCTTTCTCTCACCTACAACCATAGAGCGGTTTACACTACATATTTTATCTAAAAAGAATGGCAGTTTAGAATTACACAGAGAACTTGAGAGAGATTGATTGCTTACCCCTTCCCATGGTGCTCGTCCATTCTGTGCTTCCCCCTGTAAAGAAAATACTAGTCAGTTATTCTGATTCTAGAAATTTAAAGTGAACGGTGGTAGTGCCGTAAATTTAAACCAGAGTAATTCCCCTACTTACCTGGTTGCCAAGTGAAGGAACTGTTTGATGAACTATAGACTGAGCATCTACAACTCCTATCTTCTCATGAGCAGGCTATAGATATAAGACAAGGAACACACATGAAAGAGCATAATTTAGCCACATGATATATAGTAGCTGATAAATAAAAAAAGGCCAAAAAAAGAAAAAGATATAGAAGGTTACTCACATCTACACATTTCCTAAGAGCAAAATCAAGACCCCATCCATGAACTAAGTCATTCTGCATAATTAACAAACATTAAATTTTTAGGAAGAAATTGTTTTGTGACTGATAATCAGCGAAGCAACATAGTATTACTATTGTTCCCTGCCTGAATCATATGCCACACACAGCGCCATGCATCTCGAGAAAACACAGGTGCCATGATCTCCACAAATCTGCATGCACATGTATAAGAAACTGTTAATTTGCACGAGTAATTACTGGAGAGAAGTGCAGAATGATGCAATCAATCATAAAATTGTAGTAATAGCTAAGAGCATACGCTGCACATGGTGGCACGTGGGGGTCAGAGCACCAGCCTGGTCTCTCCTCTGTTTCTCTGATAAGCAAAGGAAATGGAACAATGAGTAACCAATACATGATAATAATCAATTAGAGAAATGACCAGATAATAGAAACTCTATCCATACTTGTGGACTTCGGTGTCATCTCTTTTCTTTGTCATCTGCCATGTTAACCCACTGTTGGGCTCCAAACCAGGCTGTGAGATTTCCAACCCATGCTTTCTCACCAATTTAATGTATCTGAAATTCAATGGAAACACATTCAGCTCCCAAATTGCTTAGCACAAGCAAAGAAAGAAAGAAGTATATCTCACACTTACTCTTCTGCATCAAAATTGTCGACACCCAGGTCTTCATCCCAGATAAATATGTAATCATATGGCGCCACGATATCAGGATGCAAAAACCGTTTGGCATACCACCTTGAACCACATTTCAGAGTTTAAGTGAATACAATGAAGCATGGGTGGAATATACCTCAGTGAATCACTACCTATTAAAGAAAGGACAACAAAAGAAATACAAGAAGGAAGGTTGTGGTTTCTTACCATTTAGTTTGCTTCCTGACACTCACATGGATAGCCCGCTTTGACCATTCAAACTCATCCCATTCACTAGTCCGTCCATCATAATGAAATAATAGGACTTGAAAGTTCTCTGAGAGCTGTAGCAGCAGAAATTTAGATATGTGATAAAAAAGTATACGAGGAGAAAGTATATTAAGCAATGCCTGACCTTTCTAACCGCGGAATCAATGTTAGTCTTTTGATTGAGACCAACGGTGAAGGTTACAAGATACTTTGGCCTGATAATCAAGTCCTGCACGTTTTGGTTTGATCAATCAATCAAAATATAAACCAAAAAAGACATGCTCCAACATGAAACATGACAGAAATCCTAATCCTCTTGATTTTTGAGAAAATTTTAGGATAGTCTGCAACAACCTCAATAGTTGGAGACAGCGGAATGTACAAAAAAAAGATAAGAAGCCATCTCTAGTAGCTTTCTGATGTTATTGAGTAACTATGAGTTTTCTGTATTTAAATAAATTTCTTGGATGCAGCAGATCCACATTCTCTTAAAAAATAAATTATTCATCTGCTTACACTACTCCACCTAGTGACCTAATGAATGAAGTAAGATTATGAAGCAGATAATTCAGTGGATAATACAGCTAGTTGGAAGTCCTATTTTCCTCAACAAGAAGCTTAACTTCTTTTTAGAAAATTTGAAATTACCCAAAATAATCTCTTAGCTCTTGCTTTCCATACCAAGGACAAATATACCTGGTTATAAAACAAAAGTATCTAACTTATAAAGCAAGCCAACCAGGCTTTAAACTCCAAAACATTCTTATATCGAGTACTTATGCTATTATTCATGATGTTACTGTCTCTACAAAAAAAAAATTACTGTATCACCTTTAAAGGTATATAGAGATTTAAATACCATACACATCCAATACATTAACCATGAAGAGGATGTCGGAAAAATAAAATGTATAATTTGTCTCTCATGTAAGGTAAGGACTAAGGAGTGCCTACCTCACTAGGCTTACCCCACAATCTGCGGAGATAGAGGTCTGTATCCGGTGTAACAATGCCAGGAGGTAATCTTTCCGCACCTCGAGGATTTGTTTCTACCCACATCTGCATCACAATTACAATGATTAGAAAATGAAATATAAGTAGATTATTGATCATTCTGAATAGTTTGCAATTTTATAAAAGAAATGTTACATCATGCTACACACTTTAGTGATAAGTTCTATAGATATTAAAAATGGCAGTGGATCAACATTCAAGTATATTGCTCAACCCCCTTTATGAGGGAATTATGTGTAATCCTAGCACAGGATGCTAGTGGAATGATGTATCCTAGGTGCTAAATTCTGTATCTCTTATTCCTTTTATATAAACTGGTAGGGGTCTGCCAAACCCCAGCTTGCTCATTGCAAAAAAGTATAATGCTCAACCTAGAGCAGTAGCAGGGCTGCCCCCAAAAAGAACTAACCCTCGTTTGTGTGCTCATTGCAGATGATCATCCTAGTAATAGATAAAAATCTATGACCATCCTAGTAAAAACCACATATGATCATTTTTATAATAAGGGTCTACAATACGGGTCTATAACTCTATTTATATAAAATGCATATGATCCTAGTTAAATTTATTTATTAGTGAACAAATTAGTGTCTATAATAAGGCTCCATAACTTTATATCAACAACATAAAAAATTAAACCTTATATGGCGTTGTGCAGCATTTGTGTTTGGTCACCCACATAAATGAGAAATGTTATGATAGATTGACTTATATGAATAACACTTTTAAACATAACTCTCTTTTGATTTGATCATATTCAGCTCAAAATTTTACAAACTCATAGTTCACATTAGTGTACTTACAAACCAAAAAAGTTGACTTATTGCAATAAACTACTAATAGTAACAAAACTTGTGTGAGTAAGAAACATCATGCAGATGGACTATAGTCAACCTAAAAACCATCAGATGCATTTGCCAAAAGAAAGGTTAAACCAGATATTATCAATGTTTATGACTACGCATTTAATCATTCCACATTTCCACTCAACATTCTAACAAGGATACTAGGTTTATCCATTATAAGTTCCCTCCTAGTCTAGTTACAAAGATAATAAACTAATAAAGTAAAAGAAGTAACTCGCACACAACTCAATATCCAAAACTGACATTGTTGCTGCTAAAAATCTCTACATGTATCTGTCCTTTCCATTTCATATCATATCTGACTGTAAAAACACATTTTTGCGATAACAAGTTAGAAAAATCTGACCTGATTTAAACATTTCAGTAGAGCTGACCTAATTGGTTTTACTGCCATTTACGTACTTACTTTGTTACAAACTTATCTTCATTTTCCATTTCATAGGTATTCATTAACTTGATTTTGTACCCTACTTCCCCAAATTTTCTACTTTATCCAAAAAAGGAAGTAGTTTAGCGTAAATAACTACTCAAACGCTCCTAGAGCACTTAAAAGGAGGTTACTATTCATTTTCCTTCTTCTTAGGTTTCTCTCATTTCAAAGTAGATAAAAGGAACATACATATAAGATTGTTCTTGTGTGCAATGGCATGGACAGTTATAATTTATTTACTCTCATATATAACAAACATATAATGGTCACGATGGGACTGCAGGTGTGGAAGCATTACAGGGTACCACTTACAAATGAATAAAATGCCCATATTTCAAGTCATTTCAATATATAAGCCTACCTTCGGTACACCACTTAAACTGTTAACTTGTCTATGTCCAGTTACAGATGACCACGCATTGTCCATGTATGTAAAATTAAGGGAGGGGATAAGATTCGACGGGAAATTGAACTGCAAAAATAAGATCCGATGTAGTTAAAAGTAGTCCATTATAAGTAAAGTAGAAGAACCACACAGTGCACATAAAGAAAGCTCCAGTATGGTTATATACCTTAGTCAAGGAAATTGTTGGAAAAGAAACTCCTATAAAAAATCCAAATACAACTCCAATGATTGTTGTCACTAACATCCTCATAGTTTCATTCGGCTTCCTCACAATGCCACTGCAACCCATGGTATGTCAAATTAAAAATAAACTAAACTAGAAGATACCGTACAGAACATAAACCCTATTCAGATAAAGGAAGTTAACGGATTTTTTAACCTGCGGCCAAGAGTTCCCATTTTATTCAGTAAAAGAAGCTAGGATCTAAAAAGCAAGAGTTGCTCCACATTGCTCAGCTAGCTTGTAGTTTCAAAAGCTTCCAGAAGACCACATCCTAATGTTAAAAGAAAAAATAACAGCCTGACAAACAAAATATTTCGCTGTAAGCACAAGCATTCACCAACGAATGAAAATTTGTACGTAATAAAATAGAACACTTATATTTTTTTATCAGAAAAATTAGATCAATAATAATAAAATCTATGCTAGTAAGATAATATAGAAAAAGCATACGAGGATGATAATGTCTATAAATGTGAAACTGTATAAATTTAATTACACAAAACCCAAACACTACAAGTGCTAAATCTATCAAAATGCAAGTTGCAAAATAAATAAACCAAGCTAGACATATTTCTACAATTCCTCATTAATGCACAAGTTCACATAAATGGCCAGCTCATTACCATTGACATATAATGTCAAAGCTTCTTTTCTAATATAAACAGCTTAAAAATTGGCTTTCTTTTCCTTTACTTTTTTCAGAACTGCATCTCCCTCCCTCACTCTCCTAAAACAAAACCGTGATGAAATACTCCATTTTTATCTCATAATTCTAATAAGATACCCAATAATCAAAATTGAATATATACATAAATTTGGTCTCAAAGCCTATAACTTCAAACAAAACTACACTTTTACACCCCCCATAGCAACAATCCCAAAGAAGGACACAATAATGCCAAACATAAATAATATAATATGAAATTACTTGTAACAGAAATTAAATGAAAATCAATACAAATAACACATATCTCAATACTCCCACGATAAATTCACTTTCTTTGCGCAATTCTTGTGATACAGAGATTCAATTTCACAAACCCAAATCCTAAAATTCTCAAAAAAAAAAATCTTAAAACAAATTACACCCCTTATTAATAAGAAAATGAGAAATTAAAAGAAAAATCACCTGAAGAACAATGGGGTATCTTCAATCACCAAATGAAAAGCCAATAAATGCTTTGAGAAAACTTCTATCAACAAAACTTGATCGAGTAGACTCCAAAGTTTCAATCTTTTTGATTAAATTCTATTGAATTTGAACAAAACAACAAATTCAATCAAATGTTGGAAAATTCAAAGAAAGGGGTATTCAATTTTCCTGTAAATTATATAACCCAAGTCTTAGATTTTGGAAATTTTACGATTTTGATTTGATGTTTGATTCGATTTAAAGAGAGAGACAAAAAAAGAGGCTTTTAAAGTTGGCGTTTTTGAGTTCTTAGAAAAGTTTTTTTGTTGGGTTATGTTTGGATTTGTGTTTGGGCCGGTTTTATTGGATTTCATTTCAATTATTAAAAAAAAAAAAAAATTCTCTCTCCTACTCCTACTCCTACAGTCCTACCAATGTTGTTCTTCTTTTGGTGACAACAACACATGTAATGGATACCCTTCATTTGTGCATTAAAGATAGAAACAAAAGAATAATTTTCTCAAAGTTGTTGGCAAATGGCAGCATTTTACAAAATATATAAACAACTAGTCCTTAGGCCCGTGTAATGCACGGGCATATCTGATTGTTTTAGAGTTTTTTTTTGGGGGGTTTTATGTAACTTGTAATATTTTGTTTAGCCCGTTTCAAAAGTCTATGATCTGGTATGATTTCATTTAGAATTATTATAAATCTTTGAGTATTGAAATTAAATAATTATTATATATACATGGAAATTAAACCCAAAACATTTGAAGATATCTAGGCGAATGGGATTTTGCAGTACTCTCAAGTCTCAAAGTCTCAATTAGAATTTAGTCTGGTTCGGTTGTTGAGGCTTCATCACTTTGGGAAACAATCTTTTCACAGTAGTCCATTAGCAGTCGAGCGTCTCTTAATTAGCTTGTAACAGTTAACATCATGAAAATTCGAAATATTTAACAAACTATTATGATGATAAAGATGACTTACTTGTAATGTGACGGAGAGATCCCGTTAGGCCCATGTAGTTAAGCATTTCCGGAAGGCAACCATATAATCCATGTCTGTGTGAATCTTACGACATTTTTTGATATAGTCCCATCTGCAACACATTTACGTACATTAGATCACAAATTAAGGGGAACTCAAATTTCATGAAATTGCAGTAAATAAGTCTTACTGCTACTTGGGTCCCTTTTCGTATCCCCACCATTGAAATGTATCGAAGATTATATCATCATTTTTATTGGAGTTTATTTTTTATTTTTATTTACTTTTTGTCAATGCCTACTAAGTGCAAGGAAAAGAAATAGATTACTGGTTCTCCATATTCTTGCAAAATATACTTTTTGTCAAATTGAGAATGTACTTGAAAATGACCATCACAAACATGTTTGACATGTGTCCACAATAATATCATATTAATATTATTAATGATCTTATTAATAAACTTGCATAGCTGCCCATTTGACTTAGAATACTAGTGAGTTTTGATTTCTGTGTCGTCGAGAGATCTTCAACAAACATCAAATATACATGGATCAAATATAAGCATATAAGCAGACATAGACTTTGAGTGAAGAGGAAGATGGAGAAGTTGTATAAACGTAATAAATCATTTGGTGATTTCAATGTAAATCTTGGTGAGTTTTGAATTTCTCTTCGATTAAGTTATCAATTTCAGCCTAATTGAAGAGATACAGTAAAACCTCGATAAGATAATACCCGATAAATTAATTTTCTCCTTTAAATAATATTTTTGGCTGGTCCCAACTTGGACATATGTTAATAAATTAATATTTCGCTAAATTTATTAGATAATACATTTTAGAAAAATCCTTGAATGCCCAACTAATATATAAATTAATATTTTTTCAATATATAAATATATTTTATATTTTTTTTTATAATAAAAGTCAATTGTTGCTTGTTTTTTTTCAAAATTGATTTTGGTTTGATCCTCGTCTCTGAATTTTTGTAGTGTGATAAGTTAATCTGGTGTTGTAGTTTGTATTGCATGAAGAAACTATTCCAATATCATTATCGATTTTAGTGCTTCTTTTCGTGGAATGGGTTTTAAAATAAAACGATTGTCCAGTTTCATCATGTTAGCCCTCCCCCCTTTAAAAAAAAAAAATATACTGTTAATTATGTAAATTAATAATTTATTAATTAATAGATGAATTGATATCTCATTTAATTAATAATTTTCTCTAGTTCCAAGGCTATTAATTTATCGAGGTTTTACTGTATTTTTTGTACGGTCTGGACTTGATTATACTTGGGATTGAGTATACTTTTAATTTTTTTTACTGGGTTTAATTATGCTTGTGATTTGGTCCAACTGTGTACGGGTTGGGCTTGATTATACTTGGGATTGGGTATACTTTTAATTTTTTTTATTGTGCTTGATTATATCTGTGATGGTGGTCCACTTTTGCGTAATTACAAATATACCCAAACTCAATCAAAATTTTCTTCAATTAGGCTATTAATTTCAATCTAATTGAAGAGATATTTTTTTAAGGATATTTTCAGCTTTAATAGAGTATAATAGATGGAAAAGTTGTACAAACGTAGTAATTATCTGGTGATTTCAATGTAAATCACTACTTCCACCGGATATATATTTAGCTACTTATTCAAAAAAGATTACTGGTAAACTTATTGAAGTTAAAATTGTTAAAGTGAAAGAAATTCGAGTTAGGGCATTTTATCAATAGTAGTCAATTACTGGTATTAGATTTAGTGGTGCTAATGTGGTTTACTACTTATAAAGAATTCGAGTTAGGGTTACTTATGAAGGTTGTTGTATTTAATATGTGAAATTACATATTGACCCATATTTATTTATTTTGTGTAGTTACAAAAATACCCAAAATTGAATGAATTTCTCTTCAATTAATTTATCAATTTCAGCATAATTGAAAAGATATAATAAAACCTCGATAAGATAATACCCGATAAATTAATTATCTCCTTTAAATAATATTTTTGGCTGGTCCCAACTTGGGCATATGTTTATAAATTAATATTTCGCTAAATTTATTAGATAATTAATACATTTTAGAAAAATCATTGAAGGCCCAACTAATATATAAATTAATATTTTTTTGATATATAAATATATTTTATATTTTTTTATAATGAAAGTCAATTATTATTTTTTTTTCTCAAAATTGATTTTGGTTTGAACCTCGTCTCTAAATTTTTGTAGTGTGATGAGTTGATCTGATGTTGTATTTTGTATTGCAAGAAGAAATTATTCCAATATCATTATCGATTTTAGTGTTTCTTTTCGTGGAACGGGTTCTAGAATAAAATTATTATCCAGCTTCATCATGTTAGCCCCCTAAAAAGAAAGATATACATGAAAATATATTGTTTATGTAAATTAATAGTTTATTAATTAATCGATAAATTAATATCTCGTTTAATTAATAATTTTCTCTATTCCCAAGGCTATTAATTTATCGAGGTTTTACTATATTTTATTCTACTTAGGAGTTGGGAGTGGGTATACTTTTAATTTTTTTTACTGGGCTTAATTATACTTGTGATTTGGTCCAACTGGGTATGGGCTGGACTTGATTATACTGGGGATTGGGTAATCTTTTAATTTTTTTTATTGGGCTTAATTATTCCCATGGTCTAACTGGGGTTAATTATATCTGTGATGGTGGTCCACTTTTGCGTAATTACAAATATACCCAAACTTAATCAAAATTCTCTTCAATTAGGCTATCAATTTCAATCTAATTGATAGCCTAATTGAAGAGATATTTTTTTGGGGGTATTTTCTGCTTTAATATAGTATAATAGATTAGGCTGTCTTTTGTAAGTCAAATAACAGTTTAATTAGATTGCAATTAATGTCTAATGATCAAATTGTACTTAAATAATTAAGCCATTATCTTTTCTATGAATAATCATATGAGATATGATCATATGATTATTGTGTGATTTTTTTACCTTACTTGGCGGAGCACGCGAAGAATATAGTTCAGGCCAGAATTTCTGGTTGATGGCAGATAACAGAATATCTAGAGAATTTGAATGTCATCAATTATCATGCTAAAGAAATGATCTTGGTATTCAAGAACATTGTTTTTAAACTAATGTTTTATGTACCAACACAAGTTTAATGATCACAACCTGTCATTTGTTTGGGAAGAATTTATAGTACCAACTACTACTATGGTCCTTCATAAAAAAAAAAAATAAATAAAAAAAATTTCTACTAT
Source organism: Aquilegia eximia (assembly GCA_023053565.1). Taxonomy (NCBI): domain Eukaryota; kingdom Viridiplantae; phylum Streptophyta; class Magnoliopsida; order Ranunculales; family Ranunculaceae; genus Aquilegia; species Aquilegia eximia. The sequence goes on from JALIGU010000002.1 coordinate 12,669,184, forward strand.
GGTCCATTATTATTTAGTGGATATTCTAATGCTGGAGGTATCTTTCCTAAATGGCAATGGAAAATGGAAAATTAACCTATATTGGGCCAGCCCGCACAACTTCGAAAGACACCTCGTTGATGATTTGGGCCTCTCAAATTTTTGTATATAAAAACCCACTTAAATAAGACACCAAGTATACCTCATATTGACACTTTTTGCATGTGTTCTTTGTCACTCTTCTGAAGAAGACCTCACTCATCCTCTTGTAATGTTCTGTCTCTAAGTATGATATTACAATGGGCATCTCACAGATGTCATCTTAGTTTACCTACTCCTCCACTCAATCAAGTATGGTTCCAGCAGCACAAAGGACAATGACTTTCCAATCACTTTGATAAGCTTGTTATTTGGGAAATGTGCAAAGCAAGAAACAGGAAGATTTTTCGAGGCTATGCCTCTGCAATTCTGCATTCTTCCTCTTATCGACACACAATGCTCGACACACACATCTAACCCGTAGATAATTGTAGGGGTACTATATGCTCCAACCAAACAAAACACGACACGTGGCCTACTCATTATTCTCACAGGTCGTTCACTGCTCGACCTACTTGAAGGCCGATCAGAGCAGCTCGACTATACGACCTAGGACGACCTCTTCGTATGCACGTGCCCTAAATCAACACATAGAGAATATCTCCAGCTGTTACACAATCATGGCAGCTGTTACACAATCATTGGAGAATATTACACAATCATTGGAGAGTATTACACAATCATAAAGATGTCGGAGAATCCGCAAGATCCCATGATCTTCGCCCCTTCACCTTCTATATAATCAGAACTACGATGGTTTGATCTCTAAGTTCCATTCCCTCGAGCTGCAATCGAAAATATGAAGAACTCAGTCAGTAGCTCGCTGAGTTCAAAGCTTCTCAAGTCGCCATTCAACTAAGTAAAGGGCACACAGCTAAACAACTCGCTGTCCAATCTCTACAGCACTTCCAGGAATCTCCTTTCTCCAAGGAGATCCTCGAGCAAGAGTTGCCTAACAAACTCAACGCTCCAAAGTTCGATCAGTACGCAGGGATAGGAGATCCAATAAACCATATCAAGGGTTTCCGCAAATCGCTCCCACTCATCAAGGAGGATCACTTGTTATGTTTGTTATTCCAGTCCAGCCTCACCAGACCTGCTCTTGATTGGTTTCACCGTTTGAAACCGGGATCAATCAGTTCGTTTGTCGACCTGGAAAAGCAGTTCGTCATTTTCTATATCCACAACAAAAGGCGTCCAGTCACCATCGACGCTATGTTCAAGGTGAAACAACGAGACGGTGAACTTTTGAGCAATTTCTTTGCTCGCTTCAAAACAGAACTGCACTCCATCCAGGATTTTGCAAAGGAGCACGAGCCCTTCGCAACCATCGCATTCTCTCACGGTCTGATTCAAGGATCAGATCTGCACAAGTCTTTGGCCATGAAGCGACCAGCATCTCTAGATGAGCTCTACCTCAAGGTAGATCGTTACATCAAGCTCGAGGAAGCCCTAGTTGGTAGGGAGAAAACTCATGTCATCGCAAACGTGGAGGGAGGTTCCACTAAAAAACCTCGATCAGAAAAACAAAAGATTCAAAGCTAAGGCGTTGCCCACTGAGCAACGAGAGTACCATCGATTCACAAGACCAGTAGGTTATATCTATGAGCGCATCAAGCACAACCATTGGTGCAAGATTCCATACTTCACACAATTGGAAGACACATCTGGTCGTCCATATTGCAAGGTCCACAAGGTCAGATGCCATCAGACTGATGATTGCTGTATACTGAAGCGAGCTCTTCAGACTTGGGTCGACGAAAAAAAACTAAATAACTGGATCTACAGCAGGCAAGAAGAATCCGGTGAGAAGATAATGAAGAAGAGATCGAGAACACCCACACGTTCTGATAAACGATCTCACAGCAAGGCCAGAACGGTCTCCGCAAATCCAGCACGCAGCAGAGGGCGTAGCATCTCAATAAGATTAGGTCCAACAGGCGACCTCCGCGACCAAATCAACAAGCAGGTCGCAAACAAGATTGATAGTGATAGTGAAACAGAGAGTCATGTCGTGTACATAATCTATGAATCCAACTCCACCCCAGTATCCAGAGAGAAAAGGAGACGAGTAGAGCATCTCCACCATGTCTACTCAATCACAGGTCGGGCAGCTCGATTCAACATCCCAGCTCGGCAGGAAACAGACCTCAGCTTCACCGAGGACGACCTTAACAAGGTCGTTACACCAAACAACGACGCTCTGGTCGTTGAGTTAAGAATTGCTGACTACATCATCAAGAGGGTCCTCATTGACCCAGGTGCATCCTGTAACATACTGATGTACAGGACTTTCAAGGATATGAGGCTTCCTGATTCAGTTCTCATTCCTGACTTCACTCCGATCTTGGGCTTCAACAGCTCGAGAGAGGATCCAAAAGGGGAAATACTGTTGGCCGTCACTGTGGGCAGGAAAGAAGATAAGGTCGTCGTGACCGCAAAGTTCAGCGTCCTCAACATCGCAAGTAAGTACATTGAGATACTTGGTTGCAAGTGGATCCATGCCATGCGAGGTGTACCATCAACGTACCATCAAATGTTCTGTTATCCTGGCCCCAATGGGATAATGGAACTAAGTGGCAATCAGAACGCTGCACAAGAATGCCATGGAATTCTTGAAGCTGTGGCGACTGATAAGCCATCCACCTTGGGAACCAAGGACACTGAAAAGCAAGTAAAGAGTCAACCGACTTCAGAGGCAAAGGAGGTCGAGAAGCAAGCAAAGAGCTCGTCGAAGGGAAAGGCTGAAGCAGCCAAATAGCAATTAGAGCAGGAGCAAGGGAGCCCCCCCCCCCCCCCCCCCCCCCCAGCTGTCACTCGGAAGCACAGATCCAAGAGTGCGAGTGAACCTAGGGTTATAGGACGACCCGAGATATGTTTATGTGGGCTCGGAATTAGAGGAAGATAAGTATAACGATTTTGTAAACTTTCTTTCTTTAAATAAAGATGTTTTTGCTTGGTCGTATATCGATATGCCTGGAATAGACCCTTCAATAGCATGCATTAAACTACGCGTCAATCCAAACCATCGACCTGTCAAGCAAAAACCAAGAAGACTTGCCCCAAAATTTCATGAAGCAGTCAATGATGAAATCAATAGACTTAAACATGTCGGGTTCATCAAGGAAGTTGATACACCAGATTGGTTGGCAAACATAGTCCCAGTCTTAAAGAAGAACGGAAAAACAAGAGTCTGCATCGACTTCACAAGCTTGAATAAAGCTTGCCCTAAAGATTCATTCCCACTGCCACGAATCGATAGGTTAGTCAATCAGACCTGTGGTTTCGAGTTACTATCATTCATGGACGCGTACTCAGGCTACAACCAGATCCCAATGTTTGAACCAGATCAAGAAAAAACTTCATTCACAACGGAGCAAGAAATCTTCTGTTACAAGGTTATGCCTTTCGGCTTAAGAAACGCTGGAGCAACCTACCAGCGACTTGTTACAAAAATGTTCGACGACCTACTAGGTCGAACAATGGAAGTCTACATCGATGACATGTTAGTAAAAAGCAGCCAAGAGCAAGATCATTTGGCCAATCTCGATCAGACGTTTCAAAGGTTAAGGCAATTCAGGATGAGACTTAACCCGAAAAAGTGTCTATTCGGAGTAGCATCAGGAAAATTCCTTGGCTACCTAGTCACACGAAGAGGTATTGAAGCAAACCCTGACCAGATCAGAGCCCTGGTCGATATGCCTAGCCCGAAGACCAAGAAGCAAATCCAAAAGCTCAACGGCATGGTATCAGCTCTTAAGAGATTCATTTCTAGAGCATCCGATAAATGTCAACCAATGCTCCATATTCTTAGAAAGGGGCATGCATATCAATGGACAGAAGAATGCGAAAAAGCCTTTGCTGAACTGAAGGCATACCTATCCACTCCACCAGTTCTCACAAAGCCTAATGATGGAGATGTGCTCGGAATCTACCTCGCCACTTCAGATTTTGCGATCAGTGCAGTACTGTTCAAAGAGGAAAATCAGGTCGAGCGACCAATCTACTTCACAAGCAAGGTGTTGCAACAAGCAGAAATAAGGTACACACCACTAGAAAAGTTAGCATTAGCTATTCTTTACGCTGTATGCAAATTTTGACCTTATTTCCAAGCACACACCGTTAAAGTAATCACCGACCAGCCACTACGACACGTACTAGAAAAGAAAAACAAAACAGGTCCTATGGACCGATGGGTAGCCGAGCTCGGTGATTACACATTTGAGTTCGTGCCCCGCTAGGCCGTCAAGGGCCAGGTCGTAGCTGATTTCTTAGTAGACTACCCTGCTGAAGACTTTAGCTGGGAACCAGAACCAGAAACCAGACGAATCCAAGTCGATCCCCCAGACACTTGGCAACTCTACGTGGATGGTTCACACAACTTGAATGGAAGTGGCATCAGTGCCGTACTCATCTCACCTGAGGGCTCAGAACTCGAAAGGTCAACCCGATTAGACTTCTCGACGTCTAACAATGAAGCCGAATATGAAGCTCTAATTCAAGGTCTCCAAATGGTTGTCGACCTACAAGCAGTTCGACTCAAAGCATTCAGCGATTCACAACTGGTAGTGAATCAAGTTACAAACAACTACCAAATACATGGAGTCAATTTGATCAGATATGCAAGCAAGGCAAAAGAGTTGATCAGTAAATTCAGTTTCTTCACCATCGAACACATTCCAAGCGATTCATGAAGGAGAATGTGGAAACCACTCAGGAGGTCGCACACTTGCTCATAAAACGATCTCTTAAGGATACTTCTGGCCAAGGATGAAGGAAGATGCCAAAAATTTGTGTTGAAATGTAAAGAGTGTCAACGATTTGCCGATCACTCTCATCAGCATCCCAACGACCTCATCAACATCACTGCCCCCTGACTATTTCACATGTGGGGGCTCGACATCATGGGCCCACTGATCAAGGAAAAGAAATCTGAAAAGATATATGTTCTAGTCGCGGTCGATTACTTCACCAAATGGGTGGAGGTCGTCGCCCTCACTAACATCACTCAAGCAGATGTGCAAAGATTTATGTGGGAAAATATAATCACGAGATTTGGTTTACCCAAAAGAATTGTTACAGACAATGGGACCCAGTTCGTCGGGAAAAACATCAAGGCTTTCTACGCACTATGAAAGATCGAGCACTCTAGATCGACTGCTCAATATCCACAAAGCAATGGTCAGGTCGAAGCTGCGAATAGGCAAATTCTGACTAACTTAAAGAAAAAACTCGAAGATCAAGAAGACCAATGGCCGCAGCAGCTAGAAAATATCCTTCAAGCCTACAGAACAACTCCAAGAACGTCAACAGGAATGTCTCCGTTTAGCCTTTGCTATGGAGTTGAAGCTGTCATCCCCACCGAGCTGACATTCGGAACGACCAGGTCACTATTGGTCGATACCGAGCTCAATAACCAAGCTTGGTCCTTTGGGATAGACTTGGCTGAAGAAAGAAGGAATCACGCCACCATTAAGCTCGAACAATATCAACAGAGGCTCAAACGAGCTTATAACAAGGGTGTCCGACCTCGATCTTTCCAACCTGGCGAGCTCGTGCTAAGAAAAATGTTCCACAACAAAAGAAAAGCAAATATTGGAAAGCTCAATGCCAACTGGGAAGGTCCTTACATCATCAAAAAGGTTCAAAGCAACGGATCTTATCGTCTTCAAATTCCAGAAGGGGAAGATGTGAAAAATCCTTGGAATGCTTATCATTTGAAGAAGTTTTACCAATAACATGTAAGCATGCATTCTCATATTTCAATAAACGAGCTCAATTTTGCCTTCATTTCAGCTCAAAAATGAACGGCTTGAATAGGTCTAACTAAATCCCTCGACCTACAAATTATCAATACTCTAGTCCCTTTGATAATTTTAAGTGTTAAGTTGACATCTGAAACTCAACTAACAACGCTTACTTAGGTCATAACTATCCCACGACCTAAGTAACAGCGAGCTCACAGTCAATCGACCAAATCCTATAACAGGTTGAGTTTTAGACTTCCTACATGTTTGCAAATCATTACAAGCAAACAACACTAGCAATGTAAAGGCGAGCGAGGTACCAAGTAAAATTTCATTTTATTTATTTCTTCAATAAGCCTAACTATTACAGGAAAAGCTATCTGCTATTTCGACCTAAACTACTTGGAGTTTAGGCAAACATTCTACATATCCAGCTCGCAAGCAAGAGGTCACCTGCAAAATAAGTCAGAACTACAACGACGAGAAAGAAAAACAAATTTATTAACTAAGGCATACAAGAGGAAGCATTTCAGTCCGCCCTGCTTGCAGCCTTTCATCTCGTCTACCTACCTTCTGAACGAGCTACCAGGACTCCCTGGAAACTAGCCGCCCAGAAGAACTGATTACATCATCCACAACAAAGAAAGATAAATACAGAAAATAAAGGCGCAATCGACCTGCCGAAGCAGATCGACCACTACTGTTTATGATTACAACCCATCAAAACAAGCGATCAAAACCATACTCACTCGACCTCACAACCACCCGAGCTGAAGACTGAACGTGAGAAGAAGATGAGGACTGAACGTGGGAAGAAGAAGGAGATGTACTGCCCAGCAGTAGGGAATGCATACAAAAACAAGAAACACCAGGAATCACTGAAGACAGAGAAGAGGTCACTGCTGCGGAGCATGGTCGTCTGGGTCGACCAGCTCGTTCTGGACAACTCCTACCCCATCACCAGGGCCCATCGAGGCGTACTGCGCTGGGACCAGTGCACTCTGGTCACCAATGAGCGTCTCCTCTCCTTCGGGCGATCCTAGCAACTGCTTCTTGAGGTCCTCACAATATGCCTGCCATGCAACACCATTCTTTTGGCACGCAGCCTCCCAGTACGACGCGGAATCCTTGGCAGCATCAACCTCACATCTAAGGCCCTCTATCACCTCCTTCAACGCCACAATCTCCCCATTCCTATCCCTCACCTTCGCCTCAACAACGAGAGCAACGTTCTTAGCTTGCTCAAGCTTCTCATTCAGATGCCTCAGCTCGATTTCAGCTCGAGCCCCAACCTCAGCGACAAGACGAACTTCCTGGAAGCTAGCGTTCAGCTGCATGAGTAGAAACAATTAGAAGGCAATATATGCAAAATCAACCACATAAATCGGTCTAAACCCAACTTACCAGAGAAAGAGCAGAGTTTATCTTCGAGCAAGTCACCAGAAGAGTGCGACTTCACCATGCGAGCATCAGCATCAAGAATAGTGCCTTCGTTAACAGTTCGGGCAACACATGGGGTCATCTATAGCACTATCATTGTCATACACAATGTGCTTACTTCCCTGGCCGTCCAGATAATCAAAAGGGCCAGGTCGGAATTCGGATGATAACCCTTTACCCTTGCTCGAAGGTCGTACAACAGTCTTCCTAGACAAAAGGAGTAGAGTCAGGAGCTCGCAAGGTTTTCGGAGGAGGAGCAGGAGAGGGCATCATTGTTGGAGGTTCCATCATCTTCAGGTTACCAGACAACGACCTCTTCTTGCTCGAGCTAGGAGGTAGCTTAGGAAGTGAGGTCGGAGGGGACACGATCTGGGGGCTCGCATCTGGATCCTTCTGCCTCGAGCTAGTACCAGATCGAGACTTCTCAGCCTTCTGCACCGCAGCCATAAAACTCTTCTTCAACACTTTTCTTCTCTCCAGCTCGTCTGCAACAATCTTGGGACCACCCTTGGGGACAAAATACTCCTTCAGATGAGGAAGATACTCTATCTTCCGATCGTCAATCCAAGACCCAAAAGCGTTCAAGGCGGGCTTCAGGTCGTTCTTTTTCACTAGATGGTCGTCCCTGATCGCTGCAAGAAAAAGCGAAAACAAAAGTCAACAACCAAGAAACAGCAGAATTAGGTCACCCACATTACACTCTAAGACCAACGACCAGGAACTTACGGTTATCATTCACATTCCTAGTGGCATGACGTAAATGAAGATTCCCTTCAGTTATCGGACCGGTAAGCAGCATGGGATCCTTCCACCATGGCTCACTACTCACAGGGTAAATCAATGGTAAACGGTCTTGCCTGACCTGCATGTTATAGCCCGCCAACTCGAGCTTTGCAGATCGCTTGAAAGAGAAATGGCCTAACACATTGTCTACACTAATATTCCACCTATGCAGCCCGGTAAGGTCATCTATAACCCTCAGATTTCTCCAGAAATTACCATTCATCTGACAAGGAGCTCGTCTGATGGCATTTAGGAGGTCGACTACCAAACGAGAAAGGGGTAGCCTAAGCCCAGCTCGAAATTGGGCCAAAGTGAAAACAGTAGAGAATGGGTTGTTAGGTCGATACCCCTCCGTGAGTAAGCGATCTCCCAAAAACCTAATCTCAAGGTGCCTAATGGAGGCTAACCCATACCTTTTCCTAAAGGCGATATATCTATTCACATAAGTAGGATTAACTACACGACAGAAGGACTCGTCCTCACCCTCCACCATCTCACCATCAGAAGAGTCCTCACCACCATGATAACCACTACTCCCAGGGCTCCCCTCATCTTCACACTCTTCCTCTCGATCAGGAGAACCAGCTTCGTCACCAGAATGAGTCCGTTCATCATCAAACTCATATTCACCAGCACCATCACCACTAAGGTGGTCATTTTGGGAGTCACTACCCTCAAACATCTCTCAGAAATTACAAAACAAAGTAAATAGAAACAAAAGAAGAAAGAAAAGAGCAAGAGAATACGAACTCACCTAAAAAACTCTCAAGATCTTCAGGTCGCAATGGCAAAACAGCAGCAGTTCGAGAGAGCAAATGAAGAAATTAAGAAACTTTGCTTACAAGCTACAGTTTAAATACTAGTACAAAGGAGATCCCAGCCATCGAATCACATAACATCAACGGGCAAGATCAAACGAAGGCACCCACGACCTTTGCAGTTATTACCCACTCGTCCGACGATTCATATCCACCGTCGGATCAATCCGCGTGTCCAGCAAAGAGAAATCAGTAAGGAGTGCTTCAGTTGCCATAATCTCATCGGGTAACTGCTCGAGGAAACTTCTCCACTTCCCCGTAAAGGCGCAATGATGATACGAGACAAGCATGCATGACTGCCACGTGTAAAAGTCAGAAATTCAAAAAGCAAACTTCAAATCAGCTAACATCGATCAGAGCTCAACACGTCTTTTCAGCTTGAATTCTTTATCGACCTAAAAAAAGGGGGCTTATGTAGGGGTATTATATGCTCCAGCCAAATAAAACACGACACGTGGCCTACTCATCATTCTCACAGGTCGTTCACTGCTCGACCTACTTGAAGGCCGATCAGAGCAGCTCGACTATACCACCTAGGACGACCTCTTCGTATGCACGTGTCCTAAATCAACGCATAGAGAATATCTCCAGCTGTTACACAATCATTGGAGAATATTACACAATCATAAAGATGTCGGAGAATATGCAAGATCCCATGATCTTCGCCCTTTCACCTTCTATATAATCAGAACTACGATGGCTTGATCTCTAAGTTCCATTCCCTCGAGCTAGAGTACGTAGGCAATCTCGATCTCATCGAGGTGCAACCACCCCTGATCTCAAACTCCCCCATTTGGTCAGTCCAACAACGACCTGACCCAGTGAATGCATTAATCTAGAAATAGGTTAATATAATAATGTATATATAACTTGAGAACCATCAAAGCCTGAGTGCAGTTAATCACTCTTACGCCAGAATTGGATTAGTTTTCCGCAAAAAATATGCTCTCTTCTTTACAGGATCATCTAGAAGATTGGGACAATACTCTAATGACATGACAAAATTATGGGGAGTCAGGGATGGACTCCTACTAGCTATCCAGGTTGGAATTCTAATACCGGGGGTGGAGACCGATTCACTTTTTGTTATGAATGTTTTGCTGACACAAATAGATATGTAAGGACCCGTGCACTCTTTAGGGGCATTTTAGTGACCTTACCATCAACTTAGGGTTGTAACTTTTTGACATGTCCTTTTTATATGTATATATATAGATATCACTCTCGATGATATTTTATATACGTATTATCACAATCATTTATTGTATACGTACAGTGTGGTTTTTCTATATATAAATAAAAGTGTGTTTTTGCGGAATTGCGGTAATTGCTAGTTAATAAATTGATGGATTCAACACAAACTTCCATGAATTTTTTTATGATTAGTAGAGTAGAAATAACAAATATTGTCCATGGTGTTGATGATAATGTCTCGAGATTCGAGTCAGGTCTAATTGGGATATGGGTCAGATTTTGGGGTGTTACGAATATGGTATCAGAGCGCCACTAGTAGATGTTTTGGTGCTACTTTATAAGACAATTTTATCAAGGTAGTGATTCAAGGAATCAAAAATTCTATAGGTCGGTTGGTCAGTATGTTTCGTATGTGAAGCTTGTATCTGTTCAGAAGAGTTTTAATGTTGTTAGGCCAGTAGATAACTCACCAAATGTTAGATCAGTTACTATGATGGTTCCCTAGATCTTTGTCCACCAAAGGTGAAACCACCAGAGCAAACTTTCAGGCAACATGGTAAAAGAGTAACAAATCAACCAACAAGGAATTGTTTTGCATGTCGTGTACCAGGGCATTTTAAAAAGTTTTGTCCAAAATATAATCTAATGATGGCTGATTAGAATTCTCAGGGGAAAAGTGTATTATATGGTACCAAAACAAGAAAGTATGGAATATTACCCCGTTCAGATGAAGAGGTGGTATATGCTACGTTAGATGATCAAGATAAAGCTACATTTGAGGAAGTTGTTAAAGGTACAATGCTTCTATCTTCTGACTCTTTACATGTGTTGTTTGACTATTGCGTTACTCATTCATTCTTTGTTAAAATTATGGCGTTACGCGAAAATCTACTTCTTGGCTCTATACTACCCTAGACATTGTTAGAAAAACTGAATGTTACTTGGTAGCCAATGTTGATGATGTGATAAAAGGAATGAGTTGGCATCTCTTGAAAATTTTCTGATAATTTGTGAGTTTCAGGATGTGTTTCTAGTGAATTGCCAAGGTTACCTCAACGAGAAATAGATTTTGTGATAGAATTAATTCCTGGAACTTTTTGAATCTCGGTAAATCTTTACCAAAATGGCTCCAATTGAAATGAGAGGACTAAAGTCCTAATTATAGGATCAGAAAAAGTTTCGATACGCAAGAATCGCTTACCTTAGAATGAGGCAACTTGAGAAACCGGATTTGAAATGGAATATAAGGACCTAGAGTTTTTTTCTTGAGAGTAATATTTCTGATAGTAAGGTATGGCTCTAATTTTGAGGATAAGATTTCTTTTAACATTTATAGGATGTAAGGACTCGTGCACTCCTTAGGGGCATTTTAGTAACCTTACCATCAATTTAAGGTTGTAACTTTTTTGACAGGTCATTTTATATGTATATATGTAGATATCACTCTCGATAACATTTTATATACGTATTATCACAATCATGTATTGTATAAAGTGTGGTTTTCTATATATAAATAAAGGTGTGTTTTTGCGGATTTGCGATAATTGTTAGTTAATAAATTGATGGATTCAACACCAGACTTCCATAGATTTTTTATGATTAATACAGTAAAAATAACAAATATTTTTTATGGTGTTGATGATAATGTCTCGAGATTCGATTCAGGTCTTATTGGGATATTGGTCAGATTTTGGGGTGTTACAAGATATGCATGGTGTTTTACAAAGTTAGTGTCAGACTGTATAAAGCTCAGTGTGGGTAGGATTGTTAAATATAGACATGTATGTAGAGAATTTTAATCAGGTGGCAGCACTACTGGCTAAAAGAGCCCTGCAGAATGTACAACTTGAAAGTTGGATCATGTATACTAATCCTCAACTAGGGCAGCTCCTTTATCGTGACAGTATTTTTTATCGTCTACACTAGAACAATATGTACGTACAATTTCCCCTAGATAAATGAAGTTATCTTTTGATTGAAAAAAACTTGAGAAATTTGAAAGAGCAGGTGCAACAATATTTTTAATAATGTAAAAATGGATCCAAAGATGTTGGCTGCCAAATATCTCATTGTTGCTTAGTTGCCTTCTCATGAAACATCTTCTTGGATAACTCCAACACTTTTTAGATAAATGTGGATATTTCTTTTGGAAATTCTGATCATCGAATTGGGATTGGTTTTAACGTTAAAAACTCACAAGGTAACTTGTTAATGGCAGGGGGACTCTGATTGTGCAAGGACAGCAGAAAAAGGAGAATGTAAAAGGAAAAAAAAAGGAGAATGTAAAGGAATCAGTGCAGCCATCCATGGGGACCGCAGCAAGGAGTAAGACGACTAATAGTGGAGACAAACTGTAAAGGTGCAACTAACTATATGCAGAACAAACACTCCAATATCTCTTGGATGGGGAAATCTGTAACACCCATGAGTTGGTGTTAGTCCCACATTGCGAAGGAAGTGGTTATATTGCCAGTATATAGAACTTAACCATACTCTAACTAATGTCAAGGCCTTTTGGGGTAAACCACATAGGTGGGCCCTGATCTAAAACCTTCTACTACTGGATATCCGCAGTGACTAAATGGGGACAATATTGACATTAGCGAGCGGTATGGTGCTCGACGCACCGGGATGAGTGAAGACGAAATCCCGAGGCGTTACAGATGGTATTAGAGCCGACAACGGGTCGCCTGTTGCAGGTAGGAAGTACGCTGGAAAGGCCCAGGGAGCGCCAAGTACTTGTCTCATTTGACAGGGAACGTCGGAGATTTTGGGACTGCGCTGAGTGTACTCCAGAGATGAGGACGACTCTATTTCTAAAGTGGTGAGATTGTAACACCCATGAGTTGGTGTTAGTCCCACATTGCCAAGAAAGAGGTTATATTGCTAGTATATAGAGCTTAACCATACTCTAACTAATATTAAGGCCTTTTGGGGTAAACCACATGGGTGGGCTCTGATCCAAAACCTTCTACTGTTGGATATCCGCAGTGACTAAAGGGAGAAAATATTGACATTAGCGAATGGTGCTCGACGCCCCGGAATGAGCGAGGACGAAATCCCGGGGAGTTACAAAATCAATTCTTGATACAACCCTCTCCTTCTCCAATCTTTTTTATTCTATTTTTGTTACTTTTCTCCCTCTCAAATCTTTTTTATTCTATTTTTGTTAGTTTTGTTCAAGGAATAACAACTTCGCGACTCATATCATAGCTCATAGCCTCATAATATATATAACACCCTGGGTCGACAGGTTGGTTGCCGAGGGGGTGGGTGTCGTAGGACTGTAACGACCCGACCTATATCACCACCGATATTGTCCCAACTTAGCCACCGCAGACATCCGACAATGCGGAGTTTTATGGGCAGCAGCCTGCTTCCCAGAAGGTCACCCATCCTGAGACTACTCCCACCCGAGCACGCTTAACTTCGGAGTTCTTTTGAACTCTGGAGCCAAGTGAGCCCAAAATGCCTCGATGATAATATTTGACGAATTTATACCTATATTCCAATATCAGGACATCCACCTGTTAGGTGTCGTAGGACCCACCCCCTCGGCAAACCACCTGCCGACCTAGGGTGTTACAATCCCACCACCATAGAGGAGAGCCGTCCTCGACTCTAGAATATACAGCCCCAGATCTCCGACATTCCCTGCCCCACGCGAGATGAATACCCGGCGCAACTGTAACCCCTTTACCGGGCTAGACGCCTTTCCAGCATACTCTCCCACCCTCGACAGGTGAACCGTCATCGGCTCTGATACCATTTGTAACGACCCGACCTATATCACCACCGATATTGTCTCCACTTAGCCATGGCAGACATCCGATAGTGTGGGGTTTTATGGGCAGCAGTCTGCTTCGCAGAAGGTCACCCATCCTGAGACTACTCCCACCCGAGCACGCTTAACTCCGGAGTTCTTTTGAATTCTGGAGCCAAGTGAGCCCAAAATGCCTCGGTGATAATATTTGACGGATCTATACTTGCCGACCCGGGGTGTTACAATATAGATGTTAGCCTTATAGATGCTTATATTTTTTATATGGTTCTTGTTTGGCTATCAAAGCAATTGAAGGTTGATAGTTTGTTTTGTAATTTGTATGTTGGTTGAACCTCTTTTATTACTAGTTATAAGGTCTGTGCAATTCACAAGTGTTATTTAAATAATGTAAATTAGATGTAGTTCTTTAAAAAGATTTAGTTTTAATTTTTTATTGGTTTGATGGTTATTTTTATACTTAAGCTTGTATTACACCGAGCAATTTAGTTGTTTAAAATATGATTAATAAATTTTTTTTTAAAATGGGTGTTCTCGTAACATGTGCTGATTTAGGTGACTATAAGTATCATAATATGCACAAATGTATTTATTTCAAAATGAAAGTTCAATTATTATTATTTTCGCTTAAAAGTTTGAAACCAAAGATGGATTACAACGTGCGTAAATTGGATTTAAATTTCAAGGTTGTTGGATGTATGGTTATACATTCTTTCGTGTGGAATATCAATTAGCGTTTGACTACATTTCAATTTCAATGTTAACTGTGACGAATGAAACAGTTTCTTTTCAAATGTTATCAAAGCAAGGTTAAAATTTATGGTATTTTCTTTATATTAATTATTTTTTTAGTTTTGTTCACTATATTGAATTCATGTACATTAAAGAAATGCTTTGAACCTAGAAGGATGTGCAACATCTCCGCTCATTGTAATCGATTTCATATTATATTTTTTTATTGCAGGCATTGTTGGTATTAACACTATTCATTGTAACCATTACAACCTGGTTTATTGCATGTTTCATTTTATTTGTGTTTGGGAGTAAATGTGTTGAGATTGATGGGTTTGCAGATGAGCAATTATTGGTGTTATGTATCAATACACTTTCTTCCAGACTGGTTTTGTAACGCCCCAAAATCCGACCCATATCCCAATAAGACCTGAATCAAATCTCGAGGCATTAACATCAACACCATGGGCAATTTGTCATTTCTACTCTATTAATCATAACAAAAATCCGTGGAAGTCTGGTGTTGAATCCATCCCTTCATTAACTTGCAATTAACACAAATCCGCAAAACACACTTTCATATTTATATAGAAAACCATACTGTATACATTACATGATTATGATAATACATATATAAGATGTTATCGAGTGTGATATATATCTACATATATACATATAAAAGGACCTGTCAAAAAGTTATAACCCTGGACTACACTCGATCTCACATCAGACAAATGTAGTGATTATCCCTGTCATCGTCTGTTGCAACAACATGCTCCTCAACAACAGGCTCAGCTGAAAAGGGTAATGGTAGGGTGAGCATAATCCACTTGCTCAGTAGAAACCCACATTTCCAAAATCTTATCCAACCATGATGATAAATCATGCTAACAGTTTAAATATGCAAGTTTAAAGAAGAACTGTAAAGTTACTATAAATATAATGTAAAGTATTTTCTACTATAAGTACTAAGTAATATTCAAGCATTCATACAATAATTTGGGTACCTGTATCCTATTCGAGTGGTGAGGGTACGACTGGAACTCAGCCCCAGTCCCAGGCAAATTCTTGGTTCAGTACTTACCGGTGTGAACCTGCACCGTTAGTTCCTGATTATCCGGTCGGGTGATTACCGTTTTGTGTCTCGAGAACACTAACCCTCTTTCAGGGCTCAGGTGGGCCCTCTGACCACGACGCTCCAGAGGGAGAATCACCTATCACGGTGGTCAACCGTTTGACGACTGCAGACTGCACAGGATCCTGACACACGTCCAGGAGTGGACTACCTCTCACTCCCCGCGTCTAACCTCCTCGAGGTAACATGTATCCCCATAACACACTAACCATCCACAGCAAATACCACTAAAAGCATGGCAATCCAGGAAGGTAGAAAAGGAATCCCCGGAAACATCCTACAGTGTTCGCCTCTAGAAAGTGCCCATTCATCGTCTAAAGGTGAACACTGTATATGTAATCCTAGAAAGAACTGTCATCTTTAGAATATGACAACACTTCCTTCTTTGTAGAAATTCACAGATCCCTTGTCAAACCGCCTCGTGATACAATATATATAATATATAGAGTATCTTTTAATGATAATTAATTAATCTGGCATGTGTAACGAGTCCCTGAATTTATCAACTATCAAACCAGTTCCCTACTCACGGCTACCAGACACGGGAACTAGCCGAAGAGATTATAATCCGATCTGTAATAATATGTTCGTGTAAGCACCTAGATCATATATTTTCCCAATCCAAAGACCTCACACCATACCAACATACAACTGGGACCCCACATCCCACATACAAAATCCATCTCCCTTTCCCCATCCTGGAAAAGAGATGCGATAAAACTTCAATTGTTTTTCTGTTTATAAAACAATATCCTGTACTACTTTAACAACTCCAGTTTAAAACATGATATCTGTAACTAATCATTTTAACACAATCTACAATCGTAAAAGCGCGAGTACTATATATTTCAACCAAAATCATGCATGTATTTTTATCATTACTATATCGATAATATTATAACATTTAAAACATGAACCATGAGAAGATAATATAAAGGAAATGCAAGTCCCTACCTCAGCGCGCTCCCGCGTCACCTCTAAAACCCGAAGAACACTACTAAAGCCAAACACCTAAAACGCAAGCGAAACATAATTATAATCCTATAAGGGAACTATTATATATTTTCTATTCGTGCGTGTCTCGTGTTTCTAATAGGTTTTCTAATTGGGTATACATGCATTTAGTCCATAACCTATTAACGGGCTTGTAGTCGGTACTAAATTTCATATAACCAACACTTACTAATGGAACTTTAACTCAATATGTTTAGCTCATACACAACTGAAAGAACCAGATTTTTTGCACTCGTTTACAATTTAATTAAACCATGAAATTCATGTTAAATGTCGTTCATTTTTCTGCCATAGATATTAGAGTAAAATTTAACCATCTAGGAGGTTCAAAATTCAGTAATACTTTCCTAGTTTGTACAAGATTAAAGGTAGCCAACAACCTATATGACTTGCTGCTTGTTTTCTCTTCTAAAGTTAAGCATGAAAATCACTCCAGCTCATTGAAATCCTAAGGACCTATTCATATTAATCATCTAGCTACTAACTAAAGCTTGAACTACTAATTGTATTGCTTGTTATTTCTATAAGTATACTACCAAGTTCAAGAATACAAACCTGACAGATTAAATTTTTTCTAACTGGTCACTCTCTTTCAATATCCACTAGTTGCTAAGAAGCTAACTTCACTTGACTTCAATGGTAGTGGTGTCTGATTTCTTTTTCTCTTCCCAAGCCTTAACTTAATCTCCAGCAAGTGGTTTCACACTCAGTTACTAGAAAAGGTTTAATACAACTCATGTTTAATTCTAGCATGAGGTGTAAGCCTATGCTTGAGTCTTATCTAATAGAAATAGAATTGATTAAGTGTAATTAGGTGCAACTTAACAAAATTACTCTTATTTGTAAAAACTCTTTCTAGCAACATATGTGGGTTCATTTCAAGCGTTTTTCACGCACCCGATCCTAGGTGTAATGAGTTCATGTTAGAAATATAATGTGGTTTCTATATATTAAACATGGAATATCTTGCGACAAGTTTGCCAAATTTTTCAAAAATGTGTTATGAAGTTTTTATCGTCTATTTATTTATTTATTTATTTTTCTGTATGTTTTCTATATATAAAAATGTCAACTAACTAAAGCCATTCGATTAAGATATACTATGGTGCGATCATAGCCATAGAATCATAGGTGAGATTACTAAAATACCCCTAGAGAGTGCACGGGTCCTTACAGGTTTGAGTCATTTATAGCTTTGGTGATAAGAATTGGTAAGAACAACTTTGGCTCCATAATATAGTATTTGCATTATTTGGAAGTATATTTCGATATAGAAATCCTAAGGTATGATATTGCTTGGCTGGGTGGTATAAATATAAGTTTTAATTTGAATGTAACATACACATTTTTTTACCAAATTGATGAAACAAACTAAATTGGATAAAAAAAAAAAAAAGCTAATGGAAGCTGTTTTTTTTTTTTTTTTTTTGCATTTGAAAAATAACTGAGAATGTTGGATATCGACCGCTCCTGAATTCTATCGTCACACAAATGAACTTTCATTTTTGCATTATTGATTGAGAATATGTGTAGTTAGTATCTAAAATGTGTAGGATAATACATTTGTTGATATATTAGTATCTGTTGGTTCTATTTTGATATATTCACGTCTTTTTGTTGAATGTACTTACTTATATAATGATATCTTGGTAGAGTATTTATCAGTGAATATGTAATTAGTAATATCTGTGTGTGTGTGTGTGTTTTTTTTTTGGGGGATATCTAATATAGTTATTTATTTTGGTTATTTATTGGTAAGCTCCAATAAGGTATTCGTTTAGTTCATGTTGTAAATGAAGTGAAGATAGACTGAATTTGGTGTATGGGGAAGATGATCAGATGGGTAAACATCAAGGAAGGAAGAAGGTAAGTTGCAAAATTAAAAAAAAATAATTGTGCTTAAAAATAGATTTAGTCATATTACCAATAAATTAAGTAGCCATATTGTCATTAAATACAGTAGCTATATTGGATTAAATTCATGCCATGTAGCTAATTAAGCCAAGAGGATATAAAATTACATTAATAACCCTTGTAATTTCAATCTTTGTTAAATTCTCTTCAATTAGAACATCAAACTTTCTCTAATTTGGAGAGAGATTTTTTTTCTTAAAAGTATGCCCAACTTTAATAGAGAGTATAGATTAAAAACCAAACCCTCCAAATTTGGATTATTCGGTAGTCTCGATTTTCAAGTATGTTCGGATAATCAGAATCCGATTTCCTGCCTAAGTAAAACCTTTAGGTGGTGATATTATATTCTACCGTTCCTTGAGCTCAACTAGTAAAATCTTTAGGTGGTGATACTAGATTCGAACCTCGCCAGGCCGCCACAACTACCAGAGTTACTAATCTCATTAAAAACAGATTTACCTCATTTTTTACTTGTCAAGGGATAAAAAGAATTTACCAAAGAAAAAAAAATCATTTTAATTTCAGATCCATTTTCATGTTACAGCTGGCTAGTTGGCTAGTTCTAAATTCATCCCACTCCCTACACCCTCTATAGAGCCCCCACTGTCCATTCTTCATTGTACGTAAGACAGCTCCAAAGATGTTGCAAATCAAAAGCCAATACTACCTAGATCCATGTAAAAAACTGCAATCTTTATTTTGACTGTTATGCTCTTAACTTCCAACACACTCACATGGTATTCATAATTCAATATCTACATGTAGAAATGATCTTCACTTTTACTTGTTCTAACTTAGGACAAAAGATAGAACCACAAATTGAAAAAAGTTTATTGAAAAGATAGAGATAAAGAAAACAGAAAGAAAAGGATAAAGAAAAGACTACAACAAGGCTTATACAGGTTGTTTGAATTGAATATAAAAGAACAATAATATATAGTCTTGTTCTTTCTTCCTGCACTCTTTCTTATTACCTCTGCTCTCTAATTGCCAGTTTGGAGTTTTTAGTATATTTTTTTGTTCTGTTCCAACTCTTGATGATAAGTACTGCCAAGAAATACCACTGGCAGCATCATATCTATGAGTAGATCTTGCATGTGAGATATATCTCTTTTATTATATAGGTTTTACCAATCTTCATAACTAGTCCAGTTCAAGTCATATCTACTTGTTCTTCTTCTTGTTGAACTTGTTCTTCTTTCTTTTTTCTTCTAGCCCTTTTGGGTATAATGCAAGATTCAATTGGAATACCTGCTTGTTTTTCGTCCTATAAAACAATGGATGAATCTGGGGCTGTAACAAAATCAGGCCAAAGTGTTTTCATGTCCATATATCGAACAAAAGTTGCGGGTCAGTGTCGTTTAATTACCATTACATGGTGCAAGAATGTTTTGCTCCATGGTCTAACTGTCTCAATCGAAGGACTCAATGGAGACAATCAGTATAGCTGCAAGATTGAAATGAAGCCTTGGTACATCTGGAGGAAACAGGGTTCAAAGCGATTTCAATTAGATGGGAAGATTGTCGAAGTCTTCTGGGACCTCAAGACAGCTAAATTCAATGGAGGAACAGAACCAAAGTCCGATTACTTTGTCGCAGTTGTTTGTGAAGAGGAAGTTGTATTAGTACTTGGGGATATGAAGAAAGATGCATATAGAAGGACTAAATCTCGACCGGCTTTAATTGAACCAATCTTGGTATCCAAGAAGGAGCATATATTTGGTAAGAAGAATTTCTTCACAAAAGCTAAATTCAATGAGAAAGGCAGGTCTCATGAAATCTCCATTGAGTGCAACACTAAAATGGATAGAAGTACTAAAAGTGGCAATCTTGGTTTACACAACAACACAACTAGTTTTGAGCCAGAAATGATTATTAAGATTGATGGGCATCTAGCAATTCATGTGAAACATCTTCAATGGAAATTTAGAGGTAATGAGTCCATTTCAATCAACAAAACTAGAGTAGAAGTTTATTGGGATGTTCATGATTGGCTATTTAATCCTGGTCTAAGACATGCATTATTCATTTTCAAGCCAAATTCATCATCTACATTCCCATCACCAATATCATCTTTATCAACATCATCATCATTATCATCTTCTCATCCTTCATCATCATTGACATCAACACCATTGTCATCTCAAACAGGAAGTTCTACTACTTCAACTGATCAGGTTTATACTTCATCTGATCAATATTGTTTATTCCTATATGCTTGGAAAGTTGAATAATAAGTACTATATATACTTCTACATTAATGTAACAACTCGATCTATATCATCATATCTTCAAGATTATTGATTGAGTCAAGTGGTAATGACTAATGAAGATGAAGATGAAGATGAAGATGTTTTGATTAAAGAGGAGGGAAAGTGATGTGCTGAGGTGGGAATCATGTGGGGAGCAAAGAAAAGGTGGGACCCTAAAGAAGGGGTTGGAAGTTTTGTTACAGCTGTGAGCTAATAACTGGACAAGATTGGTAAGATAACAGGACAGAATGGATCAATGCACACACAACAAACACCATATGCAATATGGCCAATAATATGTCATGAAGAGGGCAAAGGGTATCTTTCAATTTTATTTTTTATTTTTCAACAAAAGCTGTCTCTCTTTTGGAAAATGGCCATCTTCTTCTACACCTTGGAAATGTTCTTTCTTTCTTATCTGTATTTATTGTAAGAAAAGAAAAATATATTAATGGTTATTAGTGGATTGAATCCTAATATGAAGATGGTGATGTATGTAAAATGTGGGGTTTGGTTGATTATAGATACCATGGTGAATGGGATCATTTGATGTGTATATCCACAAAGTGCACTGCACATGAGTGTGATTTTTTGGGCTCATTGATTAATCATTTCTTTATTTTTGTTTAATTAATTTTGAGATATTTTGAGATAGCATATTCCTGGCTGAACTAGGATTTTTTATTATACACTCAAGCTGTTGATAAGCTTAAAATAGTTGACTAATTGAAGATCAAATAAGACTTTATTGGAAAGAAAACCATCCTAAGTAGAATTTGTAGTGCTTAAATTTCATAAAAGATTAATGTAGAATTTTCCAATTTTTTTAGGATTTTTTTTTTCTTATTTTGAGCTAGTTAGAGATACCCTACTAGTTTAATTGATTGTGAGTTAGAATTAACCAAACCTTGTTTCATATTTTGAATGATCCTTGTGAGTACATTTTTATTAATTTTGTGGTGAAGAAAATTGTTGGCATTTGAATAGTTTGAGAATGTCATAACCATGGTAAAATACATTGAAATGAGTCAGTTATTCAACAAATGACTTCATGGCCCAATGGATAAGGCGCTGGTCTACGAAACCAGAGATTCTGGGTTCGATCCCCAGTGAAGTCGTTTCCCTTGTCACTACATTTTTTTTTTTTTTTCCTTCTTTTTTTTTTCAAGACTAACAAAGATAACATTTCATTGTCAATAAACATGAAGAAAGAATAAGGAATACTTCCAACCCTTGTACAAAATACATATATATAATTCACAATATACACCACCTGAATAAATCCGTAAATCTAATTATGAACCTCATCGACATTATGTTCCCTGCCTCCTAACATCAGTACATGCCACCACCTACATTACTTACCGAAACCAAAAAACTTTGCAATGGAGAACTTGTTCTTTGGACGCGTCACTGGTTCAGGTTCAGGTGCTGGAATTGGTAATGGCTTTGCTTTAGTAGCTGTAAGCAATGGCAAAGATTCATAAATCACTAAATCAGCTTTCAATAAAAACATCTAGTGTCATCAAAGACATCAGTCACTTGAAACATAATGAAGTAGTCCTGAAATATTAGTTTATAACATAAACAACAAAAAACTGGTAACCTGATTAAATACTGTATGAAGGGATCTAATATTAATTACAAAAACTTGTTTGCCAATTCATTGGCCTGGCAAGCTGGTCTTGTTTCTTCAACATAAATGAAGAAAACTACTTTGTTTACATTATTGTTAATGATTGCACTTAACTTGACAACATGATTGGTTTTCAACAAGCTCATTACAGTATGTACTTTCACTTGGGGACTCAATATGCATATATATAGTGACTATTAACTAATGATCTGTATCAATAAGTTTAACATGGAGGCCTACTCAGCATTGATTGAATAGTTTTTAAACCGCAAAGACAAAATTCATTGGCTGGCCTTAATGTTTAGGATATTGTAGATTTTGAGTAAGATATGTTTCCATGTTCTTTAATTTACTTAATCAAACTACTTGTTTAGATGTTATTCTAATATATATAGATATCAAATTATGTCAGAGCAGTGTTGTTTAATTAGTATAAGGTATCCTATGTGAAAAATTATGTTGAAAACGATTCGCGATTATGAAACCTTCATTCTTCCCTATGGAACCATGAAGATTAGAATATATAAATGAGAATTACCTGATGTTTGCATGGGTTTCGCATCATTGGAATTTTTATCTGAAGTTGGTGCAAGAAGTCCTTGGTAACCTATAGAAGTTGACTTTCTTACTGAAACCCTGTTCTCCACCAGCGCTCCATTGTCATTACCACCTATATGAAGCAATAGATTATTAGTGTTGTTCCGCGTTAAACAGATTCCTTTTGCCAATTTGAGCGACCAACTGATAGTTCTAACAGAAGCCATTTCCAGCTATCATGGATTAGTATATAAGTTCACTAGGATTCAACCGGTGATTAAAAGAACATTCACATTCTAGTAATTAAATGGAAACTGATTTTATCAATATATAATACAACATAACAAAGCCGCTTACTTTCATTGGGAGGTTTTCCATAGTTCTGTCGCATAGCTTCTAGAAAAGCACTATCACGTTGATTCCGCGTCACTGACAAGAATTCATAACATGTAACCTATATCAGATACTTCAAAATGATGGAATAGAGAGAGGGGAACAAATGAAAGAAGACCTACATTGGTCAAAAAGAGCATTGTTGTAATTTGGAGCAGACCCAACTAGCAGCAGTTGAACTGCCTCCGTATCTCTGTTCATCGACACCTTGGTAGCTAAATTCAAATTTTGCGTGTCCAATAGAATACCTGCAAGCTGAAAAGGAGATTTTGAGCTTACCAAAAATGTGATCAACTGAAATATTGCTTTTAGACATCTAAATAGAGATTTGTCAATACTATCGTCAAGCATTCAACAGGAAACTGTACATCCTGAATTAATTACCAGAAGTTTTTTCACAACTGGTATCTGAAGCATATCATAGGCATCTTCACAGTAGTTATCTGTAAGTATGGTGCACTGAGATCCAACCTAGACATTCAACAAGAACAAGAGTCAGAGCAATGGTTAGAAAAATCAAAATTGGGTAGGGCAAAACTTTGCCATCTCTTATATCACAATGGTCAATATTATTTGATACAGGGAGAGAATTATATGGAGGAAAGGGTTTCTAGGATATGGCGATATTATTGATGTAGTAAAAATACTTTGGGACGAAAGATTACTGCATTTCCTATATTTTGTTCATAATAATTACAGAGTTTTGATGTCTTAACTGAAAAAGTGATGTATGGTAAATACATACCTCATTATTCGTTTTCAGGATATCTTGTCCAACCACCATGATACTTAATCGACCAACCATCATCAGATTCTCCAAGTCCACCTGATCACATAATAGGTGTTATTTTTTTTTCCAGAGGGTTAGAACGATAAAGGACTTGCATGCAAAGACAAACAGCCTAGGTTTACCTAGTCAGATAAGAAATTGTAGCTACCCTAGTATGATGGTTTGATGAAATTATCATGTCGACTATTATGTGATGCTCGGTTCAATTTTTACACCTAGATATCGTTTGAACAGCATGATTAACGAAAAGGATAGTTACCTCATCAGAGAAGAGCAATGAAGTAGCATCAATGCCGACATGGTGAAACAACCACGCAACCTGTCTTTGCTTCCACATCCTGCCCCTCCTCATATTCATTACGGGCACCACAACAGCACCATGACCTTCCTCTTTGTTGTCCTTAATCTTACTATGTAGTAACCATGCATAGCAAATTGCTGCAACCATTGAACTTGTACCTACATTTACAAACTACAATCAGTACAATATCCATAATAACTGAAGACCCATAAAAGGGTACTGACAACAGAATCAAATCAATACTCAACTGTTCGATGACCCTGACAATACAATTTTTGCCTTGGACTTGATTTCACCACTGGAAATTTTCTTAACTTTAAACTTCTGCTCCTTAAGAAATGCATTAAGATCTGTAGCCACATCTCCACTTTCTTTCATTTCAACGGAATTTGTCTTAGTTGATATCTTGTCAATTGAACAAGTCGATGAAGAAATTGACCTCCGGTGAGCTGTCTCAACAAGATTTCTAGGTGGAGACAGCACTTTGTTTTCTGATAATGAACAAGTTGACACTGAAATTGATTTTCGGTGAGTTGATTCTATAAGATTCTTTGGTGGAGATAGTAATTGCATATCAAGTGCAGCTACTGCAGCTGGAGGCTTGAAGATCCTTTTCGATGGAATGGACTGAGGGGCAGTGGTATTAACCTCACGAAAGCGAGATCTACGAATTGGTTGTCTTGGTGGCTTGGCCGGGTTTATCTGTCCAACTGGTAGATCATCTTCAGAGGAATCTTGAGGAGTTTGTTGTCTGGGGGAATCATCAGGAGTATGGGGCTTAAGCATGTTGGAGAACCATTGCTGCACAGCCGAAGCAGGCGATATCTCTGCCCCTGCGACAGTAGGTTGTGAATTAAATGTTTCTGATCTGTTTCGGCTGTGCTTAGCTGATTTTGACAGGATTTCATTACTGAAGCTTTCTACTGCTCTATGCCTGCTTGTTTGACAGTTATGTTAGTTGTCATTCAGGACAAATTACATATACCATATTAAACTCACCACCCTCGAAAATGTCATCACAACTTGTGCATGACACACATGTATATATACAGTTTGCAAGGAATGTGACGTACCTTCGAGCGGATCTTGACAGTGGGTCTCTTCGGTCCATGTCTTTAATCCGTGCTGTGGCAAACCGAGGTGATCCAACAAGTCGAGCAGGGGAGTCACACCGAGAAGGAGATGAAGCTACAACACGTTTAGCTTCTTGAAGCCATTCTTGAGTCAACCTACTATTGTTATTCCTTGGACTATAGCTACCTTGTTCTTCTTCTTCTTCTTGTTCTGGTTCTTCATTTATAAATGCTACTTCATTAGTAATGTTACTTGGTTTGATTTCCGTACTATTATTTGCAGTACCAAAGAACCAATCATTCATTAATGCAGTAAGATCAGGAACTGGTTCTGCTTGGATCGGTTCCGGTCGAATTGGTCTCCTATTCTCTACCATTTGTTTTTGTAAGCCAGTAAACCTTTTGTTCTCCTACATATGATAAAAATCACAAGAAGTAAGAATTTTCCTTCTTACAGTATCAGTTGTTCTAGTAAAAATTAACATGTTGGGCCTAAAAGTTTGTGGGCCAGAGTCAAATACCAGCCCAATTAAAGCCCAGCTTGTCTAGGGTTTAAATTAAATTCATCTTTCCTTGCCTGTTTTCTATCCCTACTACTTCCAAGTTCTATGTTCTAACTAGAAAGAAAAAGAGTTTTCATCAATTTATTGTAATTTTCTTTGCTAAAGAAAGGAAAAAAAGAGGTGAAGAATCTCTATTCAAGTCTCTTTGAACTTGTTGGATTTGTAAATCTTTTTTATTTACAACCATGCAAATAATAATAGATCACAAGGACGGAGAGGCTACCTACAGCTTGGGACAAATTCAGCATGATATATACAAGTAAGGTTGACTGGTTGGAGCTTACAGAACATCTTCTACACCTAATCGCAACTAGATTGATCGACGTGAAAGATTATATTCACGTAAGTTATGGTTATCAATTTATATACCACCATATAATACCTCCCCAAGTACCCCTGCTCATGATTCCTAGTAAACATGATAACCAGACAACGCTTTTCTATACCATCACTGAGAAAAAAGTCCGATCCAAACTGTCAATGCCCTACTATCTGAATATCCCGAACTCTACTCAAGGATGGTTGGTTACTACTGGTTATAGAAACTGTGATGTTAGTCTACTTAATCCCTTCCTTCCTGTCATTCAATAATGAGGTACATGCAACTTCCTCCTTCATCAACTTTTGATGGACCTCGTGATGAATTTGGATATTTTATCCCCATCTTCCTGTGGAAGGCTATTTTATCTGCAAATCCCCAATCAAATACTAATAGTACTGTCGTTATGGCTATTTCCGACCATAAAGATAAATTAGCCTTCTGCAAGCCAGGTGACAATCAAGCTTGGACCAAAATAGATAATCCCAATCGTTATTGGATACATGATGTTATATATTTTAAAGATCAGTTTTACATTGTCACTCCCCAAGGACTTTTTTCATGCGATATCGATGATCCTCATCATCCCAAGTTGTCAAGCATGGTACTACCCTCATCATTCCAAGATATATAACCCATATAAAAGGTAAAATGGGAGTATTTGGCAGAATCCTCTGGGGACTTGTTATATATTATTGTGAAGCAAATTTATTAATTAATGTCTTATATAACAATCAGAATAGTTGTAACTATCCGTATCAGTTTTATGTCTTCAAGCTGGATCAAATTGAGTTTGTATGGATCCAGGTGAAGAGTTTAGGTGATCGTATATTGTTTCTAGATTTCAAATCCGTCTCGTATCTCTATCAGCTTCAGACTTCCCTGGATGCAAGCCAAATTGTATCTACTTCACCAACCAGTGTCCTATAGATTATCTTAACTTTAATTACAAAGAACACCTACCTTATGACATAGGAGTCTTCAACGTAGAAGATGGGAGTTCTGAACCACATTACCTAGTGGAATTTGGCGTGAGCTTTCAAGACCCAGTTTGGATCGAGCCAACAATTTGTATTCTCTTTCATTTTCATTGAAACCATCTTCAATTAAATTTGTACCATTAAAAGAAGTTTCTATTTTATGATTTTGGCTCAATCAAGACCGGCCAATTAACAGCCCGTCTTTTTCTAGAGTTTATTTCGTTTATTAGGGTTTCAATTCATCTTGCCTGGCAGTAATGCAGTTTCCCATAAAGAAACTTCTAATCTATATATTTTGGTAGACTGTATTTTTTTTCATTTACAACCATAAGTAACATACAATCACAGAATCGCAGAGTCACACTGTCACAATAGGGATGGAGACGCTAACTGTAGCTTGCTTAGGACAAAACCATGCTACAAAGGTTGACTGGTTGGAGCTTCCACAACACCTTCTATACCTAATCGCAACTAGATTGATCAACGCGAAGGGTTTCATCCGCTTTAGCGTTGTTTGTAAGCTATGGTTATCAATCTATACCAATGACATTCTTCGCAACCATATAATACCTCCCCAAGTACCCCCGCTCATGATTCCTAACCATGACCAGATAAGGATTTTCTATAGCATTACTGAGAAAAAAGTCTACCAACCCAAGTTTTTAGTGCCACGGGATAGGTACATCTCGAATGCTACCGAGGGTGGTTGGTTACTGTTCATCATGACAACTATGATGTTAGTCTACTGAATCCCTTCGGCCCTTTCCTGTCATTCAATAATGAGATACAACTGCCTTCTCTAGCAACTTTGGATAAACCTGGTTACCTGTATAAGGCTACTTTGTCTGTGAATCCCCATTCGAATCGTAATTGTGTTGCTTTGGCTATTTACGAATATAATAAGAAATTAGCCTTCTGCAATCTAGGTGACAAGGCTTGGACCAAACTAGATGAATTTCAAGGTGATCCTATTGACGACGTTATATGTTGTAAAGATCAGTTTTACACTGTCAACGGCGTCAGAGTAATTTATTCTTAATTTTGATATAAATGATCCCCGTCATCCCAAGGTGTACAGTATGCCACTACCCTCCGATTCTGTTATCCCTTAAATTATGAACAAGCCAAAGTTTCTCATAGAATCCTCTGGGGACTTGTTATATATTATGAGGGATAGGGTTCCCACATGTAATGAGAGTAGTCTGCTTACTCGTTTTTACAATCCTTCTGGGTTTTATGTCTTGAAGTTGGATCGAATTAAGCATATGTGGGTCGAGGTGAAGAGTCTAGGCGATCGTATGTTGTTTCTAGGTTCCACTTCCTCCTTATCTCTATCCGCTTCAGACTTCCCTGGATGCAAGCCAAATTGTATCTACTTAACCATTAACCAACTACGGTTTCAAAGAGTATTAGTATAATCTTAAAGCATGTCGAACTGCATCTTATGACATGGGAGTCTTCAACCGAGAGGATGGGAGCTTTGAACCACATCACCTAATAGAATCTGACTTGAACTGTCAGCTCATTGAGCCAACAATTCAACAACAGCTTATGTATTGAATCACCTTTTATCTATTAAATGTATTGTTGTGTGGCTCGATCTGACAAATCACAATAATCTGTTTAATAGATTTTTTCTTTTCCTATTGCAATGATATGATGCCCTTATATATTTGCTGAATTGGCAACTTTATTATTAAGACTATTTAGATGTTTTAGTACTCTAATTTAATCGTTAATAGCAATATAACTAGCAAAAGTGGGTGTCGCTATACTTTTTCGAATGCATGGTATCTCTATTATGCATTCATAGCTACAGATTCAATTCCTTCTAATAAAGTTACTCGCCATTACCGTGCAATGATTATGAACAAAGCCAAACAATGAAGATTACAAGAAGCAAATTCATTTGAGCACTACTTACCTTCGATATCTCCCTATTGAACCTCCTGTTGTCCATGGTGCTGTTGTCCTAGCTAGAGATCTCTGTATGCAAGAGAGAGTGGAGAATGGAAAAACTAATAATTACAAGACAAGCAGCAGAGAAGAGAACAAAGGCAATTGGTATTTGTTAACTGTATAAGTTTTATAGAAAACATATTATTTGATGATACCAATCAGCTTAGTATAAACTATAAAGGATATTTGTGAAGGCCGGCCTTCATTTGATGTCTTTTTGTGTGAAAAACCCTCTTTGAAAGAATGTCTAGATTGTTACTATCTCACTATTTGCTTGGACGGATGGGATGACTGAGTCACTTGGTGGACTATTATTTAACCTATATGGTTGCACCTTCGGCAGATTAATGATTAATCCATCCAGGTGCGCTTCAAAAAAGTTGGGAGCGGAACATCTTTAATTGCGGCCACCATACAATGTTTAAGTCTTTGAGCCACTGACAAGCCTCTGGTTTGCTCCAACAGAAAACAAACCACAGATTGAGCTGTGAAATGACAGAAGGCAAATTGTTCTGGGATTATGCATAGTCAATGTTTTCATTATTTCGATCAAGTCTGTCTTGCATTTAGTAAAGTCATTGTATAATTTATTCAAAATACTTGTTTCGCAATTGAAAGAAAATCATTTTTTAGATCTGATTTATTACAGTGTAATTCAATGGTTTTACAGGTCTATACTTCTTATCAACGCGGATGGCCATTACATGCTTGAGCAAGCGAAACTGGTGGATCAGACAGTGCACCAGTGAGAATACGGTTGGCAATCCACTGATTTGCTTTTTGAGAATAGTGTACACCATCCCAGCTGATATACATCGACGGATTTTCACAAGAACCACTGTAAATTTCTGTACCATTGACATTTTGTCTCTGTCCACACCACACATGATGAGTCTGATCATGGTTGCCACAACATATCTTAAAAGGATCACCAAACCCTGCCACCAAAAAACAAAACTTTAAGAATATCATAAAATGTTTATCAACATGTACAAAATCAATGTTAATTACTTACTTAACACACGTACCTTGATTTTTAGCATCACTGATCAGTTGGATTTTTGCAGTATAGATGTCCACATATATTAATGCAGCATCTTTGATCTCTGTCCTCAGTCGATAAACCCGATCCTTCAATTGCTTGTTGAACTCAGCAGCAAGGTCATTGTGGGACTTAATGCAGCCATACTCGTCAAACAATTGGGATCCTCCAGAAAAATAAAAGCGTGATACTGGCGAACAACCTACAGGACCAGTATTGTGTATCCAAAATGTTCTTGCTCCTAGCTGATACAGTTTCTGTTACAGAATCAGAGTCCACATTAGTCGAAATATCATACATTGTTCATGAATAAACAAAATCTATCTTTCGAACTCACTTGTATTGCGGCAGAGAACTGATCAATCATGTCTGGAATTAGTGCTCGTACTTTGTCATCAGACATTTTCCCAAACGCATATGAAAGATCATTTTGACCAATATCAAATGTGTATAGAGCCTTAGAAAACTCATCAGGATTTGGTAAATATGCTTTTTCAGAAGGTTTTTTAGCTGGGGACAAGAAAAGCAACCAATTTTACATGAATTACACTAGATCCAAAACTTAACAAATGACTAGAACATTAGAAAATTTTCAGACCTTGTTTATATAGGTAGGTGGATCGCGCTTTGAACTGATCAAACTGCAAAAGCTGAACACTAAGAGGGAAAGGGCTAGCCCCATTTTCGAAAAAGGTCTCAGTTGGTGTCCTGATAGATGATCCTCCAGTTGCAAAATTTGCCCCATGTCGAAAATTGACCCCAAGTGAATCCAAGTACGCGTGCAGGTATGGTAAGCGCAAGTTCTCAGCTGAACATGAGACAAACATTGTTATTACAAACTATATATCGAGAAAATGGTCATTAAAATAGCAACATATCAAATGGTAGCATCAACACTGTGCCTTAAACGCACCTTTAAGGCACAGTGTTGAATATTGCATATAATGATTTACCCATGAAGTCTATAACTAGTCGTCCATCACAAACTCTTCCTGCCGGCCGCCCAAAATATGACTCGCCATTGGGTGGAAGGGCAGGGAAATATGTTGCTGATATACCACCAGTATCAGAATTCGAGTCACCAAAATTATAAATGGCCGGAAAGTGACAAGATTCATCGCTACCTATCACCATTTCTCCCAGATTCAAAATCCATAGCAACAAAACACAGGAAACAATCAACTTTCCCATCTCTATAACTCAAAACTTTCAATGTAACAACACCTTCACTTAACTGTCTCATTTTATAGTTCAAATATTGCTATCTAATCTACCTTCATGTACAGCTATCTCTCACTGAGAATAAAGTAGTACTAAGTTCATGTGTTTAATGCATATATGAGTTTAGATTTAGAAAATAAAGATGTTTTGACTTGTTTTCTATCTCTCTTTTTGTCAAAAGTAAGAGCTGCGTTACACTTGCAAGTAACACTACTTTTTGTTGTTTTGGGTAGGGTTATCATCCCTTTGATTTATTGTAATCACTTGATGTATTTAATACCATTGGATTCATAGGCGGTTTTAGACCATCATTTAAACTATGCACACCGACTAATAAAAAGACTTTGAAAAGAAAAATCTAATTAATCATCATTTTACTGCAGTTTTACAGAAGTCAAAAGGTTATTTTATTTTCATTTTTATCTAATTTTATCCTTTCTTGTTGAGAATAACCACATTGATGGAACTGTCTTCATGGCCACATTCAGACTGCAGACCACTTGATCCGCATGAACATCCCTCCCTC
Organism: Aquilegia eximia; assembly: GCA_023053565.1. NCBI lineage: Eukaryota > Viridiplantae > Streptophyta > Magnoliopsida > Ranunculales > Ranunculaceae > Aquilegia > Aquilegia eximia. The sequence goes on from JALIGU010000002.1 coordinate 12,701,412, forward strand.
CTGTACTCTCTGCAACACAAGTGCAGAAACCATGACTTGTCTCTTACTACTTCACTGTGCCTTTACTAAATCCGTTTGGGTTGCACTGGTTGACGACATTTTCGATTGCACACAACTGATCCAGAGATGCAGCAACGTCGAGCAGGTTCTCAAAGAGTGGCCACCACATCACAGTCATGGAATAGGTTCAAAAATATGGTCCTATTTACCATATGCAATCATCTGGATCGTCTGGAAAACTCGAAATGAGCAGAGTTCAGGGGTACACAAGCAGATAAGGATCAGACCATCACAAAATCAAGGGACGATTTGGAACTGGGTTGGGGGACGTACTTGTAACCTATGCTGTCAGGGGCGGAGCGAAGCGCCAGGCGCTCGGTTTCTGCCTCACCGCCTCGACCGCCCAGGCGGCGCCCAGGCGGCGCCCTGATCAGACCCCTGACAGCAATCAGCAAAACATCAATACAGTCAATCAGGCAATCAGCCGGAGTAGAGAGAAGAGGAGAAGAGGAGAAGAGGAGAAGAGGACAGCAGCAGCAGCAGGCAGCCGGAGTAGAGAGAAGAGGAGAAGAGGACAGCAGCCGGAGTAGAGAGAAGAGGAGAAGAGGACAGCAGCAGCAGCTTCTGGACTCATCACTCATCCATGGGCTTTTTTCTTTTGGGCCGCTTTGAGCGCCTCTGTGTTGACCGCCCTGAGCAGAGCGCTGCGCCTAGGTGGCGCCCAGGCTGATCGAAGCGTTTTAGGCGCTATTTTGCTGCAGCGAAGCGACCCCTTCCCAAAATAGCGCCTAGGCGGCGCCCCCTGACAGCATAGCTTGTAACCCAGCACTATCAAGACCTGCTGCAGAGCTGGATTCCCATACTTAGGTGTTGTTTGTTTTTCATTCAGCAGTCTGAATGACTGAACTTAAGTGGGTGGACCACCGTATTCAGTCTTCAGACTCTTTGTTTTCTACTAACCATTAAGTACTTAATCTATTTCATCAGCTAAAAGTTCAGTTAAGTCATTCAGACTTAAAATTTGGCAGAATGGATCACTTAATGACTGAATCTTTAAGTGATCTTCAGAACTTAATGAGTATTCAGTGCTTAACTGAAAGAAAAACAAACGAGACCTTAGGTGTCGTTTGTTTTTCATTAAGCAGTCTGAATGGCTAAACTTAAGTGGGTGGACCACCGTATTCAGTCTTCAGACTGTTTGTTTTCTACTAACCATTAAGTACTTAATCTATTTCATCAACTAATAATTCAGTTAAGTCATTCAGACTTAAAATTTGGCAGAATGGATCACTTATATTCAGAATTTATTAAGTATTCAGTGCTTAATTCTAGAAAAAAAAAACAAACGACACCTTACACCATGAATATTTTCAGGGATTTCTGGTGGAAGGGGGCACATGAATAAATGGCAAAATGGGATGGTAGTTTGCGATGACTGAGTGTCAGAGTCAGTTGGCGGACTTGGGCAGATTAATTAATAATTATTCCGCCCAAAGTTTATTTAAAGTTTCTGACGAGCATCTCTAAAGGCCAGTATATGATTACGTCGTTGAGCCACTGACAGAGGCAGTAAACAGCCTCTGCAATGCTCTGACAGTACTCAACAACAGCTTTAATTCATGTAGCTCAGGTTTGAGCTGTGAAATGACATAATGCGTTTCGCCGCAAGTGGATATATACCTTGGGCTTCTTATGGCATGGAATTTTGCTTTTGCATGGTTAATGTTTACATGATTTGAATCCTGAAGCACATTATTATTGAACTACGAACTGATCAAATGAGATCTTCCAAAGTCTTTGCAAATAACAAAGTCATTGTACTTTTCATACTACTACTTATTAGCTTCACAAATGAAAGAAGTCATACATGTTTCCTTCTTCATTGTTTATTCCATGGTTACACTACTGTCTACTAGTGTAGAGTCTAGACTTCTTATCAAGCTTGGCCATGGCAGGCTTGAGTGAGCGGAACTTTTGGATCAGACAGTTTGCCAGTCATAATATCATTAGCAATAATTTGATTCGCCTTTTCGGAATAGTGTACACCATCCCAGCTGATATACATGGATGGATTAGCACAAGCAGCACCGTAAACATCTTTACCATTGATATTTTGTGTCTTTCCACACATCACATGATTATTCTGATCATGATAGCCACAACATATCTTAAAAGGATCAGCATCAAACCCTGCCACAAAAAAAAGAAAAAAAAAGTGTTAAGAATATAATAAGATGCATCTCAACATGTAGAATGAATGTTAAATAACAAGTACGTACCTCGATCTTTAGCTTGACTGAGTACTTCTAATTTTGCGTTGTACATGTCAACGTAAACTAATGCGGCATCTTTCAATTGTCTCCTCAGATCATATATAAGATTTTTCAATTGTTGATTGAAGTAGGAAACAATATCATTGTGAGACTTAACACAGCCATGCTCGTCAAGATTTTGGTATCCTCCAGAGACAGCAGATAAACGTGGGACTGGCGAACAACCTAGAGGACCTACATTGTGTATCCAAAATGTTCTTGCTCCTTGTTGATACATTCTCTGTAACACCATAGATTATTTACATTAATTAGAATAAATCATATCGGATACAAATACAATGTTCATGGATAAATGGAATGAACAATATATTTTCAATTGCAACAGATTTACGGTGTTAGCTAGACTCACTTGTATTGCGGCAGAGTATTGTTGAATCATGTCTGGAACTATTGCTTTTGCTTGATCATCAGGCACTTTTCCAATCACATGTGACAGATCATTTTGACCAATATCGAATGTGTATAAAGCATTTGAAAACTCATCAGGATTTGGTAGATATGCATTTTCAGAAGGATTCTTAGCTGAGAATAAAAAAAAAAAAATCAATCTATTAATTAATACTCCATATATAATTTGTGAACATTCAGGAAAACTTACTAATGATATATTAAGAAAGATTAATTACCACCTTGCTTATACAATTCGGTGGATCGCGCTTTGAACTGTTCAAACTGTGAGAGTTGAGAAGCAAGAGGAAAGGGGCTATGGCCAGTTTCAAAAATGGTCTCAGTTGGTGTCCTAATGGACGATCCTCCGGTTGCAAAATTTGCTCCATGTCGAAAATTAGGTGCAAGTGAGTCCAAGTATGGATGCAGGTATGGTAATCCAAACTTTTCAGCTGATGCCAATGCCATGCACGATTCACCACAACCACACAAAAAAAATGGTCACTAAAATGATATATAGACATGAATGTACGTTCAAGGCATAATGTTAATTCAAATATTGAAAATGAATTTACCAATGAAGTCTATAACTAGACGTCCGTCAGAAACTCTTCCTGTCGGCTTCCCAAAGAAAGTTTGACCATTCGGTGGTGGGATAGGATTATACACTGCTGATATACCACCAGTATCAGAATTTGAGTCACCGAAATTGTAAATGGCCTGAAAGTTACAAGAATATTGATCATCCCCAATCACCATTTCTCCAACATTCAAAATCCATAGCAAGAAAACACAAGAAGCGAACAACTTTCCCATCTCTGTAACTCACTCAGAACTAGCTAGCTAAAGCTTTGCAATTGTATGATAAACACCTTCACTCAACTCCCTTATTTATAGTTCAAACCTAGCTAGTTTCATGTACAGCTAGCACTCACTACAGTTACAGTTTAAATTTTGGATTTATGTACGATTATATAGTACCAAAACTCATGTGCTTAGGTTTGTTTTTACTTAAAAGTTTATTAGTGGGTTTCCTTAATTTGTTTTACTTAAATTATGTTTTTAGCAAAAGCTGTGTATCACTTATTTTTACTTCTCTTGTTTTTCTGTGGAAAACAGTAAAAGTTTGCAAATAAACTGTTGTTATTTTGTGTCGTAGGTTATCCATTTGATTTGTTGAGATTACTTGATGTGTTTCAGACCATTGGATTCATACATACATGGACATTGAGATGATCAGATATAGAACAATCCAACACCGACACAGATAAGTGCTAGAAAGACTTGCAGAACAAACTTTTTTGGTCTTATTTGCTATTGATAGAATAAATTTATTTACTACTAATCATTTTACTTCAGTTTTGCAATTTTGTTCATGAATACTACTTAACTGTCCCACAGATTACAAGAATTTTAATCCATGTTACCATGATCATATGAACCAAAAGGATAAACACAATTCTTAAATGCCGGTAAGGCCCAAGTAGAAGAATGAGCTTGAACTTCTGTGTAATATATAAATATAAGAACAAACAGTTCTGTTTTGTGAAGATGTATGTATGTGGATTGTGGAGTGTTTGTGTTGTCATTTGTTTTGTATTGAGAGTATGGGAGGAGATCATTGTGAGAGTAAAAATCTAAAGATCATTTGGTTTTTTTGTTTTTTTTTTTTTTGGTAAATCCCTACAACATTCATGTATGTCTGCAAACCCAGACTAAAACAACTAATATAAAGGTTTGTGATTTTTGTTTTGAACGAGGCTTTGCTGTGCAAATCATCCTTTTCATACTGTTCATCTCCCTATAATCAATCCTTACTATGACTTTAGGATAAATTCTTAACTAAGCAACATCACCATTTCCCCTTAAACTTTTGGAGTTTTGAGTAACCAAAAGCTTCTATAATGAATTAGCCCTGGAGAAAGATTGAACGAAAGGCAAATCTCACTATGCATCCCATTCCCCAATAGTAAAAACTCGAAACTAGTGAGTGTCCCTCTTACAGTTTAGTTTATGTTCTTACATTACCAAATACAAAATATCTTGCAGCACCAAAATCAAATGTTACAGGATCGATTGACAGAGGTAATGGAAATAAAACAACTCTTAACATCATACATTGTTGTCTGTTGAAATGATCTTGCAGCCTTGGCCTGTTGGGCAGTAACATTGGCTTAAATATTTCAAGACACAGTACAAGGAAAGCTGCTAATAGGGAGTAATGTTTAGGAGACATCATCAATGTAACAAAGATCATTGCCACACCTTAACAATATTAAATCTGGAGCAACATATCATCAACAAGTAGCCTTTCACATTATTGCAGTAACAAATTATTTGAAAGTAACTGCAATAATACTTCATCTAATCAATGGAAGGAATGACGTTTCCATGACCATTTCATCAATCAGATAGCAAAATAAACTAGTGCTAAAGATGTGCTTCCCAGATCAGTCTTCCGCAAACATACATTCTAATGTCGAAGATATCAATGGTACCATCCTACACAAAAATAGAAATGCCAATAGTTGCGGCCAAAATATATTCTAATTGTTGTTTAAAGGTACTATCCTACCACAACACATTTTCCATAAAACCCATTCTAGAAGAAATTAACATAAGTCTATTCATGTCTTGAAGTTTAAAAACATAAATCATATAACATATCCAAAAAACCCGATTACAAGCCAGATTGAGAAACTGAGAAACGATGTAACCGAGCTACTGATAACCTGCCACAAAACTAGGTTCAGAATAGTTGATCATTTCTTCTTCTCAGCAACTCCAGCAGACCTGCATCCAAATTACTGAAAATTAGAAACTACACAAATCCCACAGAAAGTCGGTAACTATATTTGAGCTACCGTAGGCATGGCATAAGACAATAAAATCAATGCTCTTAGTTCAAAATCACAAGAAATTAAAAAAAAAAAACAATGAACACGTCATTTAAGAAAATAACGAATGTAACAAAGTAGAGCTCTTCTCAATTTAAACAGCAAAGTAATGTCAAAATAATGCTCTTTTTTATGAATTCCCTAATCAAACACAGATCTAAGGTTCATATATCATGCTCCAAAGCTAGCCAGTCTACAAGCAAATTCAAATGTATGCACGTGATTCACTAACTAACCAAAGGTATGAAACAGAACAGGGGCAGAATTAACCATTCTGTTTAAAGGTATTAAGGTTCCACAGTGCATTAATGCAGAGTGAAAGGAGGAAAACACAAAACCAAATAAAATACATTAAATATTCATGTCAAGTTTCAACAAATATATAAAGTTCCAGAGTGTTTTTGAAATATCTCCTACTAAATGGTTAAATGAGATATCAAGCATCCCAAGATGATACAAACTACTAAATACTTTAGGTATCTTGCCAGTGATATTATCACAAGAGATTTTGAAGCTTGCATAAGTTTTGGAATCCCCCCCCCCCCCCCCCCCAAGCATTTGAAAGTTCACCATACAGTTTGTTATGACTAAAATCAAACTTTGGATAAATGCAAAGGGATTCAGATATGTTCCTAGTGAGATAGTTCATATAGTCGAACTGACATGGACAACTTAATCGTGACAAATGACAATCCAATTCATGACACCATGACAGCTTTAAGCCACCATGACAATCCAATTCATTATCTGAAATGGACAACTTAATCAACTTTTGTTTTATTATTTCTTGAAGTCAGACCAGAAATGTAAATTAGGTTTTGTAAATTACGCAACGAAAAATAGATAAATTAGACTTCCTATAATGTTTGAAATATAAAACAATACTAGAGAAAGAAGTTAACCTCATTTTGCGGAGAACATTGGACATTTCTTCTCTCTTCTTCTTAGCTCTCTTGTGAGTACCCAACTTCCTTTTAGCCACTTTCAAAGCACGCTTATCTTTCCCAACTTTAAGAAGTTCAGTAATCCTTTTCTCATAAGGTGCAAATCCAGCAACTTCTCTTATCAAATTCCTCACGAAATGAACCCTTTTGCTAGTTTTCTACAACACCATTCAAACAACTTTAATCAATCAAAAAAAAAAAAAAAAACCATTTCAGAATTGAAAAATAAAAAGTACCCCTTTTCTTGCAGATGGACGAGGAGCTAGTTCTCGTTTGGTGACAATATGACCTTTGTTAAGACCAACAAAAAGCCCTGATTTGGGCTGTGGAGGTGCCATTACCTAACAATATCAAAACAAATTGATTAAACAAATGATTATTATGAGTATTTAGTTAGTGAATAGATCGAACAACATAGATTTGTTACCTGCGATTGACGGATCTCAAGCAGCAGCAGAAGTTGTACACTGCAGGCAGTAATGGCCGAAAAACCCTAATTGTGAAATTTTTCTAAAATTTATATAAACCTTGGAAAAATAGTAGGGTTTGCTTCATTATTGGGCTTTTTAAATGGGTTTTTGTATGGGCTATTTACTGGATTTTATTGTTTTGGTATGTGCCCAACTTATTTCAATTTTTTATTTACCCAAAAATTATGAGAATAATTTTGAAGTCCTAGTAGAAGGGGGGGCCCTGAACTTGCCCCGTGACCCGGACCCGCCCTGTTTTTCATCTCTCCGTCCCGTCCCAATGTTTGCCCCGCCCCGTATCCGCCCCAATGGGTAGTAGGGCAGGGATGGGTTTCATACTATAGATTGAAACCCCGCCCTGTTCCCCGCCCCATATTCCCACCTCATATCCCTAATCTTCTCTCTCTCTCTCTCTCTCTCTCTCTCTCTCTCTCTCTCTCTCTCTACCTCAACTCACAATGGCTCTCTGTTGCTGCCTCATCCTACCTCTCTCAAGTCTCAACGGCTCTCAAGAACACAGCTCAGTCTATCAGAAAAATTGAACACGGTTGCTCGGATGCTCGGATGCTTTACTTTGATTCAGAGTGAAGTTAGTAAAACTTTGAGAAATGTGTTTGATGGTAACTAGGATTTTGAACAATATAGTTTGGATGATACATTGGAAGATTGTAAAATTTTGTTTAATTTTAAAAAGGAAGATTGTAAAATTTTGTTTAGTAGCTGATATGCCTTGTGGCTGGTCAGACTCAAGACACATTTGGCTTTTCTTGCATAATGAGAATTTTATGATATTGTAAATTTTTTTTTTCAGACTCAGACTCAGAGAATTTTATGATAGTGTGACCTTTTCCCCGTCCCCGGACCGCCCCGTTCCCCGCCCCACGACCTGTACAGGGCAGGGATAGGGTGAACCCTCTTCCAACCCACCGTTCCCCGCCCCGCCTAAGAGCGGGGCTTATTTGACCCCGCCCCGCGCCTTGTTACCCCGCCCCGTCCTGCCCCGCCCCAATCAGCACCCCTAAGTCCTAGTACTACTAGTCTACTACTTTCACGGTCATTTGAAAATGGATAAGGGTTGCTGACTACTCTGCCTGTCTGCTGCACTACTAGACCTGCATCTTCTTCAAGTCCTAATCTAGTGTCCAAAGTCGACTAAGTTTATAAACCCACAATGCTGGCCTACTAATGATATTGATTTTCAAATTCAGCAAAACAGAGAAAAACTGCAGTCCATAGTGTATAAGAACAAACCCTGTCCAAAGCATCTATCCACCACACATTACAAAGATCTATGCAAATCTCGAGGTTTATTATAATGATTATGTGAATTTGCACATGCACATGTTGTGCATGTGCTCTGTTTTTAGTTTATTTAAGTTTTTTACTAATTTTACAGCTGGTACACACAGAAAGAGAAAGTTATTCTAGAGTTATTAATGCGATCCTATTATTATGCATTCCCATTTGTACCCTTCTCATGTTACTGTAGTTTAGTCATTGTATAAGGACGAAATTGGAATCTAAGTATAGTAAAAAAATGAGTAGTGGATGAATGTTTTGGACAATATTTTGATCCTAAGAGCTATGGACTGAAGTTTTTCTCAACAAAACATGGTGGATGCAATAGGATATTCGAGCCATGATTATAAAGTTACAATGCTGGCCTAGCAACGATATTTCCTTTCTATTGGTATCTTCACAATGGTGGAAAATCAGTTTGCAGCTGCATCATATCTTTATAAACATTGGCTATCAAAAGCTTTCTACCCATTTGTCTACCTTACCGAGAATTGGTAAAGAAAGCCTTTACTTATTACATTAGCAATCATAGTGCAACAAATCCTGTGTTATTCAATTGTTTGCTACAATCACCTTGCCAAAGTTAATCAGCAAAATAACTAAAGGCGTGGATTGAACTGCCTAAACTAATGGATCTAGGTATATTAGGGCCTATGGTCAATGCATCTATCACCTTGAACAAACGGAAAATTACATATTCATACCGTTTGGAAAAGTTATTTACTAAAAACTAGTTGACTTAAAATATGGACCGGTCGCTACATGGACTAGTAAAATAAGACTGATCAGTACACGGACCCGTGGTCAGAGCATAGGTGACACATGTTTCCTCATTACCCTTTTTTTTTGGCTGGATAAATAGTATGTATTATATATAAATGTACAAAGTACAAGGGGGAGGAGAGGTGGTAACATGTCTACCCCTCTCCTTAAGACACTCAAAAAACAAAGTCTGATAATTTACTTGAACCTATAATAGATACTGTCTGGAATTTCCCAATTGTTGATCCAACTAGGTTTGTCATCAAAATAATGTAACACCGGAGGTGTCATACCTAGGGCATGTTTCGAAGCCTTGTCTGCAGTGAAATTTGCTTCCCTCCAAATTGAGGAAATCTCCAGATGAGAAAAGTAAAAAAAAACTCTCTGCCATCTATGCTTGAGGGCCCAAGGAACTATTTGTGAGCACATGCAGAAACTGCCGACTGAGAATCTGACTCAATCCACAGGTTAATCCAACCTTTTTCTTTTGCAATCACTGTTACAGTGACTATGGCGTAACACTCAGCAGAAAAGGCATCCATTCTTCCCAAATTCTGACAAAAAACTAATTTGAAGTCACATTTATAATCTTTGAAAATCATTCCTATACCAGCAGCCACATCAGTAGCTGCACCATCAGTATTTACTTTGATTGTAGGAGCTGAAGGGGGGATCCACCTGCATTCCTTGACCACGCACAGTTTGTTTAGTTCTAGGGCTAACATTCCAGTTACTCATGATGTCATCTTCAACAACACTCATGTAACTAGTACATTTGGAAAGTTTCGCAGGACGTTGAACATGGAGTTTCATAAAACTATAGCAATACCCAATGTTGATATTGGATTCACCCAACACCAAAGCATTCTGATGCTGCCACAAAGCTACCATCCCACTAACCACCATTGCAGTCCATAAATTCTTCATTAGAGGGCTCCACCATCGCTGCATGGTTAGAGCTTGTTGAAGATTTTCCATTATAACATTACACCTGAATTTTCTTCTTGCCTATTGCCACACTCTTTGTGAGAGGGAACATTACCAACAAATATGTGCAATTGAGTCTTCCCCTTGAGAGCAAGCTCTACAAACAGATGCCAAACTGACTCCAATAGACTAAGCTTAAGATTCCGAGGCCACCCCATTTCTAACAATTCTTCGGGCTTTTGCAAAGGTCCTAGGGTGTATAAAAGAAGCCCAAATAGAAGCACACAAGCTAGGCTCTCTGCAACTAGTTCTAATCTCATTAAAAGCTGATTTAACAGAAAATGAGCCTTTACTATCCGGACACCAAATCAAATAGTCTTCTTCCTTGTCACCAGCCTTCACAAACTTATCCAACCCCAGACCAGCTTCCTGAATAACTTCCTGCAGTGCTAAAGGGATTGAAACATCTTCATTGACTATCAAACAACTAACTTTTGCTGAAAGTTGTTTGGAGTCTTGAGTTGATAATTGCAGAGCCTCTTGAAAAGAAGTCTGCCCCAGCCAGTTGCTACGCCATAGATCAATGGATTCACCAGAGCCTACCACCCACTGGGATCTTCTAGAAACTTCAGAGTAAACTCCTCTAATTCCAGGCCAAATGGAGGAGTGTCTATGGTAGTTAATCATATCCCCCTGTCGTGTAAAGAATTTACTTCTCATAAAAGAAGCAAACTTGTCTCCCCCCTTAGCAATATCCCAAGCCAACTTCATCAACATTGCAGAATTCACTTCTTTGAGCCTTCTTATACCTAGCCCCCCTTTCTTCTTTGGCTTACAAACTTTCTCCCAAGCAACTGAAATCTTCCTCTGGATTGAAGGATCTCCAGACCATAAAAAATTTCTCATTGTGTCTTCAGTTTCTTTAACAATGTTATGTGGCCACTTATAGATAGCCATATTGTATATGGTAGTGTCAGATAACACATGGTTGATCAAAATTGCTCTCCCTTGGAATGAAAGAGAATGGCCTTTCCAACTAGATTGCTTGAGTTTGATTTTATTGAGAACAGAACTTGCCACCACCCTTGTAACCCTACCTTGCACCATAGGGACCCTTAAGTAGACCTCAAGCAAGGAACCCACTTCAAAATTCAAAAGCTCACTGACCTGTCTTGCCCTTGGACGAGAGAAATTTCCAAAGAACACTTTGTACTTCCTATTGTTCATAATCTGACCTGTTGCAGCCTGGTACCTTTCCAAAAAAAAAAAAATTTAAGCATTTGACATCTTTTAAGTTCCCATTCATGAAGATTATCATATCATGGGCAAACAACAAGTGGCTTGGTGCACTGCAATTCCTAATTCCTGTAAGAGACCATAGGATGAATACTATTATTAGAAACAAGAAAATTCATTCCTCTACTAAATAAATCCTCAGCAATAGCAAACAGAAGAGGAGAGAGAGGGTTTCCTGTTGCAGACCCCTTTGAGTTCTAAAGTATCCAATAGGACCACCACTAAATAAAATAGACAAGTGAGTAGATTTGGTGATTGCTTCCACCCAGTTTATCAATTTCTGAGAAAACCGAACTCTAGTGAGAGCCTCAAACAAATAGTCCCAATCAAGAGAATCATAAGCTTGAGAGATGTCCAATTTCAAAGCCATGTTTCCACCATGTCTTCTACCTTGGAGTTCATTGAACAGTTCAGAGGCTAACCTAATAGAAGATTGAACACTTCTACCAGAGATAAAACCTATATGTTCATCAGAAACAATTTTGTGAATAACTAGGTTTAACCTGTTGTGCATAATTTTGGAAATGATCTTAAACAAGAAATTTCCCATATAAATTGGCCTAAAGTGGCTCATCTTTGTAGGTTTTATCTCTTTGGGAACAAGAGTAATAAAATTAAAGTTAAGGCCACCAAGAAGAGAACCCTGCACAAAAAAAATTTGAATAGCATAGCACACATCTGACTTCACAATATCCCAGGCAGCATTGTAGAAGTGACCTTGGAAGCCATCTGGCCTAGATGCACTGTCAGCATCCATGTTCATCACAATACTCTGAATCTTATCAAAAGCAGTAATTTTAGTAAGCATGTCGTTATCATAATCATCAATAGATTAGGGATCAACTTCATAAGTTCTTCATCACTAGAAACCTGCACTTTCTTGAATTTGTTTTCAAAAAAATCAATAATATGAGATTCAATGGCCTGTTTATTGGTCAAAAGAGTACCTTGTTCATTTTCAATTTTAGTGATCCAAGAGAAAGATCTCCTAATTCTAAGCATAAAGTGAAAAAACCCAGTATTCATATCCCCTTCTTCATCCATCTTAAGCCTACTCTTCTACCTGATTAAGGAAACCTTCTTAGCAATAGCTTCCTCAAGGGCTTCCTCTTTACCTCTTAAAATCTCAGTTAATACTTCCACTTCAATGTTTTGATCAGATAGGAGTTGAACATGGTTAAGTTCATCTTGGGCTTTCCTGACAACAGTATTAACATCCCCAAAAACATTACGATTCCAAATTTTTAAATCAAATTTTAATCTTTGAAGCTTTTTTTGAACTTTGAAGATTGGGTGACCATGAAGGGGTTTATTCCAACTAGTATCAACCAGAGCCAGAAAAGAATCATGGTTCTTCCAACATTTATTAAATCTAAAGGGGACATTAGAAGGTTTAGGGCAAAAGGCAACTTCACCAACTAAGGGGGAGTGATCTGACCCATACCTAGCAAGGACCTTATACTTCCAACCAACAAAATTACTACTCCAACAGTTATTAAAAAAAACTCTATCTAGCCTAGCCACAATTCTTCTTCGACCAATCTGGTTATTACACCAAGTCATATCATTACCGGTGAAATCACTTTCCTGCAAGTTACAATCATTAAAAAAATTATAAAAATCTTCCATAACAGATTTTAGGGGAGGTCTACCTCCTCTTTTTTCATCATATCTAAGGACAGCGTTAAAGTCACCAAAAACTAACCAAGGAAAATCAGTTTTAATAACATGTACCTCTTCCCAGAGGGGTCTTCTATTAACAGTTAAGCAAGCAGCATGCACAAAAGATAGGAAACTATTGCCTACAAGAATAGTGATTTGTTGAGATGAAACAGACACCACTTGCAAATCTAGGCTAATCTTTTTTAACACCCAAAGATTACCTTTTTTTGGACACGGTACTATCATGGATAATATCACAATCAAAATAAGTAATACCAATATCATGCAAAATGCTAGTAAAAGGCCAAACTTTAGGTTCAGCGATACAAACAATATCCAGATTATAAATATCAATAAATTCGAGTAGCCTTTCAACAACAGACTCCTTAATAACACCTCTAACATTCCAAAAAATTGTCCTCATTGAGGAAACTTTAAGAGGGGAAATTAAGACTTGGATCTAGTCCTTGGAAGACTTAGATCCTTTCTAATACCTTTGTCCGGTTTATTTTTAACCTAGAGCCAGGGATCAGTTTAGGGTCCCTTGCTTTTAGAATTTCTTGCCTATTAGCCTCTATTTCAGATAATCTAGCTTTAATACTAGATGCCTCTTGAATAGCTAGTCCAGGAGAGTGAAATAAAACAACACTCTGTTGGACTATAGGGGACTTAGACAAAATAGAGTTAGGAGGTTGCAAACCTGTCACTATCTCCTCCAAGGTTGCAGTGGTATCAATGGTTTGTTGCGCGAGGGGTTAGTGTTCAATGAGAGCAAGATTTTCGCCAGCCACCAGTATAGCTAGATCAGACTCTGAAGTGGGAGTTGACAACATAGTTTTATCAACGCCGACACTAGATTGATTGGTCGGGTTTTCCTCGTGAACAACAAAAGTATGTTCCTCTTGGATCTCTATCACATTCTGTAAACCACTAGTATCATCATTGTTATCAACAGAGGGGTCTTCCTCCTCCACTTGATTAGACAACACACAAAAAGGATTTGCAGTGGTGAGAACCACTTGATTTTCCTTCCCATTCAGAGCAATGTTGGCCGAAGAACTTCCTAGGAGAACTGTATTCACAACTCCCTCTTGGTTGTTAGTTACCAACATAGCTTGGTTAACATTGCCTTCTGCATCTCCTCCTGGAATGTCCAGAGGAGCACCTTCAACGTCTTTTGCAGCATCCAAGTTATTAACTTCTTTATTCTTTTGGTTATCTCTTTTTCCTTGATTTCGTGCACCACCTCTATCATCAACTGGACCAACTACAGCTTGGGTATATTTGGCCATGGCATCCTTAACAATTCTACATTCAGCAAGGTTGTGACCAACTATCTTACAGTTTGAACAGAATTTGGGAAGTTTCCCCAATTCTATAGGCTGCCAGAAAGCTATGTTCAACTCTTCAACTTCAACCCACACTTTATCAGGAGTTGGTTCTGCCAAATCTATATCCACAAGGACAGCAACAAATTACCCAAAATTCCTCTTTGTTATGTTATCATCTAGGTGCATTGGCCTCCCAATTGCACGTGGAAAAGACATCAAAGTTCTAGGCTCCCAATATTCTTGACTTAGGCCGGGAAATTTGACCCAAATTAGTGCGTGAAATGTTGTTTGATTCATGGTGTTGAAGTTAGGTGTCCATCTGTTAAGCCGAAAAACCTGTCCATCCAAGATCCAAGTTCCTTTGTTCCAAATCCTTGAGAAATCCTCTTCCAATGTGAAATTCAACATTAGATAACCTCTTCCTAAAGGAATGGCCTTGTAATCACCTTTCAAACTCCATTTAGCATCGATCTCTACTCTAATCTTAATATTGGTAGTTTTCTGAAGTCAAGCCTCCCAACTAACACCCACTTACAAAGATCGAATCCTTTAAGAATATCATTTTACGCTAATTTTACCTTTGGGAAATTACGTTGCTTTCCAGGAATTGGAAGGAAAACAAAATCTATATCTCTTCCAACCTTCACAGGGGTAACAGATGCAGCTGCTGCAAATGTTTTCGTGACTTCAACTTGTGTTGTAGATGAACTTTCATTAACAGGGGTGGGAGTATAAAGTGTGTGTGTGTGTGTGTGTGTGTGTGGTGGTGGGTGGGTGGGGGGGGGGGGGTAGATCTAGAGGAAGGAGGTAGAGGGATTGTAGATCTGGAGAAACTATATTGATTTTGCCGATTCCCAATTCCAAAGGGAAGCGCCATCGAACTCAGATTCAAGAAGAATTCCGATCGAAAATTTTATTTTTTGTTGGAAAAATACTAAAAATGAAAGTGAAAGGGAAGAAGGAGTTGGAGAAGGGCACTAGATCAAAAAAACAAAGCTAAAAAAAAGGCAATAAAAAGACCGTTGAGCTAAACAAGGGTAACTTATGTTATGTGACAGCAGCAGAGGATAAAAAGACTATCATGGCGACCCAATAAAAAGGGATCAAAAGGTAAACCTACAACAAGAATGGCAGCAAAACATACAAATTGGGGGTTTAATTGTGCAAACAAAATTTTGTGCTCGGTTTTTTTCTTAAAACCGCAAAATACCTCGCAAGTATATTACACTTTGTGTTTGCTGACCCTTCTAAAAAAAGGGTTGGGTTGGGCTGGGCCCTCGATGTGAGTGGGATGAATTACCCTATCGGATAGTCCACCAGAGGCTAGAGGGCCCATCAACCACCCCCACATGGGACGGGCCAATGTCCTATTTAGTCTGGACCTGATGCAGGAACCGCACCACTCACAAGTCATTGGGCTCTTCAATTAGAGCATCAAATTTTCTCTAATTTGGAAAGAGAATTTTTTTTCTTAAAAGTATGCCCAACTTTAATAGAGAGTAGATTTATGCTATGTGAATGTGCACATATATGTGTATACGTGCTAAAACAGGTCAACCAACCATGTTTTTGGAGCCATACTAAAAAGCCCACGACCAGTTATCTAGATGAATTATTCAAGCCCAGCCTACTTAGCTTTTTATTTATTATCTAGCCAACTGTTTCTATCACTTATTCAGCAGTTCTCGATCCCATTGTTTTTAAAAAAAAAATTGATTATGAAAAAACAAATGAAATATGTAATTTATTCCAACATGGTATCAAAGCCAGTTCTTTCAAGAAACGACTCTTATACCATGTTTGAATATAGAACATATTCTTTCTTCATTAACATACAAACTGTTTTCTTTTTCATTTTTTTTTCTTCCTTCTCTAGTTCTCTATCCTCGATTTCATTTTGTTATTTCTCTTTTCAAACTTCAACAAAATCTATCAACAAATCTTTTAGTAGACTTTTACATCTATACAAAACATGAGTACTTGTTTTACACAAAATGTCAAAATAGAAGTGAAGTTTAGATCTATAAAATGAAGAGCAGATGGCAGAGGTAGTTGTGTTAGACAAACCATGAATCAATACCATGAATGATGAATCTAATGAATAATTAAAACAAGTATAGCAAGATTTGTAATCGAATAACAAAGTATTGCTTTACCAAATAACATGGGTGATTTAGATTTTGGTCACCAATAGTTTATACTAATTAGGGTTCGGAGCTGGTTTTCTTTTTTATTAGGGTTTGACCATCAACTAGGATTTTAACCAAACAATAATTCAAAAAGGCCAAAATACCCTTATCAAAATAGCACATGAAATGCGCAAGATCTACTTTATCATAATCTATTCATCCATCAAATAATGTACACAGATCTCAGTACAAAACCTTTTTTTTTCCGCTATACCCAGCAACCCCAACCTTTTCTGTACACCCAACCACCACCAAGCACCCAACCACCCCGAACCTCTTTTCTGTACTCTCCTCTCTCTCTAACCCACACCATTCTCGAGAACAAGAGATTGGATTTCTTCTTCTCTCATTTTCTTTTTTGAGTTCTCTCGTCAATTTCTTTAATTAAGAAAACAAAATTTTCAAATTCATATCTAATTTCTGAAAATTGAGGTTATAGAATAGAAAAGATTTTGAATTGGTTGCTGAAATTGTTTATTTAATTCTTGACTCAACACATTGCTTCATCAAAACCGGCAATAGCTTCTTCTTCTTCTTCTTCAAGTGGCAAATTCATGACTAGACTCTAAAAACTTTTTTCTTGCAATGGAGTTCGAAGACCTGGAACTGTTTTTTTACTGTATATATCAACAAACTCAGTTACTCAGATCTCGATCTTCTATGGCAGACATGACTTTCGTAGAAAGGCCAGATCTTCGAAGTTCGATTCGGCGTTAATGGATTTGTTTATTCTTTTATTTTATTTTTTTATTATTCAGTTGTTGTAGAAATTGATTTGTGATTAGCTGATACTTCATTCATTGGCCATCCCAACTTTCCAAGATTAAAACATGTGTTTGTATCTTTTGAATTTTAATGTGCAAGTTATGTGGGATTCTTGAGGGGGTAAATTTAGGTATTTTAAAAATATTTTTGGTTCAACTGGGTTTATATAATTTTTGGTTCAAAATGATGGCCAAACCCTAATAAAAAAGAAAACCACCTCTGAACCCTAATTAGTATAAACTATTGATGACCAAAACCTAAATCACCCAAATAACATCACTAATTGGGGAAAAAAACTTTTCTTTCTTCTTCAATCTTTGATTCTAGTATCCCAACTTATCTTAACTTTAGTTCTCTCTTTCTGTTTGGAATTATTGTTTGTACTTTTAGGGTTTTCGAAAATCCATAGTTACACACCATCTTACCAGTGTTAAGGGTTAGAGTTTTTGTGTTTTTTTATTATTTGATGGAGTTCTTGTTTGAAGTTGAAAACAAAAGAACAACATAAAGAAACAGAGGAGGGAGAAGGAGGAAGAAGAAGAGAGGGGTAGGATGGACTGAGAAATTTTTAGACAAGTGCCACCTAGGCACTGACCACAAGCCCATGTACTAATCAGTCATATATTAGCAGTCAACGTAGTGACTGGTCCATATTTTAAGTCAACGTAGTTTTTGGTAAATAATTTCCTCAAGCCGTTTGGATAGGTAAGTTTTCGTTGAACAAATCACTTTGAGCACTATGTGTCTTACACTTCATTGGTTTTAAATCTAGCAATATAAACTTGCAAAATAAAAACAGAACAATAATGTAACATGAACAACACAATAATTCTCCATATTTGGCTGAGATACGGGTGACAATCGGAAATGATCCCAAATATTCCCATAGTTGTAGGCATGTTGTGAAAATCTTCATCTAAGCTATGATACTGATGCGAGTATTTATAATTTAACCTTAATACACTTTTCCCATAATACAGATTCAAAGAACCCTGCATAGATTTAGTGAAGTTTGTGGTTTAGAACCATAAATCATATAACATCCAAAAAAAAAAAAAAAAACTCACAAAAAAACAGATTGAGATGTTGCAAAGTTCTTGTACAAAAAGTGTTTCATAAAATCCAGTTCAATTACACCAAAATAATCAAACTAATCATAACCTACTGCATAACTAACTTTAGAATCTCTAATCACTTCCTCTTCTCGGCAACACCAACAGACATGAACATAATAGAATCAACATCCATTAACACTTTGGGAGTGAACTGTAGAGTGAGATTAACCAAACTAATTAATGAAGTATCTTGGAAACCTCCTGACATTGGTATGGTTAAGCTCAACTGTGATGGTTCAACTTATGGAATTCGATCTTGCTATGGGATTGTAGTAAGAAACTCAAAAGCTGAATGCATTATTGGAGTATGTGTTCATGGACTGGGAGTTGTTACAAATTTTGAAGCAAAATGCACAGTTGTTGTGAGAGCAATGGAACTGGCTGGGACTAATAACTGGAGTAGAATTTGGATTGAAACATATTAAAAGGTGGTAGCTAAGAACTTTACAGATAACAAAGTGCCATGACAGATGAAAAATAGATGGAAAAGAGCTTGCTATTGAATACAGGAATGGGGCATTAAAAACAACTACAGGAAAGCAAATTTCAGTGCAGATCTGGTGGCAAAAGGAGTTGTTGGATTGATGAAAGGAGTGGAAGAATGGCACTGGGGGAGACCTCAATTTCTGACAGTTATGGAAGTACCACATCAAGTGTACTTCAAGTTTCATTGAATTTTGTCGGACTGGCTTGGGACAACTATAAGTCTTTTTTTATGTGTATTATACTTCTAAAGACGGTATGTCATCCTAAAACACTATAACATGTAACCTGATATATATATATATATATATATATATATATATATATATATATATATATATATATATATATATATATATATATATTTGCAAATAATGAGGTTTAGGCAGACCTCCACCTGTATATTCCATAATATCAACCAGAAAGGTTACGTAACTCCCAAAGAGTATAGTCTTTAAGGGAGGTTTACAAAGAAGGCCAACAAGCCTAACACAAGACCAACAGGTCTTAAAACAAGCCTAGGCATAAAGCCCAAGACAAGACAAACAAACAAAACATAACTTAAATACAAATTCACAATTTTATGCAAAAAAATATATATACTAATCGATTTGATTTTAAAAAAATTGGATTAACCTTGGTAATACAATGCAAAATTAATACGATTATCAATTTGTGTTCTTAGTAAAATTATTAATTGCAAAAAATGTAATATCATTAATTCAAATATGAAATACCTTAAATCACATATCCGTACCTTGAATCTCATGGTTCATGGTTTAATGTCACCAATTCCTCTAAGAACTATTTCTATTTAATCTAATTTATTACTAATAAAATTACTCGCATAATTCTTTCAGTATCAACTCTTTATTCAATTGTCAACCTGTATTAAAAATATCTTAATTAAGATTTCTCGTAATATTTGTTAATTTAATTATCTTTTTAATTATTAGACTTTTTGCCCATAAATAAAAATTCAACTTGTAAGTAATAATAATAATATGTTAAATAACAATTAAACCATTATTTTAAGGATTGTGTCAGACTATTGGTATAATTTAAATATCAATTCTCAAGAGTTGGGAGTTACCCATGAATCTTATTCAGGTTTATAATTATTCAGGTCTATAATAGTACCACAATATAATAGATAGATAGATTGATAACCAATTTTTTTTTTTATTTTCTTAATTTATTTTATTTAACTCTACTATTTAAAAAATAAAATAAAATACTAAGAGTGTTTTTCCCCATCATTTTACTAAGAGTTTGTTTGATTGAGTCCAGGAATTATACTTTTCATGTTTGATTACATGGAAATATAAGTGGTAAAGTTTTAAAACGAAATGATAAGTTAAAATTTTGGTACATACTGAAGCTCAATGTTAATGAACTCTTACAAAAAACATATTTGCATTATTTTCGAATGATTTTTCAAGGTCAATATAGTATTATAGTCATGTTATGAAAATTGTATTTTTCGAATATTTACAAATGGTAAATCTATTTCCCACACGAGTCAATACAAACCCTAAGAACATCTCTAATGGTTCACCAAATTTGATTTGCCACCTCAGCAGATTTGGTACCTAGTTGATGGACCATTTGATGAAAAAAACTTTAGTTTCTAATGGTTCACCAAATTGAGGTGGGTAATGAAGTGTTGCTTGGGTGGGCTTTGAAGAGCCACTTAACCCAATGGTTCAATTCAGGCGGGCAATGAAGTGCCACTTAACCCAAAGGTTCAGTTGAGGACTTAAGACGGCTAATGAAGTGCTACTTAATCCAACAGTTAGTTGAGGCAGGCAATGAAGTGCCACTTCAAATGAAAGCTAAGTAAGAAATTAGATGAGACAGGCATCCAAGTGCCACTTAATTGAAGCGGGTCTTGGAGTACCACTTGAAGCGACGCTTCATTACTCGCTAGTGAAGCAACTTTCTTTTGCCCGTATCAACCCAATATCAAATGTGATGGTTTGCATCAAAAATTTTACCAAATTCGATAAACTTTTGATAATTTTTTATGAAAACTCAAATTTAATGAACGTTTGTTGATCCATTAGATAGGAGTTTTTTCACTTTCTCGTCAAATTTGAATTTGAGTTGATGTTATGTTTGATGAACCACCATTAGATTAGAGATGCCCTAATAATCACAGTTAAGTACAACTGCAAAAATTTTTATACACAGCCCAAAACTTATGAATAGTTGAATACAATTCTTGTGGTTGCCTTTGGTGGCAGTGAGGGATGGCAATTTAGCCCAACCCGGCGGGTTCCCAACCCGATCCGCCTCTAATGAGATGGGTTGGGATGCCAAAAATGGGATTAGGGTTGGGTTTGGGATTTAAAATTAAAACCCGTTCGGATTATGGGCGGGATGTGGGATTAGGTCATCCCAACCCGAACCCGCCTATATATATTACCTAAACCCTAATAGGAATTTATAGTTTTTTTTTATGAATTTTGATTAATAGTTTTGAAAGCTACAGAATGGATTATTATCCAGTTGCATAAGACTTCAAGTTTAATTAGTTATGATTTTGATTTGATTATATTAATTTTTGTTGTGTTAGTAATTTAATTTTAAAAATGTAAAATTAACTCAAGAATTTAGTAATAGAAGTGTAAAAAACCCGACCCAACACACGTCCCATTTAAATAAATAGGATGGGATTAAGTATTTTTTTTAATGGGCGGGTTTGGGATTTGCGAGATGGGTTCTGGGTGGGATTGGGATTAAAATTTAAAACTGCAAAATGGGATGGGACTTGGATTAGTGAAACCCGTCCCGGATCCGACCCATTGCCATCCGACTCTCAAAAGTCTAAGCGAGTTCTTACACTTGGACACCCCGATCCATGATGATGTGAACGATAGCCTCAATGATCTAACCCGGTTACCCGGAACAAACCAAACTAAACCTAAAAACCAGAGACAGAGAGAAAGCTTGAAGTACTCAAGCAATCAACCATGGTGAAAGCAGAGAAGAAGAAGAACAAAAACCCTAAATTGGTCAAACAAGAAGTAGAAAAAGAAGAAGAAGAAGAGGGTTATAATTTATTGGGTTCTCCAACTTTTGAAAAGCTTGAAAATGGTCGTTTCAAATGTTTGGAAACTGGTCATGAAATGCTTCCCAAAGATAAGGAATTATATAGTAATAGCAAGAGATGTAGATTGGGTCTTATTGATGCTGCTTTATCGCAGAAAAAACCTCCCCTTAATATGTTCAAGCAAGACCCTAACTGCAAGTAAGTCGTTCTAATATAATGTGTGTGTGTCAGGGTTTAGGGTTTAAGGTTTTAATATAATGCAATTAATGGTTTATTTTTGAGGATTTTACAGTGTTTCATATTAAATTGAATGTTTAAGGAAGAAGCTTTGATGGGTATAGAGTGTTTGAATTGTTTAGTGATTGTATGAACTTGTATTTGCAGATTGAAAGTAGTTTGTAAGCTGACAGGAGATATTGTCAATAAGACTGAGGAACATATCTGGAAGCACATAAATGGGAAAAGATTTCTCAATAAATTAGGTACGACTTTCTATAGACTTGTATAATCCTCTTTTTATTTTCGTGCTCATATCTTAAGTTTTTCATAGTAGAAATTTTTCGCCAGATGGTGATATGTCCGATTTCTGTAAACTGAGATAAAAGATGTGATAATACCCTCCTTGTATTGAAATAGCCAACATAAGCAATAGAAAAATTATACATTATTTCTTAATATCCTTGTACACATTGCAAAGTTCTCGATGTTTTGTACTAGGAACTTAATTGTGTGGGACGATCTCATCGAACCATCAGAACAATGAAATATGACCTGTTGTACTTAGTGCGGAGTAGACCCATTGTTTATTACTTGTCTTGGTAATAATTTTTGTTATTTACAATTGTTGACAGAACAAAAGGAAGCTGAAAAGCTAGCACCAAAGGAGGTAGCAGTAGAGAAGGTTGAAGAGAAAGCCCTTAAAAAATCAAAGTTGAATGCCAATGGTGAGAAGAAAGATCGGAAAAAGAAGGATAAGAGCAATGAAGTAGACAAAGATGCCATGAGAGACCCACAAACCAGTGATATTGGAAGTGACTCTGAAGAACCTGAATTCTGGTCTCCTCCTGTGGGTAGTCGTTGGGACTTTGATGACGGAAAAGATCGATGGGGTTCCGATACAGAATCGGGTCCTGAATCTGATGATGAAAATATGAAAGGTAAGGCCCTCCCTTTGTGATATTTGTTTAATATGAATTGGTATAACTTGAATGATCTTCAAATATGAATAACTGTGCCAAGCATGAATTATGTTACAATTTAGGGACTTATATTGAAGATAGGAAGACTAACTGGAGTGCAACCACAACGTCAAATTAAAATGATATGTTTGTGCAAGGAATTTTAGTATCCCAACAGTTCAAGATTATTGTTGTTTGATGTAGCTGAACAAGACATGCTATAACTAAAAAAAACTGCGTCTCAGTAATATGTGGTTACTTTTACTCGAATTAGTTCTTTGAATTTGATAGAATATATTCACCACTTAAAAAGCTTTGTAATAGATTTATTGGTGAATAGTAAATTATGTTGACAAAAATAAATGAATGGTTAAAGCATTATCAATGTTTCAACCGCAAATTGTATATGGAGATCACGTTCTGATTTTGGTGGGGGAACTTCTTGGACTGATAATCTATTGTTAGTCTATTTTTAAGGTAAAATGATCAAAAAATACAACGTACTTTCACTTTTTTTTTCACTTTATACAATGTACTAAAAATCACGCCAAAACATCAATGTACTTTGAAAAAAATTTCACGTTATACAATCTGTCTAAAACTAGCTAACGGACTGCAGACGTGGCTAATAATTATCTACGTGTATTTTTTCATTTAAAATAAAGTTAAACAACATTTCCAACACATCAAAATGAGACACATGTTTCTCAACAATGCACCTGATGTGTCAACAACATTAGTCGAATATCCAAAGTAGGTGCAAGTCTATATTCCCCATCTTTAAATCTCGGTAACAAACACATAAACTCCTTGTATCTTTGTTTTGCTGAGATTAGATTAACAATTTCAAACATATAAGGTTCAGAGAATCTTGAACACAAAGATTTATGCCTCAAAACCTCTTCAAAGATATCTTCATTTGTAACTATTTCTTCTTCCTTTTCATCACAAATGGCTTCTAACATAAAAGGTTCAGATGGGTATCTGTCACTCCAAACTCCATGGCAGCTATTCAAAGCATAATCTTCAATCCCTCCATCATGTATCATTGGTTTCTCTATTATCTTCTCAAATTTTAACTGGCAATATCGCCGATAACTTATCTGCAAAATGGGCTTTTATTAAATTTCATAGAATTGCCAGAAAAAAATGATTGAAAACAGCTGATCATAAATTCTTACTAGGTTAGAAGCTAATGTAAAGTAGAGTTTACAGAATATGGATTGGAGAAGATGAGATAGCAATGAACACTAGAAGATGATGAAGACATGGTGAAGAATTGGGGATTTGAATTAGGGATTTGAAGATGATGAATAATTCAAAGTGAGAAGACTTGGGGATTTTAATTAGGGATTTACAGATTTGTTGAATTGAATTGTGAAAATAGAGAAGAAGTCAGTCACATGAGAAACATGTGCCTCATTTTGATGTGTTGGAAATGTTGTTTAACTTTATTTTTAAAAAAAAAAATACACGTAGATAAATATTCGCCACGTCTGCAGTCCGTTAGCATGTTTTAGACAGATTGTATAACGTGGAAAAAATTTCAAAGTACATTGATGTTTTGACGTGATTTTTTGTACATTGTATAAAGTGAAAAAAAAGTGAAAGTACGTTGTATTTTTTGATCATTTTACCTATTTTTAAAGAACAATGCCAAATAGCTTTTCTATACAAGATGTGCCAAATGGAAACTTGTGGCTTGCCACTATCTGGAAGCCTTACACTTCTTACAGTCTTGTCATATTATTTATAAAAGAAAAATAATAGATCTTGCTTTTGCCCTTCATTTTTAGATGGAAAATTGCTGATCAACTGGGAGAAGATATATTTTCCAAAAGAAACATAGTATCTTTCTAGAAGCAACCATCACCAAAGTTTACATGAACTTAGATCGTAAATAAGGAGCAGGTGTATGATTGATTTTGTAATAAGAATTTTTGCTGGAAATATTTTAAGACATACACACTTGATTTAGTATCAAGTCTAAGGCCAATTTTTAAGAGAAGGGGTTCCCAGAGCTATCTACTCGTCAACAAAATGCACCATAAGAGACTTTATGTGAGGGTCCTAATCATTTTGCTGTACTGACAAAGTAACCGTCTGACGTGTAGTGGACGGCGACAGGCTTAGGACATGTTGGGACACCTGCAAATTAGTGTTAGATTCTTTTGAAAGTCGGACACGCTGGGACATGTAGAGACACACCAAATGTCAACCGTTTTTCCCTTAACTTTTTGTTTAACAACTATGGTGATTATTTCATATATTCTAGATGAAAAGTAAACGTGAATGAACCAAATTTATAAGACAAAAAGTAAACTTGATTCTAAATCGTATTCAGAGATTACACTGGTTGACATCTAACACAAAAGGATAGAGAACAGAGGACAGAGTGGCAACCACAAAATGTAACTCTTCATCCTTCTAATCTGCTTCCTCTTCAATCTTGGACCGAAAAGTCCTATTGGATGAATTAACATTAATGGACCTTGAAAATCCTCGTATACAAAGAGATAGCTCACTTTTCACTGACTCAGTGTGTTGATGATGGAATGTGGACTGTTGTGAAGGGTCAGAGGTAAGAGCAAGAAGAAAATATTGAAAGAAAACACACAGGAGAGTTGATACTGAATAGTGTTAATTAAGGGAGAGTTAAGTGGGATGGTTTGGCCATGTTGACAATGACATAGACAAGTAATATTTCCAATTAGGAGTGCACAAGTTGAATGTTCTAATGAACAAGATGCAGACCGAAGCTGACATGGTTTTTAGTTTTGAAGGTGAGAATAGAGAGTGCATAAGCACTATGACATCATAAACTATGATGTTAGATGGAAATGAATGGAAGAACAATATTCTCTAAGCTGGCCCTCGAACATTTTCGATAAGACTTTGTTGTAGTTAAACTGTTAAACCATTCCACCTAATACATTCTGGATAAAGAACACTAAACCAAGTCCAAAACCTATGCCATTGTTAATACTGACATAATTCAATTAGACAATTAGTTGAATACTTAAATTTATGTAATCAGTGTCTGCATGAATATAGGCTGTCAAAGGGTTTTGTATTCTCTCTCAAGTCTAAAATTAGAACTACTGACCAGATTGGGATTTCTATTGATAACAAAGAAGTTTATCAGAGACATTTCAAACTAAGATGAACGACTGAAAAGAGAAAATGACTTCCTCGTGAACAGCTCATCAATCCGCACGTGAACAGCTCATCAATCCGCACAAGCATGGTAAGATAGCTCAAGAGCGAAGTTCGTTCTTGAGTAGTTAAGGAGAAATTGCTGAAACAAAGATTAACCATGTTTTTTGCTTAGTTTTAGTGTTCAATACCACTTGGACCTTACGATTGTGTGACGGAGCAAGCATGGACAGAAGTTCGTCGTTTTTTTTCTTCTTCATTTAAATTATATACCCTAAGAAGCGAGGATACAGACACGGGATATGGGATACGGAATACAGCATGACCTGAACACCTCGACATGTGATTCCCCATACCTTTAGGAGATAGAGATAATGCTAAAATTTCAAATGTAACTGTCAAAGTAACAATAAGTCAACAACATATTAAGTATCCACCTTAAACTCTTGTGTCAACATAACCTAGACAACTAAATAACAATAATCAAGTAAGTCAATCATCACAGATAGCACCTCATATATACAACACACTCTCTGAAGGGCCTAGTAACAATGTCTGACATGTAGTGGACGGTGGCAGGCTTAGGACACATTTGGGACACCCAAAAATAAGCCTTCGAACTTTTTAACTTCAGACATGTAGGGACATATAGAGACACGCCAACCAAATAAGATTTTTCCATAACTTTAGATAAATGCTATGGTGATTATTTCATATATTCATTATTCAAGATGGGGAACCAAAGTGAATCAATCAAGATTAGAAAACAAAAGGAAAACTTAATTCTAAAGCGTATTTGGAGATCACATTGATAAACATCCAACACAAAAGGTAGGGACAGCAGACCGTGGTGGACGACCACCAGCGGGTCTTTCAGCTGTTCCACAAAATGTAAGTCATTCTTCTAATTTTGCTTCTCTTCAATCTTAGACTTGAATGCCTATTGGATGTTTTATTCCATCAGATGGTGCCTGGAATTATTTTAGTTTTTCTGTAGGGATTTATTGTTGACTTTTTCATTATATTTTTCATCTGTAATATAAGATTATGGACATTGAGTATTCTCTTATACGAAGAGTTAAATAATTGGTCAAACTCGGTATATTGAAGAGGGGTATGTGGACTGCTGTGATGGGTGAAAGGGTAAAAGTAAGAATAAATACAATTAGGAAAGATTACACCTAGTTAAGGGAGAGTTAAAGTGGGATGGCTTGGCCATGGTGACGTAGACGACTACTAGTCCAATATTCCCAGGTAGGGATGCACAAGTTTAGCATTCCTATGAACAAGATGTAGACCAAACTACCAAAGATGACTTGGGTTTTGGTTGTGAAGGTGAATTAGAGGGGGCTTAAGCTTTACAACATCAAAAACTTTGCTTACGAGGGAAAATGATTGAAGGAACAAGATCCTTTAAGCCGGCCTCTTAACATTTTTGACAAGACTTTGTTGTTTGGACTTATTGTTATTATACTGCTAAACCATTAATAAATTTTACTACCTACTGGTTACTCTTTATATTGAGCAATTGTTCTCTTTTTAGTTGTCCATCTTAGTTCTGAAATATCTTGAATCAACTTCTTTCTGATCAATATAACGTTGCTGTGAGTAAGTGACCCTAGCTTAAGATTTATACTATGAATGCCTTTCAATTACTTAAGATTTCTCACTATGAGCAGCTGGAAATAAACCACCAGAACAAATATATCATTGCCCTTTCCATTTACTATTTTAATTTACTTTACATGGAAATTTTCAATGTTTCTGAGCTGAAAATGGAGATAAGCCATTTTCTGGTTTATGGATAGCAAGGTTTTGATCTTTGTTTGATATTGTCACCAGAAGGAGCTGATACAGAGAATGATGTTGAGTCAGGGGAGCTTACAACTCGGTACGTATTTCCACTTCTATTATCTACACAATTTCGTCCATTCTATTGAGTGTCATTATTCATCAATATATTGTTTTGCAGGACAAAGCGCATGTCAATCGAAGTTGGTCCCAGCAGCTTTGCCTCCAAGAAAAAGAAGAGAAAGACCAACAGTGCAGCTGATCCTAGCATTGCCTGAGGTGTGGAGAGCATTACAAATTGCTAATTTATTTGGTCAGTTTGTTAAAAGAAGGGAGCCTCTGTGGATTCCTCTCTATCAAAGAATGTTGTTATGTGGTTTACTTAAATTGCTCTGCTGTCAGCGTCTGCCATTGAATTGTAGTCCTTGTGGAAATTGTAATGAACTGATTTTCCATCAATTGAGTTTTGTTTCTGTGACAATCCAGACAATCCAAAATTGACGATTCACAATGTTTCTAAACCCAAACTCATTCATTTATGATTTGATTTGTTTATATTCATGAGACTTTGTTAAATCTGTGATATAGGCAATGATGTATGTTAATTTGAATCTTTTGTAATCATAAATGAATGGAAAAATCATGTCTTGGTGCGAAAGAAGAAGATTAAGCAAAAAAAAAAAATGACAAGTTTCTGAAAATTTTCTGAGAAATTAGTATGAAGCCAATTAAAATATAAAATGGTGGTGGTGGCAAAGAATAGTTGCAGTCAAGAAGATCATCAACAACAAGAACAAAACAAGGGAAAAAGAAAGAACATGGAGATGAACAATGAGTAACTATAACTTGTCTTTGGGATCTCTAACGTTCGAAGAAATCTACGAAAGGCGATTCAAATGTGTAGAAACTGGTCATGAGATGCTTTCTAAGGACATTGAATCTTACAAACAAAGCAAACCTTACAAGTTGGCTCTCATTAACGCTGCTATGTCTCAGGAGCAGAAGAAATTTCCTTTTTCTATTTTTAAGCATGATCCTAATTGCAAGTAAAACACCATTTTTTTTGTTCTACTTCTTTATCTTTTTACTTTGATTTCCATTTTTATATGTAAGGTTTTTAGGGTTTAAGTGCTTTTCTTGCTTCTTTGATATTTAACATTGTGGAACGAAGCTGATATACTGGAGATATTGTCAATAAGTCTGAGGAACATATATTAAAGCACATCAGTGGAAGCAAGTTCCTTCTTAATTCTGGTTTGTATTCTTTAAACCTGGCTTCTATTTATATGTTTGTAGTGAAAAGTGAATCATTATATGGGGTTCATATTTTCGACGTGTTCATACCTTTGATTTTTTTTTTGGCTCAGGAAAAGAAATAAATGCAGAAAGTTTGAAGATCGAAGAGCCTGAGCAAGTTGCACCCAGCAAACAAGGCTCATACAGGTTCAAAAAGATCCGAGTTAGAGGTAATCCACACATCTCAACAATTACATCTAAACAATTTACTGAGGTCTGAGGACTGTATCACTATATGTAACAAATTTCAAGACATACATAAAATACTTTAACTGTGTACAATGACTATATCATTTTCGTCGATTTATAAATTATTTTCAACATTCTTCTAATATATGCTCTTTTTCATTGATGGCGTGCTTTGCAGAGAGGCGAAAGAATCTGAAAAAGAAACATCAGAAGATTTATGCACTCACCGAAGGAAATAGGCCTGATGTCAAAGGTATTTCAAATATCTATAAAGATTTTTTTTTTTGTTATAAATTCAAATTTTATTGATAAGCTCAACGAATTACACAAAAGTAGAGGACAAACGCGCTACAAACTGCATGGCAAGTCCTTTCTGGATAGCAAACCCGATTCTCCTAAATACATATTCGTTCGAACCTGCAGTCATCACGTTGCTTTCCATTATCTTCTGCACTCTCCTGAGGAGCTCAACTGTTTCTGAGCATAGCAATCCAAATGTGTCAAATGCAAAAGGGATGAAACTATGTTGGTTAGCCCTACAAGCTTCGTCATGTTTCTCCACTTTTGCCACTGCTGCATTGCTAGCTGCTAGTCCCACCTCAAAAATCCCAGCACTCAGTCCAACCATCGGAGACGCTCCTGTAACATCAACACACGCATGTTTACCTTCAGATCAGTTGTAGACCAAAATATCAGCAGGACATAATGTCGATATTCCTTCCTTAGGATCAGTAAGAAAGTTAACAGGAGCCTCCTTTTTAACCTGTACGTCAGCCCGCCAGAACACATCACACAAGATATCTCTAACGTGGTCATGTCTGTACTTGAAGCCGGGGTAATGCTTACAATGGACCGCATGGTCCCCGAAAGCATCAAGTCTACTCTTCTTGCACACTGGACAAAGCTCACCATTTGAATATAGTGAGATCACCAATCGATAACGAAGAATGACACGATATTCTACAGGCGTCATGCGTTGTCCAAACCCTTCCATCGGGATAGCAAGGAGAAAATCTTTGGCATGTTCTGACTGCACACATCTAATCACGACTTTTTGTCTAGCTGGAAAAAAAAAACCCTTGGAAGGGGGTGGGGTTTGGCTGGACCCCTACCTGTAGTTAAAAAATAAACTTAAAATACAAATGAGGGGCTAGGCCTGACCTCAAAAGCAAGTAGGAATCTACACAAGGCCCAAAAGGGCTCCATATTACAAGCCCTTAACCAGGCCAACCAACTGAAAACACAAAGCAAAAAACCCAGTTCAAGGTCAGCTCCTTGGAAAGTGAAGCGCCAAAAGCAGGCAGCCTTTCCGTTTAATAGACAGGTGAGTGCTTGCTTCAACCAAAGATGGCTGCCTCTTCTTTGTAACACCCATGAGTTGGTGTTAGTCCTACATTGCCAAGGAAGTGGTTGTATTGGTAGTATATAGAGCTTAACCATACTCTAACTAATGTCAAGGCCTTTTGGGGTAAACCACATGGGTGGGCCCTGATCCAAAACCCTCTACTGCTGGATATCCGCAGTGATTAAAGGGGGACAATATTGACATTAGCGAGTTGTATGGTGCTCGACGCACCGGGATGAGCGAGGACGAAATCCCGGGGCGTTACATTCTTCTTCCTCTGCAAGTTCTGATTCCGCCTCCGACCGTCGACATGATGCTGCTTTGATCTATGACCAGATTTATCTTTCCATTCAGAGATCTATGTGCCTTCCTCATTTTTTCTGCCTTCGATTCTCTTCATATCAACTTGAAGAAGGTTTGCTTGATCTCTGTCAATGCCGCTAACCTTAATCAAGATCAGGTCTCCAACTATTTTCCCCATCCACCTGAGAAGGTTAGAAGAGAGGACTGGGTCCATTTTGATAACTGGTTGAGAGCTGGTGGTGAACCTCTCCAAAACTTGTGTTTTGATTTCGCCAAATATCTATAAAGATACCGAGGCTTAAGTATTGTTTATGTATTGTGAAAAACCATGAACCTATCTCTAAAGAAGAATTTTTAGCAGAGACTACTGAAGAATTATTGATTTCGCCGGGCAACTGTACTAAGTTTAATTGGAATAGGTATAAGTGAAGTGATTTTGGTCTGCCTCAGTTCTGTTGCGTTTTCTTCTGTAGTCTAGTATATCTGTTTCATGTTCACTTGTAACTGTTGACAACACGGAAGTTCCATGGAAATCATATTCAAACTTGAGTTTGTCTGCAGCAACAAACACTTTTGATAGCATACGAAAGTTCCATGGAAAAGTATTTGATAGCACCATGGTGAAAAAGTCTAGTACGTATATCTCTATACAATCATTATGCCGTCGTATATGCTTATGAAAATTGTCTGCAGCAACAAACACTTTTCACCATGTTGCTATCAAATACAAAATGTCAAAATGCAGTGCAGATGACATTTCCTTGTTGTTTGTTAGTCAAATTAATACATCAAAAAACCTTTTACGCAAAGAAGAAGATCGTAAATTTCTATCTTTATAACAAACATTATTGAAATTAATGTAACATATAAAGAGAAGGCAAATCATTCTCAACAAGAAGTTGAGTCCTTTTCTTCATACTAATCAACACATTATTCCAAGTATTAACTCTAGAATTTGCGCGACCATATAATCCGATATTCAAAACATCCAAATCTTCGATATTCAACTTCAAAACCTCTTCAGGAAATTCTCCATCAAGTAACCAAATCAAACAAGAACAAAATCCTTTCATGATTTCAGAATCACTATCAGCTAAAAATCTCATTCTACCAAATTCATCCATACTTACATCTAACCAAACTTGAACAGTACAACCAGTAACTTTATTAGATGAAACTCTGTCTAGTTCATTAAATCCAGGTAATAAAGTCGCGTAATGTAAAAGACGTTTTACTCGATCAATTGGTTCTGAAAGAGATTTAAACTCAGTTACAATATGTTCTAACTTGCATGAAGAAGAAGAAAAACAAGGAATGGAATTATACTTAGTAGAGTTAGAGATAGAACATTTTAATGATTTGAAGAAGAATCTATTGTTTTTTGGAATGAAAAGAGGAGGAGTGTTTGTTGATATTGGAAGAAAAGAAGAACATGAAGAAGGAGAAGAGAAGAAGAATAAGGCCATATACAGTATAGAAAGAAGTGTTTTCTCTTCTTCTCTCTCTTTACACACAAAGAAGGAATGTTGTGGTTGAAGTTTGAGAAAGAGAGAAGAATGATTTATGAGTGGTTGAAGGTTAAGATGAGTTTAGGGTAGGGTAATTAAGGTGGTAGAAGATCCTTGAAATGCGTACCCTTTTAAACAGAGGAGAAAACAGGGGAAAACAGAGAAGGAATTGACTAATGAGTTTTGTAGAATGAAGTAGTAGCAACTAGCAAGTTGGTTATAAACGGTTAAAGGTGTTGACTGTGTCAAGGTACGTCACTGGTGTCGTCACCAAAACACCAATGACCCATTGTAGGTGGTAGGGGTGGGCACGGTTCGGTTCGGTTCGGTTTTGGACAAAACTGTCAACCGAACACCTAGCAGGTGTTTTGCAAAAGTCTAAACCGAAACCGAACTTTTTTATTTTTAAAACCGAACCGAACCGAACCGAATACTTTTAACTAAAACCGAAACCGAGCCGAACATATAATTAAGTTCGGTTAACCGAATAAAACCGAACCGAACCGAAAAACTGATATATTTGAAATGGGCTATGGAGAGATGGGCTGGGATGGGCTATGGAGAGATGGGCTGTAGTGGTCTGTTCACTGTTGGATACTTGGATATTGGGCTGGACTCCTGGACAGATGGGATGGGTTGGACTATGGAGAGATGGGCTGTAGTGGACTAGTGGGTTGTATACAAAATACATGTTCGGTTCGGTTTTGGGTGTTTGGAAATTTTCGAAACTGCAACCGAACACCCAAAGCAGGTGTTTTGCCAAATTAGAAACTGCAACCGAACATGGAAACATGTAAACACCCTATTTTCGGTTCGGATCGGTTCGGTTCGGTTCGGTTTACATGTTTCGGATCGGTTTTGCCCACCCCTAGTAGGTGGTGACCCAAAGGCCAAATGATAATGGTTCATGCATGCATGGGTACTAGTGATGGTTCTAACTTTTTAAGCATCTTAGACTCTGCGAGGGCTCGTGGCGTGGTGGATTGATTGGAGGGATGCACCGTCTACAATCAGCTGTTGACATGTTTTGAATTCACACCTTCTTCATTTTATCAGAGGGGTGCTACCATTACGCAACATGCTCATTCGCGAAAAAAAAATTAAAAAAATCCTTTATTTATTTGGATTGACTGAAAATATCAGTGTTTGTATATATAGTGAAACCTGTCTAATTACATAGCCTGGGGACCAAGAAAAAAACAAATGCTTTTGCAGAGGGTGTGCGTTTATAAAGTAAAAATTATCATATCCCCACTGTATGTGGGACTAATATTTATTTTTTTGTGTTTATATAGGGTGTGCGGTGTGCATGCATTTAGACATGTTTCACTGTAATACATATACATGATTTATGATAACGTTATAAATTATATATAACTATTTTTAGTACTTAATGCATTTCCAATGGTTTGGCTATATGTAAAATAACATTGGTTTTACACTTTTTGCTCTCCAATAGTAACTTCTATAATAACAAATTTTAACATTGGCCATTTGGCATCATTCTGTTAGGCCAACGGTTAAACATACACTTTGACCTAGCAGAATGAGGTTTAAGGTAAAATTTCACGGCGTACTGTAACTTGTTTGCAGTATCACTAAAAATCGCACCAGACCGTAATTTAGTTGCGGTTACAAATTAATATTTCACCGAACCACAACTCTCTTACGGTACGATGCAAACCCAACCCCAAACGGTAACTGACCTAGTCCAAACAGCTATATTTTTAAAATTTGACCATTCTGCCCTTCTTCTTCAATTTATACAAGTTTCACCATTAATGGATTTAGATTTTTTTTTTCTTTCCCTTTTTAATCCATTTTATCAACTTATGGGGGTCGTATCATCAAATTTTGTCTTGACGATTAGAAAGCGATTTTTAAAATGGTAGAAGATTCAGAGAATGAAGAAGCCGATCATTCGAAGAAGAAAGAACTCGAGGATTCGAAAAGGGAAGTCAAAGAGGAAACTCATCCACCATTTTCTACACCATAAATATGATGCACTCCCCTAAAATGAAGATGAAGATTATGTGATATTTAGTTATTATTTAGAATGTATTTCTAATTTATTTTTAACGAAAATGTGTATTAATAATAATAAAGATTACATAATACATTGATAATTACTACTTCTAAAAAAACCACCTAAAATAAGACTAATATCCACCACATAGAATTTTCATACATGTTTCCCATTTAAACCTCGTATGTGTTTCCACCCTAAACAAACATTTTGCTTTTCTTTGGACACCATCTTTTGTTACATTTCGAACATTGTTGTATTGGAGTTCAAAAAATATCTCCAAGTACTTCATTAGTTGACGTTGAATGAAACAGAATCGTGAACACAACGATGCCTCAGTTCTATATCCAGTTCTTAGCATTCCAGCAAACATTTATAAAATGTCGAACCAGAACATCCTCTCCCCAAAATAATTATCATCCCTTGCATTTGTTTCTGTAATGGCAACATAATTTGTATATAGGTTTTCATTTTCTTGGTTTGTAAACGGTACATGAGGCATTGAAAAATACTTGACTTGAACTGTAAATCTAAAAGCCAACTATGAATATGTATATATAGATTATAATATAGTAGTTAAAATATAGCCGTTAAAATGGAGCCGTTGAAATTCAAAATTTGAATTAGAACCTCTGAGCCAATTCCTTTATAAATAGATTAAGGACATAGTTTATCTTGCCTTTGCAATGCCTAAAAGAATACGTGATCTCTGGACTTCCATTGAAGACGACTACATCAGACAAAGAAAAGACGGTGAAACAAAAATCAAGTTTTGGAGACTGGTACATAGTGGGTTGAATTGGAATATCATTTGAGTAAACGATCTGTGAAAGAAATTCGTGCCCGGTTTGATACAATCAGAATGAATATAATCTACTTCGAAGATATAATGGTGTATCTTCTCGATATATAAGCCTTTACTATTTTCAATAATAATCATGGAATTTAGTTTGATTGGTTGGCTTGTTGGTGTATTCTCAAAGATTTCATCTCTACGTTAAGAATGAATTCTTCAAGAAGTTGGTTTAGATTGGTACATTAATTTAGATGACGTGCCTGGTTTTTGATGGTATTTAAATGTATTACGTTTATTTTTTGTTGTTTGATTTAAATGTTATTGTTGTATTTGTATTTGAATTTATGAAATATCAATCTGATTGTATTTCAATTTATGAAATAATATTCTTCATTAACTATCCATGCAAATAAAAGCCTATAAAATATCCTAAACATCATAAAAGCTAATGAAACATCTTAAACATCATAAAAACCCATGAAATATCTTAAACATCATATATTAACTATTCATGACCATAAAAGCCCTTTAAAATATCCAAACACATCATAACATAATCAAAATATCTAAACATGTCCAAAACATCTAAACAAATATCTAAAAATGCAACCTAGTCATGTTTTCAGATGCTCCACCTACACTGCCTTGACTACTATCGGGTCTTCTTCCCTTTTTTCCACCTTTGCGCATCTTCCGTCGACAACTTAGACTTTGTCCCCCTGTAAAATATATATTACGTCAATAAATTTCTTGAAAGTATATATTGAAAATTTATTAAATTACGTTAGCATTGATTCCATTTGTACTCTTATATCCGCAATCTCCTATTAAACCAAGGCCAATTGCTCCATAACAGCTTGTGTATTGTGTCTTTCTTCCTCAAGCCATTGGTAGACTGCTCATAGTATTCTCGCTGCATAGAATAATTATCCAAATACATATCCTTGAAGCGATCCTGGAATGACACATATATAATTGGTGAGTCTTTTCAAGTGGCAGCACTCATTGGGAAACTGCCTCCTTCTTGGAAAGATTTCAAGCATTATCTGAAACATAAGCGAAGGAAATGTGTCTGGATGATCTGATAGTGCGACTGAAGATTGAAGAGGACAACAGGGGTACTGAAACCCGAAGTACGTTTGAGGCTAAGGTACATGTGGTGGAGACCTCAAAGCAAAGTAAGACTTCCTCTAAGAAGAGGAAGAAGAATCAGTCCAACAATGCACCCAAGGACAAAGGTCAGAAAAAGTTCAAAGGGAGCTGTTTTGTTTGTGGTAAGAAAGGTCACTTGGCCAAAGATTGCAGGCACCGCAAAGACGAAAAAACTCCTGAGGCGAACATGACTGACATATCCAGGGAGATTGACAACATGCACCTCTCTGCGGTGGTTTCTGAAGTGAACTTGGTATCTAATACCAAGGAATGGTGGATAGACACTGGGGCTACCCGCCATATCTACGCTGACAAGAGTCTCTTCTCTACCTACCAGAAGATGAAGCATGAAGAAAAGCTCTTTATGGGCAATTCTGCGGTTTCAATGGTTGAAGGCTATGGGAAAGTGGTTCTGAAATTCACTTCTGGACACAAAGTCACTCTCAATGATGTTCTCCATGTACCTGACATCAGGAAGAACCTCGTGTCTGGTTCTGTCCTTAGTAAGAAAGGTTTCAAAATGGTCTTTGAGTCAGATAAGTTTGTGCTGACCAAAGGTGGGACGTATGTGGGAAAGGGGTATCTAAGTGATGGCCTCTTTAAGGCAAATGTAGTCGTTGTTGAAACCAACAAGGCAAAAGTGTATTCTGATTCTATGAATAAAAATAATTCTTCTTACTTGCTTGAGTCACCACATTTATGGCATGACAGATTAGGTCATGTTAATTACAGAAAAATGAAGAAACTAGCAAGTTTAGGACTAATTCCTAAATTTGACATAGAGAAAACAAATAAGTGTGAGACTTGTGTGGAAGCAAAGTTTGCTAAACAACCTTTTTATTCGGTTGAGAGAAGTACTCAGCCACTAGGTTTAATACATACTGATTTATGTGATTTTAAATCACTTCCAACACGAGGTGGGAAGAAATATTTTATCACATTTATTGATGACTGTACTCGCTACTGTTATGTATATTTACTTAACAGTAAAGACGAGGCATTAAGTGCTTTTATAAAGTACAAAACTGAAGTTGAGAATCAGTTAGATAAGAAAATCAAGATCATAAGATCTGATAGAGGGGGTGAATACGAATCACCATTCGTACAAGTCTGTGCTGAAAATGGAATAATCCATCAAACCACAGCACCCTACTCACCTCAGCAAAATGGTGTTGCTGAAAGGAAGAACAGAACGTTAAAAGATATGATTAATATCATGCTTATAACTTCTGGTCTACCTGAGAACCTGTGGGGGGAAGCTCTACATATGTCTAATCACATATTAAACAGAGTACCACACAAGAAAACTGAAACCATTCCATATGAGTTATGGAAAGGACGACAACCCAATTATAAATACCTTAAAGTGTGGGGGTGTCTGGCCAAAGTAATGTTTCCTCCACCCAAGAGAACTAAACTTGGGCCTAAAACAGTTGATTGCTATTTTTTGGGTTTTGCCCAAAACAGTTGTGCATACAGATTTTTGGTATTTAAATCTGAAAATAGTGACATAAGTGTTAACACTATTATTGAATCTCGTGATGCTACATTCTTCGAGAGTGTCTTTCCTCACAGGAAAGATCATGTAGATAAAACTCCAAAACGGACACATGAGGTGTCCAATGGAACAAATGAACCAGATGACAATTCAGATGAGCCTGAATTGGAAGAGCCCAGACGCAGTAAAAGGGCAAGAACTTCGAAGTGTTAGAGAAACAGGTCTGACAGACCCTGTCAGACCATTTTCTTGATTGAATGAACTAAGTGTGAAAAACACTTAGTCCCACATGAGTTGTGGGAAGTGAGTAAAGATGTATAAATACAAAATAATAACACTAAGGGTGTAGCCCTTTGGGTTACCAAGTTTTTGCGCGATAGCGCAAGGCTATACACTTAGTGGTCCACCACACGCGAGCGCCGCCGGCGCCGTCCGTCCGTCTGACCGGCCGGTTCGGTTCGGATCGGGATCGGGCTTAGGCTTGGGCTATGTGGTGGTTGATAAGTTATCTTATCTTTTTGGTCCACCACTTATTTAGTTAAGTTGTGAACGGGTTCACAGGATCATGTTACATCTTTGCCTTAACAGATGTGTCTGTTCAAAATGAAACAGTACGTCCCTTGGGCCTTAAACGTTTCATAAGTCTGCCAAGAGTTGCACCTGTTGAGAAAAGACGTTTTCCAACAGGTGCGTGTCTGTTGTGAACAGGCACGACTTAGCCTATAAATTGCGTGCTGTTCTGGCCAGTAAGTACACAATCAATACAGACTAAGTCTGCTTCTCTTTCTCTCTCTCTAAAGTATTCGAAGGTTCTTCTTGTTTGTTCGCCAGAACTCTGCTATTACAGTGCAGTCTAGCAGAGTGTAGAACAGTTGTATCTTGGGAGACTATCGTCCAGTACCTGTGTGCACCAGTAGCAGAGACGTAATATTGTCTTAAGGATATTGCTTCGGCAAGCCTCTGTTCATCTCCTTAATCCTTCATACGGTGTAGTAAGTGTTACTGTTTTGTTGAATTCAATTAATAAATATATTACTTGTTTTCTGTTCTAGTGTATTTTCATTTCTGTAATTCGTGTAAACTGTATTCCTGAGTTCACACATAATAATACCAACAGAAAGCAAGTCTGGAGCTACCAATATCATTATACTCTTGCTTTATGTCTTAGCCCGAGCCGATCAATTGCTTTATCGTTCCAATGTATTGACCTACTCCAAACCATCGAGTCAATCTCACATATGCTAGACTTAAGTTCCATTTGTTGCCTACAATCACTCAAAGAATGCCCTCCTTGGCTTGGAACCCTAGTTTTCTTCTTCCACCCTTTGATTCTTGGGAACTTATCATAATCAAACCCTTCTTGCATCAATGGGTGCAAACAACCAAAGTACGCGTACAACCAAAACTAAACATAAACAAAAACCAAACAAGTATCAATAATTCATTCCATGCAAACATGACTTAATTCATAAATGACAACTAAATGCAAACAACAATGTACCTGCAGAATCGCCAAACAAAACTATTTACAGTGCCCACGTCGGACCTGTAAGCGATGTCAATGTGTCGATATAAATGGGTCATTAGAGCACTACCCCAATCATAGTCATCAATCCTAGACAAATCCTTCAAACCACTCAACCAACCTACCATAATTTTAACAAAATTTTACAAGCTACCGTTGGGCTCTGTTTGAGCTGCTAAAATAAAAAGGTGTATAATGTACGGTTTGGGCTGCTAAAAGCAAAGCTGAAGCTGCTATTATAACCCAACCATTGAAGATGTTTTGTTAGACTTTGGAAAATAGATAGGGTGATTTGCAAACAATTTTTCACACTCCTCAGTTAACTATCCCAAAAGTTGAAAGCAAGGTTTCTTGTTTGGCAAAAGTGGTTCTTGTGCAATCAAAGAGCAAACTTTTTACATAATTTCATTGGATTTAATATCCGTATGTTCCCATTCGTAATGATAAAATTCCAAGATATATGGAGGAGTCAAAGATGTTACAATCTATGGATATTAAATTACTATTGATTTGAAATTATGAAAGGGGTCATCTGCATTAAGATATAGGGTTTAATCTAATGCTTGGATGTTGCTTCATCCATTAACTTTTCTGTACTGCTTAAATTAATGCTACATTTAACGTCAGTGTTGACGTTCTCATGCAATAATGTTCAGGTTAACTTGGCCAAGGATGTTATACGAATTTTCGACGCAATTTAGCAGTATTATTCAAACACTTACGATACATATATGAATTTTCTACGGTATTGACAAATATTTTTGGAATTATTAGAATGTTTACAAATTCTCAACGCAATTTAGCAAGGTTTTTCAAACACTCATGGCTCAAGATTTTGGAACATATATACAACTAATTTGAGATTTGAAATTTTGAATCTTGCACTCTGCGTACAAGAAAGTTATTTTTTAATTTAAAAAATAAAAAGGTTTACAACTGCAAACACTTCAAAGCCTGGCAACCTAAAGGGCTTGGGATAGTATAATATGACCCAAGAGGCCAAGACTGACACAATCCCTACATAATAGCCCATGGAGTAATAGGGCTTGGATTTTCATACTCACGTAGAGCTTTGGGTTGTAACAATTTTTTTTTTTTTAAAAATAAAAGAAAAAATAAAATTATATATTAATCATGCCCTGAAAGCTTACAAGGATAGGGTCCAAAGGGCTTATAAAGACAAGGCCCGAAGAATACTGATACTACCACCTAAGCGTCCATACTGGCATACTGCCACCTTGCAACTTGAGTAATTCTGCTACTCAGAGACTTGTTTTCGCTTGGGTTGTAACACTTGGCTCAATTGCATGTGAGACCCTGTCATCCTACGTACAAAATTCCACACAAAGAGAGTGACTTTACACAAAGTTAGATTAAGTTAAACCAAACAAGTTTTAAATTATGGCATTGAAGTTTGTCATTTGGCTGAATCTGTTTCATTTTGCATATGATTATTAATTTTTAATTAAGTTTGTTTATGTTCCTCATCTTCATCTTCTTCTAGTCGTTTTCCTTGTAGGCAATTTATGCTAAGACCCACTGAACACAACATCAGTATGTAATTCAAAAAGGATTTACTGTATCAAGAACATGAAGAGCTAGCTAGCTAGAACAATATGAGTCACCCCAGTTTTATTAAGCAAAGCTTAATTACTTGGTAAAGTTATTAGAATCTCAGATTAAAACCTCAAGCAATTCAGTATTGTATTCACTATGTCCTCCATATACATACATACATACCCTACATGTAACTTTTTAAAGCACAAGATTCATACTTCTATGTTGGTCTTATATGATGAACATAAGCATATCCCCTACCTTGAGTATATTATATAGATTCAAGTAGTGGTTGAATTGATATGAGATAGACTATCTTGTCTTCTCTGTCAATAAGTTGCTAAACTGGTCAATTAGGTATCTTAAGTCTTAACTCTACTACAGTGTCAGCTTTAAACTTGTTACCTCTTTTGGAGTTTGGACTACATTCACAATATCTTATTTGCAACAACTGGGTTGGTCATTAGTCTTAATCTAATCTCTCTACAGTATACATGCATGTATTTTGTTATTAGTAGGGGGTACCTTGTAACAAA
The DNA here is from genome assembly GCA_023053565.1 of Aquilegia eximia. Lineage (NCBI taxonomy): Eukaryota > Viridiplantae > Streptophyta > Magnoliopsida > Ranunculales > Ranunculaceae > Aquilegia > Aquilegia eximia. Next base: position 12,743,183 of record JALIGU010000002.1, read on the forward strand.
AAAAATATGAAAAATGTTCTATGAGAAAAAGAAAAAGAAAATGGTAATTAGATTGTGATGTTTGAAAGAACAGTTACGATATATGACTGTTAACTGGAAAAAGACGCGCAGTTGATCAATTTTGTCCTAGTCAAAAAGTTACCAGCGGCAACTTGCGAACAGATCAAACTTTCCCTTAATCTACTCTTTTAAATCTAATCATCAGTCTATTTTAAGTTGACTGAATCTCACAATATCTACCACATATAGATCAAACTCCAGTATATAATTGTTTTCAAATAATGTAGGTTGCCGGCCAAACGGCTGTTTAAAATACTCACTCACTGATTACTGAAATATCATCTATAACTTTACCTGCTTCCTCCTCCTGCTGTTACCATGGCTGTTCTTCTTTCTTTCTGTGTTTTCACTCTAGTTCTTTTTATAGAACCAATTTCTTCTCAGCAATTCTATGACAAAACTGACTGCACATTCCCACCTCAAGTACCAGGCTCAAACTATGTATGCGGATCCGCTATACATCCGTGCCAGTCCTTCATTGTCTATAGAACCCGTAACGACATTAACTCACTCTTAGCAATCTCAACTCTCTTCAAATCAAACTACAGCCAACTCCTTACCTTGAACAATCTAAACCAATCCATATCTGATATATTACCCCTTGGTCGAGAGATTATTATCCCCATTAACTGTTCTTGCGCTGCTGAACGTTTCTCTCAGGCCATATTCAAGTATAACTCCTCTAACTCTGATTCACTTTCTAACATTGCTTGTGGAGTTTTTGAAGGATTGCTGAAGGCACAGACTCTTGCAGATATGAATCAAAATTATGATGGCAACAGTACTAATGATGTTGAGCTCTCTGTGCCTATACGATGTGCATGTCCTGACAGATCGGACAGAAGAAATGGTGTGAACTACCTTGTGACATACCCAATCGTTGAAGAAGATAATACTCGTTGGATAGCAAATAAATTTGGAATAGCTGAGGACGTACTCTTGGCTGCTAATAATCTAGAGCCGAATCCTACTATCTTCCCTCAAACCACACTACTCATTCCAACTACAAAAATCCCAGCTGTAAATTTGGAGGTAACTCGCCCTGTACAGCCATCCCCTGGTCCTAGAACTGCTATTCCTTTGAAAAAGGTCGCACCAAGCAAGAAAGTGAGGAGAAAATCATATATAGTTATTGGACTGACTGCGGCTATTTCAATATTAATCTTAGTTGGTGCTTTTGGGTTGTTTATACACATAAGAAGAGTTTGGTATCCTCTCAGTTTTCAGCCTTTGTCTGCCAGAAGCTCACAATTGTCAAATTTCTCAGCGGAATTTCTTGATGGGATGGCCAAGCTAAAGCATCCCTTGCTGAATTTTAGCTTGGAGGAGCTGCAGCTGGCAACTGGGGATTTCTGTGACGCTTCAGCCATTGGAAGTTCAGTTTACCATGGAAGAATTGGAGGCTCACATTTGGCAATTGAACATATGGAGTCAGAGGATGCAGCCAACCTAGTCCTTGACATACTAACAAAGATTAATCATTTAAACATTGTGAGATTGGAAGGCTTCTGTTACGGGACTAGGCCTTATCTCGTGTATGAGTTTGCAGCCAACGGTTGCTTAAGGGATATTCTATCAAATAAAAAGTTAGCTGGTGAGTTCACATGGAAACGTCGAATGCAGATCGCTTTTGATGTTGCAGTAGGAATACACTACATACACCACTGCACAAACCCTGCCTATGTCCATAGGAATATTAACAGTAGAAGTGTCTTGATAACTATGGACTGGAGAGCCAAGATCACGAGTTTCAAATGGGCAAAATCTCTTACTAATTGTGAAGACAAGAATAACTTTTCTGTAACAGTTGGTCATAAGGGTTATTTAGCACCTGAATACATTGATCATGGTTTGTCTTCGCCGAAAGTGGATATATTTGCATTTGGGGTTGTTTTGCTTGAGCTGATGTCAAACAAGGAAGCAGTTATGGATACATGTTATCTGAAGGATTCCGTTGAGTTTTTGTCAGATGGAGGAATTGAAGGTTCGTCTGGTTGTTTAGAGAAGCTGAAGGAATTCATGGATCCTTCTTTAGACGGGAATTACCCTTTGGGTGATGCCCTGTGTTTCATCCTCTTAGCCAAAGGTTGTGTGGAAAAGGATCCCAACCATAGACCTAATATGAATGATGTTTTGAAGGCTCTTTCTAGAATTGTATAGTTTGACTCCTTTTCTTCCTTTTCCCCCTCTTTTCCCCTTTTCCGACATTTGGAAATGTATAGCTTGAGGTTGCGCGATCAAGACCTTTTCTATATTTTCCTTTAGGGACTAAGTTTCTGGCAATGTATATTGTTGAAGAAGTTATTATGAAATAGTCTGTGATGTTACTGGGATCTTCCCCCACCCCCCCCCCCCCCAAAAAAAAAAAAAAAAAACAGAAAAGTCCGCGATGTTGGTTATGGACTAGGCAACAAAAGCAAACAAAGTGAAGAGTGCCTATGTATTATATAGATTTGAGTCATTACATTTACTAGCCTTGGAAGCTTGCTGGAAAGCACTATTTCTCACTACAAACTAGTTACATTGTAAGACAAATAATGCACAACCATGATTATCTACCGCAATAGAAATCGTGTCTGTTGCTACCCCATAGTCGTTTCCATTCCATACTTCAGTGTACTTGCATGAAGATATTGTAATGGGTCTACTAGGTAGTGCCTTGGCCAAATCAGATATATTTGCAGAAATCACCATCCTTTCAGGATTTAGATTGAAAAAGGAAAGATATACCTCTCCTACACAAGTGAGATATGAATCACAATCAAAGATAAACCCAACATTCATATTAGTTTATCAAATTCTTAGTCATTATGTTCTCCCCAAGGCCCAAACCTCCCATCATTCAAAAAAAAAAAGAAAAAAAAAGAACTCTCTATTAATTAATGACTTAGTAAAGGATACAACTTTAATCTAAGTAAAGATAAGAAATGAATTAGCATACCTCTTCTTCCGGTTGCAATCCAAGAGCGAATTCCACTGCCATTGGCTTCTGCGGCAAAATATCTTATTAGCTTTCTATGTATGTCAGATTTCTAGCTTTCAATTTCGAGGAGTAAACCTAAACTTTCACCTTTTGCTGTCACTGTTGCACATAGACCAGAATAGCTGTTCATTAGAGTTCCATTTTGATTTAATTCCCAGATCTGTTAAAATTGCGCATATAATAAATATCGATTAAAATAAATGTAGATATCAGTAAAGAAAAATGTAGATACTCAACTAAAAAAGGAAGAAAAAACACAATCAAGAAAAAGATGTAGACACTAACTGAAATTACATTGACCTGCATGAGAATAATTTACACTCAGCTCGGTGTTTCTTTTAGAGTGAGAGGTATATTTTAAGCCAGGGCATAATAATGCCTCACTTGAACTTATTATATGGACAATAACTTTTATTGCTTGGTGTCAAGCTAAACAATTTTACAGATCCCTTTGATTTAACTTGCAATGGAACAATTGTTTCAATAAATCTTTGACACAGGATGTTTCAAAGTGCATAGCACATCCATTTAAGCAGTCACTCATGGGCGCCCCTTCTCTCAGCCGGTTTGACAGTATGGGTAGGCCTGTCCAGGACATGCTTGTATCTACATTGTCAAACCAGCGGGGGAAAAAGACAACAAAATATATATATTATACATGTAATTATGTAAATAGATGCAAAATTTTGCAGATTTGAAATGAAAAAAATAAAAAGAAAAAATTCTACATGTATTTTGCACCATCTAAATGAGATTTTCCACCAATAACTACAAGTATGTCCCCTTGACCACCTTAATTGAAGCTCAAGTCTAAGTAAAAAGTTTCTGGGCAACCTTAATATCTGCTATAGTACCTTCCTTGGCGACGTTGCTTATTTACCTGCCAGAGTTTCTTCAGTTGAACAACACGACGAGTGTTGTATTTCGTACATAAAATATATTATTATCACCTCTGTTCTGTATGGCCTAGATTGGTCGTTTAAGTTTATATTATGAATAAAAAAGAATCGATGTACAAGAAAAAGAATTCAGAGAACTATACCATCATTGGTATACATTCAGAGAACTATACCATCATTGATATATGGTAAACTATCAGTTGTTTATGGTGGCGGATGAATTCGTTTCATCTTTTCCATCACTGATGCTAACACTCTTTGTGCCAAGAAAAAACCATAATACAACCACAAAAATTGACATCAAATGGTTGTGGATTTCCAATTATAAAGCCATAAGTACCTGGTCCTCATTCAATTTACAATGGGAAAATGACATTCTTTTAGTCTCTCGAGAAGTGAGTTTCCCAATTGGAGAAGCGTTCAAGCAAGAGTCATCTGTCTCATTTGCCAATAGCTGAAGCTTTCCTTGATATTTTTGTTTGTAAGAATATTTGTCCTCCCTAAAATATAATTCCAAGAGTATCAATGACAAGTAACAGCAAAAGAATATGAATAAGTGACTTACGAAAAGGTGGATGAAGATACCCATACAATGTAAAGAGTGGTTTCCTTGTGTGCAGGCAAAATGGTGCCTTAGATTTCCGTCCCATGTATTTGTCTTTCCAACAGATCTGTGAAGCCTTGCGGCCATCAAAATTAAATGTCCAACCTTTAGCTTCTGCATGTCTGCAGCTAGTAAGACTCAGAACATGTGAAGCTTCTGCTTTTACTTCTTTTAAATTTCGGGTTTGCCTGGTGAGAACATGGTTGCTACTTCTGAGGTCTTCTGTTCCACTAATATAAGAAAACTGAAAGTAACAATTAATACAGAAAATTAGGGTGACCTCTATCTATCCAAGAGATGTAATTTAGTAATATACCTCCCTGTTATCTGTACTATAAGAGTTTATTTCCAGAAGGATAGGATTTGTGATGATGCTGTACGTAGTTCCGTCAAGCTTTCTCATGTCACCTCCAAACATGAGAGGAGACTTGACCATAGACCAGAGAGTCATCTATTCACAAAAGTATGTATCTCGGTCACTCCATTGTTTAAGCACATCAAAGACTACTGGAGACACATACTTACCTGTGTTTTTTGCTCATCAAAACTGAGGTTACACTTTCTTTGAGGACCTTGATTTGATCCTGGTATCAAAGAAAATACCAAAATGCGATTTTTTAGATATTCCTGCAAGATCTACTTGTTATTATGGTGCAAACTGCAAATTAGGCTCTCATACATTATGACTAGAGTGATCTGTATGGTAAGATTGACGAAGACAACCATATAGTGCAACAATACTATTTCGAAGAAAATTATAACACAATTCTTTACGACTCACATCATAACTTCACACAAAGATGACCTCACTTCTCTACAAGCCTAGAAACAATGAAATGGTATATATAGGTTATTGAGGAAAACAAAAAGTTTAGTATGATTCCTTTTCTCATAGATTATTAAATAATTTACAACTAATACAGTATGTAGTTTAAGTTTGGAACCGAGAATTTAATATTCTTGTGCTTATACATTAATTTGAAAGAGCTTTTATGTAAAGCTGTGAAGTTTTGTTTTAATCCAGTCATATCTTACATAAAATGGTCTCTGTGATTCCACAACTAAATAATTAAATATACATGATAATTTATGTTTGAAAGTGCATCACCTGGATCAGTAAGCCACCCCAGAGGTAACATGTCTAAGTCCGGCCATGACTTCCCTCGCAAGCCCTTGGCTCCTATCAAATTGGCTGCAGCAAAGTCCCTAATGCAAAAACTTAAATCAACTAAAAGGAAAACTGAAATGAAGGACCATGCATTGCTTACCTTTTAATGGTAAATTAAACTAGGACTCTCTCAGACTTATTTCAAAAGAAGTTATTTACCTTGACACATTAAAATGAGCTTCGACGTCCTCCCATGAGTCCCAGTCATCCCCAGTAATCCTGTACATATTCACAAGATTACCTACACCATTGGCCATGTTTGGTGTTGCACTCACTCCAGGAGAGAGGGAATACAACATTGGGCGATCGAGCTCCTGAAGCACCTACAAAAAGAATGTTTGTTAAATATTCTTGGTTTAATTTCCATTTCCCCAAAATGTCAATACCATCTAGATGAAAACTCTAGCATAGTAGCGATATAGACAAGAGAGTTGTTGCAATCTACCTTTGAAACAACATCTATTTCATGTGCTTCCAAGTTATCGCCAAAGACGCAATCATTCTTCACTGCGTGAAAGTAGATAAAGTCAACATATCGATACTGAAAAAGAAAATACATATCACCCTCCCAAGATAAGACTATCATCATTCATCACTCAAAATGCTTGATCCAGCTACTTGTGTATGGATACATAAATCAATTTTTGCTAATAATTGTTCGAACTTATACATGAAGTTTATGTCAGACTTCAGAACTTCCTCACTAAATGTATTTCTTGTTTTCATCTGGTTCTTAAAAAGTCTTCAAACTTCAGCAAAGTGCTCATTCTCATTGCTGCCACATTAGTGTTGCTTACACGTGAGGAAGTAGGAATCAATATCCGATGAACTAACTTTGAACTACTCTTTATGTTTGTTGTAGATCCCCTTGGTATCTGTATCTTACTAGATTTTCTATTTATTCATCTCAAAATATCTCATATTAATTCTCACATAACATCTTTTTCCATCCTATATACATATCTTCTGGAAGTAGTGTCCCTAAACGTGCATGTGGGTGATTATCGAAAATAAAAACGCTTTGTTGAGAAGGAATGCATATACTATACTCTGTTTTTAGAGTTATGGGACTGACCTAAATGACATTATATGTTCATTAAATAGGAGGAGGTTTTCACTACAGTGAAACCTGTCTAAATGCACAGCCTTGGGACCAAGAAATAATGTGCATTTATAGAGGGTGTGTATTTATAAAGTAAAAATAAGCATATCCCTAATATATATGGGATTAATATTTTTTGCACTTTATAGAAGGTGCTTTTATAGGGTGTGCATTTAGATAGGTTTCACTGTAGTATATTAAGTATCGAAATAGCTCTACTTCTTGTTCAGGGATCTTTACTTGTATCAAATAAACAATAATAACCACATTACCAAAGTCGACTCCCCAATCAGCATACTGTCGATACAAGGACCTTAAGAAGGCTCTTCCTGCTCCCAAAGTAGTATCCACACTCATGAAACCTTGTGACATCCACGGGCAGGTCCTTTCTCTCAGACCTATATCTCTTGCCGTCCAATTTTTTCCAGATTCTATATAAGCACCTCCCTGAAATAAATGAGCAATGACAATCTTTAGGATCCATATGTCTCCAGTTCAAACTTAATCCCTATGTTTCAAATATCATATTTGATTCTATTGTCATTTTATTGAAACATATGTACAGAATTATGCACGGAGAAGACTATGACAAACATTTAAGAACAGGGTAAGGGACCTCAGTAACAACCCTGCTTGCATACCGGGAAAAAAAAAACATTTATGAACGGTGGAGCAAGACCTTTAAAGGATCTAAGATTGGAGTGTTTGCATTGAATGCTTGGGTACTTATTCCTCTCATCACATGAATCCCAAACTTCAAACCCATGGCATGAACTTTGTCGGCTACTTCAGTAAAGCCTTTCCCTCCTTGAGAAGAAGGCCACCTCCCAGGATCAGGTAACATTCTTCCCCATTCATCAATCACATCGAATCCCAATGAATTTTCATTGGCACCTTCCACTTTTCTCCTATACCAGAGATAATCAACCACCACATACTGCCCAAAAAAAGTTAAAATAAACAACTTGAGGTCCATACAGCAAAGAAATTTGTAAGGAAACTCAAATACTGTACTGAAAAAGAACAAAAGAAAAGGAACATTTTTATTGAGTTTGATTATCTGAACAAAATTGGCATTTAAAGCTATAAATGATATTTTCAAACCTGATATCCATAAGGGAGTAACTTCTGGGAGACGATATTTGCATTTTGCAGGAACTCCTCTTCAGAGATAATCCATGAAAAGGAATCATACGAGTTCCAACCTCTTGGGGGAAATTCAGCAAGCTCTCCAATTTCCTCAGGCAAAGCTTCAGATAACTCCCTGAGAAATGGTAATTAAAATCATGAATATGAAAATTACACTTGCATAGTTCCTAAAGGACTACTCTCTCGGTAGAAAAGGCAGAACCACAGTGATCGATTACATGACCAGGATGGCAGGAATGCAGGATCATTTTACTCTTTAATTTAATTTAATTAACATACACTCCAAGTCCAATAAACCAGACTTGCATATGTAAGTTGCGACATGGATGATGGATCTTATACATAATATTATACATTTACTTCACTGACTCTTGAAGCTCCATGACATGTAGTGTTGCTTTTATGCAATTAGGGATTCTCTCATTTCCATTTCTGTACTGTAGTAAACTAGTGAATTCAAATCCTCACAATACTGTTTTCGAAATAATGAGTATACATTACTTTTAACCTATTGTTTCAGTTCCTAAATAACTATAAACCATATAGATATTAAAGAGAGTTTCTTAAAGTGGAGTGCCTTTCAAAAAATCACTTGAAACAGACAAAACTATGAAATAGTTGAAGAGAACTAGAGAAAGAAACTAACCTTTGAAGAAATAGTGTGCTGAAGAAGAGAAAATATAAAAGAAAGCTCAAAATGTAGAACTCCATTATTGCCTTGTTACAGGAAATCTTTTTTGTCAGAATCCATGAAGTTGAGTGGAATTCATGTAGTTGGCAGAGAAAGTGGGTTTGTGGTGAAAAGGTGTCTGAAAATGCGAAAGTGGGTGCTAACAAATAGAATCATGAATCAGTTAAGGACAGAAAAAAGATCATATGAACATAGAACCAGTGAACCCTTCTATGGTCCTGCCTTCTTCTTGCCATGTAATATAAGTGGTTGCTATTCTCTCAAGGAAGATTATCAGATGATCAAATTTTTCTAATTTTACATGGTATGTTTCATAACTTGGGTAGTATGTAGCAACCATTAGATTCCCTTCCAATTTTCAACAGAAGTATGAAAATCCATTTGCTGAACCAACAATCAGTACTAAGATAAAAAATGGTTCCAAGATGCAAACCAAAAAACATAGTAGTTTTAAGGAGATTGTACACAAATTTGGATTTAGCAAATTCCATTGAGAATTAAGATCATCCTACCCATGGTAGCTCAATGCCTCAATCTACTGAATTATAACAGTTGTAAAAGTTTTTAAGTACACTGACCAAGTGACCAATGAGTTGAAAAAAATCATCAGAGCTCAGAACAATTTCATGAGTGAATTCTTCTGGTGTTGTACATATTTTTTTTTGCTGAAGTGGTGTTGTACATACTCATTACTCAAATGATACACACAATATGTTTAACAACAATGACCTACAAAGCAGAGGTGTCAGCAAAAAAATTGTGGGTCAAACGAACCATGACTAGGGATACCGTCGTGCTTCCAAGTCCAGACTTGCTTTTGGGTCCACCATCTTCTTCAAGTGATGTCTACACAAACAGGTTTAAGCCCAAAAGGAACTTCCCGGCAATAAACAGTATTCATATTTTCATTGGAGAAATCTTCTCGAAAGGGCTTATATTGTCTTGAAGCACTGGGTCTGTAATTTGATTTGCTGTCAGAAAGTAATTTTAATCATCCACGATCACGCTTTACACATACATGGAGTGAGAGGGTTCTCCCAGAGGTCATAATTGGGGAAGGTCTCCTCTGGTAAACCAGTTCTAGTCTGGTGAGTAACAACTACATCTTCCACAAACGTTGCCCAGCCCATGTACGGGTCTCCAAACGACTTGGACATGAGACCCTTGTCTGGCTTTATAGACTTGAGCCTGTGCCCCATGTACCTTCGAGCTCCAATAATGAGCTTTGCAAAGTTTCCACCATGAGTCATCACAAAAACATCCGACTTCAAGCACACCAGAAAGTCAAGTGCAGCCAAGCTGGTCACATGCTTCCTAAAACCATCCAACTCCTCTTTGCTTGATAATTCCTCTTTGGTAACCTGATCATAAAATCCAAAAGGGCAAGAAAGAAATAATCAGATCAGTAATGCCTGTAAGCTCACAATCAAAGGAGCTAATAATCCTCTTTGGTAACTCCAACTCATTTTTAAGCAATGCTCAACTAGCCTAGGAAAATGACAATGACTCGGAATACTTAAACTGAAATATTGACAATCAAAGGAGCTAATAATCCTCTTTGGCAACTCCAACTCATTTTTAAGCAATGCTCAACTAGCCTAGGAAAATGACAATGACTCGGAATACTTAAACTGAAATATTGCCATAAATAAAAGGTGATAACTAGTCAGGTTCGGCAGGACTGGTATTGCGAGAAAGACAACAAAATTTACACAAAACAAAAGTCAAAACAATATTAATTCAGTGAATAAAATAGTCAGCCAAAAACCAAGTAATAAATGAGTTGGAATATGGAAACAAAGTTTACCACGGAATTGAGTTAAAATGACTAGAAATAAAACATATATATAACCTCTTACCAGATTAGGAAACATGTTTCTCAGTGGAGCCATTCGGTTCTGTCCACCATAGACCTGTCCAGAAGCAACATAAATCTGAGTTTCTTTAGGATACCCCATTGCTCTGAGGATCACAGCCACTTCACCAGGCTCAAGAGGGCATCGTCCTTCCTTTCGTTTCTGCAGGGCTAGTTGCCAGAGATGAGACCCATTCTGCATGCTCATTGCGAGATTAACATCAGAAAATTAAGCACATGAACATTCTACTACAAATTCAAGGCTAAAGCCTCAAAAGCCAAAAATGCAGAATTAAATTCTTATTCACCTTGTACCGTCGAGGCCACTCCTTTTTTCTATATTCTGCCATTTTAGCCTTTTCATCTCTTGTCCCAACAAAATCACAGAAAGACAAACCTACCATTCCCTTCTCAAATCTCAAATGAAGAGCCCTGAAGAAAAAGGAATGGCAATTCGTTACTAAGAAAGAAAATTAAAATATCAAGCTGATGGAACATTTTTTATCGAATCTCTTATTTTTATATTTTCAAGTGACATACATATAAGGATTCGAAGCGCCAGTTCGGTTCCTCATCCTCGACGCTAACTGATCAGCCATTTGCTCAATTTCGGGAAGAAATTTTAGGGCATGATAGTTCACCCTGCACCTTAGCCTGTTAATTTCTTGTGGAACGTTATCGTACCTGACCAATAAACAGATAGCCTCGTCAATTACAAACTTAACTTTCCATAACCCAAACCAACAATGAACAGGCAAGGTGGTCAACCAATGCTAATGTCACTAACCCCAGCCGATCAACAAAAGGTTTTAAAGCCATAATCTTCTTCTCCTTGATTCGTGGCAGCACATTGTCAATATAGAATTGCGCAGGAGCATACTTTGGGATGTTTTTCACCGTGCGTCTATCAAAGATAAAAACTATTTTAGATACGTTGAGAGATTTGACATGGCACATGTCAAATTGTCAATAAAATGTCATTCTCATTAATAGATACTTTCAGAAGAAATAATGCATATGTTAGCAGCGGCAGCAAAAGAATAAAAAGCATCTCAAATCAAAGAGACACTTTGCCAGAACTCCAGAAGCGAATGCATATGCATACAAGAGATTGCAAATTACAGAACTACTGAAATGATCCTACCATTTGACCTAAGACAAAACCAAGATACCTTTTGTTAACATAAAACATTATAATTAAAAAGTTTCATCAAACATTGAAGAGTCTCAACCATCAACCTAATAATGATTTATCAGATTCAAATGAACACCTGTTGGTGCCTATTTCTCTCTTAACACATCTTTCAATACTAGCAACCTAAGATCCTGATTGTAGAACAAGTTGGCAAGCTCCTTTAGATGGTGCTTCACCTTTCTTGGCATAACCCAAACAATATGAAAGAGAATACATTCACCAAATTTTGCCAACTTAATGAGAAAGGAATAAGAAACTATCACAGGTTCACAGTCATACACAAACAAAAACTGCCAAAGTGCTCCGAAGCAATCACAAAGTGAGAAATGAGATAAACAATAATAAAAAAAAAACATCCTATCCTTGTTAAGAAACAACAATACCAAGAAGAGCAAAATCAAAATATATATTCTGTTATGACGGAAATGCAATAATTGCCTCAACAACATAGCAGTAAACCATAGCAATTATGCTGCAGAGGTTTTCAATCAGAGTAACCAAAGATAATAGGACCGAGTTGTACTTCTATATTGGTAAAACTATCAATGTTCGTCAAATGCATGCAGCTACATGAAACACAAGCTACTGAATGTAAAACGGTTGAAAAGGAAATAAAAGCCATGATAAGTCCCATGCCATACTTTATGCTTGTAAATAACTCTGCTTTGTCTGTAAACCAGTCGGGGATGTCACGCACAATTCTCACATCGTCCTTCAAGTAGTCAATGAAATGATCTACATCAAAGATGTCTTCAAATTTCCTGGAACATACAATCAAAAGTTACAATAGAAGGGACCAGCGTAAGAGAACTGAATTATAAGCAAGCCCTTTAATATAATTTAGACCCAATAATAGCAACAAACTAGGGTATAGCAACTGATCGGTTTGAAAACACAAAATCAATGTGGTAACTTCTCCACGTCAGGCAAGAGCTAGAACGCATTTATAGCCATTATTAAAATAATTCCATATTAATTAAAATTTCCCCTTTAACAAACTCCTGAAACTTTCTTGTGTCGAATGTTTAGCTTTTTATTATTTTATATAATTGTATAAACACTCCTTTATTAGATATACTTCATTTGAATACCACTACCACATATAGGATAAAGCATATGGACATGTCGGTATGGCGAGTTTGTGCGGTATGTCCTCTGACACTCTATATTAGTAATATTCAATGACAAATGTGTCAATATCCATATTAAATAAAAGTAGAGCCACAAAGATAACAAGGGATGTTAGTTATCTTTAGCAAAGCATCTACAAGACATTGACAAAAAATGACTTTGTCATAATCCATCAATCTAGAAGACTCAGCGGGCTGTCCCAGCAACAGAAGGCTACTAACAGATGATCCAAAGCTCTATCTGTTTGTTAATGTTAAGTGGCTATGAGCTTTGATAAGCACAATAAATATTGTTGAAATATAAAGGAATACTCTGTTATGCATTTCTAATAGGTTATATATGATAATTTTATGCATATCATACCTATATAATATTATGTGTATGTATATAGCTGCAATTGTGAACAAACCCACAATGTGCTCAAAACTGTGATTATTAATTGAATATAGCTTCATTGGCCATATGAAGACCAAATCGTAATCCACTTTTGTCAAAACAAATGGAAAAGCCTGAAATTGAGTCGGTGTGGTCCTTTCTACAATTTGTTTTCAAGGTAAAATACTTTTATTATAAAAAATGAGCAACCAACTGACATTGTGACTGAGTAGATGTAAGTCCTACTAGAAAAGGGATGATCAGCATAGAAAAACATAATGCATGCTAAGGAATTCTGAACCCTGTCATATAGAAAATGACCCTCGAGACAAAAGGTTTGTAAGGCTTTACTTGGAACAAGGAACATGACCAAATGATTCCAGGCAAAGAAGGACAACACAAAGAAAGTAAGAAGTGATATAAATGCTCAAACTATTCAAAATTGGGAATTTGGAACCAGAAAGTCTTTTCACACCTTTGAACCAAACCCTATATCCAATTATCTTAACTAATAAGTAATTGTAAACATAAAGACAGTCCGGGAATCTCACAAATATCATATAAAATAAAAGGGCCCAAAATCTCACGTTTGATCTTTCCAAATTTGGTCCTGCTTCAACAATGGCAAAATAAGGGTTGCATTCATTATCTTCGCCACAGCAACAGCATTACATATCTACAATAAACATGCAAATTATCGGGAATCCCTTAGAGCACTAGTATAATGCAATGAATAATGATATTTTGGCAAAAGCATTCAATGGGAGTATGAGACTATAAAAGTAACATAAGTTGTTAAGCATACAGCTATTCTTTGTTGATTTAGACCACCCTCAGCTTGGATCAATACATATCCAGTTGTTTCATTCTCAGGAGGTAAGTCTGCACAAGACAAAGATATTTTATGAGAGTGATACTGGAATATATGAGAAAAGGGACACATATATAAACATAATTGTACACAACATTAGCTGAAAAGATGCAATTTCTATTAGTCGTTTGAACTTTGAAGTGATAAGGAATTAAAATATTTGAAGAGACACGCAGGGGTTGGGTTGACAAAGCTTAAGACACGAAACAGAGAGAACTTGCATTTGACACATTCTTCCATTTGCGACTCCTTGTGCTGACCAACTTGTGATGGATATTTGAAATGTAGCCCATAATTGGATTACACCTATTCAAACTATTCTATAAAATCTGTGACTGTGTTTTCTTATATCTCTTCTCAACTCCAATGAGTTTGGTACTGCCATTAGAAAGCTCATGAGAACATGCTTAATGGGATGCAACTCGAAATCTAGGAGGTATATTTTCTTATTGGGATACAACAATAGGAATCATTCAATTTTAAACAACCACCCTCTCGCTTTTAAGAAAGTTCATAACCAGCAAGAATTTTCTTCAATTACTCAAATTACATATATTTTGTACTCATTTATCAAGTCTTTCCTTTGAGTCATAGAAATGAATTAGGATATAACATGTGAAAGATAGCAACGTGCAAGTCTATTCCAGATAATTTGATATTTACCTGAAAATCCACCATAATGACGTTCAGCACATGGTTTCCAAGAGGTAGTTGCAGAATATGGATTCTCCCAAAGTGAAGGTGACTCCTTAACCTGCAACCACAGACATAACACAAATCCAAAACAAAAACACAAAATTCAGTACAAACAATAGATTGAACATGAAAGCATTAGATAGTATTAACTGAAAGAACATAAGAATCTTCAAGAACTCACACGAGGGCAGCGTAGAACAATGCCATCTTTCTTACACAAGTAAGGTGCATTCTAAAATAAAATAACCAGAAAGAAATTTCATAAGTCCAACGCCAATAACATCTTCTAAAAATCATGAAATTAAACATGATTTGAGATAATTTTGATACTTATAAACCTAATTTCCAACCTAAAACATACAAAATTGAACAAATGAACTTTAATCGAACTAAAAGAGTATAAATAAAAGAAAATGAGATCTAAAATTCTTCAAACTTACTAATTGATTCCAAATCAGTGGAAGAGAAATGAATCCAATAAGTAAAAGAAAAGAAAGCAAAGCAAGTGGAATCTTATTTCTATCATCTGGATAAAAATAATAAAAATGATGCCAAAACTGTCGATCACGATCTCTTGAAGAATAACGATCATCATCATCATCATCATCATTTGGATTTAGTTGATCTTCAGGTATTATAAATGGAGTTGTTGTATCTTCTAATGTATCTCTTTTCATTGGTGATGATGATGCTCTACTTCCTATTGAACTTGAATGACGTAATTCCGCCATTGCTAACTTTGGACTGTTGAACGCCATCTTCCTCTAGACCTCTACTTCTCTTCTTCACTTCTCTCTCCTCAACTCTCTCTCTCTCTCTCTCTCACTTTACCACTAAAATGGACTGGACCTGATCCGAACCGACTAAATACAGACCCGATCCATAATATAAGCAGGCCCATTACCATCATCATTCATCACTTCACGTCTTCAGAGTGACTTCAGTGTTCACTTCGCTGCGAGAAATGTTGTAGAATCAATCAATAACGAAAACTGTTTTGAGGGTTTTTGTCTTCTTACCAAAATGAAATTTATTTGAAGATTTAACTTGTTTTTGTTGAATTTAATTTTATTGATAAATGGTGATTGCTTTAATGGGGTTCATTAAAATCTTGTTTTATTTCTCCTCCAACTGTTTTTTCGTATTTAGACAATTGTTTTGGGTTTTTTTGTTTTTTTTTTTCAATGTGTGTATTCGATTAGATTATATCTCCTTTTGTAGTTTTTAATTTTGAGTTAATGGGATTTTGTTTGCAGGTCTAATTTTGTGAGGTCGGTTCAGTTGTGATTAACCACTAAAAATCATATTTCTCTTCTTTGGCTTTCTCTAAACCATAATGAGGAGACAGAAGAATTTGAGAATCAGGGCACTTGAAGACCGTCGCAAGCAGAATTTCATCACCACTAAGACAAACCCTGATTACAAACAGAAAAAGAAAGTCACACAAGAATATGTGAATCGGAGCAAGTACCCTATAGAAAGGATTTTTAATAATGGTTTTCAACCCAATTTCTATGAAGAATATGACAACTTCTGCAATCCCATCTGCTATAAGGATTGTGAGGAGATATTTGACTCCTTCAACTACGTAGATTCCAGTTACACTGAAAGCTTTTTTTGATGATGAAGACTGTGAAGATGAAGAAAACTTGCAAGGTTTTGAAGATGTAGACATAGAAGCTTTAGAGGAGGAAGGAGATGAAACAAGTGGAGTAATGTTGAAACTTCCATTGGATATTTTCCTCGACATTCTGTCCAGACAACCCATTAGGTCTCTTGCTCGGTGTAGGTGCGTATGCAAAACCTGGCGCAAAATAGTGCATCATCCTCGTTTTACAAGTATGCATATTGATAAAGCAATTCAGCTCAATAGCAATTATGATTGCAACAGCTCTGTAAGTCTTGTGCTTCACTCCACTATCTATGGGGCTGCATTTGGTAACGATATATATTGTTTAGAACATGACATGAGTGATAATCCTGACAATGCGATGATAGTTAAGCCTAGGTTTGCTCCATCAAATTTTGAATTTCAAGTTGTGGGTTCATGTAATGGCTTGCTCTGTTTGTCGGAAAACTTATACTATGACCCCATTTATGTTTGCAATCCTGCTATTGGGGAGTATGTGAAGATACCTGAAATTTCTAAACGCACAAATTATGATATTGTATCTGGATTTGGCTATGACGAAGTTGCTAAGGAATATAAGGTAATAAGAATGATGTTTGACTCCATAGATTATGTATCCGAGGGTAATTCATCTTTTAAGTTGGAGGCCGAGATATACACACTTGGGTCGGGTGTGTGGAGGAAAATGGGAGATGTTTCTTATCCTCTTTGTGGTAAAGCATCGGCTGCGTTTGTAAATGGTGCCCTTCATTGGTTGACAGATGAATATGTTGGTTTGAGTGTTTCTGAACGTATAATATCTTTTGATGTTAGTAGAGAAGAGTTCCACGCGATCCCACCTCCACCTGGATTTGACTATGTTTCTGAGACTTTCCATTTTAGTTTGTGTGATTTAAGGAAGTCCTTTTGTTTGCTTGATTATTCATCCAACTATCAATTTGAGATTTGGGTAATGAAGAAGTATGGTGTAAAGACTTCATGGACCAAAGAATATATTATTTCTTATTGTAATAGTAGTGACTTGTCTAACACACTACTAGTAGTAGTGACTTGTCTAACACACTTCTTTCATTATATATACAAGTTATGTCTCACATTAAGAGATATAACTTTTCACCCTAATATTCTACTTCTACTTGGTATCAGTTGCTTGTAGAAACAAAACCCAGCCATCATCAAAACCAAAATCCAAGCCGTCACCACCACCACCACCGCTCCCATCACCATTACCACCTTGCCTTCAGGCTTCTTTCTTCTATGAGCAGCTGGTAATCCCTGCTCTTCCTTCACCGTGTCTGCAGCAGGACATCCCTGCAGACGGCTTCCTTTGTTGGTAGTCATCCTTGTTGCTAAGGGTATCAACTGGTGTTCGTCTCCCACCGTCACTACCTCCATTGTTTCTTCCGTCTTCTGCTGAGTTGCCATCCACTAAGGCTATGGAAACTGACTCTGGTTTACCCAACATTCAGTCTACTCAGAAGATTACAACCATTCTTCTAAATGGGCGTAATTTTTCATCGTGGTCATGTTCTGTTCGTTTGTTCTTGGGTGCTAGAAATAAGATTGATTGGTTGGTTCCAGGGAAGATACCTTGTCCATCTGAGGCTGATTCAACTTATTCTACTTGGTTTATGACCAATTGCATGATTCTTGGTTGGTTTTTTAACTCTATGGAACCTGACATATACGAGTTATTCACATTCTATGATTTTGTTGAGAGTTTGTGGGCTGCTTTATCTGAGATGTATGCTACCACGAACAATGAGGTTCGGGTATATGAGTTGTATCGTGAATTAGGCCAAGTTTCTCAGGGTTCAATGTCTGTTACTACCTACTTTGGGTATTTGAAGAAACGTTGGGAAGAGCTTGCTATCTATACCGCTTTGTCTAGCATTTTAGGTATGACTTCAACTATCGCTGCTGCTATCCACAAACGGGAAGAAAAACAAAGAGTTCATCAGTTTCTCATTGGTCTTCATCCTGACTTTGAAGCCATTCGTACTCAAGTCCTTAACACTACACCTCTTCCAACTTTTGGAGAGGCCTATGCAGTGATTGAGAAACATGAGCGTCGTACACGGATCACAGTTCCTTTGGTAGTTTCTGACACACCATCTTCAGCTGATCAGATGGCCTTTGTAGCCAAATATCATCCTCTAACACCTCAGTATTCTCAGGGCCTGCCAGGAGCCCCTAGTGCTAATGCACAATCTGGTTGCACTACTGGTCGTAATCGACCATACTGTGATCACTGTCGGGCTGATGGCCATTTTCGACAAACGTGCTATCAACTCCATCCAGAACTTAGGCCAAAGAAGGGGTCTGGAAAATCAGGTGGTGGTAAACCTCGTACTGCTGCCATTTCTGAGGTTCCTAACAGTTCTGCTTCAGGGGGAGTTCCTACTGATTCAGGTTCTTTGAGTCAGCGATTAGATAAGGTTCTTTTTTTCCTCCGGGAGGGAAAACCAGGGTCTACTACCATGCCTACAGCTACAGGTATACCTTCTGCTTTCCATGTTAGTTCTGGTTCTACACCTCCTGCTTGGATCCTTGATTCAGGGGCCAATGAGCATATGACTGGTAAGTATAGTTTATTGACTAAGCATACCCCTTTTTCTCATCATGTTCGCATTGCTGATGGCTCGTATAACTCTATTACTCGTAAGGGCACTGTTCATTTATCTCCTCAAATTACTTTAGAGTCTGTATTGCATGTTCCCCGTTTTGCTCTAAATCTTTTATCAGTTAGTCGCCTTGCTAAAGCTTTTCATTGTGCTGTTGTATTCTTACCTGATTCTTGTTATCTTCAGGACGTGAGTACGAAGCGGATTTTTGGCAGGGGGTATGAGCGCGATGGGTTGTACTATTTTGGTGATCCCCCACCGGTTCCACCTTCTACTGTTTCGAGTCTGCATGTTAACGTTTTGCCCGAGTCAGGACATTATGTGTTTAGTTTGGAGTCTGTGAAAACCTGGCATGCCCGATTAGGTCATGTTAACTTCCAGTATTTGTGTAGTCTTTTTCCGGAATTAATGAAAGCATGCAAAAATTCTACTTTTCATTGTGAAACTTGTTCCTTATCGAAGCATGTTAGAAATTCTTATATTCCACGAATGCATCGATCACCTGCTATGTTTGATTTAATTCACTCTGATGTTTGGGGTCCTTCACCTGTTACTGCATTATCAGGCCATAGGTATTATGTTACGTTTATTGATGATTACACTAGGTGTACTTGGGTTTATTTACTTCGCCAAAAGTCAGATGTTCTTCCCTTGTTTACACAGTTTCTCCAACTCATCAAAACTCAGTTTAATGTGGTGGTTAAGGCTCTTCGCTCGGACAATGCTAAGGAGTATGTGTCTAATGAGTTTGTCAGTCGTCTTAGCCAACAAGGTATCCTTCAGCAACTCACTTGTCCTTATACACCCGAACAAAATGGTGTTGCTGAGAGGAAAAATAGGAGTCTCATGGGTGTCGTTCGTTGCTTGTTGAGAGGAATGCATGTCCCTCAGTCCTATTGGCATTTTGCTGTTCTTACTGCTGCCTATCTTTTAAATCGCACTCCCAGTAGGATTCTCCATGGTCAAACCCCTCACCAGCTTGTCTACCCTAGTCGTGTTCTTTTCCCAATTATTCCCAGGGTGTTTGGATGTGTTTGTTATGTTCATGATAAAAGTCCATCCCGCACTAAACTTGATGACAAGTCCATTCGGTGTATTTTTGTTGGTTACTCTCCCCTTTCTAAGGGATATCGATGTTATAATCCCTCTAGTCGTCGTGTTTATCATACCTTGGATGTTACTTTTGCCGAGCATGTTTCCTTTTTTGGATCTTCTATCTCTTTGCAGGAAAACTTGTTACCATCGGAGGAGGAGTCTTCCGCTGTTTGCTCTATACCTGTCTTTCCTACTCTTCTGATGTCCCCTATTCCTAAACCCTTCCAGGTTTATACTCGTCGCTCCCGCGCTCATCCTTACACCTTGCCACCCGCTTCAGGTAACATTCCTCTTCCTAATAGTGATACTCCTTTTGTTGTTCCTCCTGTTATTTCTAATGATATTCCTATTGTTTCCACTAATGGTACTGATATTGTGTCCATCAAGAACCCCCTCGTTCATGTCCCTGAACCCCGTTATCCTCCCAGGGTTCGAAATCCTCCGAATAGGTTGGGTTTTTCTACTGACCATCCTATTGCTCAGTATGTCTCTTATCAAGGCTTGTCTGCTAACTATCAGGCATATGTTACTTCTACTTCATCAATTCGGATTCCTAGAACTGTAGGTGAGGCTATGGAGAATCCTCATTGGATAGCAGCTATGCAGGTTGAGATGGTTGCACTTGAGCAGAATCAGACTTGGGAGTTGGTTCCTTTACCTCTTAAGGAACGCACCGTTGGGTGCAAATGGGTCTTTAATGTGAAGTTCTTAGCCGATGGTACAGTTGAACGATATAAAGCGCGTCTTGTTGCCAAAGGCTTTACACAAGTTCCTGGTCGGGACTTTGGAGCTACATTTGCTCCCGTAGCCAAGTTGAACTCTGTTCGACTCATTATCTCCCTTGCAGCATCATATGATTGGCCCCTTCATCAGTTAGATGTGAAGAATGCTTTCCTTAATGGTGATCTTGATGAGGTTATTTACATGGATCCTCCACCAGGTTTTCGTCATGTCGGGGAGTATGTTGGGAAGGTTTGTCGCCTCCGTAAGTCCTTATATGGGCTTAAGCAGTCACCGCGTGCCTGGTTCTGTAAATTTTCTGAGGTTATTCTTCAACATGGGTTCTTCAGGTGTCATTCTGATCATACGGTCTTTGTCAGGAATAACTCAGGGGGTCGTATATATCTTCTTGTGTATGTGGATGACATTATTCTCACTGGAGATGACATTGCAGGCATTGTACAGCTTAAGGAATCCCTAGGGAAATCCTTTGAGGTCAAGGACCTCGGTCCTCTACGCTACTTCTTGGGCATTGAGGTTGCTCGTAGTCCTAAGGGTATCTCCTTAACTCAGCGAAAGTATGTTCTAGATCTCTTGAGTGACACGGGGATGTTAGGTTGCCGTCCAACTTTTACTCCTCTGGTTCCTAACAGCAGGTTAGTTGCCAATGCCGGAGCGCCTCTACCAGATCCATCAGCCTACCAGTAGGGGTGGGCACGGTTCGGTTCGGTTCGGTTTTGGACAAAACTGTCAACCGAACACCTAGCAGGTGTTTTGCAAAAGTCTAAACCGAAACCGAACTTTTTTATTTTTAAAACAGAACCGAACCGAACTGAATACTTTTAACTAAAACCGAAACCGAACCGAACATATAATTAAGTTCGGTTAACCGAATAAAACCGAACCGAACCAAAAAACTGATATATTTGAAAAATCTGAAAATCTGAAATTGCCCATTCAGTCATATTACATCTATTCACTGTTGGATACTTGGATATTGGGCTGGACTCCTGGACAGATGGGATGGGTTGGACTATGGAGAGATGGGCTGTAGTGGGTTGTATACAAAATACATGTTCGGTTCGGTTTTGGGTGTTCGGAAATTTTTGAAACTGCAACCGAACACCCAAAGCAGGTGTTTTGCCAAATTAGAAACTGCAACCGAACATGGAAACATGTAAACACCCTATTTTCGGTTCGGATCGGTTCGGTTTACATGTTTCGGATCGGTTTTGCCCACCCCTACCTACCAGCGTCTTGTTGGACGCTTGATCTATTTGTCTAATACCAGGCCGGACATAGCCTTTGCCGTGAGTAGAGTGAGTCAGTTTATGCATGCACCTTGTCAGTCTCACATGGATGCGGTTGATCATATTCTCATGTACCTGAAATCGTGTCCTGGCTTAGGTTTGTTTTATGTATCTGGACCACAGGGTCCCCTGGAGTGTTACACTGACTCAGATTATTATGGTCGCTCCATTGACGGTCGTTCTACTACTGGCTTCTGTGCTTTTCGTGGACATCATCTTATCACATGGAAAAGCAAGAAGCAATCAGTTGTCTCTCGGTCATCGTCTGAGGCAGAGTATCGTGCTTTAGCATTAGGTACTTGTGAGATTATGTGGCTTCGCTCTATTCTCGGAGAGTTGGGTTTTACACAGACTGGATCCTCTATTCTTCATTGTGATAGTAAATCTGCACTTTACTTAGCTTCGGATTCTGTCTTTCATGAGAAGACAAAGCACATTGAGATCGATGTGCATTTCTTGAGAGAGAAGGTTCGTTCTGGTATCGTGTCTCCATCCTTTGTTGGGACGAAGGCACAAATTGCTGATCCTCTCACGAAATCAGTGGGTCCTACTGATCTTCAAATTTTTATTCGCAAGCTGGGTCTTCGCGATATCTTCGCACCAGCTTGAGGGGGAGTATTGTAATAGTAGTGACTTGTCTAACACACTACTAGTAGTGACTTGTCTAACACACTTCTTTCATTATATATACAAGTTATGTCTCACATTGAGAGATATAATTTTTCACCCTAATATTCTAGTTCTACTTTTCTCGACAAGAATTGGGAATGGACAAGTTGTATCTCGATCCTCTCAAACTGTTGCCTAATGGTGAAATGTTGTTGGTGTATAATAGCGAGTCTCTGGTTTGTTATGACCCTGAACAGAGAACCGTTAGGGAACTTGCGATTCACAACCTTCCACCCAGATTTGAAGCATTCACTCATGTGGGGAGCTTTGTTTCACTCAGTGATATCATTGGGCCATCAACTAGGTATGGGAAAATAATATCAAATTTTGTGCTTATGTCTTATTTATATATTGTTCATGTTCACTCCTTGCACTTGAAAATAACTACATTAATGTTGTGTTCATAGCTATATTTTGCGATATTAGAGCATTCCCAATGGTTGCTTTTAGCACATTTTTAGTGAACTTTTAGTAAAAACACTTGCCAATGGTAGCTTTTAACACACTTTTCAAGCAAAACACTTTTAACTCCTTGGCAAATTTGCCAAGGAGTTAAAAGTGCCACGTCGGAATTCAGACCGCACAATGGGTGCGGTATGGCCATCCGCCAGATATATTGCGGTATGGTGATCCGCCAATGTGTATGCGGTATGGATCCATCCGCCAATGTGTATGCGGTATGGATCCATCCGCCAATGTTTATGCGGTATGAATTGATCCGCCACAAATAGTGCGGTATCAATGTATACAGTATCAATCGATGGGTCAGAGAAGAACCCATCTCTTTCACCCATCAAAATCCCTCTTTCACCCATTTTTGAAACCCTCGAAACTTCATTGTATTTCAAACAAATTTGAGATCAACAGAGATGAAAACTCTCAAATCTACATCAAATAAAACCTAATTTATCTAAATCTCCTAAAAATATTTCGATTAAACTCAAAATGAAGAGGTATTTTGGTAAGAAACGTGATAAAGGGAAGAAAGGTAGTAGTTCAAATCAAGTTAATATTGGAGATGAAGATGATGATATTGTTTTACAAGAAATCCCACAATTGGATTTTTCTCAACAAGGTGATCCTAGTACTTATCCACCATTGTGTAAGGATGCCCACCTCCATATGTCGGCTTTAGTTCAACAAAAACAAGTAAGTTTATATCAAGGTTTTAATTTTTCTGTTTATCGTCTGTGATTTTAGGCTTGTTGCTCTACAAATTGTTTTAACTGCACATTTTTTTTGCTCTCACCAATATTAAGCTTTGCCTTAATATCAAATGAATACCTCTAAATTATCAAATTTATGTTAATTCCCTCTTATAATTAGTTAAATATCATGATAATATTTCATATTAATTTTGATTAGGTAGTGACGCAATACAAAATATATTGTTGCATTCAAGCGGTACAGAAGTTATGGAAAGTGTATGTAGATAGGGGACCTCCATTTGAGGGTATTAGAATGGCTATTCTACGTACACCTTTTAGATACCTCTTAGATATAAAGTGGTCGAATTCAGATAGAGGGATTATATATTCACTAATAGAGAGGTGGTGGGACACCACTCATACGTTTCACTTTCCTTGGGGTGAGGTAGGGATCACCCCATTGGATTTCACTATGCTTACTGGTCTCTCGGTTGGAGTTGGAGAGACACCACCTTATGGGGAAGAGACTATTGAGAAGGCGAATGAGTATATGTGCACGGAGTTTGCTGCTGAAGATCATCCTTCTAAGGAGTTGAGAGTTGGATCTAACGATTGGGTGAGTGGAGCTGTGAGTACAACATGGTTTACTAGGAGATTTACTGACTACATCTCTGCACAACCACGATATTGGGCACCTGCACCCGAGCACCAGTTGGACTACGTTCGAGGTTTCCTCTTTTACCTTGTTGGTCAGGTGTTTTTTCGGACTGCTGATAGTAGTCTCCATTTGGGGAACATTGTTGGTGTACTAGACTATAAAGAGGTCCATCGATATGATTGGGGAGGGGCTGCTTTGGCACACTTGTACGTTGGACTTGACAATGCTTCGCGTGAGGTCACAAAGTTTGGTGGGGTACAGGGGTTTGTTGTTATCTTACAGGTAGAGTTTAATTTATTTCATTAAAATTTATTATATTCTAGTTTATTCTTGTTTAAGTGTTTTTTGTTTTTTTTTTTTTAATTTTGATAGTATTGGTTCTACGAGTACTTGCGTACAATGACTCCATCACTTGCTCATCTTGATCCTCGGACCATACGAGTTATTCCTCGAATTGGTGTTTGGGCGTTAGGGAAGACTGCTAAGGGGCTTCGTCGCAACTTACACATAACTCGTCAGCAGATAGAGGTTAGGGGAGATGAGGCTATACACTGGAGACCTTGGGCCGAGGACGATGCACTTACATTGGACTTAGATAGTCAGGAGATGAGAAGTGAAGAAAACATTGAATTGAAATACTTGTATGGGCTAGCAAAAAAGTCACATGATCTTACGCGGAGAAGGGTAGTGCTTAGATCATCACAAGTTCAGGTTTGGTACTTGGGAGGTCGTTGTTGGCGTCAGTGGAACGACACTATAGCTATTCCATATCCACCACCTATTGACATGCTAGCTAGGAGGCTTCGTCGTGCACAACTACGGTGGTTTGATCATCATGGTTGGCCTTTGGCATCACATTTTGTGCACACTGACGGAGACTACAAACTTTACTGGGAGAGGGTCTCCATTGGATATTTGTGTGGTGGTGATACAGGCATTTTTAGATCGGCGAACTTTGATGGAATCACCAGTAGGGCAATACGAGCAGACTTGAGGTTGCCACAACCGGATGGCTACTTGTCACAACCTGGACTTGTTGATGCTGCGGTTCCACATGTGCGGCTAGGAGATGACCATGAGCAATGGACAATGTCAGTTGTAGGATCACATGGATATGAGGTGACAGTTCCCATCCATCCAGTGCCGGCCTCTCTTTCTGCGCAGATTGAAGCACATGTTCAGAGCTTAAAGATTGTAACGTTCATTCAACTTATATTTAATTTAATACCATATATATATAATTTAAAGATTCATTTAATGATTAACTTAATAATTTTTACAATTAAGGATGACTTGCGTGCACGCTTAGCTGAGAACATGCGACTAGTTCATGGCATGAGGCGTGCAGTGTACGACTTCTCTCGTTCTGTCTACCAAGAGAATTCCGCCTCCGCTTCACATATGCCAGTAAGTTGTATGTTAACTTTAAATAGTTTTGTTTTAGAATGTATTTATTAATATATATAATTGCATGCTTGTATTGAGTTTTATCCTATGCAGGCCGTATCAACTCAAGAATGGATGCATACAGATGACCAACCTAGACTGAGTGTACGACGTCGGAGAGAGCCTATCAACATCAACTTGGACCAAATATATACAGCCGATGACGACAATGATGAGTATGCATATTACAATGGAGATGACGGGGATGAGGATAATGAGTGACATTCTTTTAACGGCAATGGATCAAATTCTTTTGACTTCCCAGGTACTTTTAGTACACATATAATTATTGCTTGAATCTTGTGTCCTTTGTTTGCATTAGAAAAGTGCAGACTTGAGCTCTTTATTGGTGTGCACTTTGAGATAGCTAGTTTCTTTTTTGCTGTTCTATAGTCGTGGTTGCTCTTTTGTTCGGGATTTGGGGATTAAACCATACTGAGGAAGTCATCTGCTGCAGATTTTTATTTTTACTTGTCATCTGTTGAGGGGCACAACACTACAACAGATATATATTGCTAAAATTTTGATGCATTCTTCCATGGACATGAATGCGCACAGATAGTCCTGGTGCAAATAATTTTTACTGAGATGGCTTTCTGCCATGGACAGGTTAGAAGTCCTGGAAGCTGCATCTATTCAATTGCCTCTATCCTACTACAAGCTACCTCATGGAATGGTGACAAGTTAAGAATATACTGCAGAAACAAGTGTGGCAAGAAAATCGTTGGTGGTTTCGACAAACAGGTTCTCTTTGATCTTTTGCGTTGTGCACTTTTTAAATGGAAGGAATTCCAATATGTACATTTTATGGGTTAATTGGAGTTGCTCACATGTTTAGAGAAATACATCAATGAATCAGCAACATTTTTGCTAGTAGTCCATATCCATCTCCATCAATACAAGAAATCTGCAACACTATTGCCTTTCGATTCATTTTTTCTTGTTATGCTTCAGAACCATTTGAACAGGCAGCGAAAACGAGGCACTTATGGATATATTAAGGGTGAAATTCATCTTTCTGGTGTTTCTAATCTATATGCAAATATGATAAAAATAATGGAAAGCACCCTTATTCAGTCATTTGTCATTGTTGAAGGTGTTTGCATCCGACGACACCAAGAACAACTTACTTAGTGGTGATGATGGTCCATTTGACAATTATTTTCAGTTATATTTAATACTTGAGGTATTACTAGCCAAAATGTACTGTTGCGAAATTTTCACAACTTCCCATTGATTCTAAGCCTCAAAGGAAGGTCAGACATGAATTTTCCATTTAGCTCTTGACTAGGCAGTGATACCCCTGGATGGTAGTTTCATACATCATGTTGTATGCCAGTGCCTTTCCTGCAACACTGCCAAACAAAAGTATATGTAAACAAACTAGGAACAATAGATTGTATTAATTAACTTGGGGGATATTGATAGGTCATATCTAAGGTGAGTGTTTAAGAAGCATTATGCTATTTTTTTTTTTAAATTTTTACGCTGTGCATGACGCCCAGGCAGACGTGCCTTTGATATCATTCAGCGCGTAAGCATAACAGAAGTAAAACGTATGTAACAGTGTAACACTATCTTCTTCCTTTAGTCCTTTATGGTATATTAAATGACTCATTTCTTGCCCTTTGGATCTTAGGCCAGAGAAGACTCGCGCTATCAGGAGGCGCGTCACCAGACACCAGGTATATTTCAAACTTTGGATATCATTGAAATACAGTTTTAAGTGGTATGAAATGATTGCTATATGCATTAGTTATAATTGCTAGATGTATACAGGATTTATATAGATTCGAATGTAACTAAAATGAAGGATGTTTAGCCTGTATAAAAAAAATGGACTGCTATGAATACATAACAATCAGTATGCATGGAATCATCATATCTGCTACAGTTAGGCATGTATAATTGGGTAGAGAAGTATGGGAAGTTGCATGATTCTGAGGTCGATATTCTCGTATAATTTTTCGTAGGTATCATAAATTTAATAGTAACTTGTACTCTATGAACTTAAGTTGGGGAGACTCCTACGTACTTACGAATTTATCATAATATTCTTTATTAGGAGACTACTACGTACTTACGAGTTTATGGTATTCTTTCTGGCAGAGTTAGGCTTGATGCACTATGACTTGATAAGCTACCATTAATCAATAATGGTTGCTTTGGTAATCTATTCTGCACGTTGTAACCTGAACATAAACCTCTTTGGGATGGACACTCTAAAGTATCATACTGGTTTCTCTGGTTTCTCGGAATCCCAACTTCAGGCGTTCTTTATTTCTTTACTTTTAGCTACTGATCAGGTTCCACTCAATGGTTATAGAAAGCAACCTTCTCTGCAAAATTTATAGGAAGTGTTGGCTTGATCCAGTTCTCTGCAAAATTGTGTCATCATTGGTATTATGAGACCATCAAGATTTGGTTTAAGCTTGTATCACTGTGTAACATTTTGATAGTGTGGTTAAAATTGTTTTGTTGTAATTGTTGATGCAATAATTTTGGATTTTTAGACTTTTGAAATTTAATACAAGATGTAATATTTTATAACATATAATGTTTTGGACTTATCACATAAAAGAATTTGGATAACATGCAAAGATAGATTAATACAAAGAGAAATTACAAAGATAGATTTAAATTAAACAAATAGAAAAATTACATCAAATTAAGAAAAAAAAATTTGAAAAGGGAAACTAAGAAATTTTAAGTTCAAATACTTTCACTAAAAATCAAGTTTTCCAGCTCCATACATTTGCCATATGTGTTCTTTAAGATCATTCTTCAATTGCACATGTGTCTCCCTACTTTCAAGAAAACGTCTTCGTTGGACCATCCCAGCGATATACATCATACGATTTGGTGGAACAACTATTGGATCTGGAACTCGACAATATGAGTCATCATTGGACCAATCTTCAATATCTATATCTTGTTCATCATCAACAATCATATTATGCAATATGATGCACGTCTTCATTATCATACCCAGAGTTTGTTGTTTAAAAAAACGAGCTGAAGATCTTATAATGGCCCACCTAGCTTGTAAGACACCAAACGCGCGTTCTACGTCTTTTCTTGCTGCTTCTTGGGCTTTCTTGAAAACTATATCCTTTTGAGCTTTTTGGGTATCTGATATGGATCCAATAAGTGTAGCCCACTCGGGGTATATACCATCTACTAGATAATACCCATTATCATATTGGTGGTCATTTACAGTAAAATGGCATGGAATGCCTCTACCATGGATATAATCCTCAAATAGAGTGGAATTATGCAAAACATTGATGTCATTATGAGATCCAGGCATTCCAAAGAAAGCATGCCATATGCGTAAGTTGCGGTCAGCTACCGCTTCTAGAATAAGTGTTGGCTCTTTATGATGGCCAGTGTGTTGGCCAGCAAGTGCTACTGGACAATTTTTCCAAGTCCAGTGCATACAATCTAAACTACCTAACATACCTGGAAAACCTCTTTCAGCATTGAGTTGCATTAGTTGTTGAATATCCCGAGCATCTGGAACTTTCAAGTAGTCGGACTCAAACAAATCTATAACTCCTTGACAGAAATGATGCAAACTCTCAATAGATGTTGAACCAGGAACTTGTAGATACTCATCATTAGAGTCTGCAGAGCAACCATAAGCTAGCATTCGAATCGCAGCCATACACCTCTGCAATGGTGATATACCGGGTCTACCAGTGCAGTCATACTTAAGAGTGAAGAATGGATCGTATGATATAAGAGAATTCATGATCCAATTAAATAACCATGGAAACATACGGTACCTCCGACGAAAATATTCTGGTGGATATTTGGCTCCAGCTGCAAAATAATCATTGTATAGTTGATCATGTCTTGTCTCTCGATCTCGTTTGATGTAATTTCTTCCTACCACTGAGCCACCTTGCATTTTAGATGATTCTATTAATTCTTTCCCCAAAATTGGGACCATTGGCAACAAAATATTTTCGATGTTGGAGTAATACATCTCATTATCATTTTCATCATCAGAAGAAGAAGAACTAGAAGAGCTTGATGTATATGTAATGGCTGATTTCATGATGTATAACAATAGAAATAAAATATATGCAAAATAATAGAGAGATGGAATGAAATTGAATAGGAAGAAGGAATGTGGTTTTGTGTGTATTTATAAATTTGAAAAAACTAGCCGTTGGAATTAGTAGTCGTTGAACTAGTCGTTGCAGTCCGATCCGCCACAAAGAGTGTGGTATGGATCCATCCGCCATAAATAGTGCGGTATGGATCCATCCGCCACAATTATTGCGGTATGGATCCATCCGCCATAATTATTGCGGTATGGATCCATCCGCCACAAATATTGCGGTATGGATCCATCCGCCACAAAGATTGCGGTTTCGATAACTCTACCATTGGAAACACTAAAACCTTTTCGATGGTTTTAGCGTTGAAAACACCAAAAATCCTTAAAACCATCCTATGTGGCACCCCTAAAAGTGTTTTACCATTGGGAATGCTCTTAGGGAAGTCTTATCCCTTGTGAATCTCTTGATATTATCGAAAATGATAAGTGACATTGGGAGTCACAATGGTTCGGATGCCATAGCTAACGTAAATGCTAGTGCTAGTTTTTTTGTTGTGTCCGTATTTGTGTGATTGTTTTGCTTTTGCTTCTTGGTTTTCAAGCACAAATTAAGAAATTATTATAATAAATATTATGCACGATTGGATGCCACTTAGTGTCCCTATATTGTGAGTGAAAACTTCTCTTTCATCTTCAATATAATTTATTTCAGCTGATTAGTTGTTGGCCTTAAATTTTGATATTAGTCTGGACAAGAAGAAAAGTTCAAAGGTTTGTTCTTTTGACTTTCTTGTCCATAGCAAATTGATGTATTGCAATTTTGCCCAAAAAGTAAAAAGGGAAATTTATTTTGCATTTTTAATTTAGATAAATTGTGGCTGAACCTTTTTCTAATATTTAAAAAGTTGTTTGGAGCATGGAATCTGAATTAGTGATAGAGTAGTTCACATAATTTAA
The DNA here is from genome assembly GCA_023053565.1 of Aquilegia eximia. Classification (NCBI taxonomy): domain Eukaryota; kingdom Viridiplantae; phylum Streptophyta; class Magnoliopsida; order Ranunculales; family Ranunculaceae; genus Aquilegia; species Aquilegia eximia. Next base: position 12,774,288 of record JALIGU010000002.1, read on the forward strand.
GTTACAGACCACATATTACAGAGACTCTGTTACAGACCACATATTACAGACACCACAAAAAGCTGATTGAAATTGAACAACATGCCCCAATTTATCATCAGATCCTCGAACCTGAATCCTCTGTAGCAGAGTGGACCTCCAACCCAAAAAGCAAAAGTAAAGCTCTTACTCTGCTGCTGATTCTGTCAATCTGTGGTTTTACCTTCTTGAATGTGGCAGCGTTCCTGGCTTCCCAAAGCAGCCATAGGACAGATAAGGCAGCAGCCTCCACAGTTTATACAAGATTTTACATTAATTATCAGAACCTAAGCTATTCTTTGTTATGTTCTTTGTTAGCACTAGGAAATGTTTTTTTTCGTGTGTGGTATGGGTGGTAGTGTGGTGGGGACTTCAGACTTTTTTTCATTGCAATGACCAGGCCTTTTAAAATTTTAATTACGATAAGATCCGCGGCCCACTGGGCCAACCACCGCATAAGCCTTCACCATACTCGATCTTTCGAGGTGCAATGTCTTATGTCATAGATAGCCATGATAAAGCACTTTAGACATTTAGTATTATACAAATAGTTATTTTGTACTATCTTATTGTGTGATCATGATATCTTAACTTCAAACAACTTTGTGTAAAGTCGTCGCTTATTTTTTTTTCATTTTTTGTCCATTCTTTTATTTGAACAAAAGTAACACTTATCATGATTTACCAATGATCTTGTAAATGACAGATAAAATAGAGAAGCACTTAGAAATGATCTTGTAAATGAAAGTTCATGGAAGATAATATTCTGTTTGTTTTCACCAATGGGGGTTTACCAGTAGATGTAGGGGGAAAACTTCAGCTTTAGGATGAACTGGGAGAATTTACTGTTTACTGTAAAGTGACTCTATAGTTTTTTTGTAATGGGTTGTGACCACTTTTAACACCACTATATATAATATATTATATTGTTTTACTGGTTAACCAAGTATTCTTAAATAGAGGTTATGTTGAAAAATTGCATCTCACATATTTTTATTCATCTGCAGTAGGCGTAGCGTCAACAACAGGAAATGGTATAGAGCATTGTGTCCTTTGTATTCTCAGTTAAGTTTATTGGATCCAATTTCATTTTTTCCTTGCAATAACAAAATAGTATTTCATTTGAATTATTGACTTATCTCATGTTGGTGATTGATTTCTATTGTGCAGCAACCCAGAAGTTGATATAGACGATTGCATACTAGATTATGAAGTTCAGCAGCTTGCAGCACTTTTAGATTCTGGAGTACTTCTATCTGATCTGTATCCCTATTGGTGATGCATTGCTCTGGTTGTCTGGTGTTCGAGATTTCGAGTTTTATAAAGTTGTCTTGTTTTTGTTTTCTTTAATTTGAAATGATTTATCTGCAACAAAAGTTTGTGGCACTATGTTCCAGTTTGAGGTTGAAGATTAATTGATACAATTCTTTCTAGTGTTAAATAGATTCATTTTCCCCTACTCTTCTACCCTCCTTTGTATTTGTTTGTTTAATAAATGAATACTGGATTTGTTTTTGCTGTATGAGATTGATAACTCTGAGAAACTCCGAATTCTTCAGCACGATTTGCATAGCAAGACCTTTGTAGCTTGCTATTAGGGCTAATAGTAATTGTTGACCCTTGTTCTGTATAGACTGTGTTTCTCATGTTGCTTGAGAGCTGAGTCCATGTATTGATGATTCTCTCAACAGAAAGGAGCTCGAACTACTTCAATGACCTTCATCAGGGATTTTGAGGTGCCTGGAAATGGGCAAGAGCCAACTATACTCTACATGTTATTTATACAGGGTTCCTCAAACTCATACCTTATCTATACCAACATACCATGACAATTGTTTGTTAGCCTATGTAATAAAGCTTTAGCAAAGTTGGAAGGTGACAGGCACTATAATAGTTTCTAATAACTTCCCCCTTATGATTAGCCCCTATAACGTGCGCAGATTGATTCTGCCTGTGTCTCCTTTTCAGTCTCTTACAGTCTTACTCATAGTTGAAATACCGATGATTTCATGCAGATATCCGAGAAAAAAGGGATATATCCAAAATTTCAACACTAAAAAACAAACTATTTATTGTATATTCGCAAATATTCTGATATCTTTGAAATACTGATATACTCATGATATATTGATATACAAATGTATTGCCAAAACTTGAGTACAATGGCTTAATATGGTCTAGTGTGGAGAAGATGAGTTACAGTTTACAGGTTGCTGATGTTGTCAGATCTCACTCAAGCTTTAGGCCCAATTTATAAACTAAACAAATAACACCACATCCGGCCCAATTAATTGTTATCCCGATATATCGTAGTGTAATAATATATCGGCCATTGGAATGTTTCGGATATCGCAACCAATTTGTTCTTCATTTTCTTTCTTTCACATTTCATTCTCACAAGTCACAACTCAAACTCAAAAACCCTAGATTGAAAACATTCCTCTCAAAGAAAAGAAATGAATTCGATTGCAAAACAAGCATGGAGTTTCTTGAAGAATCCATTAATGAATTCTTCATTGCAAGCACAGCAGTTTCAACAAGTGCGAGGAATTCAAGTGAGAGTTCGAAATAATAATTTAGATCAAGCTTTAACAATAATGGAACGAAGAATGAGGCAAAGTGGTATGGAAAGATTGATTAAGCGTTACAGTATGAAAACTTATCATATTAAGAATTCAGAGAAGAGAAAATTATAGCTCAAAAGAATCTACAACGTAAGCTTAAATCTCAAGATTTGGCTCGCAAGCTTCAATCTATTCTTATCAAGAAAGTCCGGTATGTACTTCTTCTTACATCAAACTTATAAGTTTCGTTTTGATTTCTTATAGTTGTAGAATAATGATTCTTAATTGGTTTATTGGAAATGGAGTTAGTAAGGTTTCATTGCAAAAACAAACAAGTAATTAGGAATGGTAGAAAGTAGAAACGATATCCACTATATCTGTATGGACTATCTTTATCACATAACTTTTGTCGTTTCCCTTGGACAGAATGCCTATAAGCCTATTGGTGTACAAAGATGGCCTGTGAACACAATAACCTAGTTGAAGACACTATTAGATAGAAACCTTATTTTGGTAACTCACAAGTTTCAAACTCAAGACTAGAGTGTTAAAGATATGATGATATTTTGAGTGTTTCCATAGATAATAGGTTTAGTCTTTTGTTGAGGGTGATAACCTCAACACTTTCAACGCACTCTGGTAGGGATATAAGATTAAGATATTACTCTTCTAGAAATAGGGTATAATGACCTATTTTCTGTATTGATATCAATGAAGATGGAGTCTAACAACAAAAACATACTTTGACTTTGAGTACAGTGTGAGACCTTATTTAAGATCTAGGGTAAAAAATTTATGATTCGAATCCATGCATGGCACATCAAAATAAGTAAAAGCATGTGATAATAGTAAGGACTATGGAAGCTTACAAGACATAATACCCCTGTCGCCAAACCTTGTAGCTGGCTCTTGATAGAGTGCCTAGAGGTCAGAAGATGCTAAAGTACATGTCTGTGTTAACATAAAAATGTGCACTTCTTTGAGGTCTTTGCAAGACGGTTTCTTATGTGTCCGCAACATCAGATTAACTTGCCTTATGAAACAGTGAGCATATCTGCATATGGGAAATTGCAAACCATTTATTACGCCTTGGCTTATAACCAGTATGATTTTGAACACATTTATCCAATACTCCCCAAATAATTTCATTATAAACAAAAGGTCGTGCTGCCAGGTGTCAAAATATTTTTGGCTCTCACAAAGCTATGGTCAAAGTGAACCACAAGAAAATATCTTCTAGGGCACAGATAAACCCTAGCATGTCTCCTCACTCTGACCTCTCCTTTGAAGATATTTTCTTGATTCACTTTGACCATAGCTTTTCTGAGAGCCAAAAATATTTTGACACTTAATATTTGATAACCAACTCGTGTATAAATCATAGAAGAAACAAATTCCGTGTGTGGTCAGCACAAAGGCATCACATACTCATCTAGTCTTTTGTAACGATATATTCTGCCTGTCCCATGGGAGCCAGACACTGGAGCTGCTTCTTTAGAGTATGCATACAGCTCAAAGATGCTCAGTACATGTCTGTGCTAAGAGTTAGAAATGTCCACCACTTTGGGATGTACGAGTAGCTTGAACTGGACTGATATATATGTAGTTAGGGACTCTGCTCTACTGTAGTTGATTGTGTACATGACCTTCTTGTATACATTGGATGTAACTTTCTTTCAAATTAATGAAATATCTTTTAGCTGATCAATAAAAAAATTGAGGTGGTCTACCATGAAACTTTATGACTCTTGGGATCGTGCTTACTGTTTTTAGAAACAGTAAGCCACTACTTTTGTATGTTTCCCATACCAGCATGGGCATGGCTTACATTCCCATGGATTGGTCATCTCTAGTAAATCTTGTCAGGTTTTCTGCAAAATGTGGCAAAGATGAGTCTCCACATTCACTAGAGTGGATTTTCTGGTGGGGGTGAATTTTCTGAAATGCGGTACTCCAAAAGCCTGCTTGTATGCGATCGTTTTTTTATTTTGAAATTTATCTGTAATATTGCATAAGGTACTACAAAATTTAGATTACTCCAAAGATGCTATATTTTACAGCATGTTTTAGCAAATGTTTTTATTAAGGTCGTATTTCCTATACCTTCAATTTTATTAACAATAGACTTGCTCGACTGTTTACTCTTAATTTATAAATCTACAGTACAAACTTGGGTGGGGAGATCAAGTGTTAGTGTGCTACTGATGATGTTTGCATTATTACTTGTTAATTCAATTATGCTGCTGGTGATTTTGGATTTCAAGAAATCTTAACTAAGCATGAGCTTGCTTAGAATTGATTCATGAACAAGAATGATTTAATAAACATTTGCATTTGAATCAAGTTTACCAATTAAGCTTCATTGGGCTTTCTGGTTGCGTTTTCTTAATAGGCCGCAGCCTGCCTAATCCACCAAGCTGCTTTCCTAGTTAGCCAACCGATTTTCCAATCGCCTAGAGAGTAGAGGCCTAGACGGGTCTGCCAGGCACCTTCTAGGTGGCCTTTAAGAACCCTGTTGGTGCCAGTTGTATTTGCCAATAGCTACCAAACTCTTCAAAGTAGAAACTGGTACATTTTGTTTGTATGCATTTGTCTGTTTTGTTGAGTCTAACGAATGGCCACCAGATATTGCCTAGACAGTGAAGACAGTTTATCAACACATAGTAAGTTAATCGGAATAAATGTTTTGATAGGGAAAACTAATCTAATCTCTTACAACTAAATCCTTGAAGAGTTTACATTCTCTTGTAACATAGGGGAATGGTTCTTCGTAATTTACATGTGGTCTGATACATGTGTTGCATTGCTGCAGGGGCATTTAAATCAGGTTAAAAGGAGAGGGAACGTTTTTGGAGTGCTTAATCAGATGCAAGCGAGGAGAGAGGCTTTGTTTCCGTATTTGGCATGTCTGCTTAAGTAGGTTTAGACAGGGAATGCAATGGTTGCTCGTCTGTCTCTATTTTCCTAAACTTTTTTTGTTGCAACTCCCTATAAAGTTAATTTTTTGTTTGTAATAATCAAATACCAAGCTATATTTGTTTCGAATGGATAGTCATTTTTCTGTTCTGGTAGGAGTGGTAAGAGGGAAGTCTGTCCAATCAAACGATGGACATCAACCATTGATACTAATTCATTATTGATAGTCATTTTTCTGTTCTGGTAGGAGTGGTAAGAGGGAAGTCTGTCCAATCAAACGATGGACATCAACCATTGATACTGATTCATTATTGTTATTATCGTTGCAACCCCGAATCATGCTTGTACCATTCTTAAAATTAGCATGCTTCAGAAATCTTGTGAAATTGGCACAAGCAGAATAACTTTTATGGACTTTGACCATCCTATACCGTAAATTATCTGCTCTCACACAAATGATGATATTCACAGTTCACATCTAGTTACAAACAAGACTTGACCTGGTAGTTAGTAGTTACTCTGCTGTCATTTCAATATAAGCTGGTGTGGTGAGAACTTGAAAGGATTCAAAGAATTGGAAAGTAGGGCCTATGGCTGCAGTTGGCATTGCTGAAATCACAACGTTCCTCCTCTCCCTTCAATCTGTGATGGAATGTTCTGCTTTGACCATAATTTGTACTAGTTTGGACTTGCAGCAAAGTGAAAGATTCAGGGAGAAAAGGATTACACAACCATAACATCAAACAACCAAACCTAACCTTTATAAGATCTTGTAAGAAGTAAACCTGCTAACTGACAGTTCACAAATATGGTGATCACCCATATACACACCCTCCCACAATGTTGGTGCTGCATGAATTGGGCGTTGTTGCTACATTGCACCCCTGGCCCTGGATGTCTTGGCCGCACCTATATGAGTATCTGTGTGAAGTCATTATAGCATTTCCAATGTTGAATCTAATTGACCTGCAAACCCCAAAACGCTTACGCTGATGGCATGGACGGTCTATTTGGAGGCCATAGAGGGGCGGGCCTTGAATGTACACAAGCCGATGTGGACGAAATACTTAGTAAAACCAGGGATTTGAGAGGGTTTAAGAACGATTCATTAAATCGATTTACCTCACTGAACAAAACCCTCTTCTGGTAAAGGTTGAGAGAAAGAGAAGGGGTGTAAGGAACTTTGTTCTGCTATGCTTTTAGCTCAAATGGAGAGGGCGAGGCTTCGAGTTGTATTGAAACTAAAGCACAGAAATCACAACGATTGAATCCAAGTTTGATTCTTCTTAAACAGAACATTCAAACAGTCTCTGACCTTTCTTCATATCTCACTAATTCCTTCCACCTTCATCACACTTGCCCTAATGCCCTTCATATCTCAGTAAGTTTTTCCCAATCTTCTTTAGTTTAAACTTCACAACTAACATACCTTGGATATTAAAAACTCACAACTCATAACTAATTAAGTAACTTTGAAAAACAGAACCTTATGTTTTTTTTATAATTGCATTGCAGACTTGCAGTAACAAAGTCGGGACTATAGGTTGAACTAACACAAAATAGTGTCAGAATTTAATTATGCAGATCACTGATCGATCATAGTTTGTTTTTAGTAAACTCTAAATAAAACTAACTGAGTGTGATATCATCCTCCTGAAAATTTGGATGACTATATATATGTCTTAGCAAAAGCCATCCATCCCGTGAATTATTTTTGGGATTCCCTTGATAAAGAAAATGAGATAGCATTAGCAAAAATATTGATTTATATAATTCTACGAAATAAAAGCTAATCTTACCAGCCAATAACCACCAGTCACATCGTTCGTAGAAACGAAGGATGTCATTGGCATGTACAAAGAAAACAGTGTGGAGTGCACTTACTAGTACAGAAGAAAGAAGATGAAGAAGAAGAAATACAACTTTGAATGAAAAACCCCTTTTATAAACTTGTAAATGGTAAAAGTAAAAGTGTAAAACCCTAGTTACATCATAGGCCATGACATTAGGAGAATAAAGTCGGAGGCCCATGTATTTTTAATGTGGGCCTGAATCCACAAAATACCGAGTCAAATCGGGCATTTGAGAGGGTTTAAGGAACATGGAACGATTCATTAAATCGATTAACTCACTGAACAAAACCCTCATAGAAGCTTTTTTGTTCTTCTGAAATGGAGAGTGTGAGACTTCGAGTTGTATTTGAAGATGGAAATCTTCTCACTAAATCACAGAAATTACAAGGGTTTAAGAGAAGTTTGATTCTTCTTAAACCAGACTTTGAAACAATCTCTGATCTTTCTTCATATCTTATTAACTCTTTTGACCTTCATCATTCTTGCCCTAATGGTCTTCGTATCTCAGTAAGTTTTTCCATAATCTTCACAACTAACTAACTAAAATGCATTGTATATTAAAAACTCAAAGTTATTTAAAATGTTATTTTGTTTAGTTAGTTTATTATTGTGTTTTTTAGTGTTTAAATTTGAAATTGGGGGTTTGGGTTTTGTTTAAAATGATTGGGAATTTGTGGGTTTTTGATTTAAGGAATTTTTGTTGCTGCAGATGGATGGTTTTGTTTTACCGCCTTTCGAATCAACCCGTGTTTTTAAAGATAAAGATATTATCAGGTTAGTTAGTTCTAAGCATGTTTATGGTTGTATATATTTCTTTGCAATCCACAAATTATGATATGTGGACATATTGTCGATCAGGGTGAAAAGGAAAGATGGTGTTGCTACAGATACCAATGGTATAGGTGGTGAGGAGACGCTTTATCTTGAGGATTCTGAGGTTGAGGAAAAGCAACCTGTGTTAAATGGAGTCAAACTTTTGGCAATTGAAGGAGTTGAAAGGGAAACTGAAAGCCATCAGAGTGAACCTCAAGATATTGAATATGACAGTCCTGGGAAAACTTTGCATTTGGAAACTTCTTCAAGTGGGAAAAAAACTTCCAAGAAAAGAAAATCATCCACGAAATTGCCGAGTACAAAGTATATTCTCTTATCCTTTCTTTTACAGATCCTTTTTTGTAATCTATGTTCAGAAGTTTATTACAAATGATTGTATTATGAAATATCACAATCTACACTTGTCTCTGAAATTGGTCTTAAAACTTGAACCTTAACGACTTGAGCAAATAGAGGATCTGTATTCAACCAATGGATTCTTTACACTTTGTAAGCTAGGAATTGTATCTCTATGCATTCTAAATCTTTTTATTTATTTTTTCATTCATCTTACAAAAATATACCGAGCTCTGTTACCTTTTTAAGTCTTCAGCATGATTAGGAGTCTTATGAGGAGAATCCTGTATGACAAGAGTATTTTCCCCCAGAACTAATGCCTTCGATTCATATCCATGTTCGCCTCACATAGTTATGTCTGTTTATGTATTTGTGCCATTGTCATTTTAGTATGACCATTTATTTGTGAACAATATCCTATGTTATTTTCTTATAGGTTTAACTTTTAAATGCTGAACATTTATGACCTGAGGTGGTTGAGGCTGTAGTCTGTATGTCCTTTCCTTTCATTTTGATCACTATTTGTTATTGGATGTTGCAGGAAGAGAAAAATAAAAAATACTAGTCCTGAAAAATCCTCGAAATTTCCTGTTGAAGGCGTTGAGAATGATGACCATCTTAAGGATCCAGCCTGTCGCTCCAAAGGAGTCCACGCACAAAAACCTTTGCACAAGGATAGGTCGTCCAAGACTAGTTTAAAATTGCAGAAAACTCATCCTTCTGAAGTTAGCAACGGAGTTGAGGACAAAGTTGAGCATATATCAAAAAGAAAGAGGTAGTGTTTTTACTTTGCAGCAGTAGTAATCCCCCAAAGATCTTCATTTCTTCTCTCATTCTTTGATCTGTCAAATAATGTTCTTCTTGCAATGCTTAATCTCTGGTGGCTAATGCTCACTCCATTTTTAGGAAAATCCGCTTGTCTTTTTGGTGTTTTGCATGTTCCATGTTGATAATGTTGTGGGGTTTCTCTCATATAAGACCATTAGGCATTTATTAATAGATTTTCAACATTTTCAGTTTCATGAGGCTACATTATACAGTCGATATGATATATCTGTCTTAAGTTTTGCATCGGATAAATATTTTGTGGATGGAACCTGCCATTGTATTGACATCGATGTCTCAAATTTTCACTTGGATCAAGATTCACTTCATTGATTTCAGTTCTCTTGTTTCGTAAAACATGGACTATTATCTTTGTGAAATAAGACAACATGCGTCTAAAAGAGGCAGTTGGATCCTGGATGTAACAGTTATTTAATACATGTATGTATATGTTATCTTTTGTAGTCGACTAGTCGCCATGACTTGAAACTTCCAAATATTATTTATGCTGCATATCACAAGCTATCTGAACCAATAAGTAGAACAGAAAATGTTTGTGCACACTTAGAATTCAACTTGCAAAAGAACTGTTTGTATATGAAAGGTGTGATCGAAAACCTAAGATCTAAGTGTGTGCAGTTTTGCCTGAATCTTAATTTGGGTCTGGGACTAGCCGGTGGACACTTATATTATATGTAGTTGTTTTAGAAATTTAGGACAATCTCTTGGTTATGTGTAGTGGCTAAGGTCTTATACTTTGTGTTGGGTAAAGACCACATTTTACCATGGATATGGGTCAGATCTTGAGGATGGTTTACAAAGGTAAATCTTAATCAATGCGATCATGTCTGATGCTGACAATTGAATGATAAAGTGGAACATGGGCTTCTAAAACATTTATTTTGATCCATCTGATAATTTTGTTTGTTACCTACTTACCTCCCTTTTATTCTGATGTTTGTGTCGGATGAAATTCATTGTAGATTGTCATTTCTTAGTATCATATCTTGCTAGTGAGATTTTAGTGACAGCAATGCTACTGGATTCCATCAATTGATCCAAATTATTATTTGTTGGTTCAGCTCTTCTTATTTATACTTCTTGGTTGAAGATATCTCTGTGGTTCATTGTTCTCAAACTTTCTGTTTATAATTTGTAGGTGTGATAACCTACAGGAGAAGGGTGGAAAATCCAAAGAACAGGTTGTTACTGAAGGCGTGAAAAAGGTCAGGAATTTTTTTTTTCCATCTTTGATTAGAATTTGAAATCTGGATAAATGTTGTATGCAAGTTGTAGTTTGTATACTCCGGTCTAGCACATGATGTTTGCAAAAGTCAATCTTTGTGAAACTTAAATAACTATTTTTTTTTTTTTTTTTTTTTTTTGGTGTTTTGCAAAAACTTCTGTATCAAATATAGCTCTTGCAACAACTATTCTTTGATTCCATGAATGGCCAAGTCTGGAAAATTATGTAGTCTGTATTGGAAATAAGATGGAATGCTGGATGTGAAAGAAGTCTTTTCATAAGTAATTTGCGGAAATAGTAGGTCGCTTCACTTGGCTGTTCACAGAAATGTATGGGCCTTGCAGCAATGGTCACGAATATCAATACTGGCTAGAGTTAGAAGACATCAGGAGCTGGTCAGAGCTGCCATGGTGGGTGACTGTAATGTCAGCTAATTCACAGATGAGAGGAACTGGAAAGAAGAATAATTATTTGGGAATTTTGTCGTTATATATGGGCTATTAGATCTGATCATCATATAGGGCTGTGATACTATAAAATGGGAATCTTGAATAAGGCCGAAGCCCATTAAATTCAACTTGATGTCTTTGGAGAATAAAAATCTGACTGCAAAATATATAGTGGTGGAATGTCTTCCAATTTGAAGGAAGCAGAGAAAATGATTAACGACTAAATTAAAGCTGTTCTCTCCTTATTGTGGAAAAGCAAGCACATCTAAAATCATAATGATGTGAATGGACGGAAGCAAACGATTCATGATTAAATGTTAGTTCAGAGGTACGAAACCTTAAACACAATCACGAAGAAAGCCCTAAGAATGAAGGAACTCACGCAAAGAATCACAGTTGCTTTCTCTTGTTGGCCGGTGGCCTTATTTATAAGCTAGGTTTACTTATCTACGATGTAAGTATGTAAGCAATACTAATAGAAAACTACCTATGTGACTTGGAAGTTGCAGCTCAAGGAAACTAAGACGGTTATAAAATAAAACAACCATTTATTAAATATGCTTTAAATGGCTGTCCATGGTGTTTAGGTTGACATCATGAGCCTATGTGGTGCATCTCATAAGGATTTCAGTTTTATGAGTTGGAACACAATTTAAAATGCAGTTTCATGTTGCTATATCTTAGATGTGATTTCAATTACTTTGTGGATGTTCTGGATTTTCTGTCTCTTGCTAGTGTATGTCTGGTTATTTGATATTTCAAGAGTTAGTTTGTAACTAAGCTCATTTGCATCGGTTTCTTCAGGGTCCTAGCAGAAGTGCTCGACGTAAAAAGGCCAAAAGACAATGGCTTAGGGAGTTAATGAATTCCCAAAAGAAAGAGGTATCTTTGGCCTTTATGTCAAACTATTTCTGTGTATATATGCCATGAGTTATCCTTACCTAATAAATTGGTATTCTACTCTTTATATTTGTTTTAGTAGCTCTTGCTAATATAATTGCTTCTTGCAGTTAGTTCAGAGTATGCCTGATAAAGTTGTATATAATAAATCTCAAGAGCATCAAGAATTAGAAGAAGAGACTGACACAGAAGCTGAAGTTGTTCCAGTAGTGGTTAGGCCAGGACACATTCGTTTTGCTCCTCTTGATAAAGGTGTGCTTTTATTATTCTGTTGCCTATTTCTGCTCTCATAAAGTTTTATTGCTTTATTTGGGTCTAAGTTTGGACCAGTTATACCATTTTATGAGTTACCGATGATCGCAAAGACATGCGAGGAAAAGTTTAAGGCTATCCCATTGTATGCCTTCATCACCATCTCATTTATTTTATACAAGTTAGGACTTGGAGTATGTATTGTAGAGGCTTCATTTTCTTCATTTGAAATCCTAGGGTTGCTGCTTCCTAGTTACTCTGATCAATTCCAATGACTCTGGGTGATTGGAGTAACAAATTGCATCCCTCTCATTTGAATATTAATTTTACAGCATCAATGAATCTAATAATCTACCATACCAAGCAACACAGTGGTAATAAAGTCAACAAGTTCTTAATGCATAGCTCACGTATTCATCACGAGTTTTGCATGCCGCTACTTTCTCGGGAAGTGAAAATCAAGTTGTCAATCGACTTGATTATGAATTTATGATCGAGCATAAGTTCTAGACAGGGACATGTGGTGGCGCTTATACCATTAATAGTTGATGTTTCCAAGAACTTGACACAACCTTTGAGATAATTGACAGGGACATGAGTACAGCATCTGAATTCATGACAAGGGTTTTCCTGGTTCTATTGATGGATATTCATTGTCGTGCATTCAGATGCTGGACTCAAAGTCATTTTAGTGAAACACTAATAATGAATTTTTCATTGCAAATGATCTAGTTGTATTTCAAAGCATGGGAACAGCATCTGAATGCATTGGTAGCATTTAATAGATTTGCTGTGTTGTAGTGTCAAATCCTATCAGTGTCTGAATCATAGAGCAACCTTTTGTTTATGAAAACAATGAAATATTCCAAGATTTCGACCCATGGAACCTAAATCCCGAGAATAGTTCGTTCCAACACATAATCTGGGAATATTTCAAGTCCATTTTGTGGAAAATCACAATGTTTCGTGAAACTCCGTTAAGTATCACAACTTTTGTGCCATGGTCTCATTATGCATCGGTCCCTTCCTAAAACTTAAAAAGTTAAAAGGTTTTTCATGCAGAATAGTCAAAAACAAAAAGAAAGAAAGTTAGTTATATTGAAGTACAAACTTAGCCTTAAAATTTTATCCTGTTTTTTTCATGGTGGGAAATGGTAAATGTGGTCTTATTTATATTCTTGAACAATTATGATATATTAGAAGACATTATTCAGTATATTGGGGTTTCTGATACTCTATATTTTGTTGGACGCAGATCAGGTTGACCAGCAAACTCAAGCAGCTGTGGTATGTTACCATTTTACTCACTTTTAAAGTTACAATCTCTTCTATTTTCTAAGCTCATCGCCGTCCTTCCCCCTACCTCAAAGATCTATGTCAAAGTTGCTGGTTTAATTACGCATTTACGTTGATGTTCAATATATTCAATGTTCATCGATATACACTGATCCTTGCCTTCTGCGAATAACTATAGTTGGGTGGTTTAAGCTGGCTGATCAATTTTGTCTTAGTGGGAAGCCTTGCTACTTTATATTTTATCTACAAAAAGAAGCTGCTGCTTCTACTCCAGAAGATTGTCTTCAAAAAGAAAAGTAATCATTAAACAGATATGACATTGAACCTCTCACAGTCCCACTATGGTGAAAGTCGTCGTTTGAAATTAAAGTTTCCTGAAAGGGAGTGGTTAACTTGAATAAGTAATAGTAGATAAACGTTGTGACATGGATATAACAATAATATAAGGTAAGAACGAACAGATCAAGTCTAAACCATTCACTTTTGCTTCTTTTGTCCCATGTCAGTGATGCTGCTATCCTGCTCATATATGCTCTATTCAAGTAGGCTTACAAGTTACAAGTGGAACTAGGGACATGACCTGCATAACAAGCCTCAACAAACGAAAAATTCAGTATAGTGCTAATTCGCAATCTTCTTGCTAAAGTTAAACACAGAAACAGACTTGGATATGGATACATACATACACTGATACACATGCTTAAAAGTTAAAATACATACTTGCATGGTTAATCATATTTTTTTCACTTGGGTTGATTTAGTGCTTTGATTTTCAACAATTAATATAACACTTCATTCAAAATCTCAATGCAATGGTTTTAACAATGGTTCTTCAACTTTAAGAAAGCCACAGTTGGTACATGCAACTTAACGAAGTAACTGACACAGCGAGACACCCCAAAATGAGGTTGAATGAGTGTGCTGTTTCCCATGTAAGTGTTTTGCCTAGTAGCTATCCTTTTCATTTCCAGAAAGTTTGTAAGTAAAACTAGGAGTTCTGACCTTACGATTACAAGCAAAAAAAGAAACAAAATAAACTCTGTGCAAGGTCAACTAGTAAAACTTCTTTTGAATTGAGGGATTAAGAAATTAGTAAGTCACAAACATCTATATATCCTACGCATTCACAATAAATCTTGCTTGCTAGTTGTTACCTTTTTTTCATCTTGTGTTTAGTGCTTTAGATGTTGCCCCATAGATATTTTTGTCTATATATGCTGAACTCTCTTTCTTGGCATTTTCTCTCTCTAGGAAAATTTCCAGTGGAATGGTATCACCAGCAAGAGGAAGGGACAGAAGTGGGGTATGGAGAAATCATCAGTATTAAATAACAATGGCTATGAGAATTACTGGGAAGACTCTATCGAAATTGAAAGTTCCCCGTGGAATGGTGTCGGTGGCAAGAGCAACGGACAAAAGTGGACTGCAGGGAATACTTTAGAATCTAAGAGCATCGACTCAGAAAATTCTAAGGGAGAATCTTCTGAAAAGCTAAATATCAATGGGAGGGACATTTTGAGTGATCCTGTAGACTTTGAAAAGCTTAAGCCCTTGTCTTGCTTGCCAAAGGTCTGCTACATCTTACTGCTTTCATTGTTTTAGATATACAGAGGATTCTTAGGGTTATTCTCATGTTGTAGCTTTGGTGTTCTTTATTTTCTTCTTCCAAGTTCATTAGGCATCTTCATGCCAATTATATTGCTCACCATATTAATTAGGTATTTTATTTTTTCCTCACTTAGAACTTCACTTGAAGGTGTCTTGTTGGGCTCAATTAAGACATGATCCAATCTGGATTCATTAATGGACCTAACTTTCACTAGAAACTTGATTGTTTATGGTTCCATGTGGGCATGATAATATCATATTAGCACTGATGGAAAGAATAATAACGTGTAGGGTTTAGACTTTGGATTTTGTTTACATAATTATAAGAATTTGAGCTGCCGAATAGGTACCATTTACACAGTCGCACGTGGTTTTGAAAACATCACCTTCTTATTTTTAACCTTTTTTGGTAACTATGTCAAGTACATAACGGTATCATGTTGCAGGAAGGTGATGTTGTTGCATATCGTCTAGTTGAGCTATCGTCAACATGGTGCCCCGAGCTTTCAGCATTTCGGGTATAGCTCCTAACTCTTTGCTAAAGTGTTTATTTTTTACACAAAAATTGTGCAGTTTTGATGTTTTCTTTGCGACCATAGGTTGGAAAAGTGTCGTGGGTTGAGCCTGCATCCAATAAAGTTATGCTGGCACCTGTTCCAGGTTATCCTATTATTTCTAAAGAGGAGGTAAATGAGGAGGAAACCACCCAGGAAGCAGATACCTCCCTATATATGGAAGATGGTTTATTAGAGGTACTTGGTTCAAATTCGATGGTGACGATAATTGTTTCCGTTCCTTGGAGTACATTCTCCTTGATTGTCTTTATTAGCAAACCTTGATCATCATAGTTGCTCTCCAGATTGACTTTGCGTCACTAGTCGACGTTCGTATCTTCAACCATGACCACTCCAACCTTGGTAACAGTAAGGAGGTTCCTGTAAGCAACAAAGAAGCTCCTGAAAGCAGCGGTAAAGAAGCTGTATCATATTTGAAGTCCAATGAAAACAGTAAAGGTGTCAGGACAACAGGTAATTGAAGATTGATAAAACCATTAGTTATAGCCATCTGAAAAGTTTCCAGGACTGAATAATATGATCTGCCATACGTGTAACTTTTCGTTTTTTACTGATGTATTTTCTTCTTGCAGAAAAAGGTTCGGTAGATGTCTGGGAAGAACTCAGCCAAGTTTTAAATGAAAAAAAGACGCAGCTATGTAAAGAGAAAGAGGAGTCTTGGACCCAGAAAGGAAGTTCAGGCAAGAGTCAATGGTCCTACAGAGCTTTGAGAAGTAGCGCAGTGGGCCCAACCATGGCTCTATTAAGAGCTGGAAATGATATTTGATGGTTAGATATGACATGGATACAGATCTTCCAATTTGTGTTGCCAAGAACACTGGATAAAGGTATAGCTGGGGCCTGCGAGAAATGTAGCAAAGCTTCACTTGAAGATTCCGATCTGTCATTTGTCAATACATATGGATATTTTGATGGAAGTGCACAATCTATACAAAGTATTCAAACTAGAATGAGCCACATTTTGTATGCACACATCGACCTCTGTTGTTTTTTTTTTTTTTTTTTTTTTTTTCTGACAAAAATATATTATATATTAAAAGCAGGCTTGGAATTAACTTGTATTGAGTACTATTACAAATCTCATCACCTCTTAGTTCAGCAGAGGATCATAGTATGTCAGGTTTATTGTGTACTTGCTTGCTGTGATATAATTGAGACTGAGCGTAATGTTTGCAAATATGACCTGCTTTGTTAGCAGTTCAGACATTCAGGGGACATGAAACCTGTCTTTTTTATATGTAGTTGTGTGTAGTAGTAAGCCTTTTTATGACAGCAGAACCCTTAAATGTATCTTGAACCGGTGAAGTGTTGTGCATTTTTTTCCCAGTTCAAGTGTTGTGCATTTTTTTCCTGTAGGGAATGCCACTTGGTAATTGCTCCTCTAACAAGGATGAAAGTAACCCAAAAAGGGATGGATGCAGGTAGTGGAAATTTATTCAATGCTTTGGATCTATGTATTTGGTTTGTTTGGTTTATCTGAAGTAAATTTTTAGATGGTTTGGGACTGTAATTGGTTTAACTGTGAGAAAGGATGAGAGTTCAGTAGAAAGTGAGTTGATGTCTATGTATAAACCTCTTATTTTGGTTAAGTTCATGATGGATATCGATTTATCGAATGCTCTACTACAATTACATCACAAGAGGTCATCATAGGCTATGCTACTCAAGTCCTACCTGCCGGCAGGCCATCACTTAAGAGCTACATAGATTGGGGTTTAGTTCACAAACCACCTGACACCCTGGAAAAGAGAACAGAAGAAAAGGACTCCATATTGTGCAACAGACAGAAACACCTGTTTGTATGATCATGTTGAATAGCTGTAGTGTAATTCAACTCTATAAAGAAGCAAACCAGAGAAGAAACAACTGTTTCATTTCTTCCAATTGCTTGGTATTTCTATATATAATTTACAACATGGTACTCTTATGTACATGTTTTCTTCAATAATGACTTGGATTTTAACTGCACATCACACGTGGATGAAATTTATTTATACCACATGGGATGCCAGTTTATCTGGACAAGAAGATAGAAAAAAACTGTAAGCATTGAGGATACGTTGAATTTGGTAGAGTTGAAATCAGCTGCTTCCGAGGGCCTTATTTTCCTCAATCTCCTCAGTTAGGAGTTAGGACTGTTTTCTTTCACTCCGTGAATTGAAAATGTGTTAGATGATCAAGAAACTGCTGAGGCTCCTCACCCTCTTTGACCATCTGTTGATTACACAAAAGAAATTATAAGCCAATCCACATAATATAAGAACACAATGTTACTATGAAGTCTTCTAAACCTTGCAGAATAAAAATGACGCATGGCCCAATCAACGATTCAACAATATAATTGAGAAAATCTGAATCAGTAACTAGAACGTGTTTTGCAACAAAAATGGTGTGGGTAAAATGAGCCATTCACAAATAAAAAAGTTCGCTGCCCTTGTATGAGCCAGACGACATTTAGTAAATCTTGTAATGATTAAAATTTCCACCGTCCTAATACATAATGAAGAATCAGTTTGAAAAAGAAGTCTTAGCAGCTTTAATACTTGGGAAATATTGTTCAATCGAAGATTCAAGAATAGTCTATAGCAATCAGGCTTTCTACAGAAAATTCTATTTTATTTTTTGTCGTCTTACTTTACAAAAAAATGGTCATCGAGTCACAGTAAGCCAGAGTACATGAGCTCTGGTGAATTGTGAGAGTGCGTAATAGGACAAATGTTCTTTGGACATGAGATAAAGACTCTACAAGAGGATGAATGCTTAGATTTATGAGGGAATAGCGAATACTTGAGATGAGACTTGAGAGAGACACTTTCATGCAATTAACAGTGGCCTCAAAAGATGATGCTACACAAGGTCTAAACCATACAATATGGTATACAACCAAAGACATGATTAACATTTAACAGAACTTGAACTAAATTCGATCTCCTATTTGATTGTGTATTAAAGCTAATGACAATACAGCCGTGTTTTGAGAGTATAAAGATAAGGGAGTATCGATCAGAATTTATATCAAGGAGGTACAAGTATCTTACTCAAGAAAAAACTCTTAAAGTTCAACAAAAAGGAAGAAGTTTAAGCAAAAGGTGTTGTGACAAATGATTTCTTACTAGTAGGTTAAATCCACGAAAGCGAGTTTTAGTAGTAGGTAAATCCACCAAATACTGTCAGTTTGTCCATCTTGTACAGGGTTCTAACTTTCTTACAAATTCTCTCTTCTTCCTCCTTTTCTCTGTATACCTCTCTGTTTCTCTCTTCCCTCATACCTACCACTCATTGTGGGCCACTGACAACTTTAATCCTGAGTCAGTTTCCTGAATCATATAACCCTATTTTGAGCCTTACTGATTGGAATAACTACTCTTACACACGAAGCAAAATTACTTGTTAACCATTACACCCTAAATTGGGGGTTACCATCCTTATGGACAACAGAACAAAAGATATTTCTCGTTCAATGATGTTTAGCAAGACTTCATCTACAGACATTTATACTAACGTTGCATCCATATACTCTTTGGCCTATTCCAACTTCTTTTTAATATTTCGGACTACAAGTAGCTCTTCAACTTTTTAGTTTTCTTCCATTCATCTCATCATTAATTACTTTGTTCTATAATGCTCAGAGAGTAAATCCCCTATACACTTCTATTCTTCAACGTAAAAATTGGTCGATTTTCAATGTTCCTCCTTAATTCAAGTAGGAAAATTTCCCCATCATTTATCAAATTATTGTTTAATACTTTAATGGTAAATTTTCTTGGCATAAAATCAAATTTAGTCTCTGAAACCTGAGCTGCGTGGACACTGGTAGACACAATAACAAAGTAGAACTTGGGTAAAATGTGTTAGACTTCTCAAAATACAAAAAGCTAGGATAACTGATGGGTAAAATGTGTTAGACTCAGGCTCATGGTATCATTATTAATATGATTAATCCATAGAAAAACGAAATATTTTAAACTATGGCATTAATTATTTATTGTCTCGCGCCAATGTATCAACAAGTGTAGAGGTATACATATATCTAACATCATATTTGCTGTGAATAAAACTACAATCATAGAGGCAACATGCATACTAAATGATAACTTCCCATTAAATATCTTATGATTAATAAAGAAAAATTCAAAAGTGCTGCAACTACGTATTGGAGTCCTAATTGCACTGGATAACTGAAGTGCAGGTTTGTTTTAAAAAGTGCTATGTGTGTGGCTGACATTTTGATGCAATTAATGAATGCTTTTGATTCCAATATGCATGTATTAGTTGTGTTTAACTTTTTATCTCTATCACGTTCCACCATTTTCAATTTCGGGGATTTCTTATGTTTTTCTTTCTCTCTCCATTTGTTACAGTCAATCATCTTCACGGCATCTACAATTAGATCATTTTTTGTTACACATTCAAGGATCTTGATCCAAATCTTTTCTTCCTCTCCAAATCAAAGCATACCAATAAAAAAAGAAAATTTGAGTGCCTGATAAAGTTCCTCTCCTTACTAAGACAAGGGAATAGACATGAAAAAGTTAATAACAGCTTGTTACTGTAAGGCTTCGTTTGAGATGTAATAAAACGTAAAGACAGTCATGTACAACCAACCACTAAATAAGAAATTTCAAGGATCCAATGGCGCGCAAATATTTAACACGCAAAACTCAGAAACTTCATGGCTTTGTTAGACTTAGGCTCATGGTATCATTCCATGATAACTAGAGTGAGGGGAAGAAAGAGCGTACTAAACTGAACAGAGGAGAGCACAAGAGGAAACCGTCTGATAAATGGGAGATAGAAGGATGAAGGTACGAAATAATTTCAGGAGAGTAGTTCTTATGATGAATTCATTTCTCTTTTTGTAATTGTAATCAGGACCCAGCTTTGCGCAATTCTAGATTCATACGTACCAAAGACAGCCAACCTAGTTCCTCATGGTCAAATTATCCAAGTCAAACCATCTTTGCAGACATCTTGTCTGTACCAATTGTACAAACAAATTGACAGATAGATGGTTGATGAGAGACATTTTAGTTTGATCAAGTATTATGAATTATTATTAAAACATAATTCTTCACTACCAGGTAATTAACCGTAGTCATAGAATAGCAATGATAAAAAAATTCTTGATTTATACAGGTGCAATGCATACCTGCATTGGAGTATCTACTGGCAACCCCATTTGGTTAAGGAAGCTACTGCCAACTTTCTCCCAACTGTCATACGTATCGTCACCTGTGCGGTCACTGCCAATTGAATCGCTCTGTTGCTTCTCAAACTGAGCATCCCGACCAACCCAGATGTACAATGTTTTAACCTCTTTTTTATGCAAATTTAGATCTGGAGATAACATAAGAAACACTGATCTAGAGCCAAGACACTTGGTGTGAAGCATGTCAACCTTTTCAATAGAAGGCCACTGAAACAGAATAGGGTATGTTAGATCTACAGCCTGGGGGGTTATATCATCTGATATTAAATCGTTTTCATCTGTTATCTCTCCACTGTCACCGTCCAAAAGAGCAGGATGTGCGGGTCTTGCTCTTTCATCCAACTTATTAAAATCATTCCTCTCAAACTTATAGCTTTCGATATACTTCAGTAGATCACCTTCTGAACTGGGGAGAGAAAATGACCATGATTTCAACATGCTCCTGGAGACTTGGGGAGGGTCATCACGCGGCGGCATCAATGATAATGATGGAGGAACACTTCCTCTACGTTCAGCAATGGAAGGGGATGAACTTTTGCATGGCAAACAAGCATTTTCTGTGCAAGAAGCAAGCTTGATGGGAAATGGTTCTCTAAACTCTGACGATGAAGGTGAATGTTGAGATGAAAAGGATGAGGAGTTAGACCACCTGGAGGAAGCCGGTGAGAAAGTGAAGAAGCTAGACTTATCTGAAGGTGAAAGTGAAGGAGACTTGGAACTAGACTCCGGGCTTCTATTCAAATAACAAGAGAAAGAATCGGGTGAACCACACAGACTCGATGGTGATGATAAAGGATCTGGTGATGGAACAGAGGGCTGGGGCTCTTTACAAACATCCAAAATTGTCGATGGTAAATTATCAGTATGAATAGTATCACAAGATGATTTCGCTGTAGTGACAAGTTCTTTCATGAAGCCACTAGCGAATTTCTGACGTAACCTACCCCAGCCATTTTCTCTAGCAGGTAGACACATCTCAGATCCTGTTCCTGAAGATGGAAAAAGTGGAATAACACCACCAGAAAGTGCCTGCCGGAAAATTTCAAAATCTACATCATATTCTACAACTTTCTTATTACCAACACCAATATTTATTGCCACTTCAACCTGATTCTTCCTAATTGGACAAACTGGAAAACTACTCACATCCTCTGTGCCCTTTGTCTCTTTGTAACCGTCATCCACAAGGAGAGGGCCACTAGCAAGGGCATCCCAAAAATTTGATGTCTCTTTACCCTCTTCAACTATCACAACTGGACCCTTTGCTCTTTCATATCGAATCACCTGAGAGGCAGAAACTCTTGCATTATCTGCCATTACTCGGTTGCAGTTCTTCCCAATCCACACATATATCGTTGATGGAACATGCACGAGGAAAGCACCTCGAGAGTCAAGGCCGAGAGGACCCGGATGATTCAACAACTTTGGAACTAGGTGGAGTGGATCATATGGGGAATGTGGGGCCATCCGATGCATCCTGAGGACTGAACTTGGACTCACTGGCACGGCCAACACTCGCTTTTGGCATTGAAGAAGTTGGCAGGCAAAGCCCATGTTTGGATTAGTCACCCCTCGAGCAGACTTCACATACTGAAATGCATTTTCAAAGCTCTGCCCATCCCTCCACATGAGGTAAGCGATAACCAATGATGTTGACCTAGAGATCCCTTGGCAACAGTGGACAAGCACCCGTCCACCCTGTTCCCTCACATCTTCAAAGTAATCAAAAACATCATAGAGTATACTAGTAATATCCTCAGATGGACTGTCTTGCAGCCACAAGGTTTTATACACAAGATCATTTTTGAAATACTCAGGACAAACAAATCCAACACAATTAAGTACATGAGTGATACCATTTTCTCGCAGAATTTCCCGGTTTTTTGCCACAGCTTCACTTCCTAGATATATATGATCAGCAATTCTCGAACATTCTTTATCAAAAAACGCAAGCTTGTCTTTCTTAAGTTGAAACTCTCTTGGTTGAGGAGGACGACTTGAACTTGAGTCCAAATTCTCAAGCGGTTTAAGAAATCCTGATTTTGAACTAGGAGTAGAAGGATGATTAGGCCATTCACCTAAATCATCTGAACCAGCTTTAGGCCATTCCTCAACACTTCTTCTTGAAATCGAAAGGGGTTGAAGGGGTGGAAGACAAGCTCGAGATTTACTACTTGGTCTAGGATTTGGGTTAGAAGGAGAACGATCAGACCAAGATACAGAACGCCAATAAGTCTTTCTGATTGTAGAACCAGAAGGGTTTGAGTCATTTTCTTCCTTCCCCAACATTTTTTTTTTTTTTTCTCACTAACCCAATTAAAATTCAACAAAAACAAAAACTACCCATTTCTTAGAAACCTCATTCAAAGATGTTGTTAATCAAGTTATCAAAGATAAAAAAGATAAAAAGGGGGTATTCAATATTTATGCCTGCCACTCAACTAAAATCCTTGACTACCCTATTTTTCTCTATTCATTGAGAAATAAAAAATCAAACACAAATATGACTAAGTAAAAGCTGCCTAACTGAAGTAAATGAATGAAAAGAAAACTTACCCAAAGAAGAAAAACATCATCCAAAGAAGAAGAAGAAGATTCAAAGCTGTTGTGATAGTTGCAGAGAGAGAGAGAGAGTTAACAAGGACTTTTATTAATTATGTGAAGAAATTAATTAATCAAAAGGGGTAGTTAAGATTAGTTGGTGATTGATTCTAGACTTGTAGTCTAGAGAGAGAGAGAGAGAGAAAGCAAAGAAGAGTGCAAAACAAGGAATTTGACCGAAAACAGTATTTAGATTTTAGATACCATTTGATTGATGAAGTTGTCATTATCAGTAAACATCTAACACCAGCAACTCAGCAAGCAGTCAAGCACCAACTTGGGTCAGTTGCTCACCATTTAGTGTTTTCTTTGACTCATCTACATCATATGACCAATTCTGTTCAAAGGAAGACAAAATTTATCAGGATTTTTTTTTTTTTTTTTTTAATTATAATCTATAATAAAAATTTATATATTACTCATAATATTTGAAGAAAACAAATTAAATTAGGTAGGGATACATGCATGCAACTCGGATTAGTGGATTACATGCATGCAACTCGGATTAGTGGATTACATGCATGCAACATGAAAGTCAATAAGCTAACCATGATTGATGATTGATGATCATTAGTCTTCACACACCGATTGATAAGAGTGAACCAGTTTTTACTTAATTTGTACTTCTAAATAGATGTGATGTGTTCATGTGGTAAAAATGAATTTTGATTTAATTTATAAATGCATTTGATACCTCTTTTTATTTGTTGAGAATACATGTACATACAGTAAAACCTCTAAAACCTCTATATAGTGATACTCTATATAGGAATAACCTTATATAATTATAAAAGTTTGCACTCTTTGAGATACCCTAGATTTGAAAATCTTTAGAGATGCCCCTATTTTATCATTTCAAACAGGTCAACCAAGCAATTGACTATGGTCTGACCAATCTTTAAAACTTTAAGATTGAAATAACCTTCCACCCAAATTTAATCTCATTAATTAATAATTATTAAATATCCACCATCTCTATCTCTAACCCCACAATCCCTAACATACAACCCACCACCACCACCACCCATTCACCTCCACCATTAGCATACTAAAACCATCACCATTTGTGATTAATGATGGTAAACTTTGTCTTTGAAAACAATTAAAGTATGTTGAAAATGTTATGAAGAAAGTGGTGGAGATGGGATTTGGGGTTCAAAGAGATATTAATGGGGTGTTAAGATTATGGTAATGATGATGGAATGTGAAGAATGTTAGATGATGTTAATGATATGGTGTAGGGGTGGGCACGGTTCGGTTCGGTTCGGTTTTGGACAAAACTGTCAACCGAACACCTAGCAGGTGTTTTGCAAAAGTTTAAACCGAAACCGAACTTTTTTATTTTTAAAACCGAACCGAACCGAACCGAATACTTTTAACTAAAACCGAAACCGAACCGAACATATAATTAAGTTCGGTTAACCGAATAAAACCGAACCGAACCGAAAAACTGATATATTTGAAAAATCTAAAAATCTGAAATTGCCCATTCAGTCATATTACATCTGTTCACTGTTGGATACTTGGATATTGGGCTGGACTCCTGGACAGATGGGATGGGTTGGACTATGGAGAGATGGGCTGTAGTGGGTTGTATACAAAATACATGTTCGGTTCGGTTTTGGGTGTTCGGAAATTTTCGAAACTGCAAGCGAACACCCAAAGCAGGTGTTTTGCCAAATTAGAAACTGCAACCGAACATGGAAACATGTAAACACCCTATTTTCGGTTCGGATCGGTTCGGTTCGGTTCGGTTTACATGTTTCGGATCGGTTTTGCCCACCCCTAATATGGTGTAAAAATTAATTGTGATGCGATGTGATTGTGTGAAAATGGTGATGGTGGGATTTTGGAGATGGTGGTAATAAAAGTATATATGGTTGGTGGTAATATTGGTGTTGGTAATGGAGTGTTAAGGGATGATATGGTGGCGGCAGTTGGGGTGTGGAAGTGGTAGAATTAAAGTAATTGGAGATGGTGGTAGTGGGTAGTGGTAGTTAAGGATGGATGTAGTGGTTGTTTAGAGAAGGAAGATTGAAGCAAGTAATGATCTAGACCATCGATTTCGGATGGCTAAAGACAAATTTAGCTTTTGGATGGTGGAGATTAATTCAATTAATAATGAGTGACATGTTATTTTTATGATGAAGGGTATTTTTGTCCATATAAAAAGATTGGTCAATGGCTTGGTTGACGTGCTTCAAATAAGAAAATTGGGGGGGGGGGGGGGGGGGTATCTCTAATGATTTTAAAATTTGGGGAGTATCTCAAAGAGTGCAAATTTTTCTGAGGTATCTCTAAATCCCCCTAAAAGGTTTCAGTCCCAACTTGGGCCAGTTATACACTTCAAAATACATTGTGTTTTTATATTTAACTTTTACAGTATCAATCCTTCGACAATTTTTATCGAGTCTCGGTTTTTTCATCTCTGTAAACAAAACAATGTATTTTGAAGTATCTCTAATGATTTTGAAATTTGGGGAGTATCTCAAAGAGTGCAAATTTTTCTGAGGTATCTCTAAATCCCCCTAAAAGGTTTCAGTCCCAACTTGGGCCAGTTATACACTTCAAAATACATTGTGTTTTTATATTTAACTTTTACAGTATCAATCCTTCGACAATTTTTATCGAGTCTCGGTTTTTTCATCTCTGTAAACAAAACAAAAGAATAAACAAATACACACTATTCAATTCGCAACATGACAAAATTAATCATCTAATAAGACAAGATCAATCATTTCATAAATAAATTAATGAATTAACTACTAATAAAGTTAGGGTTTATTAAAAGAAAAAATAAATTTCTTATTAGATTTAATAAAGTTAACTTACTTGAAAATAACAATTCCAATTAAAAATAGTGATTGAGTTTACAATATTGATTAAAAGAGAGAAAAAAATTAAGGATTTATAAATTATAATAGATAATAGATATTATTGGTTCTTTTAATATATGGATACTACCAACGAAGTGACAAAGAAGAATTATGTTAACCATCTGTTGCTGTTCTGCCTGTTCGTGTAATACAGTTATGATCATGGGCTTGGGCCAGACTTGTGTTATAGTTCTGATCATGGGCTTGGGCCAGAATCATTTTACAATTCTGATCATGGGCTTGGGCTGGGCTAATCAAGTCTGATGTAAAAAAAAAAAATTATAAAATCACCTGGGGCACGTGCCCCAGTTAACTTATACATCTCCGCCACCGAATTTACTATTACATTATTTTATTTGTTGAATGATACATTGATAATTTGATTAGGTAAAACTGATAAAAAATGCAATGTACTTTATACAAATTCCCACTTCATGCAATGTAGAAATTTTTTGTCCGAAAGATGCTTGTACTTTCATTTCATTCCCACGTTATACAATCTGTCAGTTTTGTACTAACGGTCTGCTTATATGTCCATTTTTTTCTACATGGCATATTAAAAAATTAAAAACGAACTTTCAACCTAGCAAGAAATGCATGTTATTCTCACGTACGAGTAACTTTTTTTCTTTTTAAGTATTTTCAAATCCCCAATTCAAAAACTCCCAAATTTCAAGGTAAAATTGATAAAAAATACAACGTACTTTACCACTTTTTCCCATTAATACAATGTACAAAAAAACTGACCAAACAATGCTTGTACTTTCATTTTGTTTCTACGTTATACAATCTGTTAAAATGAAGCTAATAGACTGCTTATCTGTACAAAATTTTCTGACGTGACTTATCTAATTAATGAATATTCTGAGGTGTAAAAAACATAACAAAAGTTTAAGTAATCCCAAATCTTGTTACCATATGTTTCAATCTCAGCCGTCCATAAATACATAAACTTGTTGATAATCAAATCAATAGATTACAAATCCAGACATAAATTACCAAACAAACTAAGAAAAAACAGAGAAGGTTTTTTTGAATGTTAGTCGTGTGATCATTTTTTGCAGCTCTTCTATCTTCTCCGTCGTCTGTAGCTTCGAAACTTCGTCAGCATCAATGGTCTTTTGCATAATTTTGTTTAATTTCTTCATCTCAATCAATGTATTCTCAAGATCTTCAATTCTCAAATTCAAATGCCCATTGACAACCTCCAATTCTTTATGCTTATAGTACAATTCTTGATGGTGTTATTTAGGTCGTCTGTAAGAATCAATCCACTTGAAAAAATAACACTGTCCATCAGGGTAATTACCGCACCCATAAAACGACCTCCCAACATTTTCAGAGGTCCAAGCGGTCTTAGTTGGAGAAGGAACTCCACATTTGCAATTACGAAGAGAATTAACACTAGAAGAAGAAGACATGAAGCCTGAATTTAGATATTAGAAAACTAGATTTTCTGAAACTTTGATTTGGGGATAAATTGATTTAAGAAGAAGAAGTGTTTAATTTTTTTATAAATAGAAAATCACGTGCGATTTTTGAACTGTTGGAAATTATTATCAACTTTTATTTAATTAGATAAAACCACGTCAAATTTTTTTGTACAAATAAGCAGTCTATTAGCTTCATTTTAACAGATTGTATAACGTAGAAACAAAATGAAAGTACAAGCATTGTTTGGTCAGTTTTTTGTACATTGTATTAATTGGAAAAAGTGATATAGTACGTTGTATTTTTTTATCAATTTTACCAAATTTCAAAACCTAACTTCCAAATCCCTAACTCTCTTTCTCTCTCTTAATTCTTCAAATGTCTTCATATTTTTCAATTGACAATTCATCTCGTTCTTGCTATATGTCATAACCCAAAAAATGAAGAAATTCACTTACTGTTAGCAAGATTCCTCCTTTACGATTCCAATCTCTAGATTCTTTTTTTGTGATTCAACAAGATTCTTTGTTTATATTTTTGTTTATTATATTTTTTAGAAATTAACTAGGGTTTAGATTAGGATTTGATTGTTGTTGAGTTTGGTTAGTGAAATTGAGGTTTCATGGAGTTTGTTTAGTGAAAGTAAGGTTTCATGGTGGTTGGTGTAGGTTTTTGTGAGTGGGTGGTATTGGTGGTGGTTGTCCATTAGTAAATGTTTACGAAGAAGTGACCAATGGCACGAAAGTTAAGCGGGAATATATCGATGTAGATCGAAATTAAAGAGATGTTAGCAAAATCTTAAGACATGTGGTGATAACAATTTTGGTTTTAGTTTTTAACACATCAGCAAATTCATGTAATTATTTTAAAGCCACGTAGGAAAAAAATAGACACCTAAGCAAAGACCGTTAGTACAAAACTAACGGATTGTATAACGTGAGAACGAAATAAAAGTACAAGCATCTCTAGGACAGAAATTTTCTACATTGCATGAAGTGAGAATTTGTGTAAAATATATTGTATTTTTTATCAGTTTTACCATTTGATTACATTAAGATTTGAGACTAAATATAATTTGTTATTGAGTCCTCATGTGATTTTAAACTTAGTATATCATTTTTATGTCTATATGTAAGTATATTTTAAAAGTGATAATAATTTAAATTTTTTTAAATTATCGGAAATTTCAAAATATTTATCGGAAAAATGAATCGGATTAACAATCGGAAAAATCGGATCGAATCGGATTCACAGGCGTAGTTCTAATTCTATTCCATCTTTTTTCGGAAAAATCAGAAATCGAGAATATGAAAATCAGAACTGCAATAATCCATTCCAAATCGAAAAAATTGAAAAATCGGCAGAAATTTACACCCCTAGCTATGTAGGTGCCAAAGGAAAGAAAAAAAAAAACAAAGAAGTTTGTGGAAAAAAATGTGCAAATTGCAAAACTTTTTTCTGCTCAGTTAACATCATTTTGAATAACCCAATACTTCAATAGGATGGCTAAAATTTGTCTCTATATGTACATTTTCTTTATGAGTAGTTAGACTTCATCTGACGACCAGAACCTAAATATGTTGCTTCCTAGTTCCTTCCTTTGAAATTGAAGCCGCTTTGTTTGAATTTTTTTCACCATTCTTGTTTGTTATAAATTGATGTTCACGTTTCAGTTTCTAGCTAATCATTTGGAAGTAGTAGCTACTAGCTACCTAATGATATCACAAGTTATAGATTAGTGGTCTACACATTTTGTTCCAGTTACTAACCGGAATGTTTTTCTAACCAGCAGTCGTTACATTGTTTTTATTGTAAATAAAATATATAAATTTTTTTCTGAATAAATTTATATATTCAGGAAAAAAGTCTCTACAAATGTACCGTAAAACATTCAAGTCATTCTTATTTTTTATGCCATCTGCAGACTGCAACTTTAATAGTATAATAAGGGATTCCAGGGACTCAGGAAATGTTTAATTCAATTTTGACTCAATCTTATTTAGGGTATTTGTACATATTGGATTGACATGAGTTTTAATAGATATGATCTCTTTACTATAAAGATCTACTACATGAAAAATTAGCTAATTTGAATATATTTAGACCCATCAAATATAATATTAAATTCAACAGTAAAAATGAACATTCCACAATACATTAACTTGTAATATGATTTTTCTATGGTTAGAAAATTCAGATTATGATAAATTTTGGTGAAGATGTCGTTAATAAAGAGAACATTCATCCTACCAAAATCATGCTAATCCAACATGTACAAGTATCCTAAATAGGATTGAGTCAAAATTGAGTCAAACATTTCTTGAGTTCTGGAACCCCTCCTACATTACACAAACTGCCAGAAATATGAACTTTCTTTTGGGTCCTTTCCAGTTAGATCCATAATGAATGGGCTGCATCTAATTGCATGGGTTCATGAAGCTCAAATGATGACATTTTAGACACAATGGGCTATGGTACTGGGTTTCTAACTCTCAGCTTGGTGGTGGGAAGGATGGGCCAATTTACCACACAGTGACTTAGAAGTTAGAATGAAGGGGGACGGTTACTTATCTTGCAGTTTCTGAGGTGGGGGAATGGATTGATACCCCCACTTGAATTGGTGAATCAAATCGCACAAAACTATTGATTACTCCAATTCTGTAAGGATCATATCTCACCAAACTAGATTCTACTCCAATACCAGCCTCTTAGAATGTTATACTTCAACTGGAACTGATACCTCAGCTGCAGTACTAGAGTAGGCTATCTATGAGCATTGTGAGGCACACTAATATGATGGAAGAAGGTTAAAAGGAGGTCATGAGAGAGATTGCTATACAGGCAAATTATTAAGTAGTAATATGAACTCAATGATTAAAGAGTAGACCTTACAGTTGCAACCTGCCAAAACAACAACCATAATAACCTCGTATGATATTGGAGGGGATCCAATGTTGTGGAAGAACCTGAATGTTTTCAAATGACAGTAATTTTAGGGGAAAATTGGTCAAAACCCCCTATATTTTGACCGGGTTTGGCGTAAACCCCCCAATGTTGTCAAACCTTGGCGTTAACCCCCTTTTATTAACCAACCCCCCAAGTTTCCATCCATTCAAAGTTTGTTTACCCATTATACCCCTAATTTAAATAATTTGTCTAAACCCCCTAAAAAATTGCTTATACATTATACCCCAAATTCAAATTACTGAAGTTAGTTTTGATAACCAATTTTGGGGGGTTTAGACAGATTCATTTGAATTATGGGTATAATGGCTAGTCAAACTTTAAATAGATGGAAACTTGGGGGTTGGTTAACGGAAGGGGGTTTACGCCAAGATTGGACAACATTAAGAGGTTTACGCCTAACCCGGTCAAAACTTGGGGGGTTTTTGACCAATTTTCCCTAATTTTAGTTAATCCCATTTGGAGCTGGAAGGAGGAGGTGCCCTCAAATCTCTGTCATATCTATCCTACAGCTAGACGCATGAGGGTTACGGGACTACAGTTCATACGAAAAATGATCTTGTTATTATTATTGCAAATACAGCAAGCCACATTTTATTCGAGTCTGGTAGATAAATTGTCATGTTACGCACATTTTAGTGACAATACATGTTGCCTGTTGATCTTATTGGAGATGTTGGGCCACGAGAATGATGATGTGACACAGATAGTAAGCATTCAGTTGTAACTTGTAAGAGCAATCCCAATGGGAGGGCAGTTTGGTGCCCTCCACATAGGTGCCATATAAGCAAAACCACCTTCAAAATCACTCTCTCTCCATGGTAGTCAAAACCCCTTGCGAAGTGGGTGCCAATGGGTAAATTTGGAAATGTCAATTTACAAAAATTAAATGGCTTATAAGACGGAACGTTGAGTTCCAGTTACCAAATTTTATAAGTGTTATAAAACGGAACTTCGAGTTCCTGAAAAGTTAGTCTATAAGACGGAACTTCAAGTTCCATATAAGATATAAAGTGTATAAGACGAAACTGTGTGTTCCGAAAAATGTTAAACCAAAACACGGTGTTCTTAATTGCATAAGACGGAACTGTGTGTTCCGAAAAAGTGTTAAACCGGAACACGGTGTTTCGTCTTATGCAATTAACATGGCATTTTGGATGACACTCTACTCCCCTCTCAAATGCCATTGGAACTTCTATCCACCGTTCAATGTTTGACCCACCGTTCCATTGGCGAATGAATTTTAGCTGAGAGGGCATTTCATACTACCGCCCTTCTCAAATGCCCTCCCATTGGGATTGCTCTAAATCCATCAGTCAAATTGATGCTGCCTAACAGTTCTGGAAGAGAGAAGGGAGTGGAAGCTGAAGGACCCAGCAGGATAACAGGTGAAAATATAGCAAGGGAGAGGTGAGGTAGGGTTGTGGGGATGGTGTTGGTTGATCATTTAATTTGGTTGCTGAGTTGACAAGCTAATATATATGACCTCTTAATTGTTTGTGAACCCGAAGTTCTTGGTAAATTTACTATAGCATTTGAAACCGCAAGAGGTTAGTCATATACAATAAAACCTCTCTATAGTCATACTCTTGGGACCAGAAAAATTATTACTATAAAGAGGTTATAATTTAATAGAGTTGTACCTAGAAAAATTATTGTATAATTTCAATAATAATATAATTTCAAAAGCTAGTATAGTTTCAAAAAATAGTGTGCATATACTAATTTAGTGTTGGGAAGGGTTGGAAATATGAAAAGTCATATTGAAAGTCTAAAATTTGATATTTTCTTTAAAATTTTTCTCTCTATGTAATATATTTTTTGTTAATACATAGGTAATTATTACTATATAGATGCAAATTTCCTTAGACGGGACCAAAAAAAAGGGAGACTTATTCAAAAGGACAGAAACTTATGGTTTCTTATTGAAAAGGGCTTTGAAGTCAACACATTATGGACTAAAATACCCACCCTAATCATAGTATGATTTTAGGTCAAATCATATATAAGAATTTTTTTTTCTTGCACAAAACACTACGATAACCTAGGTAGGGAGTGATTAACCCTAGTAGGAAAGGGCAAAGTCGGAATTACACAAAATTTTGACACTATGATTCTACCTAAAATCATAAGTCTTTGTCCTTTTCAACAAGTCAACCAAAACTGCATATCCTTTTCAACCATGGCTTTCAAAAAGATTGTCCTTATGGAGGGTTGACTCAAAAGAGATTGTCCTTCTCACGAAAAAAAACATGATTGGTGTCCTTCTCAATAGTTACTTGCAAGAAAAATTATAACTTATTACAATATAAAAATTATTCCTATTTATAACCGGCCCAAATTGGGACCGAAATTTTTTATGACTATGTAGAGGTTATTTCTACATAGAGTATTCCTATGGAGAGGTTTTACTGTATAACGGTTATGTTGTAACAATTTTTTTTACACTGGTGTGTGAGCCTTAGCTTTAAATATTTGTCTTGTCTCTGTAATATGTGTAGCCTACTTGTATGTGGGTGTGTACACCCAATCACAAAATGCCATGTGGCAATAATAATATAACCTATGTATGGGCTTGGTTAACCCTAGTGGGTTTGATCAGTTATCCAACCACTATATAAACACGTGGCGTCTTATAATTGGGTGTACACAACCGCATACAAGTAGGCTACACATATACAATTTTTTGCATGACGACCAGCAAATAAACAATCCTACTTCACAAAATATAGGATTGGTTTGCATTCCTCTGGCAAAAATATATGATGATATTTCATTAAAATTAAGGTTTCCATAAAGGTCACATCCATCTTCACAAGCCTTACAAAATGAATCAGTTCATCCAATGGCTAGAGCAACAAGCTCATCGCAACTTGTTCTATCTGATCCTCTGCTTATATTATTAGTTATCCCGATCAAAGCTTCCATTATTTATTGAAAACCTTCATCAACTATACATGGTTCCCCTCATCATGCTTTCATGTCCCTTGCTCAAAAGGATGGTCCTTTGGTAGTAAACCACTCTAGTGGTTTCATCTCCTGAGATCGCTGAGATGTGATGAAGACCTGTGATCATGTTTTCTCAAGTAGACCTGAATTGCATTGCCAGAAGGTATATGGATGCATGATAATTAAGGATTTGGACATGGCATGGGGGAAGAATATGAGATTACAGTCCATTGGAAAAACGATCTTGTACTTGCTGCAAAACTGCATTACTAAAGGAAGTTTGTTTGTTTGTAGTAAACTGTAAAAGCATTACTAATAGAAGTTTTTTTTTTTTTTTTTTTTTTGATAGAAGTAATAATTTTATTATTTTTCAAAAAAAGAATACACCATTCTGATCAGCCTGTAGACTAGCTACAACATCAGATACAACCCTTAGAGAATAGACTCTACAGAAAACATACAAGCGCCAATTAAGGCAGACTGCCTGTAGACTAGCTAATAGAAGTTTGCTAGCTAATAAACAAAACATGTAAGTTGACTATTAATGCGCTTTGCATCCCAACCTATTGATGGTTTGAACTACTATGATGGATCTTCGATCTTTAATCTTTATGGAGTTCCTAATATTATAGGAATGTCGAGGTTTTCTATTGACTATCGAATATCTGCCTGTGGCATGGACTAATAATCTGGTGGTTATGATTGTGTCCAAAAATAATTAATTGTATCTTACTACAGCATTATCTAAATCTTAATACCTAGCTTGTTACCGAATTCTGCACAATATATCTAAATCGGCACCTGTTAGTTGTAAGTCCATCCAACTGCCTTTATTATCTGGTGAAGTCCAAAAGATTCCTTGGGGAACTACGTATATTGTATATTCGATGTAAAAATAATTAAATAAAATATGTACACCTCCTTATGATGAAAATTGATACCAGGACAGAAATTTCATTGTGTGGTAGTCCCAACTCCCAACTCCCAACTCACCCTAAAGCAGAGTTAACCCTGTGGTTAAGTAGCTTACATCAGTTTAAGATATATAGCAACAGCTTTTGATGTACATATCAATTTCTTCTTTTATTACCTTCTCTCATCTGCATGAATAAGATTGATTAATCATTATGATGTAAATCATCAATGGACAATGGTTAATTCAAATCTATTAATTAATGCCTAACAGTCTACAAAATTGAAGGGAATTGAAGCTGGAGGACCTAGCAGAAAATTAAACAGGAAAAATATAGCCAGGGAAGGATCGAGTATGTGGAGCTATTGATCATAGATCATTTTCATTACCAAGTTGGCAAGCTATAACGAATTCTCTAGGAGGTGGTCCTTTATTATCACTCCAAAATGTGCTCATTATTTGTCGCAATTTTCCATTTAGGCCTCAGTTTTTAATATTTGTCCTTTTTCAATATGTGGTTTTGTTGGAAATATATCCTACCACATAAATTGGTTGGTTTTCCTTCTTATGACAATCTGAAATAAAGATACTTTGTCAAAGAACGAAATTTCTATATAAGCTAACATCCATCTTTACAAGCCTTAAGTTAAAATGTATCAGTTCATACAATGGCTAGAGCAACAAGCTCATCCCAACTTGTTCTATCTTATCCTCTTCTTTCTCTTTCTAATATTAGTTAAAAGATTCAACAGATCTGAAACCTTCAAATTACCACCTTCCCCATTAAAGCTTCCAATTATAGGAAACCTTCACCAACTACATGGTTCACCTCATCATGCTTTCAGGTCCCTGGCTCAAAAGCATGGACCCCTAATGTTACTACACCTTGGTAGTAAACCAACTCTAGTGGTCTCATCTGCTGAGATCGCTCGAGTTGTGATGAAGGCCTATGATCATGTTTTCTCAAGTAGACCTGAGACTGAGTTTGCAAAGCGATTATCTTATGGCAAGGATATAGCTTTTGCACCTTATGGAGAATATTGGAGGCAAGTTCGTAAAATATGTGTGTTACAACTTTTGAGTACGAAGAAGGTGCAGTCGTTTCAGTTTGTTAGAGAGGAAGAGGTAGCTTTAATGGTAAATAAGATCAAAGATTCTTCTTTGTCCACTTCAGTAATCAATTTGAGTGAGATGTTTGTTTGTCTCACAAATGATATAGTTTGTAGGGTTGCTTTGGGGAAGAAGTACAATGAAGGGGAGGTTGGCAAGAAGTTTAAGTGGATATTGAAAGAATTTGTATATTTATTAGGAGTTACTAATGTGGGAGACTTGATACCATCACTGGCATGGGTGAATAATCTAAATGGTTTGAATGCTAGGGTTGAGAAGAATTTTAGAGACCTAGATTCTTTCATTGATCAAGTAATTGAAGAACACAGAGAGAAGATGAGAAGAATAGGTGGTCATGGCAATGGTGACAATGAAGAAGAAGACTTTGTGGATGTCATGCTTGGAATTGAAGAGGGGGACGACGATCATGGCATTTCCTGGGCAAGAGATAGCACTAAGGCCATTGTCTTGGTAAGATGAGAACATTTAAAATGAAGCAGAGTCATATTTACTTGTTAACATAATAAAATTTTATTTATCAAAAAAAAAAAAATTTACTTGTTAACAGGATACAAAAGCTAAGAGTCATATTTCAGGTTTGGAAGTGTAGAATGAATGAACATAAATTCTGGAAGTGCATATTAGCTAGGGAGTATATGCAGTATAGTAGTTGAACTTAAAAATCAGTAATAATTTGTATGATCTGGCAGCTACATATACATAGATGGAACGTACAGGACTACTTTTTTTTTTTTTTTTTTGACAAGCACAGGACTACTTTGGCTGCTCATCGCCCAAAATTTTCTTCTGATTGTAGGTTACATATACATTATTGACTTTATCCTTTTTATACGTTTGTGCATATTTCAAAATATATAAATTTGCGCATTATAGTGATCTCTTCTTTTTTTTTTTTTTTTTTTTTTTTAATTTTATTTGATGCATGCAATGCAGGACATGTTTGCTGCTGGAACTGATACCTCATCTGTAGTCCTTGAGTGGGCTATGTCTGAGCTTATAAGGCACCCTAAAATAATGGAAGAAGTTCAAAAGGAGGTGAGAGGCATTGCAAGAGGCAAACTAATGATAACTGAGACTGATTTGGATGAAATGCATTACTTGAAATCAGTCATCAAAGAGACCCTAAGGTTGCACCCTCCAGTTCCATTGTTAGTGCCCCGCGAATCAATGGAGAAGGTTCAAATACAAGGCTATGACATCCCTGCTAAAACAACTGTACTGATCAATGCATTTGTAATTGGAAGAGATCCAAAACTGTGGGATGAACCTGAGAAATTTTGGCCAAAAAGGTTTCTGAATGGTGGCAGTGTTTCAGTTGATTTCAAAGGACAAGATTTTCAGTTGATCCCATTTGGCTCTGGAAGGAGAGGTTGCCCTGGAATCCTCTTTGCAACATCTATCATAGAACTTACTCTCGCAAATCTTCTAAATAGATTTGATTGGGCAGCGCCAGAAGGCATGGATGGTAAAGATTTAAACATGGAGGAAGAGTATGGGATTACAGTTCATAGGAAAAATGATCTTGTACTTTCTGCAAAGCAGCACTATTGTTAGACAAAACATATCGGGTTGCACTTATCGGCTCACATGGATGTATGGAAACTCAATTTTTTTTTGGCTGGTATATAGTTAAAAGGTGCCTAGGAGAAGAATCAGGTTGCGACACGCTTCCTAATAGACGGGTACATGCTTGATTTTGGATCCGTCCATCTTGTGTTGTAGTTTTATGTTTCGTGTTGGACTTTTAACATATATGAAATTTAACATCTATTTAGAGTGACATAATAGAATAGAAAGGTATGTTTGAATCATTGAATATAAATGTGAGCCTGTAAGTCGCTTCAGTATGTAACTATGTACTATTTGACTTCTAAGAAAAGTATACTAAAGATGGGCATTGCTGATTATAACCAGAACAACAAATTAAAGCATACTTCCTCATTGAGTTCGACTTTCTTATTTTTCGATCTAACATCTTGCCAATGTCCTCCATTTTTTTTTTCTTTCTTAAATTGTTTTTTCTTTCTATCTGATTGGCAAGTGGGGACCTCTATCCCTTTAAATTAAGTCTGGAAACTTATATCAACAATCAGATGTTGACGTGTTTCGAACCCAAAATCTCTCCACTTTGTGGGAGGGGTGCTACCATTGAGCCACATGCTCATTCGTAAAACCGGCATTCGGTTGTTTGACATCATTTTGTGATTTGGTTAGGAGTGTCCGAGGTTATCTCGCCTTGTCGTCATTATTAGGAAGTACCTTGATGTGTGAGCGTCGTCCCGTGTATTCTTTCTCTCATCTCAAGTCTGTCAGTATGTTGTTTGGTACAGTACGTACGTACCTAGTTAGGACGTACATACGTAGGGTTGGGCAAATCTTTTATTTTTGGTTAGGACATACGTACCTAGTTAGGACGTACATACTTCCTGTTCAACAGATCACTTTTTCGTTCAGGGACGTACGTACCTAGTTAGGGCGTACGTACGTCGTTGTATGGTTTTCTTGTTTTCGGCCCATTTTATCTCTTTTCCAAACCCTAACTATAAATAGGGTTTTCTACCAAAGAACAAGTCAGTTCTTTGGCCGTCCAATTCATCTCTGGTTTTGGAGTTTGTTTAGGTTTTGGTTTAGGTTGTTTTGGTGATTGAACTCATTCTCTTCTTCCCTATTCATCTTCTTCTTCCTTATTGAATATTGAGATCAGCTTCGAGTCTTCTTATGTGTTCATCAAGAAGTCGAGTATCCTTATGTGTTCATCAAGGAATTCTAGTGTAAGTTTGCTTCATAGATCGGCTTCGAGTCTTCTTGTGTGTTCACCAAGAAGTCGAGTGTCTTGTGCGTACATCAAGGTACTCTGGTGAAGTCAAGGTGTTAGAGATAACCAGTAGTGTCAACTCGCAGTGATTGCAGGTAGTTGATAGGTTTGTACATCTCTTTTCATCTAGTGGATTTATTTGTTGTCGCGAGGACAACCGTGGACGTTTCCCATATTGGGTTTTACCACGTTAAAAATATCGTGTGTTCTTTACTTGTTTATCGCTTTATTGTTTGCTTTACTATTGTTATATTGCACATATTGGGTTTTCGATCAATTGATATTAGTCGCAGGGCACTTGTTATGTAGCGTAATGGCTCACGCGTAGATCTTATGAGTGCAATAATGGTTCATGAGTCTACTTATAATAATTTTATTGTTAAATCGTCTAAATCCACAAAACCAAAATCTGATTTTGAAAAGGATGATAATTTGTATGTTGTTAGCAATAGTGATTGTGTTCTTCTTTACAGGCTTTCTGCAAAAGAATGTGAAATGTTACAAAAAGCTAATATTGATTTGCAGGAAAAGTTCAATAAAGCTAATTGTAATTTGTCTACTATTTCTGATAATTTTTGTTTTGAAGATAATGTTGTTTTGCAGACTAAGGTTGATTCTCTAGAACAACGACTCAGATATTGTGCAGAAGACTATATGCTTCAAGGGGAAGTTTATGAATCCAAAATTGAAAAATTGGATAAGGCTAATCTTACTTTGCAGGATAAAGTTGAGACTCTTGAAAAACAAATTCTTTCTGCTACAGATGATTCAATTTCTATTTCTAAATTATTTGAACAAGAAAAACTTGACTTGTTGTGCAGAATTACAGATCTGGAGAAGGCTAATCATGAAGGTGAAAACAGATATAAATCCCTTTTAGTTGAGTTTGAGGTAACCAAGAAAGATTTTGCATCTACTCAACTCAAATTGCAGGATATGAACAAAACCAGATTTGACCTTCCTAATGCTAATTGTAATCGTTGTTTATCAAGTGTGACTACTTTTGAACAATCTAGCTTGCCTGCCCTTTTGCCTACTCCACCTATTGAGACTAGACTTAATATTAATACTTTTCAGCATGTTTCTCCCAAAAAGGTTAAGTCTAAAGCTAATGGTAAGACTGTTTTTGCTGATAAGCCATATTGTTCTCATAATGGAGGTATAGGTCTTGTTAAGGCACCATGTCACAAATACAATGGTGACATACATGTTTCATCTTCTACTACCACATCTTCTTATAAGAATTCTTTGAGTAAGTCTAATGTTTTTCATTGTTCTTATTGTGGTAGAGTTGGTCATTTGGATATCTTTTGTTGGGATTTTGATCAACATGTTACATCCTATTCTCGTGTTCCTCATCGTTATAATCATGTTGATTCTAATGTTCCTTCTTGTGCATTTTCTAGACCTTGGAATTATAATGGTTCTCGTCACAGGTTTAAGAAAAACATGTACTCCAACAAAAAGAATTCAAAGACTAAGGTGGAGTTAGTTAAAGGCAAGTCTATTGCAAAACTTGATAAGGGGAAATCTCATATATTTTCAACTCCCAAGGTGTGCACGCCTAGTGTTAAACAAGTATGGGTAAGAAAAGATAAGTTGAATGTTTTTCTGGACTTGCAAAAGTTTGGTGGTGTCCCATATTTGGGATGATGTAGTTTGTTTCTAGTCTTGTGTTATTTTAATTACATATTTTTCTAACCACATAGGCTATTTGTTTGGTGTTTTTTGTCCTTCTGTTTATGCATGCTGTAATTGTTTAGGTCGAATATCATGCTACTTAAAAAAAAAAAAAAAAAAAAAAAAAGTTATTATAATATTCAAACTTTATTGATAAGCTCAACAAATTACACAAAAGTAGAGGACAAACTGCGCAGCAAGTCCTTTTTGGATAGCAAACCCGATTCTCCTAAATACATATTCATTCGAACCCGCAGTCATCACGTTGCTATCCATTATCTTCTGCACTCTCCTGAGGAGCTCAACTGCTTCTGAGCCTAGCAATCCAAATGTGTCAAATGCAAAGGGGATGAAACTATGTTGGTTAGCCCTACAAGCTCCGTCATGTTTCTCCACTTTTGCCGCTGCTGCATTGGTAGCTGCTAGCCCCACCTTAAAAATCCCAGCACCCAGCCCAACCATTGGAGGCGCCCCTGTAACATCAACACACGCATGTTTACCTTCAGACCAGTTGTAGGCCAGAATATCAGCAGGACGTAATGTCGATCTTCCTTCCTTAGGATCAGTAAGAAAGTTAACAGGAGCCTCCTTCTTAACCTGTACTCCAGCCCGCCTTGAAGCCGGGGTAATGCTTACAATGGGCCGCATGGTCCCCGAAAGCATCAAGTCTGCTCTTCTTGCACACTGGACAAAGCTCACCATCTGAATATAGAGGGATCATCAATCGATAACGAAGAATGACACGATATTTTACTGGCGTCATGCGTTGTCCAAGCCCTTCCATCGGGATAGCAAGGAGAAAATCTTTGGCATGTTCTGACTGCACACATCCAATCACGGCTTTTTGTCTAGCTGACAACTCAAATCCCCTCTCAAGACCAGAACTAATCTTGTTGTAGTATGCTTTCACCAAAACATGTTGGGGTCTGAAGGGGACGGTAGCAGTTGGAGCAAGATTACTGAGATCAAAATCAGGTATAAAAAGATGTAAACTAGTTATGGTAGCATCGAAAACATTACCCATGGGTGCAGTCTCACAACCTCGAAGAATGTGGTCTTGGAGATCCTTGGTTTGTGTACGTGAAGCTACGAAAGCAAACTTCATAACATCAGCAGCACAATAGATACCAAGTCCACCCATACGTAATGGGAGAGTTGCCATACGCCACTGTATGTGTATGGATGCATGTATGTGTTGTTGGATGCATCTTTTTTGAGATATTAGTTTAATTCAATTGTCTTAAATAAGTTGCAATATGCTTGGGCG
Organism: Aquilegia eximia; assembly: GCA_023053565.1. Lineage (NCBI taxonomy): Eukaryota > Viridiplantae > Streptophyta > Magnoliopsida > Ranunculales > Ranunculaceae > Aquilegia > Aquilegia eximia. The sequence continues at coordinate 12,815,796 of JALIGU010000002.1, forward strand.
TTTTTCTCTTTCTGAACTCTAAGTCTGTTTTGGTTTGTATCATTCATTTTTCCTCGCTTGTTTGCACAGTGCACGACATGTCTGCATGATGGGAGTTTTTGGAAACCACTTACATATTCTTTGAGCTCATAGAACTTCTCTATCTCTCGAGTATTTATATTATCTTGAACTATCTCTCTTTTGTTTTGGTTAATGTTTATCTTGTTGTTCGTGTTATTGAACTTTCTTATCTTCCTTTTACAACTCTTGTTAGTGGTCAATGACTCACTTTATCCCCAGCCATTTGATTGTCTTAAGAGCAATACCAATTGGCTAAGAACCTGTTGGGGTTGTAAGGGTCATGCTCTGATGGATGCACTCAAGAGATGTTAGTTCTTGTGTTGCACGTTATCATGGTGTTGCACTTCTTGAGTTTGTGTTTGTCAAAAAGATGTAGGCTACACCCTTACCCTCGTGTATTTCAAAAGATGGAGGTAAAAATCCCTCCCACGTGGGAATGGCATTGAAGTAATGTAGACTAAACTCCACCACATGCGGCAAAATAAAAATCCAAGCGCATGTTCATTGTTTTTATGTAAGGCATACAAAGTTTATATTCCTTTGCCTTTTGGATATCTTATTTTTTATTTGAAAGATCATATTTATATTCGTTTGCCTCTACTCATAACGTTAGTTTCAAAAGGAGTTGAAGTTTGTTTCTTCTAAGCTCACTTACTAATCGTATGTCTCTTGATGATGGTTATATGTTCTAGGTCTTCAAAGGGTATGTTCTAGTGGTGAACTTTCTCTCTCTTTATGCATTGCATTGCATCTACACACACCGAGGTTTAGTTTATGATGCACTTTAATTCTCTTTGTTGTTCAATCTTTTATTTATTCCAATATATTACCTCTTATTTTTGTACGGATTGGGATTGGCTACTGTTTTTAGAATTTCATGATGTGTTCCTCTTCACTTCTATGGTACATATTTTCTTTGTTTTTGTTTATCTTTTTGTATGTTTGTTGTTTTAGCATTGGTTGTTGCTACCACCACTTAGACTGCTCTTTTCTACTGTATGCAGTTGTTTGATGATTGTCTAGTATTTCAATCCCTACTTTTTCCTCTTAATTGTCATTCGTTGTGATGTTGGTTCTTCAGACTTTTATTTACAAGCATTACTTGTCCTTCTCTATGGTTTGTGTCTGTTTTCTACAGGTTCATGGACAATGTGCGTGTCGTCAACTTTTATTTCCTCTCTGTAACATTACAAGCACATGTTCTTGCTGAAATTGCTTATGGCTTACTCTAGTTTGGTTCTATTCTTTGGTAATTCTTTTCAGTCGGTGTTTCATTGAAGTACTAAGGTCAGATTGTTGTTTTATTTGGTTTTAAACTTCATGCTTTCTATTCTTGTCATTTAGGTTATTCTTGCACGTTTTTGTTCTTATTGCACTTGTTTCTTTGGACATTATAAACATAAGCAAGATTGGACAGTCTGTAGCAGAACAGTCATAACTTTGTGTTGGGTAATCGGAATAGTGTTCCATTTTTTTGTTTTGGACAGAAGACTCTTTAAGCTTTCTGACAATGTATGGCAAGTCATCTGAGTCTTAGTATTTTGGCGGAAATTCCCTCTGAAGTTGGATTGCTGCTTTGTGATTTGGTGACATCGATAATCCTTGCTCATTCTTCATGTCTGTCCAAATGGTTGGTGTTGCGGGCTTCTTCTTCTCTAAGAAATGGACCTCATTTCTTCTATTTCTTGATTATTGTGATGAGGCATGTTTGGGTGATGGTGTTGTCACAGATAATGCATTTTTCTATGAGCTTGGTGTTTGCTTATCTTGTTTGGCATATGATGAACTAATGTTTTGTTTTCACTAGGGTAGGCTTATATTTTTTTTTCCTTTTATGTCTCTATTCCATTGTGTTTGGGATAATATTTTCTTCTCTTTGTTTATGAGATTATCTAATTCTTTTTTGTGGTTGGATGAGTTGTTTCAGGAACATGTACAGATTGGATTTCTCCATGGATTCTCAATGGATTTTCTTATTCTTTACATATTTCATCCTGTAGATACTCATATTTCTGTAGTTTTGTCATGGGTTTGTGTTCACTCCTTGTGATTGTTTGGTCTCTTTGGTCTTAGCTTCTCTCTCTATTTGATTTCTTGTCTATCATGTTTTTTTATCTCCTTTGGGAGATATTGTACTGTCTGGTTAGTGTCATGGTTATTGTATGCTTATTTATTGTGTGGTTGTCCAAAATTTATCTATCTCATCTTGTCTTTCTTCTCTATTATCCTTATGTTATATCTCATTCTTGTATGTGGAGGTTTTGTATTGCAAAGACTTTGTACCCTAAAACCCTAAACCCTACTATATTTCTTATCCTCCCCACCTAGATGGTGTTTGGTTAATGCTTGTTTTGGCTTTGGTGATTACTTGGCTATTGGCAACTTCAAAAGGAGTGATATGATTTCTAATTATTCTTCCCGGTTGTTGCGGCTACTTCTCTAGTGTTAGCATGGTTTGTTTATACTTGGTAGAAAATGATGTTTAGGGATATGTCGTACTCATTGGGCTTTATTGACTCTTTTCAGGATATTGTTGGATGTGTCTAGTATGCATGGTTTCTCTATTCTCTTTCATATCTCATACTAACTATTGTTTATCTCTTCTTCTTTCTCTTTTCCCATATTTTTTTTTCTTGCACATTTCTCACAGGTTTGACTATTTGGTTCTTGGTCATTATTGTTAGTGGCTGATTTCATTGGGTATGGTATTTCTTCTTTTTTGTTTGTTTGCTCTTTTTCTCTAGATCTCTTCCTACTATGAAGTCGTTTCTCTAGAGTCTATCTCAGGTATGTGGACATGGATTGATCAAGATATCTATTTGGTTGGTATTGGTATTTGTCTACTACAACCATTTTTAATGTTTTTTTGTGTGCTTGGATCGACTATAGGTGTTTACTGTTGGTTGATTAAAGTGATATTCTAGTGAATCATTTGTTCTGATTGATGGTGTCCTGACTCTTTCTTCTATATATTGGTTTCTCTTGGTTTCTATCAGGGATTCATGTTATGTTTTCTTTTCTTCCCTCTGTTACCTATATAAGTATCCAGTGTCTTTTCAGTATCTCCTTCTTAATTCGTTTTGGTTCTTATCTAATCTCCCTTCTTGTGTCTGTCTTGGTATTCTTTCTTATTTATTTATATGCCTAGATCTCTCGCATGTCTTTTAGTTTTGTGTGTCATGGATTCTAGATTTATGGTATGGTTTTGTCTTTCCTCTCTTCTTTTATTCTTTGGTTCATTTTACTTTATGTTTTTTTTTGTCACCCCTTTGCATCATTTGTGACAAAAAGGGGGAGATCTATGACTCTAATACTAACACCTTCTTCTTCTTTGTTAGTGTATCTTGGGGTCATGTTTCAGGTATGCTACACTTGTGGGGGAGCACAAGTATTCATGTTTGAAATTCATGAAGTATGGGGGAGTAGTTCCTAAAAGCTTCCGTTGATTCTCTGATTGGTTTATGGATTGCATTGCTTCCGTCTCGTCTCTGATTGTCAAAGCTTCATGTTCCCGTTGATTATCATATGATGGTGATTCAATGCATATTATCTTGAAGTTTGTGTTGGTGTCTTCGGAACGTGATTTTTAAGATGATATCGTCTCATTGGTTAGTATTGAGTGTGAGCGTTCTTGTAGGCATATCTTATAAATGTCGTTTGTGATTGGTTTGGGTTTGTAAGCACGTATTATAAGTGCGTTTAGAGTCATAGGTTTTTGTCCCAAAATGAATGTCAAAGGGGGAGATTGAAACCGGCATTCGGTTGTTTGACATCATTTTGTGACTTGGTTAGGAGTGTTCGAGGTTATCTCGCCTTGTCATCATTATTAGGAAGTACCTTGATGTGTAAGCATCGTCCCGTGTATTCTTTCTCTCATCTCAAGTCTGTCAGTATGTTGTTTGGTACAGTACGTACGTACCTAGGTAGGACGTACGTACGTAGGGTTGGGCAGATCTTTTATTTTTGGTTAGGACGTACGTACCTAGTTAGGACGTACGTACTTCCTGTTCAACAAATTAGTTTTTCGTTCAGGGACGTACGTACCTAGTTAGGGCGTACGTACGTCGTCGTATGGTTTTCTTGTTTTCGGCCCATTTTATCTCTTTTCCAAACCCTAACTATAAATAGGGTTTTCTACCAAAGAACAAGTCAGTTCTTTTGCCGTCCAATTCATCTCTGGTCTTGGAGTTTGTTTAGGTTTTGGTTTAGGTTGTTTTGGTGATTGAACTCATTCTCTTCTTCCCCATTCATCTTCTTCTTCCTTATTGAATATTGAGATCAGCTTCGAGTCTTCTTGTGTGTTCATCAAGAAGTCGAGTATCCTTGTGTGTTCATCAAGGAATTCTGGTGTAAGCTTGCTTCATAGATCGGCTTCGAGTCTTCTTGTGTGTTCATCAAGAAGTCGAGTGTCTTGTGCGTACATCAAGGTACTCTGGTGAAGTCAAGGTGTTAGAGATAACCAGTAGTGTCAACTCGCAGTGATTGCAGGTAGTTGATAGGTTTGTACATCTCTTTTCATCTAGTGGATTTATTTGTTGTCGCGAGCACAACCGTGGACGTTTCCCATATTGGGTTTTACCACGTTAAAAATATCGTGTGTTCTTTACTTGTTTATCGCTTTATTGTTTGTTTTACTATTGTTATATTGCACATATTGGGTTTTCAATTCGGTCTTCTTTCTATCTATCTATCTTTCTTTCTTTCTTTCTTTCTCAAATGTTTACCTGTAAAGATGCATATGTTTGCATTTATCAAACAAGAAATGAGTGGGAGCTCATAAAGAAAAGATTTGAACCACCAGTTATCTACACCTACACATATCTTGATAGCATTGTAGGTCAATGTAAGAAAGATGAACCACCAGTATCACCCACGTACATACTACTCCCTCCGTTCCCTCTTTTATAGGCTGATTGGTGTTTTTCACGCATATTAAGAAAGTGGTGGAAAATGGTTTATTTGCATTTAATTGTAATATTATTTTTAAAAATACTCTTTTTCATTTGTTATGTACATTTAATGCTATTGGCTATATATTAAGAGAATTTTCACAACTAATAAGGGGTAAATTTGTCACTTGCTTTATTGACTGTTTTGAAGTGTAAAATGGACTATATAGTGGGACAGAAAAATTTGGCAAATCAGCCTATAAAAGAGGGACGGAGGGAGTATATATTTTACTCCGTAATAATTAAAAAGCGAAGGAAAACATTAACTACACCACCCAGATAGAGCACCTGTAGACTTCTCCAGCAAGCAGCCTAGCTTCGGTACCTTTTCTCCAACTTGAAATTGGGCTCGAGCACCAAGTTCTCACGTTTTGTTAGGATTTAAGTCCGACTAACCTTTCTTTAGGCCTAAGGATGCTGGTTTAAGTTTTGCTAGGTTTAAGTCAATTATTCGGGCTTTTATTATTTTTAGAACCAGTTCTCGCACCTTAAGTTTATCCGTATTTTTAAAATTTCATAATTGCCTTTTCAGTCAATCAACATGTTGATCAACTAAATAATCTAGTTGTTTGAATGGTTAGAGTTTATCAACATGTTAATCAACTAAATAGAGTAATGGTTAGGTTGTTGATGAGTAATAAATTGGTTTGTTGCTGTTATTTTTTGTACCGTTATATAGTTATTGCATATCAGAATCTTTGAAAAATATTATTAATGAAGCATTCAAGCATTAACGATATTTTTTGGGGGGTTGATCAGTAGATCTGAACTTTTTCGGGGGGGGGGGGGGGGGTGATCAGTAGATCTTAAGAGAAGTGGCATACCGATGACAATGGTTTATTGGATCAAGTCCATGATCTCTACTGCCTACTATTCTCTTATCATTAATGGTCAACCGCATGGTTTTTTCAAAGAAAAGAGGGGTCTCAGGCAAGGAGACCCCATGCCCCCATTACTTTTTGTTTTTGTGATGGATATCCTTGGAAAAATATTGCAAGAGAAGTATCATCAAGGTCTTCTTGAACTCCATCCTAAGTGCAGTAGTCCTATTATTACTCACTTTTGCATTCAAACACAAGTATCTTTAATGTATTGTAGACAAGGGTTTCTATCCAGTCGGCATATTGTTAAGTAAAGAAGACAAAGTCTAACTAGTTACCATCTTTTGTATCAACAAATACATTCAATGGATATATCGACATGGTGGTCTGCTGATGGCTAAGGATATGATGATGTCATTTTATATATCAATGATGAGAACAAGGTATCTGTTTGTTCTAGGGATACAACCTATGAAGAATTCTTGCAAGTGACCCATTAGTCCTGGAAAATCTTCCTCCAGTTCAATTCAGACATAAATATTTACATACCCAAAGTTGTGTCTGCTGGAGTTCATGAAACTGTTGGTCAAAGCTCTGATATGCCTTCTGGGCAACCTAATGTGTCCCTTGGAGATGTCTTTCTGGAAACAACCGAGATTCTTGATGAAATGGAATTAGATCAAGGATTTTGGGATCAAAATCAATCCCAAATAGTACAGGAGGATAGGAAGGCGGTAGCATTAGACGATGATGAAGATAGTGAGGCAACATTATGGGATTCTGAATTCGATGTGCTAGACTCTCCAAAGTCATCATAGGACGATGAGGATGTACTCTTAGACATGATGTACGATGACTCTGCGCCAACATTTGGACCTCACAAATCGATCATGTATTTTGATATTCAATCTCAATGAGTCACCAAAGTCACCTATTGCGACAATTAATCTTAATCTTGATGTGTCACCCAAGTCACCATGGGAACATTATAGTCCACCGCCACTGAACACCCAAGAACACTAAATGGAAGATGAATTGTAGAATGACAGTCAACCACTATTTGGTTTTTACTCAACTCTAAAGGACAACCAAACTTATCCCGCCGACATAAATGAAACACCTGAGGACATGGTTATAAGAATCGGTCGATTCATGTTTGACTCGGTCGAATTAACTCGGGATCGGTACAAACCGTATCAAAAAGTCATTGTTGACTCGCCTCAGCACAGAATCGGTTTTCAACTCGTTAAAACCGGCCGATTTTTTAAAAAATCGGTAGAATTGGCCAGTCTTACTTTTGAATTGGTTGAAAATTTATAATTTAAACCGTAATTCTCAATCTCATGATATTAGTAGAAAGTTCACACAATGAATCAGAAGTTGATTGCTTTTGATCTATCTAAAAGTATAAGAAGAAAAAAGATATCTGATCACAGATAACAACATGATCTTTAATGTTTTTTTTGCAAAACCATAGCTTAAAAGAGAAAGTAAGGAGTAGATGATTAAGATTCAAACGAAGAAGGTGAGATATGAAATTAATTGTGGAAATTATCAGGTGCTCTAGGTAGTTTAACTTAAGGGGGAGTAGAAGATATTTTAAAAAGTTATCATTTATCACATAGCTAGGAATCGGGTGATTACAAATATAATCACTGAGATGAATCGGGATCGGCCGAGTCCGATTCAATTATATAACCCGATTTGTAAAACCATGCCTGAGGATAATAATTAATGTTCTTGTTGACATGGGGGATCCAGAGGCGAACATAATGGATATTTTCATTGAGACCTGTCATAGTGTTGTAACTTGTAACACTAACCATGGCGTGGACAGAAGTGAAGATACATAGGACTGATAAAAAATATTGATGATAGTGTAGAAATAATGTTTACAAATCATGTTGTTTTACCCCTAAGTATATTTTTTTAACCTTTCTAAAGTCAACAATAACAGTATTAATAATATGTTACAAGATATCCTTCAATGTATACAGACCCAACATTTAAGTTCTGTGAAACAATGGAGAAGACATATTATATAATCCAGAAGATATATAATTGTATGCAAAATAGCTTAATCTAATGGTCAGGATGTTATCTAAAAAATCAAGCCAATCACTATTAACAGGTCACATCGGGTACAATTTAACTGAAAAGTGGTAAGAAAGAGGAAAAAGTACACAGAAGAGTAAAATAGGTGTGTAAAATATCACTTTTTGGTTAACCAGGTCGGTTTGGGATATTTCCGATTTGTTGGTCCCATTTGGGAAGAGGCACCGTAATCTTGGTCATATTTGGAAAATTATCCTAAATGTTTTGAGTTACTTACTGCCTTAGCTTTACGTTTTCTTCTTTGGATTGGCAAGCCCGAACCCCAGACCTCTGGTATCATCACCCAGAGGTATTACACTATTACCAACTGAGCTCAGCTGACATCTGCTTGGCTTTAGATATTTGTCTTTTTCTAATGCATGGTTCTAATGTTTTTGTGGCAACACAATCCTACTACACAAAATAATTGGTTGGTTTGCATTCTTTTGACAATCTGGAATAAAGATAATTTGCCAAAATTTTGCAATGCTTTGTATATGGTCACATCCATCCTCACAAACCTCTCAAGTAAAAAATGAATCAGTTCATACAATGGCTGGAGCTACAAGCTCATCCCAACTGGTTTCATCTTATACTTTTCTTTCTCTTTCTAATATTAGTTATAAGGTTCAACAGATCTGAAACCAACAATTACAAATTCCCACCTTCTCCATCTAAACTTCCTATTATTGGAAACCTTCACCAACTACATGGTTTACCTCATCATACTTTCAAGTCCCTTGCTCAAAAGCATGGGCCACTTATGTTACTACACCTAGGTAGTAAACCAACTCTAGTAGTCTCATCTGCTGAGATAGCTCGAGATGTGATGAGGACCTATGATCATATTTTCTCAAGTAGACCTGAAGTCAAATTTGCAAAACAATTAACTTACGGAAAGGATATAGCTTTTGCTCCTTACGGAGAATATTGGAGGCAAGTGCGCAAGGTATGTGTGCTACAACTTTTGAGTGCTAAGAAGGTGCAATCGTTTCGGTTTGTTAGAGAAGAAGAAATAGATTTAATGATGGATAAGATCGATGATTCTTCTTTGTCCACTTCAGTAATCAATTTGAGTGAGATGTTTGTTTGTCTCTCAAATGATATAGTTTGTAGGGTTGCTTTGGGGAAGAAGTACAATGAAGGGGAGGTTGGCAAGAAATTTAAGGGCATATTGAAGGAATTTGGATATTTATTAGGTGTTACCAATGTGGGAGACTTGATACCATCACTTGCATGGGTGAATAATCTAAATGGTCTAAATGCTAGGGTTGAGAAGAATTTTAGAGACATAGATACTTTCATTGATGAAGTTGTTGAAGAACATATAGAGAGAAAGAGATCAATAGGTGGTCATGGCAGTGCTGACAATGAAGAAGAAGACTTTGTGGATGTCATGGTTCGGATCGAAAAGGGCGACAACGATCTTGGCATTTCCTTGGCAAGGGATAGCATTAAGGCCATTGTTTTTGTAAGGACAAGCCGCTTGAGTACTTGAACCCTATTTCTTTCATTTGCTTCTTATTTTACTGAACTGAAGCATCTCTTTGAAATATTTCAATTCATGCATGATATTGAGAAACACCATTTCGATTCTGTTCTTTCATTTGCTTTTTATATTTTGGATTTAAGTTTAAGATTTACTTAATTACTATTTCATCTAATACAAAATCATGCAAAAAGATAATCAACAAAACATCTATGCAAGGTAACAGGATCTGCATATTTGAATTTAGCACCTACATACATAGTTAGAATATCGCTGCTTTTGCAAGGGAAGATCCTTCTCGCTGCCCCCAAATTCTTATTTTTTTTTTCCCCGATTAATGGTTACATATACATTTCTGGATTTATCCTTTGTTTTTTCATATTCAGGACATGTTTTCTGCTGGAACTGATACCTCATCTGTAGTCTTGGAGTGGGCTGTGTCTGAGCTTATAAGGCACCCTAAAATAATGGAAGAAGTTCAAAAGGAGGTGAGAGGCATTGCAAGAGGCAAACTAATGATAACTGAGACTGATTTGGATGAAATGCATTACTTGAAATCAGTCATCAAAGAGACCCTAAGGTTGCACCCTCCAGTTCCATTGTTAGTGCCCCGCGAATCAATGGAGAAGGTTCAAATACAAGGCTATGACATCCCTGCTAAAACAACTGTACTGATCAATGCATTTGTAATTGGAAGAGATCCAAAACTGTGGGATGAACCTGAGAAATTTTGGCCAAAAAGGTTTCTGAATGGTGGCAGTGTTTCAGTTGATTTCAAAGGACAAGATTTTCAGTTGATCCCATTTGGCTCTGGAAGGAGAGGTTGCCCTGGAATCCTCTTTGCAACATCTATGATAGAACTTACTCTCGCAAATCTTCTAAATAGATTTGATTGGGCATTGCCAGAAGGTATGAATGGTAAAGATTTGGACATGGAGGAAGAGTCTGGGATTACAGTTCATAGGAAAAACGATCTTGTACTTTCTTCAAAGCAGCATTACCGTGTTGTCTAACTCTGCGTTAGATACCACATTGGCACCTACTAGTTACTAATGCTAGAATCCGGCTGCGACACGCTTCCTGATTATATGGATCTATCCTTGTTGTGTTTTAGTGTATGTTTAGATTATCAAAAAAAAAAAAAAATAAATAAATAAGTTTTTCCAACAATATTTATATGGATCCTCTGTTTTTAATACACTTTGTAAGAGTATGTATATGTATATAGATTTAAATGATCAGACTCTCCATTTGGAATTTCTTATATATTTGAACATATTATTTTTATCTATATGGGATCATAGCATTTGCCATCACAGTTATGCTTTTTGCAGAACTGCACATCACAGTCTGAAACTATTGAATGCAGAGGTTTTAGATGGTTCTGCTAATTGCATAGAATATGCTCAACCATGCCAAAGCCCTATTATTTGATCGAACAATGTAAATACCAGTTTCAGACATACGTAACTCAGATAAGATGAATGATCATCAAACGTGTATAAGTTCCATCTTAGTAGAAAGCACATTTTTATAATCATCAGTGAGAAATGGGACCTAGGCACCTAGCTAGACTATATTGTCTGGTTGTTCAAACATCATGTACCATATGTCGAAGGGGTGTGTTTCATGCATGTCCTCCAATCCAGTACCATATGTCGAAGGGGTGTGTTTCAATGTTTCATGCATGTCCTCCAATCCGATTTCAGAAGAAAAAAAGAAAAACGGCATTTAATAGACCTATGAGTTCTAAATGTTAAAACCAATGGAATTGCATGGTGAAGTCGAAAGATTCCACAGGGAATAGATACACTGCTATAATATTTTAATACATTAGTTGAGGGCCTGAAATTGAAAAAACAAAAATATGAATTATGATCCACCCTTTTTTGTGTTTTAGTTTGTGTTTTGTTTGGATCTTTGGCATATATGAAGATTTGTATTCCAAATTCCAATTTTTGTGGGATAGTAGAAGGGTATGTTTTAAATAAAAAAAATGTTGTCTTTGGTATTTATAAAGGGAAGACATATCTTTACAAGGCTCACAAATGAAAATGAATCAGTTCTTGCAATGGTCAGAGCAACAGTCTCATCTCATCTTGCTCTATTTTATTCTATTTTTTCTCCTTCTACTTTGGGTGATCAGGTTCAATAAACCTGCAACCAATAAGTACAAATTACCGCCTTCCCCATTTAAACTTCCCATTATAGGAAACCTTCACCAACTACATGGTTCCCCACATCGCGCTTTTCAGTCCCTTGCTCAAAAGCATGGACCCATAATGTTGTTACACCTTGGTAAAATACCTACTCTAGTGGTTTCATCTGTTGACATCGCACGAGATGTGATGAAAACGTATGATCATGTTTTCTCAAGTAGACCTGAATCGGAAATTCCCAAACCACTGTTTTACGACAAGGACATAGCTTTTGCTCCTTATGGGGAGTACTGGAGGCAAGTGCGTAAAATATGCGTGTTGCAGCTTTTAAGTGCTAAGAAGGTTCAATCATTCCGATCTGTCAGGGAGGAAGAGATAAATCTTATGGTGGACGTGATCAATAAGTTTCCATTGTCAAATTCAGTAAATTTAAGTGAGTTGTTTGTCTCACTTACATATAATATAATTTGTAGAGTTGCTTTGGGAAGGAAGTACAGTGAAGGGGAGCGAGGGAAGAAGTTCAAGGCCATATTCACGGAATTTACGTATTTGTTGTCTGTTTCAAATATGGGAGACTTAATACCATCACTTGCATGGGTGAATTGGCTCAACAGTATAAATGCAAGGGTTGAAAAGTGTTTTAGAGATATAGATACTTTTCTTCATGAGGTTGTTGAAGAACACATAAACAAGCAGAAGGGAATATATGGTGACGATAGTGGTGACAATGAAGAAGAAGATTTTGTGGATGTTATGCTTGGGATTGAAAAGGAAAGCAGTTTTGGTATTCCTTTAGTAAGAGATAACACTAAAGCTATCATCTTGGTAAGGACTAAAACATTGTCTGTAAGATTGTGCTGTTCATATAGAAAACTAGCTTACTTCTCTGTCATGCAATCAACTTTAACATAATCTATAGATCTAATTTAAAATACATCCATGTTTGTTTATTTATCAGGACATGTTTGGAGCCGGAACAGATACTTCGTCTGTAGCCCTGGAGTGGACTATGTCTGAGCTTATAAGGCACCCTAATATCATGGAAGAGGTTCAAAAGGAGGTGAGAGACGTTGGTAGAGGCAAACTAATACTAAATGAGAACGATGTAGAAGATATGCACTATTTGAAATCAGTGATCAAGGAGACCCTAAGATTACACCCTCCAGCTCCATTACTAATACCCCATGAATCAATGGAGAAGGTCCAGATACAAGGTTATGATATTCCTGCAAAAACAACTGTTATGATCAACGCGTTTGCCATTGGAAGAGATCCTTTGTGGTGGGAAGAGCCTGAAAAATTCTGGCCAAAGAGATTTTTAAATGGAGGCAGTACAATAGATTTCAAAGGGCAAGATTTTCAATTTATTCCTTTCGGAGCTGGAAGGAGGGGATGCCCTGGAATCCTCTTTGCAATATCTGTCCTCCTACCAACTCTTGCCAATCTTCTAAACATATTTGATTGGGAGTTACCGTCAGGTATGGACATCCAGGATTTGGACATGCACGAAGGGCCTGGGATTACAGTTCATAGGAAAAATGATCTTTTTTTAACTGCAAAACCACACTATTATTAGAATGTGCAGTTTTAAATATATAGTTTAATATAACTTATTTCAACATTCAAGTACATAACTTAATTTGTAAATGAAGTTGTAGGCCGATTTATAACTGGGAAGTGTGATTTTTTTTTTTCACAGTAGTTTACTTCAATTCGAAGCTATTCTGTTTTTAAACATTAGTATATAAACATATGTATACATGTACACTCCGTTTGGCGTTGCTTATATTTGAAGCTGTTTTCTTTCTATATGGAACCACAGTTATGCTTCGCAGAGGTTTTAGATAGTCTTCTACTAACAAGCCTTGTGCTTAAACAATGTCAAAGACAACTGCATTTGGCATTAACCAGTAGAGCATGGGACATCTTCTATTATTTGATAGAACAATGTAAATCATAGTCCCCAAAAGAAGGGAATAAGAGCTCACTTCTACACAAAATCACTCTTACGCATAAATAGTTCAGATAAGAGGAACAATAATCATCAAAGGTGTGTAGGTTCCAATTTAGTAGACGCATCATCAATGAGAACTGGGACCAAGAAGTTTCGGACAACATTGCCCGGTTGTTTAAACATACCATCCAATGAAGTGTTGTGCTTCAGATTCGGTTTCCAATATTGGCACCAAGTAGTTCTAAATGCTAAAATCCATGGAACCTCATTTTTTTTCTCTGGTGAAGTCAAATGATGCCTTGCGGAATAGATTCACTGCTATAATATTTTTAATACATTAGTTGAGGGTTTGAATTTAAGGGAAAAAAAAGAGATACGATTTATCTGAAATCTCCGGGGATTTCATTGTTTGCCAGCATTTAGCGTGAAACGATCATGCTTAAGAGTCAAGACTTCCATAAAGAGTTCCTTGATTGCTTGGTTAGGTCTCCTTTCTTTGCCTCATATCTTTCAAGTGTTTAAAGTCTCTCTTCTAACCTGTCAGAGATTTTAGATCAATCCATTTTCTTTTCGATCCCACAAAATCATTACACTTGAGAAGTTGTTGTTTTGATTTGAAGTGTGCAACTTATATATACAAACCCTTAGGATTCTAGCTAGCCTCTCTTTCTCAATCATAGCACCCTACTAGAGTTTGTTTGTTTGAGAAACCTAGCTTGAACCTTTTTTCTTCTTTCTCCTAAATCAATCGTAATCATTTGGGCGTTGAAAAATAGACTTCTAGTCATCAAGGAGATCGGGTGGAAGTCTGTCGGTGTGATTTAAAGTAAGCTGGTTATCAATCACGCTAGAGTAAACGGTCGATTCATTTGCTGCACAATGCACAGTTTGTGTAAACTCTAAATTACTCTATATCGGATCAAATAACTACCGTGAGGTTAGTCGTGGATGTTTCCTAGTTGCGAGTTTTACCAGATTAAAAATCTTGCGTATTCATCTAGTTGCGAGTTTTACCAGATTAAAAATCTTGCGTATTCATCTTCTTTATTTCTTTATTTTTGTTCTTGTTTGTTTGGTGTTGTTATATTGCACTTGTTGGTTTTTCATTATATCTGTTTTTTTGTGTTTTAGTTTATGTTTTGTTTGGATCTTTGGCATATATGAAGACTTGTATTCCAAATTCCAATCTTTGTGGAATAGTAGAAAGGTATGTTTTAAATAAAAATGTTGGCCCTTCCTGTTGGTATTCTTGACAAATCTTTGATACCCATACGGCCATACGATGGTATTTATAGAAGGGAACAGTCTCATCTTGCAAATGAAAATGAATCAGTTCTTGCAATGGACAGAGCAACAGTCTCATCTCATCTTGCTCTATTTTGTCCTATTTTTTCTCTTTCTACTTTCAGTGATCAGGTTCAACAAACCTGAAACCAATAAGTACAAATTACCGCCTTCCCCATTTAAACTTCCAATTATAGGAAACCTTCACCAACTACATGGTTCCCCCCATCGCGCTTTTCAGTCCCTTGCTCAAAAGCATGGACCCATAATATTGTTACACCTTGGTAAAATACCTACTCTATTGGTCTCATCTGTTGACATCGCACAAGAAGTGATGAAAACAAATGATCATGTATTCTCAAGCAGACCAGAAACGGATTTTCCCAAACGACTATTATATGGCAAGGACATAGCTTTTGCTCCATATGGAGAGTACTGGAGGGAAGTGCGTAAAATATGTGTGTTGCAGCTTTTAAGTGCTAAGAAGGTGCAGTCATTCCGATTCATCAGAGAGGAAGAGATAAATCTTATGGTGGACGAGATCAAGAAGTCTCCTTTGTCCACTTCAGTCAACTTAAGTGAGTTGTTTGTCTCACTGACATATAATATTATTTGTAGAGTTGCTTTGGGGAGGAAATACGATGAAGGGCAGGGTGGAAGAAAGTTCAAGGCTATATTTAAGGAATTTATGTATTTATTAGGTGTTTCGAATATGGCAGACTTAATACCATCACTTTCATGGGTGAATCACCTTAACGGTATAAATGCAAGGGTTGAGAAGAACTTTAGAGATATTGATACTTTTCTTTGTGAAGTTGTTGAAGAAAACATAGAGAAACAGAGGAGAATTGGTGGTGATGGAAGTAGTGAACATGAAGCAGAAAACTTTGTGGATGTTATGCTTGGAATTGAAAAGGACACCAGTATTGGTACACCTTTAGCAAGAGATAACACTAAAGCTATCATTTTGGTAAGGGCCAAAACTTTGTTTGTAAGATTGTTTTGTTCATATAGAAAACTAGCTTATTTGTCCGTGAGAAAACCGATGTATGTAATCACATAAACATATCTTCGTTTCTTTATTGCAGGACATGTTTGCTGCGGGAACGGATACTTCATCTGTAGTCCTGGAGTGGGCTATGTCTGAGCTTATAAGGAACCCTAATATCATGGAAGAAGTTCAAAAAGAGGTGAGAGATATTGCGGGAGGAAAACCAATACTAAACGAAAACGATATAGAAGAAATGCACTATTTGAAATCAGTGATCAAAGAGACCCTAAGGTTGCACCCTCCACTTCCATTACTAGTACCCCGTGAATCAATGGAGAAGGTCCAGATACTAGGTTATGATATTCCTGCCAAAACAACTGTTATGATCAACGCGTTTGCCATTGGAAGAGATCCATTATGGTGGGATGATCCTGAAAAATTCTGGCCAAAGAGGTTTGTGAATGGTGGTAGTGCTTCAATAGATTTCAAAGGGCTAGATTTTAAATTTATTCCTTTTGGAGGTGGAAGGAGGGGATGCCCTGGAATCGTCTTTGCAATATCTATCCTCGAACTATCTCTTGCCAATCTTCTAAACATATTTGATTGGGAGTTGCCAAAAGATATGGATGGCAAGGATTTGGACATGCACGAAAGTTCTGGGATTACAGTTCATAGGAAAAACGATCTTCTTTTAACTGCAAAACCACACTATTATTAGAATGTAAAATATAAATTTAAATGTAACCGCATCTTGTTCGTCCTACCTAGCCGGAGATATGTAGTAATTGCATCTATGTGTAGGTTACCAAGTTTAATTTCTAATTAATGAAGTTCATTTCTCATAATTATGCTTTTTCCGTTTGTACATTTTGAGGTTGAGGCACAAGCAGTATGATCTGTGAGGCATCTCCTCAAGCAGGGCAGCTAAGTTTGGGACAAGCAGAATAGCAAAAGCCGTTTGGTTAGTACTTTTAATTAGTAGTCTTCTACCGTTTCTTGTTTAAGCTGTTTATGTAGTACTTTTAAAGTTTTAATAGTAGTCTTCTATGTACCGTTTCTTGTTTTCTACGTACCATACATCGATCCATACATGTTTAGAAGTTCATATAAGTCAGTCTAATTCAATGGGACCATGCATTGTATATGAAGACCTACTTTAGAGTCAATTATGAAGAGGTCTAGCCGTAAAACAGAGCACGTAAAAGCTGTAAAAGGTCATGCATTTGTACCTCAGCTGTTGTATATATTAGAGTCGGCTATGTCTGAGCTTGTAAGACACCCTACAATCATGGAAGAAGTTCAAAATGAAGTTAAGAGATACGGCAAGAAACAAACTAATAATAAATGAGAATGATACAGAAGAAATGCTCTACCTGAAAGTAGTGATCAAAGAGACCCTACGGTTGCACCCTTCCATTATTAGGCCTCGCGACTCAATTCAGAAAGCGCAACTACAAGGTATGACATTCCCTCCATGATTGGACCCCAAGTTGCACCCTTCAACAATTATGATTAACATAACTCTGACTAATGAGGTTTCTAAATGGAATTGCCAAATGAGCTTGTTCAAATGGCTAAGCTAGCAACAGTACTAGTTCAAATAATTTAAAACCATTACCTCTCCAGTTCAGTCCATTTCCCGTCCCAAGACTGATGAGTCCATTCTTTTGTTTGAAAGAAGCATAGATAATATACCTCCTATAATTTGATTCACAAAAGTGAAAGAAAAATTTGATTGCTCTGCCTCGATCGCAATTTACTCCAGTCTTGGAGCCATAACCAGACCTAATATTGTACTGAAATTTACAAGGGTTGTTAAACTGGCAGTCACAAGAGCTGAATAATCTCGTATGTGTCATGTATGTATGTCTCATCCATGTAGAAGATCATATTCAGTAAAACCTCAATAAATGAATACCCTTCGGATTGGTAAGACATATTATCTAAGCGAGGTTATTCATTTATCGAACACTAATTTAGTACAAAAGTTTTAAGTGGGACCGGAAAAAATTATTACTTAAGCAAGGTTATTCACTTATCGAGGCGATCTCAAGTTCCATCACCCACCACCTACATAACCACACTTGCCACCGGTTAGCCGAGTGGACATCCTCACGAAAAGCAATAATGTCAAAGTTTTCTAACCAAAGTGTTGAAACGAATACGGCTAAAATACTAAGAATAACTATAGAGATACACATTGACATCAATGTTAGGTTAATCTGTATAACAAGGGGCAACTTTTGTTCTAAAATAACCGTCTTTGACGGCTTATGAAAAGTGACGAATCTTATCTTTAATCTCTATAGACGAGGTAAGACAAAGTTAAACCGACATTTTTGGTCTGAGAGTTCTGCAAGAATTAAAAGACCAGAACTTGACATTGATTAAGTTTGTGTGCTACTCAAACTAAAACAAATTCGTAAACTTAAAAAAAAAAGATAGCAATCTGTATGTTAGGCTCAAGAGTTCCCCCATTACCCTTAATTCAACCACTACATCCAAAAAAAAAATCGAAAAAGACCAAAACACCCTAAAAACTTGCGTTCCCTTATGAAGTCTAACAAAAAGGTCCCCAACCTTCTTCAGCGAACCCCGGTTACAGTTTTCTGCCCAATTGACAATTAACTACTGAAAAATATACCCTCTACTTTATAGTTAACGTGAGATGAAATAGTGCATTTCCTACTATATTTCATGACGCATTGAGCTTTAGCAAATATCATTCAACTTGAATAGAAAATAACGTAACAATAGTTCCAGTTTTATGGTAACTGTTTGGTGGCTAAAGACAATCAAACATTTTGTATAGTAACTCCTTCCACGACAATGTCATTTTTTAGCTTTTGTATTAGTTGATCCTCCTTGAGATGCCCAATGTAAGGCTGCTCAACCCTACACCCTAAACGACTATACCTCTGCCCCTCCTCGAGTGATTCCAAATTCCCAAGTATAAGTATGCTCCTTTGTATCTGTCAGCTATCTATAGACATAAATGACTAAACCTTTGTCCTTTGTTTAAAGGATGCCTTTAAAGATTCAATAGAAGATATTGTCCAGGTAACTCTTGAAAAAAAAAAAAAGGAAAGGGAGGGTTCTTTAGGGTATTATTAAGTTTGTGGTTTCTTAAGACTGCAAAATAATGATGCCGAAGAGAGCTTTGCAAGAATGGCGACACCATGATTTGAAACTTAAAGGACACCTAAAACGCTTTGCTTGGCAACTAAAAACTCGCACTGGTTTTTTAACATTAAGCTCGTTATAAAAATGAATTCCAATTGCAAAAATGTAACTCAACACATAGTCGATATTGATCAATATTAATCGAATGGTATCAATATATCCTATAAGGTTTTGCTTACTGCCACAGAGTGAGAGACACCCCTACATAACACAGTGAGTATTACTAATCCCCAAAAAAAGAAATCTGCCCTAAAACTTTGATATAATAATTTGGCAATCCTAGTCTTCCCCAACTAGCTATCAAAATACAAATAAGTAAGAGATATCACAATAGAACCTTTCATAAACAAAACATCAGCTCAAAACTCTTTGAACTAATTCGCTAACCTATTGCCTTGGGTATTTGAAACCCATATGTAAAATTTAAGTGAGTTCAATGGGTTTTTCTGATTTTGAAAAACCCTCACAACAATTACTCATTCAAACTACTTGGGTTGGCTTGCTTAAAACTGCGATTTAACAAGGAAAACCAACCTTATCTTAATAGTATTTCTAATAAGTATTAATGATCAATGGTATTTTTGATAAGTATTAATGATCAATGAAATTATGAATAATTCTTTTGATTTTGAAATGAAAAAAACAAAAAAAAAAAGATTACCTTTAGAGACGTGAAAGGAGAGATTGCCAAGCTTATTTGGACGAGAAATTCGACTTTTTACTGATAGATGAGATTCAATTTGGCGAATTTTGAGCTAAGAAAGGAGAAGAATAAGAAGAAGAAAAGAGAGGATTAGCCATTTTGGTCCACTAACTTTCGTAAAATTTTCATTTTGGTCCACAAAGTTTCATTTGGTCAATTTGGTCTGCAAATTTTCATTTTGTTTACAATTTGGTCTCAAATCAAGTAATAAACCAAATAAAAGTTGACTTGATTTGAGACCAAATAGCAAACAAAATGAAAGTTTGCGGACCAAATTGACCAAATGAAACTTTGTGGACCAAAATGAAAATTTTGTGAAAGTTTGTGGACCAAAATGGCTATTTTCTCGGAAAAAATGTATGACGTCGGTTGATAAAATTGTTGGCCTTTACTGGAAATTTTGGTTTTGTTCACAAATCTATGATACTGAACCATATTATTGAAGAGAAGATTTATCTTTGCAACAGGCCTCACAAATGCGTTGTACTAGGCCTGGCCATATGAACCGAATACCCGAGCCCGACCGAAAATCCGACAAAAAAACCCGCTCGGTACCCGAGACCGAAATTTTTATATAGGGTTTGGACATTCCATCTAAGACCGACCTGAAACCGAGACCGACCCGATTTTTAACCCGAAACCTGACATATAAGCCCGTTTAGCCCAAGCCCGAGCCCGACATAAATTAAATTTAACTACAAACTATTTTTCATGTACATGACAACAATTAAATTTTTTGACTTTTCTATCAAACCACTAAAAAATTTATTAGGTCATTCTGTCATTAGGTGAGACTTTGTACTTCCAAAGTTCCAAGCTTCAACAAAACAACCATGCAATAATTACTTCCAAAGCTAGTACATTTAATTTATTCTAAAAATCGATCGTTGTTTTGAGTACACAACCCTTAAAAAGAGTTGTTAGGAGTTTCAACAACTTTTTTTTAAGGTTAAAATTGTCTTTGTAAGTAATATTTGAATTATATCATATAAACCATATAATTTAGAACTCTCAAGTCTCAACAACTCTATTTTAAGACTAGCATAATTTTTGTACCATAGAACCCTTAAAATAGAGTTGTTAGGACTCTCAACAACTCTATTTTAAGGTTAAATATGTCTTTGTGACCAAATTTTTTATTTTACCATTTAGACCATAAAATATAGTTGTTAGAACTCTTAACAACTCTATTTTGAGGCTAACATAGTCTTTTGCAATGTTAAGAAAAGTATAAATTCAATACATTAATACACTTCAATTTACAAGTTCACAAAATCTCTTAAGTTTTCTCAATCTCTCTCAAACTCACACTTCATTTTTTATTATAGCTTTCAAGTTAAGAAAAACTCAATTTGGAGTCAAGATCAAATATTTTTTTGAAGCTTGGAATCAAAAGTTCAATTATCCAAGTGAATATTCAAGATCAAAAGGCTCAAATGTTTGGTTAGTTATTTACAATCATAGCAAAACTTTATATAAATTATGTCGGGTAAACAAACCCGACCCGAGACCGAGCCCGATAATTACCCAATAAAATCGGGTACCATACCGGGTTTGAACACCTATTTTTTATATTATCCGAGACCGAAACCGACCTGATTTTATACCAACCCGAGTAGGGTAACCCGATACCCGACCGTACCCAACATTTTGGGCTCGGGCTCGGGTCAGGTACCCGATTTGGACAGGCCTACGTGGTACTGCCTTATGGGAGGTGATGGAGATTGCAATCCATTGGGGAGTAGAACTTACTGTATGTTTATTACATATATAATTTGTAATCACAGCCCAAGTTTGCGTTATTTTGATGAATGAAATATTTTTACAGATAAAAAAAAAGGCCTCACAAATGCAACAGTCTCTATTTTATCCTATTTGCTCTCTTTCAATTTTTGGTGATTCAGGTTCAATAAACCTGACACCAGTAAGTACAAACTACCACCTTCCCTTCCCCCATCAAATAGCAAGTTCCGAAGGGGAACAAACCCCTCAGATCACTATGGCAACATTGATTTCAAAAGCGCCTCGATCAATTTAACCTGCACCATCCAATTAAAGGTAACCTTCAACTACACGGTTCCCTTGTTGTGCTTTCCAGTCGAATAGTCTTACATTAGAAAAAAAAAACCAAGTCACGGGCCCGTAAACACTTCACCAACAAACTGTCAGAAAAGTCCAGCGACAGTGCTTGCTGAAAACCTGTCAGAAACTGATGTCCAGCGGCAGTGTCTAGAACTGCTTCCCAACCAAGTACTGAGAAATAGAACACATGTTATATGCCGTTGGAAAACTAAAGAAGTCTACGTACCAACCAAAAAGACAGATCGAGATTCTAAACACCAAGCTCAAAGTTATGGCCAGTTTACTACAGGGTATCGTAACTAAACAAATTCCAAATAACCGAACAAAATCCAACGGCCTCTCCAAATTTCCACACCAAAAACCCAACATGAACATACTATATAGCATTTTTCATCATAGTTATGCTTTTTGCAGATCCCCACTTCACAGTAAACAATTATTTGAAGTGGAGGTTTTAGATATGTTCTGCAGATTGCACAGAATATGCTCAAAGCCTTTTACAAATGGCGGAGCTACGTTGAAGTTAACTGGGGCACGTGCCCCAGATGATTTTCTAAAAAAATTCTCTTAGAAAGTATTTTCTAATCCTTTATTTATATTTTATTCTAAAAAAAAATAATAATAAATGATTCATGTGCAGTTGTGCACTATGAAGCAGTACTAAGAGCATCTCTAATGGGTCTCCTAAAACCTATAATTTAGGAATTCCGAAAAAAACAGCACCCTAACACGTCGTCTATATTTTTAGCAGCCAGCTATCCACGTAGGATGTGGTGGGCCGGTCTGCTAAAACTTCGTCCAAAATCGAACCAAAGATAGGATTATAGGAATGTGGAAACTAAAATGTTCCACGCTGGTCAAACCGGCATGGAACTTTTTTTTTTTTTTTTATTCCACGCAGGTCAAACCAGCGTGGAACATTTTTTTTTTTTTTTTTTAATTCCACGCATGTCTAACCAGCGTGGAACCCTAATTTTCAACGGCCATATTTTCCGAACGGCTAAATTTCCAAACGGCTATAAATCACATCTATATATACATGTTCTTCGTTTCGATATCTACTTCATTTCTACTTCTTCATTCTTCATCTTTTTCATTTGAGTTTGATATTTTTTTTTATATAATTATGGGAGATGGTTCTGTCAAACACTTTTCGGCGCGCATTGAAGATCCGAAAGATGAAAAACGTGAAAAAATGGAGAAAGAAATCATCGAAGAAGAAAAACCATTAACACCCGAAGAACAAAAGCGTATCGATGATAAATTTAATCGACTTATTGACGAGTATGAAGATGAAATTCATGTACTTCCCGAAAATTGTAATCATGATTCGTTTGAGTTTGATTATGTATTGGGTAAAATGTTTTGTTCAACTTGTGGTGAAGAGTATGAAAATGAAAATGTATCGAAGGTTAAAATGTTTTATTTAATTATGTATTGAATTTTAAATTTAATTTGATTAATGTATTACTATTTTGATTAATATATTTTTATTACTATTTTAAACGAATAATAAATAAATCATTAAGAAATAACCATAAATTTATCTTCTATGGTGGTTCAATAGAAACAACCCTAATATCAAGCAATAGTATACAGTTAACAAACACTCAAACCAACCCTAATATCAAGCAATATCAAGCACTCAAAACACTCAAGGTGCACTCCCCTGACTACTCTCCCCACTTCGGCCTCGTCCACTTCGGCCCCGTCCACCTCGTCCCCGTCCACCGCGTCTAGTGTGCCCTTGCAACTCCTATAATCAAATATAAATACAATTAAAATCTAATAACTAAAATTAATAAATTTTAGGGTTTAACTGTAATAGTAATTAATAATTACTTACCAAGGCCTCTAATGTGCTTGTCAGCCCTAGAAGCACTTGCTGCGAGTTCTTCTTCAGCCCTTGTTGTGGCAGTCCTTTGCTCTTGCAACCAACCATAATATCTCGCAGAAGAATCAAATGTTGCATGCCGCATCCCTTGACCAAGCATTACAGCATCTGCTAAGCGTGACCGGAGAGCAGCCTGTATTCACAAGAGTTCCCTTAGTTATAAATATACAAGATTTAACTAACAAATATAAAATTATAAATACAATTGTAAATAAAAAAAATAAACATACCTCGTCTAAGGTATCAAAATCAGGTACATGCTGTGTAACTAAGTCACGGTCGAGAAAGGGAACCGGTACAGTCCATGTCATACCTTGTGATCCCATCAACCTAAGGCTATGTTCACCAGCCTGTTCTGCATACTGTATTTGTCTCAAAGGGTAATCTTGCTTAGTAGTAGTAGGGTCTGCTGGGAAAGGAATCTGATACTCTGGTCATATGCCTCGCCATGACACATAATCTACGTTACCCTCACGAGAGACGGGGGAAATAGCTAATTAATGTGCCCCGAGAAACAGTGTTCCAATATAACTGGTACTCCATAGCCGTAACAAACTTACAAAAAGCTGAACTAATTGGCCAGTTAAAGGATGATCTACGAGCACGGATCTGCTCCAAAGGAAGACTCACTGGAGCCATATCAGGTGGTGGAGGATGAGGAATAGCTATCATACCAGTCGTCTGTCGTAAACATCTATCCCCTAAAAACCAAACACTAATCTCTGGAGAAACTAAAACCACTCTCGTCTGAGATATGATTCTAGAGCTGTCAATATGTGGGACACTGTTTGATGGTAACCCAGCCCAAGGCATCCACCTAATACTATCCCAAGTTTTCTGTTCGATCGAGGCCCTTGCTTGTTTAAAGTTATTCGTTACAAGTCCCATCATTTCAGCTCGGTTTTCAAGGGCCCAAATAAGAATACGAGGGAACACTTGTGGTCTACAGTCTAACAAAATCGGATTACACGTGCCCAGATACTCATACCACCAAAACTACATAATAAAAATTTCGTAATTAAAAAAATTATATACAAAAATAAAAAAATCATTCATGCTTTTATGCTTTAGATTAATTAAAAATTAAAAATAATATAAAAACCATAACTAACCTGTAGAATCCAAATGAACCCACCGATGTTGTGTAATTTCTTGCCACTCATAGAAAAATAATCCATCTGATAATACATGTGTGCCATCACTGCACCGCCCCAATCGTAGTCTCCAATCTTTCTTGTATCAAGCAACGCTCCACACCAACCCAATTTCACACAACTGTGTCCAATAGAAAACAAAACCCCGGACACAAAGTATAACAAAAAAGCTAACACATACTCATCCTCTTCAACTGAATTGGGCTCTAACACCCAATCATCATCAGCAACAGTACGCAGCATGTATATATTTTCAAAAAAACCATACTGTAAACCTGTTTGTTTGTCATCATCCTTCCAAGCCTCCTCATATTCACTTAGAGTTGGGAATAATATAGTAGCCTCACATTCATTATTATCATAAGATGAAATATATGGCACAATCTCTCCCACCCCGACACGCAAACCCGTAAGCATAGTAAAATCATGAGGAGTAAAAGCAAGCTCACCGAGAGGCAAATGAAATGTATGTGTCGTCGGCCACCATCGCTCAAGCAACGCGAATATAAGTTGACGATCAGTTCGAAATGGTGTCAAAGAAACGAGAGGCCCAAATGGCGTCGCTTGTATTCGGTCTCGTACATGAGCAAAATCATTTCCTCTCTCCACCATATATGACCACCAAGTCATTACGTTATTCATTTTGCCTCTATATGTCAAATTTTTCATCCTCTACATTAAACGAACAATTTACCAATTAAAAACTAAAAAAAAATTTAATTAAAAAACTAATAAAAAATTAATTAAAAAACTAATAAAATTAATTAAAAAATAATAAAATATTAATTAAAAATTAAATATATTAAAAATTAAATCAAATACTTACCTCGACGGAATACTGGTTATCACTAAGATGCGATCCAGTACATGGAGCGAGCTCTCTTGGTGTATAATCTCGAACTTCGCGAAAATGTGGAAAATCAATGTCGACAACTTCGACTTCCATATTATCTAAAGATTGATCTTCCATAGTACTACTAGTTCCTTGATACACCTTTTGAACGATTTTACCGCACAATCTTCTTTTTGGAGCCATAATTTGTGATTTACCAAAAATTTAAATTTTTGAGTTAAAACTAATAAAAAGAGGGCTAAATATAGAAAATAACAAAAGATGGCTAAATAGTTGGGTAATTTTTGAGTAGGAAGAAGTAGAAGTAACAAATCAAGATGAAAGAAGTTGAAAATGGCGGAAGAGGAAGAAGAATGGCGGCGGAAAGAGGGAGAAGACGGTGGTTGCTGTTTACTGTTTGTTAAAAAAACACTTCATTAAAGTTCCACGCTGGTTCAACCAGCGTGGAACATATAACAGATCCTGTCCCTCCCAGCCCAGCCTGCCCCAAACCCAGCCCACGCGAAGCCCAAGTCTTCCATGCTGGTTCAACCAGCGTGGAACAGAAAAACATTTCCACGCTGGTTGGACCAGCGTGGAAGTTAAAATTTTGCAAAAAAAAATAGGTTTTGCGTTAGGGTTACCCCTGATATAGGTATGGAAGACCTGCTAAAAAAAGTGATGGGAAAGTAGGTGGCACCTACGTGGAGGCTAAATCGTCCTATGTGTCGGCTAAATATGGGAGACCCATTAGAGATGCTCTAACTACTAAGTACCAGCTAACTCACTATTTACAGCAGCTTTTGTGGATTTTTTCAATCTTTTTATTCAATAAATTAAATTAATGCCCAACTCAAATGTTATTTTCCTTGTTAAATGGGCTTGTGTATTTATTGTTTTATCATCAAACAATATTGGGTTGAGATTGGTTTATCTTAAACAAGAAAGTTTGGGGTTCTCAACTGCTTATTCACTCTATTCCGATAATCGATGGCTTCTTTAAGCTAGTAATTAATTAAAAATTTCTCAAATACAATAAAACCTCGGTAAATGAATATTCGATAAATCAATAACCTCGCTTAAGTAATAAATTTATCTGGTCCCAATTTGTAGTTTTGTACTAAATGAGTGTTCGATAAATGAATAACCTCGCTTAAGTAATAAAATTTTCCAGTCCCAAGAGTATTCATTTATTGAGGTTTTATTGTATCTCTTACACCACTTAGGTGGAGTAAATTGTGTCTCTCTTTAACTTTTTTAAATTTGATTTTTTTTTAAATGAATAAAATTATAAAGAGCACAATGTATCGTGATTATTTATTTATTTTTTTGTTTATTAATGTATTATCTTTTTCCTATTTCATGGAATTATCGTTGTCTTTTTAGTACTTTCATTAAAAAAAAATTATTAGTTGGTTGAATTATTTAGAGTGCCCCAGGTAAGCTTAATTCCTGGCTCCGCCACTATAACGTCAATATGCATTACCAATGTCAAAGACCGCTTTTACACAAAACAACTTCAGACATACATAGCTCAGATATGATGAATGATCTTTAAAGGTGTATAAGTTCCGGACTATATTGCCTGGTTGTTCAAACATATACCACCTACCATACATCGAAGGGGACGTGATTCATGCATGTTCCGGTTTCAAGAAAACAGGGCTAAATAACAGAGGAGAGAGGGATGTGGCGGTATTCCCCGCAATTATTAAAACTTTAGGATATTTAGAAAAAACTCATGCCAACTTGTTTTATCTTATCCTTGAGTCCTTGACCTTCTTTCTCTATCTATTATTGGTTTCAACATAACTGAAACCAACAAACCACAAAGCAATATGAATTTGTTGAAGGGAAGATTTATCAAAAATTGTCACAAATGAAAATGAATCAGTTCATACAATGGCTAGAGCAACAAGCTCATTCCAACTTGTTTTATCTTATCTTCTTCTTTCTATTTATATTTTTGGTTAAAAGGTTCAACAGATCTGAAACCAACAAATGTAAATTCCCACCTTCTCCATCTAAACTTCCTATTATTGGAAACCTTCATCAATTACATGGTTCCCCTCAGCATGCTTTCAAGTCCCTTGCTCAAAAGCATGGACCCCTTATGTTACTACACCTTGGTAGTAAACCAACTCTAGTGGTCTCATCTCCTGAGACCGCTTTAGATGTGATGAAGACCTATGATCATGTTTTCTCAAGTAGGCCTGAGTTGCAGTTTGCAAAACGATTAACTTATGGAAAGGATATAGGTTTTGCACCTTATGGAGAATACTGGATGCAAGTGCGTAAAGTATGTGTCCTACAACTTTTGTGCGCTAAGAAGGTGCAGTTGTTTCGATTTGTTAGAGAGGAAGAGGTAGCTTTAATTGTTGATAAGATCAAGGATCTTTCTTTGTCCACTGCGGTAGTCAATTTGAGCGAGATGTTTCTTTGTCTCTCAAATGATGTAGTTTGTAGGGTTGCTTTGGGGAAGACATACAATGAAGGGGAGGTTGGAAAGAAGTTTAAAGGCATGTTGAAAGAATTTGGATATTTATTAGTTGTTAGTAATGTGGGAGACTTGATACCATCACTTGCATGGGTGAATAATCTAAATGGTTTAAATGCAAGGGTTGAGAAGCTTTTCAGAGACATAGATTCTTTCATTGATGAAGTTATTGAAGAACACATAGAGAAGAACAACAAAATTGGTGGTTATCATAGTGGTGACAATGAAGAAGAAGACTTTGTGGATGTCATGCTTCGGATTGAAAAGGGTGACAGTGATCATGGCATTTCCTGGACAAAGGATAGCACTAAAGCCATTATATTTGTAAGAATGAACTTGACCCTATTTCTTCATTTTAATTTTCCAATTAAAATATGTCATTGGATGCCTGAGATCGAGCATGGCCTTTCCGGAATTTTTTATTTATTTGTTATTTTCGTATTTCCAATTTGAAGTTTAACATTTACATACTAAAAGATGGAGTAATTAACATAACATCAATGCCAGATTGGTGCAGACGCACACAAGCACAAAAAATGAACTATAAATTTAACATGTCGTAAAATGAACTATATGTCTTGTTTTAGCTTTGGAAGTGCAAATGAACTAAAAAAAACTCGCAGTACATACTATATATATATATATATATATAGTAGTAGTAGTAGTTTAACTTGAAAATAACTTTTATGACCAAATTGTAAAAACGTGCAAAGTACAATGACCAAAATGAACATTTTATCCATATCTAGAACATGACCACTTTGGCCAGGAGATCTATCCTCCCCACCACCTTTATTTATTTTATTTTTTTCGAATTCTTGGTTACATACACATTCCTGGATTTATTTATTTATTTTTCATATTCAGGACATGTTTGCTGCTGGAACTGATACTTCAGCTGTAGTCCTAGAGTGGGCTATGTCTGAGCTTATAAGGCACCCTAATATAATGGAAGACGTTCAAAAGGAGGTGAGAGACATTGCTAGAGGCAAAGTAATAATAACTGAGACCGATATGGATGAAATGCACTACGTGAAATCAGTGATAAAAGAGATCCTACGGTTGCATCCTCCAGTTCCATTATTATTGCCGCGTGAATCAATGGAGAAGGTACAAATACAAGGCTTTGACATCCCCGCCAAAACAACTGTAATGATCAACGTGTTTGCAATTGGAAGAGATCCAAAATTTTGGGATGAACCTGAGAAATTTTGGCCAAAGAGGTTTCTGAATGTTGGCAATGTTTCAATAGATTTCAAAGGACAGGATTTTCAATTTATTCCTTTTGGAGCTGGAAGGAGAGGGTGCCCTGGAATCCTCTTTGCAACATCTATCATAGAACTTACTCTTGCAAATCTTCTCAACAGATTTGATTGGGCATTGCCAGAAGGTATGGATGGTAAGGATTTGGACATGGAGGAAAATTTTGGTCTTACAGTTCATAGGAAAAACGATCTCGTACTTACTCCAAAACCGCACTAATATTAGACAGCAAAAAAAAAAAAAATTTTTACGTACGACACAACACCCACATTGGCACCTATCAGTTATTAATGCTAAAATCCATGGAACCTCTTTCTTTTTTTGTCTATGGTCCATATAGGGGCCTTGGAAAATCACGTTGCGACACGCTTCCTTGCATATTTGTGCTTCAACATTTTCAAAACGTGATTTTGATCCGTCCTTCTTGTGTTCCAACATCTGTTTATAGTGACATAATAGAATAGAAAGGTATGTTTGAATGAAAATGTGAGTTTGCTTGAAAATTTTTGTTTGTTTGCAATACTTTGACACCCACCCATACTACTCTCTAGTCTCTCTAGTCTTTTAGACTTCCATTTGTATTAGCATTGCACATTCAGAAGATAGCTAATATTATGGAAGCTGAGATGATTAAAGCTGTGGCTTGTGAACCAATTTAAGAAATTTGGAGAGAAGGGAATAGGAGTTTTCAGCACCGAAATTAATGCATGCATATGATGCATCATCACCAACAGGTGAAGTTGTATCTAAAAAGTCCGTCAAGGGCCTGCCAGATACACCATGCATGAAAGCACTGGGCAACAGATTAGGAATTCAAACCAGCTTCACAGCTAAAGTTCCCATACTATTGATCATAGTGTACGTGTTCGAACTAGACCACAGATTATTTGACAAGATTCAATATATATACATAAATATTACAATGTGAACGTCATTAGTTCAACGGTAGGTTTTGGTATCAGAAACTACTAGGTCATATATATTTTCAGTTGTAGATTTTTTTACTTCAAAGAGCATGTGACTATTCCTTAACATTCAGACTCACAATCTCACATTGATTGATCAAGCGTTGATTTCGGATCACTTGGAACTTAATTTATCTTAATTACAGATGATTTAATTTAAATTTTCCAGATCCAGTTGGTGCTCAGAAGAGATTGGAAAAGAGCTTTTGGACCCCAAAAGGGGATTCAATTAGCTTCTTGGAATATGAATTTGATTGTTTTTTTAATTAAAATATTGTTTATTTTAACTTGCACGTTTTTAAATTAAAATTTAATTAGTTTAGTAAGATTATTGTCATTAAGGATCTTTGAAGTTTGAACAAAGCCATAACTGTCACTGTTAATTAATTAACTGATTAACACCAACCAAATATTTTAGTGAGTGCACATGTTTGACCTTTTGTTGTATACATTTATTTTGTATTTTCTCAATTTTCAACTTCTAAATTTCTATTTAAATTTACTTTAGAATTATTCTTTTTCTTTTTTAACTGCAGTTAGCTCCATCTTCAATGTTATCACTACCATATTACTTCCATGGTTCCTCTGTTTTAAACATGATGTAAATATATATGCATACATATATTTTACTGATCAGACTCTCCAAATCGCAATTCTTCTCCAAATAGCAATTCTTATATTTGAACATACTATTTTTTCTCTTTTTTTTTCTATATAGGATCATAGGCTCATAACATTAGTTATGCATTTTGCAGAACTGCGTGTCACAGTAAAAATTAGGGCTTTTTAGACTCTGGTCATAGGTTAATGGTCTTAATTAGGCTTTGGTCATAAAAAATGCGTTTATTAGGCTTTGGTCACAATTTCTGGTTGACTCACAATACGAGTTAAAAAACGACCGAGTTGACTCTAAAAATTTAACGAAGTACCATTATTACCCCTACTTAAAAAACACTTGCAGTAAAAGAGTTTCAAACATTTCATTTCTTCCAAAAACAAGAATTTCATTCTATCAAAATTAAGTTCTTTAATTGTGAAAGCAAAGTTGAAAGTATTGTGTAATTATGGGTTTGTATCATTGTATGGTGTTAAAATAAATTCTCCTTTACAAGTTTTAATTCAAAATTTGTATTCCAATCAACATCTAAACATTTGTAATATAGACAACAACAAAAGGTTGATTTGGTAACCAATCCAACCAAATTAGGAGATATTTTTCACTCTAAATAAATGTTGCATAAGAAATTTCTCAATCCTGGTCTTATTCTCCTCAAGGGTTGCTCTTAGCATATCTCAAGTTTCTAAGGTACTTTAATGGCTGCAAATCATGACCAAAATCTAATTTTCCTATTTACAGATATGCTTCTTCTCTAATTTTCTATTTACAATATGTCTAAAACTCTAAAAAATGACGTAACTTAAAACTCACGGGTTTTTCATGTGAGGGTATTTTTGTCATTTTTGAAAAATATCAAACCCAATTGAGTCTGACTCACAATTCGTGACCAAAGCCTAATAAACGCCTTTTTTATGACCAAAGCCTAATTAGGGCCATTAACCTACCAAAGTCTAAAAAGCCCTAAAAACTATTCAAAACAGAGGTTTTATAGATGCTTAACAAAAAAAACTGTAATAAAAAAAAAACAAGCTCCGAACCCTAATTAGTATAAACTTTCGGTGACCAAAACCTAAATCACTCTTAACAATGTCAAAGACTAGGGGTGAGTTCGGTTCGGAACCGGTCACATTTAGGTGAAACCGGGAACCGAACCGTGGAACTCGGTTTCTACTTTTTAAGAACCGAAACCGAACCGAAAGATTTAGGAACCGGTCATAAACCGAACCGATTTTTACGGTTCGGTTCGGTGCGGTTCTACGGTTTGGGCTTTTTAAGATTTTGGGCCTACAACCTTAATATATTGCGGGCTTTTGGACTATACTTAATATTAAATCCAAAAAATCCATTGGGCCAACATATATTAACATGTTAACTACTATTTTCGTTCGGTTCGGTTAACCGAAAATTTTGTAGAGAGAAACCGTAAACCGAACCGTAAGTATCGGTTCTATAGTTTTTAAAACCGCAAACCGAACCGACACTTCTAAAAACCGTTGAAAACCGAACCGAATGCATCGGTTCGGTTCGGTTTCTCGGTTTACCGGTTTTTTTGCTCACCCCTATCAAAGACCTTCAACTATTAGATCCAAAAATGTAAATCATAGTCCCCTAAACAAGCATGGAATTCACTTGTACACCACGTACCATATATCCAAGGGGTGTGTTTTCGCACGTTCTGGCGGTTTCAAGAAAACAGGGTTAAATAACAGAGGAGAGAGGAGAGGTGGCAGGGGGCTGTCGCGGGGAGGTGTAATGTAACAATCAAAAAGTCTAACTTCACAAAATAATTGAATGATGCAACAAGCTATTGCCAGCTTGAATTCTATCTTATCCTCTTCTTTCTTTTTCTATTATTCATTAGGAGTTTCAAGTTTCAACAGATCAGAAACCAACAAATCGCGAAGCAGTACTACTATTCATTAATTGAAATTTTTGTTTTATTTGCAAAGCTTTGATAATTGATAACCTTTATTATTTATGACACTTCTAGGCTTCTAGCTAGAAGGAAGATTTTTCTATACAGGCCTCACAAATGAAAATGAATCACTTGTTGCAATGGTCTGAGCAACAGTCTCATCTCATCTTGCTCTATTCTATCCTATTTCTTCTCTTTCTATTTTTGTTGATCATTTGGTTCAATAAACCTGAAACAAATAAGTACAAGTTACCACCTTCCCCATCAAAACTTCCAATTATAGGAAACCTTCACCAACTACATGGTTCCCCCCATCGTGCTTTTCAGTCCCTTGCTCAAAAGCATGGACCCATAATGTTGTTACAACTTGGTAAAATACCTACTCTAGTGGTTTCATCTGTTGACATCGCACGAGATGTAATGAAAACGTATGATCATGTTTTCTCAAGTAGACCTAAATCGGAGTTTCTCAAAAGACTGTTTTATGGCAAAGACATAGCTTTTGCTCCTTATGGTGAGTACTGGAGGCAAGTGCGCAAAATATGTGTGTTACAACTTTTAAGTGCAAAGAAGGTTCAATCTTTCCGATTTGTCAGAGAGGAAGAGATAATTCTTATGGTGGACATGATCAAGAAGTCTTCTTTGTCAACTTCTGTAAATTTGAGTGAGTTGTTTGTGTCCCTTACATATAATATAGTTTGTCGAGTTGCTTTGGGGAGGAGGTACAGTGAAGGGGAGCGTGGGAAAAAGTTCAAGGCCATATTCAAGGAATTAACTTATTTGATGTCTGTTTCAAATATGGGAGACTTAATACCATCCCTTGCATGGGTGAATCGTATTAATGGTTTAAACAAAAGAGTAGAAAATAATTTCCAAGATATGGATTCTTTTCTTGATGAAGTTGTTGAAGAGCACATACAGAAGCAGAGGAGGATAAATGGTGATGGTAGTGGTGAAAATGAAGAAGACGACTTTGTGGATGTTATGCTTGGGATTGAAAAGGACAGCAGTTTTGGTATTCCATTTGTAAGAGATAACACTAAAGCTATCATCTTGGTAAGGACCTAAACTTTGTGTATAAGATTAATTGTTATGTTCATATAGAAAACTAGCTCAATTATTTCTCTGTCACATAACCAATGTATCTAATTAATCACATCATTGTTCGTTTATTTGTTACAGGACATGTTTGCTGCGGGAACAGATACTTCATCCGTAGTCCTGGAGTGGGCTATGTCTGAGCTCATAAGACACCCTAATATCATGGAAGATGTTCAAAAAGAGGTGAGAGATATTGCGGGAGGAAAACTAGTACTAAGCGAGAATGATACAGAAGAAATGCACTATTTGAAATCAGTGATCAAAGAGACCCTAAGGTTACACCCTCCAGCTCCATTACTAATACCTCATCAATCAATGGAGAAGGTCCAGATACAAGGTTATGATATTCCTGCCAAAACAACTGTTATGATCAACGTGTTTGCCCTTGGAAGAGATCCATTGGGGTGGGAAGAGCCAGAAAAATTCTGGCCAAAGAGGTTTTTGAATGGTGTCAGTGCTTCAATAGATTTCAAAGGGCTAGATTTTCAATTTATTCCTTTCGGAGCGGGAAGGAGGGGATGCCCCGGAATCCTCTTTGCAATATCTATCCTCAAACTAACTCTTGCCAATCTACTAAACATATTTGATTGGGAGTTACCAAAAGATATGGATGGCGAGGATTTCGATATGCGTGAAGGTTCTGGGATTACAATTCATAGGAAAAACGATCTTTTACTAACTGCAAAACCACACTATTATTAGAATGTATTAAGCTGGACTTTACCCTTTTTATTCATTTTTGTTTTCCATTGAAAACTTCTCTTTGGTATACTGTATGTCTCATTCAACTGCATGAAATGGAGCTATGTCTTTCTTCAAATTTTTCTCTGGCATTTTCTTGATTTTTCTTTTTTAGATTTTAAACAACAGTACTAGTGGACATAATTATAGTACGGCAATCGAATAATAGTGATAAATTAATTGTGATTATATATAAACTAGTTGTACCCGTGGCTTCGCCATGTTAGTTTATACAGTATACTGAATTTTTTAACATTGTTAAAAATGTCAAGCAAATTATATATTTAAATTTCTATTCACGCACTAAATCTCAGACGAACATAAAATTATCATAATTTCTCTTTAATTATATTTTTGAGCATTGGCAATTAAAGAAAAAAATTTGTAAACCAACTGAATTATTATTGTTTGAAATTGCATTTTTTTACAAATTGCATTGATGGTATACAAATTACAAATTGTATTTTTTGAAATTACTGTACAAAAGCATTGGCAGTTAAAGTAAAAATTTAGAAACCAACTAAATAATACGAATAATTATTGTACTTTCTTTCTAAATTTATTTATTTCTTTGTAGGAATTAGAAATTCTTCTCTTTATTCTAGACCTTGAATATTTGATATGTGTATGGATTGAACATAGTCTGTCACTTTTACTCATAGTAGACTGAGAGGGAGTACTAACAGCGAGTAAGGTGTCCTCATCGTTTTAGTTTGAATTTATTTAAATTTTTTTATGTGTTTTTTGGTTTGGACTCAAAGAAATAAAGTATTATTGGGCTTCAAATATGGACGGTAGATTTTTTTCTTGCCCGTTTTGTTTTGAATCTAAAACTGCTATTACACTGTATATAGTCATCACATTTTCCAAACAAAGAAGTCATCACATTTTCCAAACAAAGAAGAAAATGGTGGACTTGGATTGGGCTAAATTAACATGGACCTGTTAGATTTAGGTTGGTCCGGTTAGATTAAGATTGAAAGAAGAAAAAAAAAAGGAAATAGGTCTCATTTTTCACTCTCTCTGACTCTCCCTCTTTTTCGTGTGTCTATTTTTCTTCTCTTTTCTCTTCGTGCCTGTTTGATAATCACTTGAATCATTTTCTTATGAATTTACAATCACTCCTCTCTTTTATCACTGATAAGATTTTTTTCTTATTATTCGCTGACATGGTCACCTTCATTTTATATTGATTCATCAGGATCTTGTTTAGCTAATTATTTGTTATAGTGGTCTTGTCCAGTTTGGATTCATCTACATAAAACTCATGATCATGATTATCTTCTACAATTTCTATTTATGTTGAAGTTCAATTCTGAAGTAATCAAGAATAATAGGTCTTCTTTATGTCTTGTGATTTGTAATAACAAATCTTCTTTATGGCTGTTTATTTGTAATGATAGAGATGAGGATTGTTGAGCATTAGTGATGGTTCCCTTCTTCTATACTATCATTATTGATGAAAACAGAGTAGCAAATATCTTAACGATGAACGGTAATTTTTTTTTGTTTAGTTGTGTGCTCATGTTGTTGCTTTATTAGTTTCTTATGGAATATGCACTTGTGAGTTGTGACCTTGTGTCCACCCTTTGTTTGATTATAAGTCATGTTTCTAATAAACTTAATTTTGAAACTATTTAGATGTCATTTAGGACATAGTCGATCTCCCATTCTTAAGAATTTTTATCTTCAAGGCATCAAATGCCTCAGGGTGGTCATTGTGTCCAAGTGGGATTTAGTTTTCACTTAGATATAGTGTGTGTTATAGCTCACTTAGTAGTCTTCCATCAATATTTTATGTATTTATAGCATCCATGAAGATAAATTTTTTGGTCAAGATGTGTAGAATGCTCTGAGCATGTATCAAACTGGTGTTACCGAAGTAGTCTAATCCACTCACGTTTTAAATCTGTGCAACAGTCTTGAACCATACTTTGTCATTAATTTTAATAAAATACTGTTTGAAATTAATAAAAGACTTAGCCAGTTATGCTACTCAAGACCATTATTCATCTATATATAAAATCCTTTAATGCACCCTTCAAACTTAATGGCTAAATGGCTAAGTTTTAACTTCGGCAACAATTCAAATGTAGTGCTTGGTTGTTCTCTCGTCAGTATCTGTATTTTCCTCACCTGACATTAGCCACTCCTACTACCCAAATAATAATATAGCTACTCCTAAAACAACTTCGTCCCAATATCAAAATTATAATATCTACTACTCCCACTACCTAAATTACAAAATTATGATCAGATAATGAATCACATATCGAATCGAAAGCAACAAAAATTTGAACAAATTTATTGGAAGCAATGATTATAAATTTAAACAACATTAGTGATGAAGAAAAGACAACAATAATTTAAAACTTCAGAACTTCTCTGATCAGTAGTTGATCACTATGATCAATATTAATTCTGTTGGAACACAACAATAGGAATTATCAGGTAACAGAGCAGATAGAGATTATTGGAATCATAGGCGTGGAGTCAAGAAATAGAGAGTAGACAGCTATAGAGATAGGAGCAATTACAACACTGGATATATTGATGGCCATAGTGATGAAGGAAAATATACAATCAATCATGTAAATAATATCAACCAATGAAAAGAAAGTACCTGAAAAAGATGATATTTGATTAATAACCCACTATTGATAGATCAACAGCAGGTGCAGGAGTGTGTAGAAGATCAAGAGATACCAAAGTTGATTAATAACCCACAATCAATTGATATAGGCAGAGTTTGGCAGTGACATAACTTGATTTACTCGTGCTTTTGAGATCCATAGCAGATGAAAAAATCAGAGCAAAAGGCATATCGGGTAAGGATGGAGTAGTGAAGTGATTCAACACCGACGGTGGAGTGTAGGGGTGTTATTCGAGCCGAGCGAGCCGAGCTTTGAATGCTCATACTCGGCTCGTTTTAATACGAGCCGAGCCCGAGCCGAGCCCAATTTCTGAATCGAGCCTGGTTTTATGTTCAAGCTCGGCTCGCGAGCTATTTATCAAGCTCGAGCTCGTTAGGCTCGTTTATCTCGAATCAAGCTCGAACCCTCCAAGCTCTTTTAGCTCGAATCAAGCTCGAGCTCGAGCCCTCCAAGCTCGTTTGCAGCATTTTTCTGGTATAATTGTAATATTGTATAAAACAGATTATTGGAAATAAATAAAAAATAGCCTCCCAATGGCCAAATACCACCTCAAATAGTGTCAAATACATCAAATAGTCTGGCTAGATCGTCACACCAATTAAAATATTACAATCTCATAAAAAGCAAACCATTACGACGTTACAAAGTTCATAACCAACATGACTGGAGGAAAAACAACAAATTACAACACCAGAATGTTTTGCATCACTAAACCCTAAATTAACATAAACTGAGCATCACCAAACTGTCAACATAAGCCGAGCATCACCAAAATGAATTGAAAGGCCACAAACTAAATGTACTGCATCACCTAACTGCAAACAAAATAAAAAGAAAAAAAAAATTATTTTTGTAGCATAATGACCTTCTCCATTCTCCAATCAGTAAATGTCGAAGAATAAAACATAATCACCTGGATAACATAGCATATTATATATATAACTGAAAAAAGAGCATCAACATATGAAAAAGGGCATCAACTAGCTAGTCTACACAATCTTCTTCTTAATATCATTTGCGTGCAATAAGATTATCATTTGCGTGCAATAAGATGATAGTAAGCCTTTTATTTCACATGGATCACATGAAAAAAATGAACTTAAGTTGAAGATCTTACCAATTACCAATTACCAATAAGCTAACACAATAATCCAACATTCCAACAAGCCAACAACATAACCTGAAATCAAATTCAAACACACACGTTAAGACTGATATTTACAAAAGTAATACAAAATTCATAAAGTTAAACAAGATAACAAGAAATTATAACTATTCAAGATGTTACTATATACTTAC
Organism: Aquilegia eximia; assembly: GCA_023053565.1. NCBI lineage: Eukaryota > Viridiplantae > Streptophyta > Magnoliopsida > Ranunculales > Ranunculaceae > Aquilegia > Aquilegia eximia. The sequence continues at coordinate 12,854,499 of JALIGU010000002.1, forward strand.
ATCGTCAAACTTATTCTAAACTTGAATCAGAAAATGTAAATTAAGAGTTAGTGGCGTGTGAATGGAACTCGCATTGAGAGTCTTAGATTATATTCTTTATATGGAAATGGAAATTAGAATACGCATCAAGTTGCAGGATTCAGAATGGTAGACTTCATTTGGGGTCAATGATTTGCTAAGGCAGATTCATCTTCTACACTGCCCAGTGCCAAAACAAGTAACCATAATAAGGGAGACCAAAGAGCTAATAAGCCAATGAAGAAATACTGATTAAAATGAAAATGGCAAGAGAAACAGGAACAAACCTTCCCCTGCTACAGTGCATGTTCTCTCTAGGCAGACAGCACAAACATCACTTTCATCAGAAGAGGCAGAGGATTGCAACCCACACTCCCTACATAGACCATTAAACAAAGATCTTTAAGTCCTAAAACCTTTCAACAATCACACAAGCTCATACAGAACTATCAAAACATTTCATAGTAGAATTTTTTAATAAGCAGTATAATATGAACATTTAGTTGTGAGAGATAACTTGATGGCGCGAACGTTGGTATGTCTAGATCTGAATTTGGTGAAAGCAATGGTTCAAGCCATTGGCGCCGCCATATTCTCGCAACATCAAGTGGCAACCACCTGAGACAATGTTGCAGTCCCATCAGACGTAAATCAGATTAAGATTGTAATTGCGTAAGTAAAGAAACTTACTATCATTCTAATCTAATACTGGGTCCTTTATAGTCATGCTGCATCTTTATAATCATAAAATTAACAAAGCTGAAAGTATAATCAAGTAGTAAATCAAATATTGCTTTATATGTCATTCTTGAAATTCATCTTAAGATACAAAGTTATACAAAACCATTTTTCGGCTATCATGGTGTAATTCAAATATACAAACAATAACAAGTTAACAACACATTCATCAAGTGCAGAGAAGTCTCGACGAGAAAGGGGAAACAAACATAATCATATATAGTTAAAGTCAACAAAATTACAATTAGCAAAATGATTAAAATTCAAATATATGAACCATAACTTGATCCCCCCAACAAAAGACAAAAAGCATAATCAAACAGTATCACTTATAAACAAAACTCAGATCTCAAATGACTGATTTTATAGAAGAACCAAAAATACGAAAAGTTCAAACACACCCCACCCCAATCAACAAATATGTTGTGGGATTACTAAAAACACATCTACACTTCATCTAACACTAAACTAAACAATACCCAAATCTTCAAATAAAATAAAAAGTAAGAAAAACAATCAAAAACCCAAAATTAAATCACTATAAAAGAATAAAAAAATGGGGAAGAAATAGAATTGGAATTCACCTTATTGCGAGAAAAAAAAAACCCAAATTAGAAAAGAAAATTGAGGTATATTTTGTTGAAATGAAGAAGCATATAAGAATAGCGGACGTCGATGTGGCTTATTTCTTACCTGACAACACTTCAGATTTCCCCCACAAGCAGCATAATGTAAAGGAGTGCTGCCAGCGCCTGCAAAGAAACCAGTTATTTGGAAAGGAGACGGCGGGGGCGGCTAGGTTTCCAGAACCAGAAGATGAGAAGGAGGAGAAGCTTATGTTATGTTTATATATACTGGGGTAGGATAGGAATAAGATATATTAGTGGGGGTAGGTTGGTAATTTAAATTATTTAACTCGAGCTACTCGGCTCGGCTCGAATAAAGCTCGGGCTCGGCTCGAGCTCGAGACGAGCCTTAAATCTGTTCAAGCTCGGCTCGTTTGACAAGATGAGCGAGCCCGAGCCGAGCTTTTTTCGAGCCGAACACGAGCCGAGCTCGAGCTGCTCAGCTCACATAACACCCCTAGTGGAGTGAAAGGAACAATTGATGGCTCTGTTGTAAAGGTTGATTAACATAACAACTTAAGCCCATATTCTGTCTCCAATAAATAAAGTTTCAATCAAAGCCCATCTCAAGCCCAATTCAAAACATAACAACAACTTAAACCCATATTCTCTTTATCTAGTTATGTTTATCTCCCCGCATATAGATATCTTTTGATAGACTCCTACCTACTTCAGGATTTCAAATAAATTAAAACTATTTCCTCTCCAGTTCAGTCCATTTCCCATTACAAGCAGACTGATGAGTCCCTTTCTTTTCTTGAAAGAAGCATAGATAATACAGTACCTCCAATCATTTGAATGACAAAAGTGAAGTAAAATTTATAAGCAAAATTTACCTTGAATTGTAGATTTTGAAAATTTTACTGCTCTGAGTCAATCGCAATTTACTCCATTCTTTCCCCCGTAAATGTGTGGACTATTATTTGTTTGAAGGTTCAAAGAAGAGTAGAAGGCGACAAGGGTCGTCCAACCTCCAACCGGTTGCCTGCAAGAGCTGAATAATATCGTGTGTGCTGTGTATCTGTAACTCTTATCAATGTACTAGTTCTTACACTCAAGTTGTTAGAATGGATTAATGGGATATTTATCCACAAATAATTGAGTACTGAATGCAATGTTCTTTTTTGCCAGTGCCCATTGTGCAGTATATCTCAATCTTGAAAGGAGAGTATATTTTCTTGCCAATCAATGCTTCAAAGATTATAGCCACAAATACTCATCAACCACATTAGAGAAATCAACATTCCGGCCAGCTTTGCAAGTCAGAAAACCCTTTTTACCAGGCCGTACAAACTTTTCTTACAGCATAAAATTCATGGATCATACTTCTTTTGGGGCAGATGGATTATACATATCTAAAGTCAAAAATATGTACATTATATTATTATTAGAAATATACCATCCCTTATTATAAATAATCTGGACACTCCCTAGGTTCATTATTAATACATTTCGTAGGAGCCACGAGATTATGAAGGGACACAGATAGCAATGTTGTTACAGACAATGGCCGGCCTTGACTTTAAATATTTCCTCTGTTTCTCCATATGATTCTTTATGTTATCATCATTGATCATAAGAAATCAAGATACAGATACTTTGTGAAAATTGCAATTTTTATAAAGGGGGGTCAAATCCAATAGCTATAGCAGCTCTACAAACTAACAAGCCTCATCTCTTAAGTCACAAGTGAAAATGAATCAGTTCATACAATGGCTAGAGCAACAAGCTCATTCCAACTTGTTCTATCTTATCTTCTTCTTTCTCTTTATATTTTTGGTTATAAGGTTCAACAGATCTGAAACCAACAATTACAAATTCCCACCTTCTCCATCTAAACTTCCTATTATAGGAAACCTTCATCAACTACATGGTTCCCCTCATCATGCTTTCAAGTCCCTTGCTCAAAAGCATGGACCCCTTATGTTACTACACCTTGGTAGTAAACCAACTCTAGTGGTCTCATCTCCTGAGATGGCTTTAGATGTGATGAAAACCTATGATCATGTTTTCTCAAGTAGACCTGAGTTGCAGTTTCCAAAACGACTATTTTACGGGAAGGATATGGCGTTTGCACCTTATGGAGAATATTGGAGGCAATTGCGTAAAGTATGTGTGTTACAACTTTTGAGTGCTAAGAAGGTGCAATCATTTCGGTTTGTTAGAGAGGAAGAAGTAGCTTTGATGGTGGATAGGATCAAAGATTCTTCTTCCTCAACCGCAGTAGTCAATTTGAGTGAGATGTTTGTTTCTCTCTCAAATGATGTTGTTTGTAGGGTTGCTTTTGGGAGGAAGTACAGTGAAGGGAAGATTGGCAAGAAGTTCAAGGGCATATTGAAAGAATTCATGTATTTAATAGGTGTTTCTAACGTAGGAGACTTGATTCCATCACTAGCATGGCTGAATAATCTAAATGGTTTAAATGCAAGGGTTGAAAATAATTTCAGAGACATAGATTCTTTCATTGATGGAGTAGTTAAAGAACATATAGAGAAGAGAAAATTAGGTGGCCATGGAAGTGGTGACAATGAAGAAGAAGACTTTGTGGACGTTATGCTTGGGATTGAAAAGGGCGACAGTGATCATGGCATTTCCTGGGCAAGAGATAGCACTAAGGCCATTGTCTTGGTAAGATGAAAACATTGAAAATGGGCTTGACTCTGTTTCATTTTGCTTACCTATCTTGAATTTCATTTGATGCATATATGATAGAGCATTGTCTTCTTGAATTATCTTTTTAATTTTTAGTTTAAGATTGGCAGTTGGCACACACTTGAGAACTAGAAAAGAAGCAGGGTCAAATTTACTTGAACATGTAATTTATCTTAAGTTATGTATTATATCTGAGGTTTGGGAGTTTCAGAAATCAACAAAAAATGGAGATGCATATTGAGGAACATATATGCAATAGTAGTCTAGTTTGAAGCAAATGGTAATTTTTTAGGAATTTTAGTACTTATTCATAGATGGAACAGAAAATTAAGGTTCAGCCAGGGTGACCTTCGCCAAATCCCCCCCTAAAAAAGTTCTCCAATTGACCGATTGTATATATTGTATTACATATACATATTTGGATCCATATCCTCGTAAGTTGTAACACATATGCCCGTATTTTAAGTTGTGTATTATGGTGAACGCGTTATGCTGAATCTCTTCCTTTTTATTTTATGCAATATGCAGGACATGTTTTCAATTTATTCCTTTCGGCTCTGGAAGGAGAGGGTGCCCTGGAGCCGTCTTTGCAATATCAATTATAGAACTGGTCCTTGCGAATCTACTAAACAGATTTGATTGGGCATTGCCAGACGGTATGGATTTTAAGGATTTGGATATGGAGGAAGAATCTGGGATTACAGTTCATAGGAAAAATGATCTCATACTAACTGCAAAACCGCACTATTCTTAGACAAAACATGTAATAAGTTGACTAATTAGGAATGTCAACCTAATCGGAATCATTGTTGTTGAACTACTATGATGGACTATTACACATCTAGCTCTTCCATTTTATAAAGTTGTATGCATTGAATATCCACCTGTTGCATGGTTTGATTTGTAAAGTTTTAATACTGTTTTTTTTTTTTTTTTTTCTTTTTTATTATTAGTCTCCAAACATGTAATTACAATCCTGAGCAGTCTGTTCCCAAAGTGCAGGGTCAGATGAAAGACTCAAGGCTCACAGAGAGTGAAGCAGATTTTTTCACTCATGCTGATAAGAGTCTGCTCCAATCTGTGATCAACTCGACAAGTGGTGACCCTCATTACTTAATTGTCCACCAAGCCAAACCTAGATGACACCCTTGATCCTGTTGCAGATTTTGGACATGTCCATCAATGCTCATTTTCCTGAAGATAAAATCATTCCTTGATACCCAAATAACCCACATAATTGCATACAATAGAGGCTGAGTATAATTGATCCAGTGCACGCTTTTCTCTTGAGCGTCACCACCAAACAGACCCGTTTCTCGCTCTGTTTGGGGATGTGGAAGTCATTTCCCATCTTCTTTTAAGTCTCGAGTATCTGACTTTAAAAGACTCTTTGTTGTATCTTAGACATCAAGATCTCACGCATTCCACTCTAGCCTTTTATCTCTCTTGTATCTTTGTTTAGAGTAGCGTTTATCTAGGGAGTGAGTCATGTTTGTCCTCCTGGCTGGCTGAAGACGTTAAACTTAGCACTCCTGGGAGGCAGCCCTGTGTATCTTCTAAGCCCGATCGTGTTTTATTACTTCTCTTTTGTTGTCGGGTTTAGTTGCATTTTGGCTGTTAAACCGCTCGTTCTATCATCTGTGTTCAGTTCTGTTTGGGGGTGGGCGCGACCGACCCATCCACTCTTTTTTGCCATTTGGCTGGTTGATAATTATGTTGTGTCTTAGTATGGATTTTCTTGTAATCTCTATATATGTGGAGATAATTTTGTTTGACAGGAATTTATAAAGCGGTTTGAATTTTTAGTACATTCATGGTAATATCGTTCTTTCTCTCCTTCCTATGCTTAGTATGAGCCTTGAGGACAAGGCAATCTTTTTGTTTGAAGGTGGGGAAGTATTACAATCCTTTTTGCAAAAGATTTTCAAACTTCTTTTTCCATACTTGTATAAAAATTCAAAAAATTTGAAAAACCAAAAAATTCTTTGTTACAAAGACTTTTCCAAAAAGTTAGGATAAGTACACCATCAATGATGAATATAATAGTTGAATTCTATCTTTTTCAAGTTTAAAGACATTTATTGTTTCACCAAGTAGTTGAGTCTTATACTACATTTGCATGAGCATAAGCATGACATTCACTTGTATTTATTACAGATTACATTTGCATGAGCATAAGCATGACATTCACTTATATTTATTACAGATTACATTTGCAAATACAATTACACCTTGAGAAACTTGGGGAATAGGTGTGGAGACTTAACTTAATGAGCTTTTGAGACCCGTCCTTTTCTTGGAGAGTTATTACATACATCTGGAGTCAATAGACTCAACCTCTCAGTTTTGTTTGTTTTTAGTGTCATATTCATTTTTCCTGTTAGCCTTGAGATGACATCAAGTGGGTGTAATATAAACTTGGCTCTTGTAGCTTATTCAAGATGTGATTACTATATCAGTACTTAAAAATGATATAAAGACATTTAGTTAAACCCTGTTTACCTTAGCCTACCCTGATGATACTGTATCCCTTAGGTTGACCATTCTGAGCCTTTCTTGTTACCTAGCATTTTTCTTGAGCCCATTATCCTTACCCAACTCCATTGTCGGAGTAAATACCCTTAGAATGTTTAGGTCCTTTTACCCATTGTTTTTGGAACATGAGGTTGATTGTTTATGTGGTTAAAAGAAGAAAGGAGAAATACAAAGAAATCTCCAAACTAGTGAGATGTACCAAATATTAAAAACCAAAAAGTTTGAAGAAATTCTAGAAAAAGCTAGAATCTTCCAAAACCATTTCAAACTCAAAAAGAAAGGAAGATTCCAAATATTGGCTAGAGCTTCATTGAAATTTTCCCCAAAAAGATGAGAAACACTTCTTCCCAAGAGAAAAATTCCAAAAATTTCTCCATGTGTTGTTATTACAAATCAAAAGTATTGAAGGCCGAATGTTCCAAAAATATTTCACAAAAGCCTTTTTCATTTCTAGCCCTGTCCTAAGCCAAGTTACAACGAATTACTGTCTTTTGTAGATCTAACCTGATATGGTAGGATGTGGCGAGTAAGTGAGAAGGTGCTAAGGTGAAAAACCCGACATCTCAAGCAAGGCTAATTTTTTTATTCTTTGAGACTAAGCTCATTCCATTACACCAGTCAATTCTTGTTGATATATGTGAGATGATTGTCCATCTTCTTTCCTCACACAGAGGTAAAATGATAAACACCATCTCTGAATGACTTTTATTTCTGAGTGTATGTCTGTGAGGCAGAAGTCAAAGCGACCTTTCCAATGGTAACTTAAGACCCGTGGTAGTATGGGTACATGCCTGTCTTCGATGCATTTAAGACCGTTATGCTTGGTTTATATTTCATATCTTATTCATGCATTTGTAATGTGTTATCTCATCTTAACGGTTTTGCAATACTTATCCTTATATTTGATATAACCATTTCTGAGGTAAATGGTGGAAAATCATGTTCTTTGGATTAGTCATTGTAGTAAGTTATAGGTATCTTCTCTGGAAAACTCTCAGGAGACTATAACTCCGCCACTTGGGAAATCTTTTTGGTTGAAAGCCTTGATGCATATTATTAATGCAATCACCTTAGTTTTACTTCTCTATTAAGTCCCTAATTCTTTTTTTCTCACATTTTCTTGAGGACAAACAAAGTGTTGTTTGGGTGTATTTGATAAGTCCTCAAAAGTGTATATTTATCCCGCGAATAACACATTGTTTGTTTAGCACTTAGCTTATATTATTGTATTATATTTATTGATTAGTGTTTTCTTGTCTATTGTGTAGGTTTCATGAGCCGAAATGTAAATATTGTGTTAAAGCCCTTCCAAAAGTCAAGAAAAACAACCAAAAATGTGTTATTTGCACAAGGGAAGGAGAATTGATATTTGCACCCATAGATCTGTTGAGGCCACCCCACGGATGGTCCTATTGACTTGACTTTATGTCAAAGTGGGGCGAACCGAATCTCAGCCCAAATCGGGTCCTATTGAAGCCCACAAGTCAGAATTTCTATTTTAGGCATTATTTAAAGTTCAATCTTAAAAAGGCTCTACAAGGAGATCCAGAAGTCTGATTTGGGCCCATGAGCTATCAAACTGAAGGTCTTGGTCCAGGCTACAACTTAAGCCCAAAACAATTAGGTTTTGTTGAAAACATAATACCTCTAGAAGACCAACAGCAGCAGCCACGAATTTGACCTAATTTGGAAGTCTTTGTATGCAAGTATTATGCTTTGTATTTTCTATATAAGAGAAGTAGTAGCTAGGGTTTAAGATATTCAATGCTTGAGAGGCAAAAGTTCATCTTCTTCTTCTTTTGTATTGAACTCAATTCTTATTATCAATATCAATCAAATCAAATCACTTTTCTTTATGATGTTTTGATATTTAATTATTTATTCCATGGTGTCATCATCAAGGATGAGTAGCTAAATTTCCTTAGGGGGATGGTTGAAGCACTCTAGATTATGCAAAAGCACCATGTTTGTTCTTAATGTTCATTGTGATTCAAAGTATTTAATGCTTATTTACTTCTATCTGCAGTATGAGGTAAGTACGATTATTTGCATGTTATTATTATCCATGTTATTAAAATACTATTGTTAGAGTATAGGGAGACCTAGCTTTAATGGTTTTATTTATATTGATTGAAGATGTGTAGTAAAATAGCTGAGAGGTGATTATTACATATCTGCAGTTCATATTTTCTATCAATACATGCACAAGAAGGAACTTCAATAAAAATATAATGTTTTGATAGTTGGATACACAAATTTTCATCTATCAGTTGTTCTTCTACCTTCTTCTTCCCATTGTACTTCTCGAACATGTCTTGCATAGTCTTGATCAAGCGATCTTCTAACTCCTTAAGTTGAGCTTGAGTAACAAACTCCTTAAGTTGGTCTTTGGTAAAAAAGTTGTTTCCTTTAACCATGTTTGTGGTGGGTGGGCTCTCAAACGAGGCTCTAGATACCACTTAACGTAGCAGAAGCGTAAAAGAATCAATAGATTCGATAAAAACTAAAGTTAAACTAAAATTGAGATATATTCTCTTTTGATTGATTGAATAATAAGTTGATTGAATACAATTTTCGTCCATGGAGCTCTTTATATAAATAACTCCTTCATAAACAAGTAGGAAATCAACTAAAATAGTAATAACTTATATCCTAAGTCATATAGAACACTATAAGGACATTCTAGACCTATTAGAACTCATAAAAGACTCTTCTAGACACTTCTAATAATTGCCTAAATATTAAGGACGAAAATACATGAATTAAACTATATTCTAATACTCTTAGAACTAAAAAATACCAAATAGGAAACTGGTCAAACATAGTTGAGTTGGTCAAACTGAGTTGACACAATCAAAGTTAGATGTTCTACATCACTAAAGATGTTGCTGTCTTGTTCAACATTGAGCAATGAGATGGAAAACTATTAAGTAAATTTGTAGCTCGATGTTGACAAGCTCAGGCGGAAATACCCGATATCTCAGATATACTTGTTATTTATGCTTTCAAAGAAGTGTTACTACATGATGACAAAGGGTTATATAGTTCCATTGTGCTTGACACTCCTGCCACCAAGTATGAACTTTTCTCTATAGTTCAAAAGTATATCCGTCTTGAGGATGATACAATTAGCAAACAAGGGCAAGAAGACTCAAGCTCACATTTTTCAAAAAACTAATTAGGGATCATAAGGACTCGCCAACTCAAGTACCAGTTGGAGGCGTCAACCTTATGGTAGCATCAGATCAAGATCCACACTAACGATTTTGCACGACTAGTATCACGCAAAAAAACTTCGTGTCATTGCTTAGGGTACCACACGTGGTACTAGCATATGATAAGTCAACTCAAAGTCGATACCTTTGTTCAACCCTCTATCACACAAATTGGGGGCGTCATCATATATTTTAATCACACCTTTAATGGTGTCATCATTATGATCGAAACGTTTCTACATCATACGCTTGGGGGCGATTCCCTCTTTCACCTAATGTATCACTACATGGGGGTGTATGAATCAATATCAAGAGTGATCTTTAATCGTCACATCAATAACAATATCAAGAGTGATCTCTCATGATCACATCAATTTCAAAATCAAGAGTGATCTCTAACGATCATACCACTATCAATATCAAGAGTGATCGACAAATGGTCATATCAATATCAATATCAAGAATGATCTCTAACGGTCACACCAATATCAATATCAAGAGTGATCTCTAATGATCACATCACTATCAATATCAAGAGTGATCTCAATTGGTCACATCAATATCAATATCAAGAGTGATCTCTAATGATCACATCAATATCAAGAGTGAACTCTTATGATCACATCAATATCAATATCAAGAGTGATCTCTCATGATCACATCAATACCAATATCAAGAGTGATCTCATGTGATCACATCAATATCAGTATCAAGAGTGATCTCTCATGATCACATCACTTTTAATATCAAGAGTGATCTCTTACGATCACATTAATATCAATTTCAACAGTGATCTCTCATGAGCACATCAATTTCAATATCAAGAGTGATCTCTTATGATCACATTAGTATCAATATCGAAAGTGATCTCTCATGATCACATCACTATCAATATCAGGAGTGATCTCCAATGGTCAAATCCATATCAATATCAAGAGTGATCTCTAATGATCACATCCATATCAATATTAATCTCAATCTCAATAGTGATCGACAACCGATCACATCAATCTCAATATCAAGAGTGATCAACAATGGTCACATCAATATCAATCTCAATAGTGATCGACAACCGGTCACATCAATCTCAATCTCAAGAGGGACTTGTGCGTGTCTCGTTTGCACCTTGTTGTACCATTCTCCATGCACACTCACTTTTTCGAGTTCGCGCCCATTTCCATAATCCATCGTCATTCTCCACATCCGTTTCTTCGTCACTTGACATCATTCAACTTTTATTTTTTTCTACTCGAATTTTTAATTAAACCCAAATTTTGTTCCAATTTCTTTTGTTCAATTTATTTTCCTATATTTTTCTACTGCATGTTTCTTTACTTAGTTGAGTTCAATTTCTTTTCCTATATTTTTCTACCGTCTGTTTCTTTACTCAGATTGCGTTCATTTTTTTTTTCTTTACCCAACGGGTTTCACCCATCGGCTAAAGTGGGGGCGATGTGTTGACCCCCCTTAACGAGCTCAAACCCAAGTTAATTATAAATCAAAGCCCAATATTTTAATCAATAAGAGCTTAAACCCAATTCAATTAGTAATAAGGCTTAGGCCCGTTACTACATTCATTATCAATTATAGGCTTTATCTATTTTAAGTCCATTATATTCAATAAGGTTAATATGTTAAAATTACATCTTTGTAGAGATTTCCTTAACCTAATCCTACTACAACTCCAATATCTCTACAACTCATGTTCCTAATTAATAGGACATATACATACATTAAGTAACCACTTTTAAATCCAAATACATGGGACTACAATACATTATGGATACGTAGGCAACTAAGAAACAACTTAGTGCAGCCATAATTAATCACCAAAACCCTATTCCTTCATCTTCATCTTCTCCAATACCTCACATCACAACATTAGGGGTTTCTTCTTGATTCTACTTCATATTGGTGTAAAATCCGGTTGAAACACACTTATTGTCTATGTTAGCTTGGTCGAGTGATCAATTTATAAATATGGGATTTCAGAAATAAATTTGCTTGAGGGAATTCATATATTCATTCCATAGCTCGTCGGTTATCACAATTGCTGATGAAAAACGGAAGGGAAAGACATAAACATGGTCACATACATCAATAAGATGATGAAACCGGCACGAAGTAGTTTGTCATTAATTTTGTGACAAAGTGTCCTTGGTTATTTCGCCTTGAGTTCATTGTTAAGAAAACCGAGTTGTACGCGCGTCGTCCCGTGTCCATGCCTTCGCGTCGTGTGTCATTGGTGTGATTTCTGGTCCAGGACGTACGTACCTCTTAAGGACGTACGTACGTATCGAATGACAGCAAGATTGTTGGTGGTCTGGACGTACGAACCTTTACAGGACGTTCGTACGTCACAGCAGGCAGCAGGAGTATTTTCGTTTGGAGACGTACGAACGTCATATCGACGTACGTACGTCCAAAGTGGGCTTTTACTATTTCGGCCCATTTTCGGTGGTTTTCCAACCCTATGTATAAATAGGGTTTCTCTTCCAAAGAACAAGTTAGTTCTTTGGCCGTCCAATTCATCTCTAGTCTTGGAGTTTGTTTAGGTTTTGGTTTAGGTTGTTTTGGTGATTGAACTCATCTTCTTCTTCCTCATTCATCTTCTTCTTCCTTCTTCCCCATTCATCTTCTCCTTCATTATTTAATAGTGATTTAGCTTCAAGTCTTCTTGTGTGTTCATCAAGAAGTCGAGTTTCCTTGTGTGTTCATCAAGGAACTCTGGTGTAAGCTTGTTTCATAGTTCGGCTTCGAGTCTTCTTGTGTGTTCATCAAGAAGTCGAGTATCCCTGTGTGTTCATCAAGGAACTCTGGTGTAAGCTTGTTACATAGATCGGCTTCGAGTCTTCTTGTGTGTTCATCAAGAAGTCGAGTGTCTTGTGCGTACATCAAGGTGCTCTGGTGAAGTCAAGGTGTTAGAGATAACCAGGAGTATCAACTCGCAGTGAGTGCAGGTAGTTGATAGGTTTGTACATCTCTTTTCATCTAGTGGATTATTTGTTGTCGAGAGGACAACCGTGGACGTTTCCCATATTGGGTTTTACCACGTTAAAAATTTCTGTGTGTTATTTACTTTCTGCATATCGTTTAAGTTGTTTGAATATTGAACTGTTAGATTAGCACTATTTGTAGTTTCTCAATTGGTATCAGTCGCTGGGGGCTGGTTAAGGAGCGTCAAGGCTCACGCTAACGATCCTATGAGTGCAATGATGGTTCATGAGTCTGGTCATAATAATTTTATTGCTAAATCGTCTAAATCTACAAAACCAAAATCTGATTTTGAAAAGGATGATAATTTGTATGTTGTTAGCAATAGTGATTGGGCTCTTCTTTACAGGCTTTCTGCAAAAGAATGTGAAAGGTTACAAAAAGCTAATATTGATTTGCAGGAAAAGTTCAATAAAGCTAATTGTAATTTGTATACTATTTCTGATAATTTTTGTTTTGAAAATAATGGTGTTTTGCAGACTAAGGTTGATTCTCTAGAACAACGACTCAGACATTGTGCAGAAGACTATATGCTTCAAGGGGAAGTTTATGAATCCAAAATTAAAAATTTGGAAAAGGCTAATCTTTCTTTGCAGGATAAAATTGAGATTCTTGAAAAACAAATTTCTTGTGTTGCAGATGATACAATCACTATTTCTCAATTATTTGACAAGGAAAAACTTGACTTGTTATGTAGAATTGCAGCTTTAGAGAAAGCCAATCAGGAGGTCGATGAGAAATACAAATCTCTATTGGTGGAGTATGAGGTAACAAAGAACGATTTAACGTCTACTCAACTCCAATTGCAGGTTTTGGACAAAACTAGATTTGATTCTCCTATTGCTAGTTCTACTAGTTCATCTAGTGTGATTACTCCTGTAAAATCTAGTTTGCCTGCCCTTTTGCCTACCCCACCTATTGAGACTAGACTTAATACTAATACTTTTCAGCATGTTTCTGGCAAAAAGTTTAAGTCTAAGGCTAATGGTACGGGTGTTTTTGCTGGTAAGACATCTTGTTCTCATAGTGGAGGTACAGGTCTTGTCAAAGCACCATGTCACAAATACAATGGTGACATACATGGTTCATCTTCTACTACCACATCTTCTTATAAGAATTCTTTGAGTAAGTCTAATGTTTTTCATTGTTCTTATTGTGGTAGGGTTGGTCATTTGGATATTTTTTGTTGGGATTTTAATCAACATGATGCATCCTATTCTCGTGTTCCTAATCATTATAATCATGTTGATTCTAATGTTTTTTCTTGTGCATTTTCTAGACCTTGGAATTATAGTGGTGTTCGTCACAGGTTTAAGAAAAACAGGTATTCCAACAAAAGGAAGTCAAAGACTAAGGTGGAATTAGTTAAGGACAAGTCTATTGAAAAATTTGTTAAGGAGAAATCTCATATCTTTTCAACTTCCAAGGTGTGCACGCCTAGTGTTACACAAGTATGGGTAAGAAAGGATAAGTTGAAGGTTTTTCTGGACTTGCAAAGGTCTGGTGGTGTCCCATATTTGGGATGATGTAGGTTGTTTCTAGCCTTGTGTTATTTGAATTGCATATTTCTCTAACTACATAGGCTATTTGTTTGGTGTTTCTATTTTTTATGCTTTGTTTGTTTAGCTTGCAGATCATGTTGCATGTCTGAATACATTGTTGGTTATTCCTTCTATTTTTCTTTATTTATTCCATGTATGTGTTGTTGGTTACATCTTTTCTGAGATATTGGTTTAATTCAATTGTCTTAAATAAGTTGCAATATGTTTGGGTGTTTTCTCTTTCTGAACTCTTAAGTATGTTTTGGTATGTATCATGCATTTTTCCTCGCTTGTTTGCACAGTGCACGGCATGCTTGCATGATGGGAGTTTTTGGAAACCACTTACATATTCTTTGAGCTCATAGAACTTCTCTATCTCTCGAGTATTTATGTGATCTTGAGCTATCTCTCTTTTGTTTTGGTTAATGTTCATCTTGTTGTTCGTGTTATTGAGCATTCTTATCTTCCTATTACAACTCTTGTTAGTGGTCAATGACTCACTTTATCCCCAGCCATTTGATTGTCTTTGAAGCAATATCAGTTGGCTAAGAACTCGTTGGGGTTGTGAGGGTCATGCTCTGACGGATGCACTCAAGAGATGTTAGTTCTTGTGTTGCACGTTATCATGGTATTGCACTTCTTGAGTTTGTGTTTGTCAAAAAGATGTAGGCTACACCCTACCCTCGTGTATTTGAAAAGATGGAGGCAAAATCCCTCCCACACGGGAATGACATTGAAAGATGTAGACTAAACTCCACCACATGCGGCAAAATAAAAGTCCAAGCGCATGTTCATTATTTTTATGTAAGCCATACAAAGATTATATTCTTTTGCCTTTTGGATGTCTTGGTTTTCATTTGAAAGATCATATTTATATTCGTTTACCTTCTACTCATAACGTTTGTTTCAAAGGGGGTTGACGTTTGTTTCTTCTATGCTCACTTACTAATCGTATGTCTCTTGTTGATGGTTGTATATTCTAGGTCTTCAAAGGGTGTGTTCTAGTGGTGAACTTTCTCTCTCTTTATGCATTGCATTGCATCTATACACACCGAGGTTTAGTTTATGATGCACTTCAATTCTCTTATTTGTTCAATCTTTTGCTTATCACCATATATTGCCTCTTATTTTTGTACGGATTGGGATTGGCTACTGTTTTTGGAAGTTCATGATGTATTCCTCTTCACTTCTATGGTACATCGGTTCTTTTCCTTTTACCTTCTTATTATGGTTTGTGTTGTTAGTTATTCGGTTTGTTTTTCTGCTATTAAAGTTAGTCCTCCAGGTTAGTCTTCACATGGTTGGATATGGGTTGTTAGTTTTGTCGTTAAAATTGATTCTTAGATATGGTGCAGCCTCTATTTGCTATTGTTTGTGTTTGGTTCTTCATTATCCTAGTCTAACAAGTTTAGTGCAATTCTCATTGCTTGGTTGTTATCGTGTGCACACTTCATGATTCTGCACACCATGTGTTCGATAAAATGTCTACATGGGTATTCTCACATTTCTTGTGCTAGGTTCGCCATTTCTCTTACATTTGTTAGTTTGGTTAATGTTGTGTTTATGCAGGACATGCCTCCTAAGCGCGCTCGGACTACTCCCACCAAAGAAACACCCGGTTCCAAGGGTGCTTCGTCATCGGGCACACGTCATCCTCGTGCTTAAAGGAGTAGAGGCGCCATTCCTTTGGATTCTTGTAGATGTTCTTGCTGAAAGTGTTTATGGCTTACTCTATTTTGGTTCTATTCCTTGGTAATTCTTTTCAGTCGGTGTTTCATTGACATACTAAGGTCAGATTGTTAGTATTATTTGGTTTTACACTTCATGCTTTCTATTTTTGTCATTGGATCACATGTGTTTGATGTGATTTCTCAAGGTAATAGTTCTCAATTTGTTTTAAGAAGGCTACAAGGTATGCATAAGCAAATTTTGGTGATGAAATCATGTTATTGGTGTATTCGGTTGTCATGATTTATATTGATTCATGTTTTCTCATAGGTTCTCATCATACTTTTCTATGTTGGGCTAATATTCTTGAATTACCTTGTTGGCTAGCTGGTGTTTGATTAAATGCTTATGAGACTTGCCTATCCTCTTATTGTTGCTTCTTGTGCCTGGTTGATCCTATTTTTTTTTCTGCAATAGGTTTGATTAGATGTGTTCTTGGTAGTCTTCTGCAATAATCCTCATGCAATGGTTTTGGGCTACCACTGTTCTACTTTGGGATGTATATGCTCAGTTTGGTCATCTATTGTTAGCAATTCTCTTCTATTGACTCTCTAATCTTTCTGACAATGTATGGCATGTCATCGGAGTCTTAGTGTTCTGGCAGGAAATTGCTCTGAAGTTGGATTGTTTTTGTGACTTGGTGGCATCGATAATCCTTGCTCATTCTTCAGTTAAAGCATTTTTTTTATGAGCTTGATGATTGCTTATCTTGTTTGGCATATGTTGAACTAATTTTTGGGTTTCACTAGGGAACATGTACAGATTGGATTTCTCCATGGATTCTCAATGGATTTTCTTATACTTTACGTATCTCTTCCTGCAGTTACTCGTATTCCTGTAGTTTTGTCATGGGATATTGTTGGATGTGTCTAATATGCATGGTTTCCCTATTCTCTTTCATATCTCCTACTAACTATTGTTTATCTCTTCTTCTTTCTCTTTTTGCATATTCTTTTCTTGCACATTTTTCACAGGTTTGACTATTTGGTTCTTGGTCATTATTGTACCTTCCCAATTTCATCAGGTATGGTATTTCTTCTTTTTTGTTTGTTTGCTCTTTTTCTCTAGATATCTTGCTACTATGAAGTCGGTTCTCTGGAATCTATCTCAGGTGGTTATGGTCGGTTGTTTAAAGTGATATTCTAGTGAATCATTTGTTCCGATTGATGGTGTCCTGACTCTTTCTTCTATGTATAGGTTTCTCTTGGTTTCTATCAGGGATTCATGTTATGTTTTCTTTTCTTCCCTCTGTTACCTATATAAGTATTCAGTGTCTTTTCACTATCTCCTTCTTATCTCGTTTTGGTTCTAATCTAATCTCCCTTCTTGTGTCTGTGTTGGTACTCTTCTTCTTCATTTATATGCCTAGATCTCTCTCACGTCTTTTAGTTTTGTGTGTCATGGATTCCAGATTTATGGTATGGTTTTCTCTTTACTCTCTTCTACCCTTGTATGCTTGGTTCTTTGTGTGTTTCAAATATCCTTATTTGGTTTGTTTGTTCTAGGTGCATCTTTCTCATATGCATTGCATTTAGGTGACGCTTTTGTTTAGGGAGAGAATTCTTTGTATTGACATTGTGTTAACAAGTGTTTATGTTATGGCTTCCGTTGCATATCCTTTTTGTTGTTAACATGATTGTTCTCTTTCTTTTCTTCTTTAATCTTATTTGTTATGGTTTGGTATTTTTTTTTCTTTTCTCTTTCTTTTG
Source organism: Aquilegia eximia (assembly GCA_023053565.1). Lineage (NCBI taxonomy): Eukaryota > Viridiplantae > Streptophyta > Magnoliopsida > Ranunculales > Ranunculaceae > Aquilegia > Aquilegia eximia. The sequence goes on from JALIGU010000002.1 coordinate 12,872,256, forward strand.
TTACCTTGCTTCATTTGTGACAAAAAGGGGGAGATTTATGACTCTAATTACTAACAACCGTTTCTTTGTCGTTAGGGTATTCTTGGGTCATGTTTCAGGTATGCTGCAGTTATGGGGGAGCTCGTATGTTAAAATTTTGGAGCTCATGAAGTATGGGGGAGTTGCTCAAAGAAACTTTTGTTGATTCCTTGATTGCTTCGGAAATTCTTAGTTGCTTCCGTTCGGTCTCTGATGGTTAAAGCGTCTTGCTCAAGTTGGATATCAAGAATTGGTGACTCTGTATGTGTTTTACCTTGAGTGATTTTGTAGGCATGTTTTATAAATGCCATGGTTTGGGTTTGTAAGCACGTTTTATAAGTGCTATTAGAGTCATAGGTTTTTGTCACAAAATCAATGTTAAAGGGGGAGATTGAAACCGGCACGAAGTAGTTTGTCATTAATTTTGTGACAAAGTGTCCTTGGTTATTTCGCCTTGAGTTCATTGTTAAGAAAACCGAGTTGTACGCGCGTCGTCCCGTGTCCATGCCTTCGCGTCGTGTGTCATTGGTGTGATTTCTGGTCCAGGACGTACGTACCTCTTAAGGACGTACGTACGTATCGAATGACAGCAAGATTGTTGGTGGTCTGGACGTACGAACCTTTACAGGACGTTCGTACGTCACAGCAGGCAGCAGGAGTATTTTCGTTTGGAGACGTACGAACGTCATATCGACGTACGTACGTCCAAAGTGGGTTTTTACTATTTTGGCCCATTTTCGGTGGTTTTCCAACCCTATGTATAAATAGGGTTTCTCTTCCAAAGAACAAGTTAGTTCTTTGGCCGTCCAATTCATCTCTAGTCTTGGAGTTTGTTTAGGTTTTGGTTTAGGTTGTTTTGGTGATTGAACTCATCTTCTTCTTCCTCATTCATCTTCTTCTTCCTTCTTCCCCATTCATCTTCTCCTTCATTATTGAATAGTGATTTAGCTTCGAGTCTTCTTGTGTGTTCATCAAGAAGTCGAGTTTCCTTGTGTGTTCATCAAGGAACTCTGGTGTAAGCTTGTTTCATAGTTCGGCTTCGAGTCTTCTTGTGTGTTCATCAAGAAGTCGAGTATCCCTGTGTGTTCATCAAGGAACTCTGGTGTAAGCTTGTTACATAGATCGGCTTCGAGTCTTCTTGTGTGTTCATCAAGAAGTCGAGTGTCTTGTGCGTACATCAAGGTGCTCTGGTGAAGTCAAGGTGTTAGAGATAACCAGGAGTATCAACTCGCAGTGAGTGCAGGTAGTTGATAGGTTTGTACATCTCTTTTCATCTAGTGGATTATTTGTTGTCGAGAGGACAACCGTGGACGTTTCCCATATTGGGTTTTACCACGTTAAAAATTTCTGTGTGTTATTTACTTTCTGCATATCGTTTAAGTTGTTTGAATATTGAACTGTTAGATTAGCACTATTTGTAGTTTCTCAGATGACACCTCCGCTTTGATTCATTCAAATTCATCATTAACACTGCCTTTAGAAGTCAATTGACATAATTCGGGGATCTTACCTGTGACAATATTCAACAAGCATACACTGTTTCATCCATTCGATCAAAAGCCTAGAAAATATAAAAATCAATACATAATTAAAACTCAAAAGAAATAATGAGAACATTATAAATGTTAGGCATCTGGAGGAGATATAGAAAATAATCTGGAGGAAATTGACATCAATTACTATAGAATTAGAAAATCAAATCCATTACATGAAGAAAGTAATTAAGATGGTGATTTAAAAAGAATTGGAATACAAAAGCAAATGCAAGTTTTAGAAAACTTTTCCCGGAAGTTTAGGGGAAACGGAAATGGAAATTTTTCTTTTTTTAAAAGAGGTAACAATTTTTCAAAAGTTTCTATTTATTGCCGGTAATGCTGCTCGGTTTAGCATAACTATGAAACTGAAAATGAGAAACGTGGCAAGATATAAAACTTTGGGACCAATGGGGACCACAAATGAGATGCTAGATTTTCAGTTTTACATAGAAATCCGGGTTTATGAAAACAGTAATAAATGCTGACGTGTTTTACGTTTTAAAATTCTTTTACGGAGGGGCCCACACATAACTCAGATCACTAACCACCTGAAAAAGCAAAAGTACAGAAAATAGCTGACGTGTATTTACTTTCCGGATTTTTTTTCCTGGGGAACAAGCACAACCAATAACAAAAACTATAAGCATAGGATGCAAAAGAGAGGAATTAAGAAGACGAACTAAAATTGAGAAAGTACTACCAACCTGTGCGGCGTGGATGAGAGTAGAAATCCTGGAAGTAGTTGTCTGAACTTTGAAGGGCATTTCTTTGGAAGATGAAGAAAACTTGGTATTGAGATTCCATGTATTTCCCATGCCTTCTACACACATCCATCTCTTCCCCTTTCTTTTTTCACACTTGCTGTTTTTAATCTACAATGTTCATGCTTTTAGACTCCTTTACAATTGTAATATGATCTTAGCTTTCATAAATCTATCTGAATTTTTTTTTTTTTTTTTTTTAATTTTAATTTTAATTTTGAAAGAAAGCTCCCAACACCAGCATAAACCATAATCAGAATTGTCAAAGATTTACACATGCTTGATAACGGAGACGAATCATGCAAAGATGGACGGGACCAAAGAGTTTGATAGACTAATTAACATCAATAACACTCGATCTATAAAATTTTGAAAGAGCATTGAATAATAAGAGTAATATTACAGTGTATTGCCAATTTAAATTTCTTTAACTTCCATTTCCAATCAATTTATGATTCTCTAAGTGACCGATCTGAGCACATATGCTGCATCGATTGGGATTGTCTAATTTTGAAATTACTGAAATGATTACTTCAAATAAGTATAGTTAATATGATAGAGCAGCATAAGCCAAGCATGATCTGGGTTGATGAATTTGTTCACAAAATTAAGAAAGGGAAGAGATGAGGCTTACCTTTGGAATCCCAGGGTCGGAGTTGCGAAGGTGGGAAGGGAAGAAAGAGTAGTAGTAAGCATAGGTGAAAATATCAGTAAAGGGCGGATATCCGATCCTCAAAAAAACGGAAAATTCCCCGGATATCCGACCTCATGTGTCGGATTATAAAGGTTTGGCAAATTCAAAAAACCAGAAAATATCGCGGATATTCGCGAATATTCGCGAAAAATTCGGCAAATTGGGAGGTTTTCTGCACTTTCCGTGATTTTTTGAATTTTTCGATATATAAACATATAATTAAAAGAAAAACATACATTACAAATTAAACACACGACAAATCATACAAGGAAGCTAAGACAGAAGTATTACACAAGATAGTTTTACTCATACGTGAAAAAATCGTAAATATCGGGCGGATATTCATAGAAATTTTATATGTTTACAATACAAGAACTAAACACAAACAACCTCATTACAACTCAACCCATAGTTTTATTTTAATAATCAAAATAAAAGACATGCTAACCCCAGAATGATAGACGCTCCTTGTCAAACCGATGAGCTTCGAGTCGCATACGTGTGGGGACGAACTCAGTACAATAATATTCCCATGACATTGTTTGCTCGTACGACCTTGGATACCAATTATTCATTACACAAAAACAAACCTTGGATACAAACAGTATACTGGTTTGCCAAAAGTGAGAAAGAACTTCACTTTGGCATGGGCGTGCTTTTTTTTCGTTTCTTTCTGATATATTGCTCTTGGAGGGCCATCAAGTTCGTCGCGAAAGTTTCCAAACGTCTAGGGCCTTTTGGACCTTTTTTTGATAATCTCATCGAAAATTCTACTTCGGGGGGATTAAAAATAAATGTGTTAATTTTAAAATTGAAAATTTCCAAAATTTCGATAAATATCGGTTTTTGTCGATTTATGCCGCGAATATCCGATTTATGCCGACCGGCATGGGGTGTTTTAATATCCGAATATATGCCGTATGCCGTACCGTGCCGATCTCTGGAAAAACGGAAAATATCGCAAATATCCGCCCGGCACGCACGATATTTTCACCTATGGTAGTAAGAAGGAAAGAAATAAGGAATACGAACTGAGAGAAGAAGAATCAGTATTAGAAAATATTTTTTCCGTAATCTTAAAAGCCAGTGATTGTGAAATGTCTGAAAACTAGGCCCAAAAGGGTAATATAGTCCGGGTTTGGCAAAAGATTTCTAAAGCTCGATTTTGGTGCTTCGGGTAATACCCTCAAATTTTTTGGCGTTTAATATAGTAGAATAGAATAGATAGATAAATAGATAGATAGATAGATGGGAGTATACAAATTGCCTTCAGAGTGACAGTGACCGCGAAGAATTGTGAACCACCTCCAGCTGGTAGTTTTTTATTGGTTGAGACTTCGGAGAGTTCATAACCTAACTTCCTTAGGATCACAAAGATCAACCCCATCAGTTTGAACAAACCTTGTTCATATTTTTTTTTCCTGATAGAGATTGGGACAAAACTTCATTAAGTTTGTCATTTTCACATGCATGCACAACAATAAGAACAGTGGATATTTGTCCTTTTCACCTTTAACTGAAACAAAAGACTTCCACTTCAAATGAAAGACCACATACTTTCAATTGAGAAAGCAAGTAGGATCAACTTTCTTTTCTTCCTATAAATGACAAATGCACCTCTAAAGAATGAGTAGCGTTGCAAACCTCAGAAGTGAAAATGAATTGAGTATTACTCCAATGCTTTGAAACAGAGGCCTTATCAGCTAATCTTTTGTTGCTCTATCTTTTTTTCTTTCTTTTTATCTTTCTGGTGATTAAGTTCAAAAAATTTAAAGCCACGAAGTACAACTTACCACCTTCCCCATCAAAGCTTCCATTTATAGGAAACCTGCACCAACTGCATGGTTCCCCTCATCATGTCTTCCGGAGAGCTTGTAATCCTCTTGCAACTGGGAATCAGACCAAAACAATTTAGTTAACTGTTTTTTTTCATTAACTTGGACCTTCTTAAAAAAATCCAGGATCACGAACATTCATATCCTCCAAAAAAGAATTCACTAGATTGGCATCCCCATCGATAATGCGTTCAACCCTTGCTCTGCTCATTTGATTGTATAAGTCTCTGGCAGTACAACCGGCTGCTGCATGACTGCCAGACTTTGAGATGATAATATCCATAACTAATTTTTTACTCACTCCCAATGCATAAAGGTTTTGGGCTAAAAATGCATTGCTTAGACTCACTTTTCTATGGGATCTTAAGAAATGTGAACCTCCAGGTAGTGCCAAAACATGGCTGTGTTGGGACATAAAACCACGCATTATCCACATGTTCAATGCATCGTTATAAACTATGTTCATTTCTACAGGACAATTGCATCGGGTTAACCGACGTACTTTTTTTCTTCGCTTGTGCAGATTCGTCCATTTACCTTCTCTAACACCTGCACATGAACAAATAAATCTTCTTCTGCGGGTTCTACCATCTATTACGGTCTTGTGGTCCTTGCGCACACTAAACCCTTTAAACTTGGCATACTCGTTATAGAACAAGTATGCTTCCTCATCTGTATTGAATCGTGCCCTTAACATATCTTCATCAGAAATCTCACCCATATCGTCATGAATTTCATCTTGAAGCCTTAAACCCACTCTATGTAAAAAATCTGCATTCCTTCTCCTAGGTTTGTCACCCCCAGCCTCACTATCATCACTAATTTCTTCAACAAATTCATCGACGAATGCCGACATAGCAATGTGATCGATCCCTGAAATATGTCTAGTTATTTCTATATTACACACATTGTTTGGCTTCAATTATACCTAATCTAATAAAAGCTAATATTGTTGCTTCTAGGTCTGAAAAGCTGGAAAATTTGTGCATTTAAAGGATTAGGCATGTATTCAAAACCCAGACACAACAAAACGTACAACCCTAATGGTTTGTGTATTTCCCTCAAGGAATTCATTCAATAGCAAGATCATCAATTATCACACCAACACACAACCCCAACTATTTAGACTTTTTTTCACACGAATACGTTATTATTTATCTATCTATCTATTTATCTAACCCCTAAAATGGCTAGTTAAGCTGTTAAGGCAATTGTTGAGTCAGTCAAAAATGTTTACAGATCATGAAGCCAAAAAAAAAAAAAAATTGAATTTGAAATAATCCACCACATCAAGCCATAAAAACGATTAAAACCATTCAAACTTTAAGTAATGTGATCGATCCCTGAAAGCCTGAAAGATGTCTAGTTAGTTTTGTTTTTATTTCTATATTACACATTGTTTAGATGAAATTAAATCTAACAAGATTTTGTTCTTGATCTTGGTATGTCTGAAATCCGGATTGAACTTGAAGTAGTAAAATAAAACCTTCAAAAACGAAATGCAAAACAGATGTCACTAACCTTAACTTCAATCTTGAATTGGTAGACAAAGATGGAAATCCCCGTTGATATACTGGCAAGAGCAAGAAGGGTAGACGCGCCGCTCGAAGCTTGAACTGTAGTTAAGTTTCAGACAACATTAGTTTTAGGGAAGACAATGAAATAAAGATCTGATAATTAATTCATTCTACATGTCGGATTTTGGACAGCAAGGTGGTAGACGCATTTTCTGGAGCCCACTACTGTTAAAATAATATTTTTAATAAAATTTTGTTGACTTTAAGCTAACAGGTAACAGGTTACTAAGTTTGTACACGTGGAAAAATGCTTGGTCCATATTTATCTGCACCATAATGTACCAAACCATTTCACACGAAATAACGCCTATAGTAGGATACAAGTGGAATGCACATCCGTTGGATGAATTACATAGAAAAACTTGAATATCGTCTTGATATATTTAAGACAGATATTTTATATTTATTATATTCTATAAGGGTCTGTTTGATTCGGGTGGGATTCTTTCCCGATAAATTTCTTGAAGGGGTATAATTGTAATTGCACAAAAATTAAGAACAGATCTTAATTCTTTGTCAAAACTCTGTCTCCCTTCCGACGTCTTCTTCTCATATATAAAATTTTAATTCCATCCGGTGACCTCCATTTTTACTGGTAAACTAATTTACCGCTTGAATCAAACAGACCCTAAATTATAACAATTTTGTCGAGTTCAATCTTTTTATAGTAATTTTATCAAATCAAGTCGTAGTTTTACATGTATCTAAAAGGTAATGGTTAATATTCAATTTATCATTGGCCTCCAAGTATCCTAAAATCAAACAATAATCTACTTAATGTGTAGCAAAAAGAAAATTTCCATGTATCTAATATTAATTTTTGTTGTTGATAATTAATCTGGTTTTATTTCTAATTGTTATCAAACAAGGAATAAAAAAACCAGGGAATAAAAAAACGAACCCCCTTAACATACAGAAACGCAAGATTGGCCCAGTTAGGAACCTTGTGTAAAAAAGGCCCCAACGTCAATTACGGGATTGTTTAGACCAATATACCCCCATAATCTCTTATCTAATATCTATCATTCTATTCTCTCTTCTAATCTTTTCTCTCGTTCAAACATATTCTCTCTCTTCCCTATATGAAAAATAAATTATAGATCCAGATTTTTGCATTGAATTCAACAGGAGAATGATAGTTATAATTGAATTACAAGTTTGGGTGTTACAACCTATGCTGTCAGGGGCGCCGCCTAGGCACTATTTCTAAAGAAGACCGCTCCGCTTAGCAAAATTAGCGCCTAAAACGCCTTGGGCCGCCTGGGCGGCGCTCAGGTCCAGCGCTCTGTTAAGAGCGGCCCATACAAAAGCGCTCAAAGCGGCCCAAATAAAAAAAAGCCCAAAAAAAATCTAAATCTCACGTTCTCTCTCTACCTCTGGTCTCTCTCTCTCTCACGTTCTCTCTCTACCTCTGGTTTCTGCAGCAGCATCTCTCTCTCTCTCTCACGTTCTCTCTCAACCTCTGGTCTCTCTCTCTCACGTTCTCATCATCCTGACTCCTGTACCGGCGAATGATGATACTATTTTCTCAATCATCAATTGCTAGTCTTCAGTCAGTGTGTGGTACCATTACTAAAAGCTCTGAATTGATCTGGACCGTTTGATTGAAGTTTACTAAAAAGAGCTGATCAAGTACTACAGTTTCATATAAGGTAGACTTTGTGGTGAGATGAGATAAAAGAGCAGAATTATTTGGCTCCACTTACACGTCTCTGGACTCACCAATTTGTACTTGTGAACTCACAAAACTCCAACCAACCAAAGTTCTTTTTTGATTTTCTCATGCCAAATACTGTTCTGATCAAAATTTTAAGGAAAAGAAATACTGTTTTACTAAACTGTAAAGTGTACTGTGTGGTCTGATCAGAGCGCCGCCGGAGCGGTTGAGGCGGTCCCCAGAAACCTGAGCGCCTGGCGCTTCGCTCCGCCCTTGACAGCATAGGTTACAACAAAGAGAATTATAAGGAAGAATTTGTAAGTGGAGGCAAGATCTGATGAGGTTTATTCGAATTCCAACAATTCATTCTATTGATTCTAATCCTGCTCCCATATTCATCATTTTCTTCTTTAAATTGTTTTGGAATTTTGCTTAGTTTTTTTATGGAATAGAGAGGATAAAGAAAGAAAGAGAGATGTGAGGTAGGACCTTCTCCCTTGATAAACAAAAGCGGAAGAAAGAAATACTACTCATATATACATCTCTGTTAAATCCTCATTATACATACCCAAAATTATTAACCACATCATCATTATGTACACTCTATACTTTTGAATGGGCATTACATTAATATAATTCAAACCCACTTTTTAATCAATATCAATATATTTTCTCCCTAGTTTAACACTTAAAACCTTCACATTTTTCTTCTCATTGGTGCGTGTTGTGCTAGATGAATATAACTCAATTTCTTCTATGCACAGAGTTCATTGCAATGTACAGAGGTTAATGTATTGTATGCATACAGTTGTTTGCATTTGTTTATCTTGTAGGTATATTTTATGCTGCTTACATAATGTTCAATGCATGAAATGAATAGAATTCTTTGCAATGCATAAAGCTTAATGTATTGGACGCATTAAGTGTTGGAATTTCCACATATAAAGCCCAACCCATAATGTGGTCCATGTATACCTTTAACCTTGGTTTAATATAGAAATAAGCTAATAAGTAATAGGTTATGTGGAAGTCATATCTACCGTAGATCTTAACTATGATGGACGGTCTAGATCTAATAGGCTTAGGTTTGTAGATTTAGGTCCTCTCTCCACCTCTATAAATTGGTGTATGATCTCCATCCTCATACACTTACTATTACAACACATATTAGGGTTTAAGAGGCAAGGAGAGAGAAACCTAAATCTTGTGCAGCTTCTCAGATCATCAATGGCTATAGACAAAGGTATGTGTAGTGATTAATTATATGATTCATGATCGTTATTGTTTATTGATAATGTTATTATGCTTATATGTGGTATCAGTCGCCAATATGAATCATGTTATTAGTTCTATCATCCTCGTTTAATTTAATACTGTTTATTATGATTCCGCATTAAAGAAAACAGTAATTCTTATTTTTATGGTTGATGATTCGTATGATTAAGATGATATTCCTTGTGATTAAATACGGTAGTATTTCTTTCCGTTATAAATTACATCAAGATTAGTGTTAGTATGCTTTTGGACTCATAAATGTTTGACTGTACGTGATCACTAATTAATTGATATGGGACCTTTGGGTATTATAAACACTTATGGATTTTTGGTTAATGGTTGGCAGTAATATATATGGTGTTATGGTGCATGAATTCTCGATGCATGATTAGTTGGATAATAAGGACAGAACAACCTCAACAAAGTTTTGTGTAATGCAATATATGGTTTTAACTGCTTCTTTTAGAATTAATTCATGATTATTATGATTACTGTTTGAAGCTAGCAGGATTATTGTCATTAATTATAACATCATGTTTCGTCCAGTAGTGACTTTGTTAATCTTGTTGGGTTATGGTTTTGGTGTGTACTGCAATATAAGTCCAATTGTAGGCTTTATTGCTAGCCTAATATAATGCTTTGTAGTCCCAAAATTGATTGATATTAGCATGTCTGGTAGTACCCCTTCTAAGTAACGTATAATCCTTATTAATCTGGACTTTCTTTACTAGCTGAAGTTTAATGTTAATCCGTAGAATGTTAAATTCTTATGTAACCCGGTTCCAAAGACCCCATTCATTCTTACTGGCTAAAGTTTAATGTTTTTTTTTTGGGGTAATTTTCCTACTTCGATTACTGCCGTAGTACACATCTTTCCAAAGGAGATGATAATCTGGTATATCATTCTTTGGGTTTTGGGCCTTACTGTTACAACCCATATTAAGTATTTTTGGTCCTATAATATACTATTACTTTGGGTTTTTGTGCCTCACTTAGTGACAAGAACTCAACCAATTGTATTATGATGATGTATTTTACTGATTAAATATTGTGCAAAATTATAATGGTAATATTTATAACAAGAAACACATTGGTATTCACAGTAGTGGTTCCAACTAAAGTGTTATCAAAATTGTTTTTTTTTTATTCAATATTCGTGTTAAGGTTTTTATTGGTATTCACCACAGTGAAACCAAGTATGTTTATGAATATTGATTTTTATGAATATACCATAAAGTAAAACTGAACCAATTTTTGTTTTGGATTTAACGCTTTGTCCATTAGTGTTTTGGTAGTTTGGTATTTTCAATTACTCTTTGCACAAGATTTTCGAATTAATGTTTGCATAAGCCTTACAGTCACAACCCATAGTTAATGTGTTTGGGACTTACAGTTAGATTTTTTTTGTAATAAACATATTATAATGTCATTTACTTCTATGCCTAATTCATACTTGTATGCTTATGATTATTCTTTCGTTTTAAGACCCATATTATGCATGTGCCCTAGTTGAATTTATTAGATTGTGCACTTCTTATGATTAAGATGCATTATGATATTTTGATCTTGGAGCATTTATTCGGCTGCATGTTTATTCCCTTAAGATTCATATCATCATGATTTGGTATCACCACAGTGAACCAATTACGATTATTGACATTGTTTTCTGTTTTATATTCATATCAAGTTTTCTATTGGTATCCATTGCAGTGATTCCAATATGTTTAATGAATATTAAAACTTCCTTGACCATTCATATTATGATTTGGTTTTCACCACAGTGAACTAAATATTGTGTTGAATGTTAGACTAAGTACCTTATTGCCTATTTATTCACTTGCATTATTGAGCTACCCACAGGTAGATCAAGCATATGTTGCATTAGATAAACTTAAGAGGTTGCACGTATTTGTGATTAAATGAGTGTAGGATATCCACAGATACCATGCTTATTTTGATCATGTGATATGTCACCCATTTATAGTATTACTAAAAATCTTAGTCATATTTGTTTAATTAATGTGTTGACTAATGTTGTGAGCATGTTTATTCTTCACGTTCTATTATTCTTATATTTCGTATATTTTGTATGTTTTTATCCTTAAGAAGACTAATGTAATGAACTAGAATGAATAAGTCTAATTGATTTTAGTGGGAGTTCTAGATCTTGGCATATGTTTCCTTATTGTTGAATCTACTGTTATTTTTTAGAAAAACAGTAAAAAGGAGAAAATTATGCATTATGCATGAACTCGATTGAACATGCAAATTAAACTCAATGTTTATGTGAATAATTGTTGATGAATAATATTAAGAATCATTTTGGCACTGCTAGCTGAAAAGTTAATTGTTGAACTGATTACTATTGATAGTACTCATATATAGTATGCATGATTGTATCCTTGAGTTTTCCAATTTAGTTGTTAAATCAAAGAATTTAGGCATGTTAGTGGATGATTACATTGTCCTCCAATTTGTTCTAAATTTCTTGTCTACATAGTATGTTTAGTTTCACTATTACACTATTAAAGACAAGTAGAATGTGAATTAAATGGCGAGACTACTAGTTCAAGTATAGGCAAGACTTAAACAACATTATAATCATGTCACTCAAGCTTAATTCATGTTTCAAGGAGTTGAATGAACAATTCTCTAATTGTGTTTGGATATACATTATGTGTGTGCCAATGCCATTTATGTAAATATGGCGTTTGTTTGATATAAAAGGTAAGCTTTTGGTTTTAGTATGTTTCGATCAAACTTAATTGGTATTCCTAATACTTAGTGAATTGATTATGATTAATGTTTATCTTTCTTATGGCATAAAAGACTGGATTATACATCTAGATGAAAAATAGACTAGTAAAAGAAAGGGTTTTCCCGAATCTTGACTTCACTAATTTTGGTGTATGTGGATTGCATTAAGTTAAGCAAACCAAACACACTAAAAAGAGCCATAAGAAGTAAGCTTCTTGAAATAATTCAAATAGACATATGTGGACTTTTGATGTTCCATCTTTTGGTGGAGAAAGGTATTTCATTACCTTTATTGATGATTTTTCTTGTTACTATAACTATCTATTGCATGATAAGTCTCACATGTAAATGTTGTTTAAATTTACATAACTGAAATTAAGAGACAATTAGATAGAAAGGTGAAAATTATATGTTCCGATAGAGGTGGTGAATTTCTTGGAACGTATGATGACACGGGACAACATCCCGGTTCTTTTGCCAAACTTCTAGAACGGTTAGGAATTTATGCCTAATACACAATGTCTGGTTCTCCATGACAGAATAGTGTAGCTCAAAGGCATAATCAAACTCTTATGGATATGGTTTGAAGCATGATGAGTAATTCTAACTTACCCATATCATTTTGGATGTATACTTTATGAACTGTAGTGTATATATTGAATTAGGTTCCTAGTAAGACAGTTACAAAGACACTTTTTTTTAAACTGTGAAAAAGTTGGAAACCTAGTTCAAGACATTTACACATTTAGGGTTTATCCAAAAAAAAGTCCAAACTGTATAGATTTTACTATCCTAACCATACCGGCCACTAGAATTATTGAAACTGGAAATTCTTGATTCGTTATGAATGACAAAATAAGTGGGAGTGATCATATCAAAGAGGTAATCATTAAAGAAATTATGGTACCAATTTTGTTACCTCAATTTTGTAATGATATTATTGTTACTTCTGTTGTTCCTCATGTTGTTGCACCGCTTAACAACAATAAACAACAAGTTGATCCTCAACCACTTAATGAAATTAATGTCATTGAACTGAATGTAAACACACACAAGAAGTAGCATTAAAAAGATCTTAAAGATCACGACCAGCTACTTTGGATGACCACGTGTTGTATTTACAAGAATTTGAATTTAATGATCTAGTTACATTTTCACAAGCCATTACTTATAGTAATTCTGATAAAAAGATTCATGCCATGAATGAAGAGATAAATTAAGTGTGGATTTTAACTAAGTCTGGGGTTAGTAGAATTGACTCAAAAGGTTCTATTGAATGCCATAAAACAAGACTTATATCCAAACAGTTTACTCAATATGGTAGCATTACTTTCTCGTGCGTGAAACCTTCACTTATGTGTTAAAGAAGAATTATCTTAGAATCATTATGGCATTGGTGACTCATTTCGATTTAGAGTTACACCAAATAAATGTGAAAATGATATTTTGAATGAAAATTTGGATAAAGTCTACATGGTTTAATTAGCCACACAACTTCATAAAGGAAGAACAAGAACACATAATCTATTTGTTAAAGAAGTCAATATACAGACAAAACAATAGAACACATGATTAATAGTACAAACGTTTGGGTTTAATGTACATACCCAAAGTTCAGTGGGAGTAAGTTTATTATTTTGATTATGTATGTAGATGATTTATTGTTTCGCAGCAGTGATTTTCGTTTATGTAAACATTTTTTTCTGTCTAAACACTTTGCAATGAAAGTTATGGTGATGCGTCATATGTGATAGAAATAAAAATATTTCGGGATTTATCACAATAATTGTTGGAACGTCTCAGAAAGATTTCATTAATAAAGTTTTGGATAGATTTAATGTTTTAAGGCATGATTGTAATGATGTTCCAATTCAGAGGGGGAATAGTTGAATTAAATCAAGATCCTATGAATGAATTGGAACAAGAACGAATGAAAGAGAAACCGTATGCTCATATTTTAAGAGATTTAATCACCTTGAGGTGATTGGTTTTACAAATTCGGAATTTAATGGGTGTGTGGATAGTCGATAAAACATTATTGTTTCACCCACCATCGAAGCCGAATTTGTAGCATGTTGTAAAATAACTACATGCAATGTTGTATAGTTGCAAAACTTTATATCATGTCTTAGAGTTATTAATTTCTAAGTCGTTTGAATTTTATTGTAATAATGTTGCAACTATATGCCTTTGTAAGAATGATAGGTATTCTAATGTTTAGCACATGATATAAAATACCTATCGATTATGGCTTAAGTTTAGAACAAGAGAGTGTCATTGGAACACATTAGTACACGTGTTAGTAAATCCACTAACTTAAGAACTAGAAATAATGATATTCTAGAATCATGTTAACAAGTTGGGTTTTGAATGTAATCCATAACTTAATGATTTTGTGGATTACTTAGTGCTTATTATTTGACATTATTTTGAGCTCATTATTATTGATTAAGTTCTGAATTTTCTGTTTTCCATTGTTTATGTACATGTATGTGAATGGATAATTGTTGACAGAAATAGTCTTTTGCGAAGACATTACTGGACCATTATTGTTACTTCCACTTATAGACCTAGTTAATTAAATTGTTGATATCGTAGTACATGGAAGGAACCAAGTCATTTATGCGATATGGAACCGCCATGACTCATATTAGTGGTTTAATTAATAGCGGTATTATGATAACCATTTCGGAAACTAATTTAGCTCTTATTGCGCGCCTTATGTATTCTACATTAAACCGTATGTGAGATTTTACTATGGACCAAGTGGGAGACTGTTGGAATTTCCACATATAAAGCCCAACCCATAATGTGGTCCATGTACCTTTAACCTTGGTTTAATATAGAAATAATCTAATTAGTAATAGGTTATGTGGAAGTCATATCTACCGTAGATCTTAACTATGATGGACGGTCTAGATCTAATGGGCTTAGGTCTGTAGATTTAGGTCCTCTCTCCACCTCTATAAATTGGTGTATGATCTCCATCCTCATACACTTACTATTACAACACATATTAGGGTTTAAGAGGCAAGGAGAGAGAAACCTAAATCTTGTGCAGCTTCTCAGATCATCAATGGCTATAGACAAAGGTATGTGTAGTGATTAATTATATGATTCATGATCGTTATTGTTTATCGATAATGTTATTATGCTTATATTAAGCTCTTTGCAAAATAAAATTAACTGCATGTTAAAGTTATACATCATGAATTTTTGATAATACCGATTTTTTGAGTTGTCTAACCAGTATTGGTATAGTTCCAAATGTTTTGATGAACAAAGCATGCTATGAGCTCTTTAAGTACCTTGTCATGAGCTATTTGCATAGCTTAATTTGATTTCACTCATTTTATACGCGACTCACCTCCCAATAAACCCTATAACCGCCTTAAAATCTTGAGTCAATATACCCCACCACTATGAACCATAGGTTTTATTTAGTCTTACACAGCCCTAAATGTACTCTTACTAGCTATGCCAATAGCTACTGAAGCAGTTTGCAAAGAGTTCATGGCATATAAATTTCTAAAACATTATTGACCTTACTTTGCCAAGACATCAAGCAATTTGATCACATTCAATCATACTTCAAAAACGTCGTTGCTATTAATATAGACTGTTTTTACTCAATTTGAGATAGATTATTTAATTTTGATCGATTGAAAATAGATTAAAATAAATAAATTTCTTTTTTTTTCTTTTATTATTGTTGTTGGCGGAAGAATATGATGCTCGATTTTATAGGGTTCATGTATATTTTGGGGTTTCTCTTTGTATGTCGGCGAAAGCAGCCACGTTGCAAGGTGTGGGGAGTTCGTTTCGTCTGAAACTGAATCACGTAGAGAGGAGAGTGGCTTAGAAAAAAGTCAAGAAGGATAAAATCGGAATAAAATTAAAAATGCAATCTGATCGGGGCTTTTTTTGCATTTAAAATCTTAATTGGGTAGTATATTGTCCCCGTTTATCTTAATAGGGGCAAATGATGAAACCCAAAACTTAACAGGTCCAATCTTACCTTCTGGACCCTTAATAGGGTCTGAGATCCATTTCTATCAAATGTTAAAACTGTTTTATTAGTGCATTAGTGAAAAAGAAAATATAATAAATAGTGTATTATATTATAGTCAAGTTGCAAATGGGTGCATGTGATAAATTTCTGGAGATGGGTCCTAGTCCTTGATGTTCATCACAAAGATACAATTAAGTGGTTGTCTAATTGTACACGTGTAACCCCCGCCGGATTCTTTGCTTTTATGCGCCACATCCATAGGAAAAAGGAAGGCTTCAATTCCAAAATACCTTGTTGTAGTCTATCTAATTACACATAATAGCAATCTACATCAGATTGGGTGATTTGTTGTGACACAGGGGTAAATGGGTCATATAATAAAAAAATGACCAACTGTGAGTGACATAATCGACCTACGTTAGGAGGTCCATTTAGAGTCAGGTGGAACTCAAACTCATGTCTGTCCCTTTTTTTTATTTTTAATTTTTTGTTTGTCCGTCGATTTTTTGTTTTTTGAAATCTCTCTTCTTTTCTCTTGCTCTCTCTTTCCCTAACGTCGGTATCCACCGTATCACGGTTCTATGTTAGAGATATTGATGTGAAAGATTGTACTGACGATTGACGAATACAATTTATTTCCAACACCGTGGATCCCAACGTATATATACGTAACCCACCAAAAGAGTCCTGACACTCCAAGCAAAAAATGTAAAAGAACTACAATTATTATCATCTACAAATGTAATATTTAACACATGAAAAGGAAAGGAAGAAAAGAAAATGTTCAATTCAAACGGAGAAACAGAAGTATTTTTGAATACTTGCACAAAGTTGTGACTAGTAGGAGTATATATATACCTTAAAAGCAAATGTCCCCAAGTATGAGGATCCTTTGAGAGCACGTTCAACATCGGATGGTACAGAAGACACATTTTAATAAAATGTCCATGCAAGCCCACGCAAAAATTTTGCATCACAGTCCAAGCAAGGTAAACATCCGCACCAACACTACCATAAGAATATACTAGAAACTCGTCCTAAGTCCAACCACAAACGTTTGTTTGGGTTTTAGGCCCGAACTTAAGTTTAGTTGGCCCAAGGACACGGGTTTATGTTTACCTTAAGTGAAGTCCAATTATAAAGAAACATGTTTGTTTCCAGGACAAAATCTCGTACTATTGGATCGAGCAAAATAATATAATACCAAAACTACCCTCCCTCTTCTTCTTCTTTGTAGGTTCTTTTGCATTTAAGTCTCAACGATCTCTCTCTTCTGATTTCTCTTATTCCAACTAAAACCACCATCAATTGACGAGTAATTAGTACTACATCTTTTCTTCTTCATCTTCACACATCAAACACTAATTTATTTCTTCTTCGAAACAATGGAAACATCATGCTCAAACAAAAATTGCAAGAAGAAAACAATAATTTGAGATGAATTAGGCACATTGGTATGCGAATCATGTGGTGTAGAACAAAAATTCGACAATTTTCAATCCCATTTCTCTGGTTTAGATGGTGCGCAAGGTACTTCTATTAGTATTGCTTCTTCTCCGCATAGAGGTGATTTTGAACTTTTTATCTATCATGCTACACAAAAAAATTAGATATCTATCATGTTTTATTAAGAGCATCAGTTGACATTGGCCAAATCTCTAAAATTATTTATATTTGAATTATCACCGACATCAAAGTTCGTTGTTGTTTCTGTTAGCTCGACCGTCATTTTTGTGCGCTTTTGTTGTCTAGCCTGAAACAGAGGTTGAAAGGCTTAATCTGCTAAAAGCAAGCAGGATGAAGGAGATTGCATTTAAGAAACAATCTGAACTTGAAGATATATACACCCATGCTCACATAGAAATAGATGCAGATGTTGCTCAAGTAAAAATAATGGCATTAATAGAATTTGGGACTGTTGAACCATCTGATTGGCTGACATGGATAATCAGATAGTAAAAGCAAAAGAGGAAGCACTTAGCAGAAAAGATCTATTGGATAAAGTTGACAAATGGATATCATCTTGTGAAGAAAAGAGTTGGCTTGAGGACTACAATCGGGTAATTTGATCTCTCTCTCTACCTTTCTCACCTACGCACGCTGTTAGTTATAGTATACAAATTACAATGCGAAGCACATGTTTCAAAAAGTTAGTATGTTTTTCCTATGTCATGAGCTGTAATTGAAACTTTGGAATGTCTGAGTTGAATGTTGGTTATACTGAGTATGTAGCATTTTAGATAGGCAAAAACCAAAACAGTTCTTGGTCCCGTTGCCCTTGAATCATTGGAAATGTCGGACACGACAACACGTGTTTTATGTGTAGAAATCGTGCCAAGTATTCCTACACCAGTGTCCCTTAACCACCCTTATGATCAAGGGCAGTCCTTTATTGTTACTAATATTATGCGTGCATGCATTATTGCCCTGTTTTTGGATGTATAAGAACTGAATCATATATCTTTTACTAGAAGTGAAATATAATCGATCATGATTGTTAACGCGTTTTAGATTTATGCTTCAATTAACTATCTGATATTTTACTACATGACGACAACAAGTATAGTATTAGCAGAGATGCGCACATAAATCTCAAGCGTGCAAAGAAAGCTCATATTCTGGTGAGCAAAATTGCTGGTATTTTTAGAACTAATGCATTGAATTATTTTCACCTTTCCTATGTAGCAATCTCATTAGGAAACGTTTGTCAGTCCATCTCAGTGTCGACCCACTGTTTAGAGCAATTAACAACAGAGCAAGAATCCTTGTTTGGTTCAAAGCCAACCCCGAGTAGATCACTTGGTCCAAAAAAGGTGGTTGGTCCATGAGGCAATGGAAATGCTACTCCCAGGTGGTTGTCAATGAACCCTCACCAGAGTGGTGACAATGGTATGAAATCAATGACAAATGAAGGAAAGAGGGACATTACCCGGCCAATAGCTCATGTGAACTATGTTGCCTTGCCAAAAAAGGATGTTGTTTCCCATGTCTCGAACACCGAATCAATTCCAGCTTCACCATGACTACAAATGTGTGAGTTACTTAGATAGTATAAATTTCTATGATAGCATTAATAGGCAAGAAGTGGGAAATGCATCTTTACATAGAATGTAACTTGATAGTAGATTTATTCTAACACTAGAATGATCAATCATCCACGTAGTTGTAAACAATTCATAACTGTTTGTATTTTTTATATAATAAATGGTGATCCCAAGCATCTTTTATACATGTTGCTTGGTTTTGGTTATATTCAAAATGTTACAATATAAATGGTGAATAAGGTGTTGTTGGATGGATCCATAAGCTCTAAATGGTAAGAGCGCTCACTAAATGAGAGGTTGGTGGTTCGAATCCATCTGGTTCCAATTTGCGTCTACTATTAATATGATAAACAATTATTATTGAGTTGATTAATGTAATAATCAACTAGTGTTTTGATTGATTAATATACCAATCAACTGAACAAAAAGAAAAATATAATTTTTTTTAGTTGATTAATGTTCTAATCAATTATTGTTGAGTTGATTAATGTTCTAATCAATTATTGTTGAGTTGATTAATGTACTAAGCAACTAATTTTTTAGTTGATCAATATATTAATCAACTGAACAAAAAGAAAAATATAATTTTCATAGTTGATTAATGTACTAATCAATTAGTGTTTTAGTTGATTAATGTAAATTAACTAGATTAATATATTGATCAACTAAATAGAAAATAATACCTGATTAATGTGTTAATCAATTGGTATAAGAGTCGATTGGTGTGTTGATCAGTTGCAATACGAATCAATTAATGTGTTATTCAACTTTTAGAATTGTTTCAGTTGTCTTACGATTGGTCGTCACAATAGGAGGACTTCCCCAAATCTGAACAACAATTAGATTGTAGTTGTATTTGATGTTTTGTTTTTCAATTGGTATAATTCATTTTCATTTGTAGTTTTTTTCTTCGCTTGTATGACATTATATTTAAGTGGTAACAATATATATCACTTTATGAGATGTGGAAAAGTTTACTGACAATTTCATTATTGTGTTAATCAAGTGAGGAAATGTTGATTAATGTACGTCCTAAGTTGATTAACACCAGACAAATAGCAAATACCCATTTATACCTCAAAAAATAGTCAAATAACACTTCCATTGATATAAACATCAAAATAAGTGCTTGCAAAATAGTTTTTTCATCATAACTAGTTGATAAAAAAATAACTGTATTATCAATACACACCAAAAGAAGAATAAATTTTTTATCTACAACATATCCACTATTGACATTTTTCATTCTTGAGGTTTTTGTTGTTCTTTGAGAGCTGCTACTTCCTTATTTACTAGCATTTGTTGTTGATCCCATGCCCCTTTGTCAAAGCTTAGTCTTTCTCAGTTGCTTTCCTTTTCTTAGGAGGTGATCTTTTCTGAAAGATGAAATTGTTTTACATCAGTTTCACTTAATGACTGAAAAAACAAAAATAATATCAATTTTTGTATGAGAAGATTAGTTGATTAACAAACTAATCAACATCTATTTAAGTTCATTAATTTACTAATCAACTACTGTTGAGTTGATTAATATATTAATCAAATTTTGATCATATCCTAATCAACTTAAATTTAATAATCTCCGGTTGAGATGATTAATATATTAATCAAGTTTTGATCATATAGTAAACAACTCAAATTTAATCATCTTTGGTTGAGTTGATTAATATATTAATCAATTTAAACTGAAGTTGAACTTGGTTACCAACACAATTGAAAGCTAACGGTTGATAATCAATATTGTTTGAGTAGATTGGTACATTAATGAACTGTTGATTAATTTACTAATCAACTCAAACTGAAGTTGAACTTGGTTAGCAACAATAATATTTTAAGTTTTTAAGCAAAATAAGAAATTAAAATTTTTAACTTACATCATAATCAGAAATATGGTCTTCAAAATCTAAATCTCTCTCTTCCTCGTCGATTAGGTATGCTTTTGAGAGATTTCCTATTTTTCTAAAGACCCGTTGTTATAGTATGTTTAGCTCTTCCCATTGCAAAACCCTTAATCTAAATCTAAGGTTTTGGAAAAAAAAAATATATAGGATTTTGGAAAACTAGGGTTTGATTTAAGTTTTATTTTGGTTGATTGGAGTGAAATTAGAGAAAAATTGCACAGAGGATCGAAGAAATTGAATGTCCGTGTTGAAGTCCGAGAAGGAGGACGAAGAGAGAGAAGGATTTCGGGTTTGATCGAAATATACGTCAATCTACTGTTTTGTCCTAAAACCTAACCAAACGTTTCTATTGTCCTTTGACTCTATAAAACTTCCTAACTCGTCCTTGGGCCCAAAATGCTGAAGAATATAACTTCAAGAGAAAAAACTTAGTACCAAATGGGAAACTACCGTGATGCAAAGGTTGTTTCTGAACTTTGGAGGACAGCCCAATCAACTCAATAGAGTTAAGTAGATTATTAGATGAAGTTAGGTTTAAATATAAATTGTGAGCAGTTGGAATATGTTCATTCTCTCACTTTAATTGCCAGAGAGTAATAGTTTGGTTCCGGGTGTTAAACTGTAAAATAAGGAGAAACTATAAGTAGGCTTCGAAAATACAGGATATTGTTATCGTAAGGGGTTATGTTATCAGCAAAACTAGTTATAAAATGATGAGACTCTGACTATTTTACATGGCAAGTAATCTTCTAATTAGGTAATGTTCTAACACAAGAACTTCTAATTCATGAACTACCAAAGATGAAACTGCAGAGAAAGATAGGGATATATGTTGCAGGGGATATATCCAATTACACCAGCCAACTTCGAATCATTCATAGCAAGAATATAACATATTATTTGTGTGATGACACAATTCACAGAAGCTATAACTATATCATTTTATAATAGCACTTTTATGATCAATTTGATTATTATCCTCTACTGTAAAACTAATCTATGGCTGTGGCTGCAAATCTCTTCTGTCTTGAAATGGGGTATCTCAAACAAGTTCTATAAAAAAAAAAAAAAAAAAAAAAAAAAAAAGTCTTTGGTAAAAAGAAAAAGGAAACGCGAGTTTAATACCTAACAATCATAATGAAGATACATTTGATGAAACGTAGCAAAAAGAATTTAGAAAAGTATTTCTTACTTTTCTTTTCTTTGCAGCCAATTTACTTGTAGTCACTCCTCTCAAGACCTTTGCAGCAGTCTTTACGAACCAGCTCCTCAAAAAGAAAGGCATCCCGAACCATGGGTATACTAGACTACCATAATAATTAACCATATTCTTTGCTGAAATTATTTTTTACTTAGTCAGAGCCTTGCAAATAGGTATCAACTTTGGATAAATATTTGGTTTTAAGAACATTACCAAGCTTGGTTAAAACAGGAACTCCTAAGCCTCTTTTCCTGATTTGCTTTCCTTCCTCGATTGTGAGGCCATCGATGGTAGTCTTGATCAACCTTGGATAAACAGGCTCATGAGGCCTCCACAGCATTATTGGTATGACAGACCTTTTCTTGGGATTATAATGTTGGCCTCTGTACAAAACAAGCAAACTTCCTTGTCCTGGAGGTTTATGCATATAAAAGTTTCACCCATTTGGTCCAAAATATAATTAACAGACTTGAAATGAAAACTTAATAATCCACAATTTATACACAAACCACACAATGTGATCAAGATACTGCAAACATATGATTGTCAGTGCTCCAGATATTGATAGACAAAAATAAAAGAAGTGTACCCCAAGTTGGGTGCAAACATTTTTCATGTTGACTGTTGGAACACCTAAACACTTTATCCTGAGGGCCTCGTTGTGCTTCCAGGTATTATCAATACTCCCTCCGTCCAACTTTTATAGGCGCTCTTCAGCTTTTTTTTTGTCCTAAAATCTTGTCCATTTTATCATTCTCAAGGTGAAAAATAATCTGATTACCAAATTACTCTTATTAATTTTGCATGGTTATCAACCATTTCAAAGTCTTATTCCAATTTTTTAAGTTTGAATATCTTGAAGTGGAGTATTAAATTAAGGGCAAAACTGGAAATGTTTGTAAAAAATTTATTACTTTTGCATCATTAATTATGGTTTCTTAATCCATGTGTAAAGACCAAAAGAGCCTATAAAAATTGGACGGGGAGTATCATTCAGCATGTTGTGTGTTAGACCATCTCTCCGTAGAAGAAGCCATCAACCAAAATGAATAAAATGCAAGTTTCAAGTAAGTGGTTCTAACCTATCTTGAAGTTTTGTAACATTTTTTATGTCGGCCATAAATCCATAATTATCTTGAACCTCAAAAACTGGACTATATTATGCTACTTCTATAGTTATGCTAATTCTTGGTACGTAGGCCATACATGCTGCATTATAATTGAGAGTTTGAAATCAAGGCTTCATTCCAGCTATTTAGTTATCGGTGCAGAAAAAAAATCATTACATTCAAAAGAATATAGAGTACAAGGTTTAAAGTTTAAACCTTTAATAGTTCTATAATCTCCTCTATTCAACTTGTTCATGATAATTGACTAGTAAAACCCGTGGAGCTGCCACGATTGTCAATTAATTTTATACTGCATAGTAAATTTTAATTTAGATTAAAATATTTTGTTTGTTCGATTAAAATTTGACTATTATTTTTTTTTTGATTAGTTGATATATGATTTAGAGTTGGTTGAACTTGAAGTTGCAATCCCGTAATCTGCACTCTTGGTAATAATTGTACTGTGAATTCTACTACTGTTAAGGATGTTTTAGAAGAATAAGAAAGAAAGCATTAAAAATTAATTAAATCTTGGATATATCATTATACTTAAAATATTCTATATCAAGTCGCAAACTCGGAGCAACGTGTTTGTAGCTTGTATTGACAGTTTACATAACATTGCATTTTTATTGTATGTATGTTTTTTGATTTGCTCTAAGCATTGAAGGTCGTCTCTGTAGTTTTTGAGCAGCCATAATTAGTATTTTCAACAATTTAGGGGGAGGGCTCCCATTAAGTTAACCTCGCTTACTAATAATAATAATAATAATAGAGGCTTACAGCGTAGTTTGTAGCTCGTTTGTCCTCTAACTTTGTTTTTGATTAAAATAAAAACATCATTTGTATATTTTTCAGGTTTTTGAAATTACATCCCAATGATCATATAATAGCAGGTTCTATAATAAGAGGTTGATTGATGAATACAATAATATGCATCCCAGAACGAAGCCAGAGAACAAAACTGAAGACCAACATCCAAATTCGGAATGACTAAAACTAAACATATATATTCAAAACCAAAACAAATACTTCCTCAGGGACATATGGAACAAACATATAATAAACATCCCTTGTGGAGTTATTAACTGCACTAACACCAACAGACATTACAAAAGTATGAACAAAATAGGGGCAGTTATCATTAGGTAGTTGATATCAGAATCATATCACATCAATATCAATTAATATAAACTAAATAAAATTAGTATTAGATATTTACCAAATGGCAGAGTATTAAAAGTTCTTCCCTAACCAGTATCTATCAAATAGCCCAAAACTCTAGACAAAAGTAACTATTTTCAATGGAAATAAAATGATGGCCGTCCACTCAAATTACACTCTATCTCGGTCCTTCATTCAAAGGCCCACCGGTTGTCCTTCCTAACCTTTTCTTGCTCTGGACTGAAATCATTCTTGATGTTGAGTCTCTTCTGTAGTCTACTGTTTGATGATCTTTGCCACAATCTGGAAAGTTAGAATAATTTGCAACTGAAAAAATAAAAGACAAAATGCAAATAATTCAGTCAACAACATAATTGAAGGAGTTTAAACTGAGGTTTGGGTATGTGCTAAATAAAATTCAAACCCAAGCACATAACACGTTACAGATTGTTTAATGTTGGGGCACCTCCAAAGTATAGTTTTTGAATTTAAAATTCAATATTTGTCTGGGAGTCCAATAGTGTGTCACAACAATTAATCATACCAGAGTGGACAATCATGATGATACAATGAGAATCCAACTGAAAACGATAAATTAGCTATTTTGGTCCCCTAACTTTGTCCAAATTTTCAGTTGAGTCCCCAAAGTTTAAATTGGTCAATTTGGTCCCAAATCTTTCGAAACGTTTGCAAAATGGTCTCACCGTTACCAAGCATTTAATGCAATTGCAAAAATCTAAATTCTAAAGTTATCAAACCAGAAATTGGAGAAAGATTTAAATAGAAATGAGAGATAGAATACGTAATAAAATGGGCTATTTTGTATTTGGTCCCTCTAGAAGATAGCTAATTAGCATGTGGTCCAAATTTTTTGGTTTATTAGCAAATGGTCCTAAAATCGTTACTTGACTATTAGTCAACACAGTTGACTTGAGTCCAACCATCCATATTTTTTTAAAGTCCAAACTATCCTTAATGTGACATAACTTAAATTTTAAAAACTGAATTTTTTTCTCTCCACATGTCAATGCTTCATTGTTGGACTAAATCCAAGGTTAGATATTGTGCCACGTGGCAAAACCATAACTTCTTTTACTTTTTCTTCTATTCTAAACAGTATACACATCCCCCTTAAAAAAACCAAAACTCCATCATCTCCCCCCTAACTTCAATCTCACTCTATCATCATCGAACTAACAAAGACCAAATTCAGTTTACTTCTTTTCACCTTCTTCCCCTATGAAAAACAACTTTAAAAAACCCATAAACTAAACAAACCTTAACCTTCAATTTTGCTATCATAAAACAACTCGAAAATCTCTTTATTCTAATTTGACATGAGCTGAAATCAAATCCAACTTTGAATCAAGTAACGAGTGATGGTGTTCATTGTACCAAGTTGACTTTTAGTTTTAATCTCTTTCTTTAAAATTCGAATTGGCCACTTTAATTTCATAAGTTGATGATGGTGGGGTTGTAGAAAATGGTGAAGGGAAAAAAGCTTTTTAGCTATCATGATTCATGATGGCAGTAGATGCATCGTTCTCCTTTAAAGATTATTTTGTTGGTTCTAAATATATCTCGTTTCAATGAAAATGGACAAATGAGAATGGATATTTGCTTTGTGATTCAAGCAATTTCAAATTCTGGTCTAAAGTTTATGAATTATCATTCTCCCTCAAACTTTTCAAAACATCTAAAAATCCAAATCCCTAAAGAAACATACAAAACCCTCATTTTGTTTTACTTCTCCAAAGCCCCAAATCCATTCTCTTTCATACCAGTTGCAAACCCATTTCTATTTGTTAAATTACTAGGTCTAATTTGATTAAAAATATACTTTATTTTTTTTTTTCAATTTTGTGTAAGTTCAGTTATCAATTTTTTTTTTTTTAAGTAGGATTTAAATTTTTGAGATTATTAGATTTTTATGTTAAATAGAATATTTGATGGGATATGTTCGTGATTAAAAGGGTAGTTTGGCTATTAAAAAAATATGGATGTCTTGACTCTAGTCAACTGTATTGACTAACAGTCAAGTAACGATTTTAGGACTATTTACTAATAAACCAAAAACATTAGACCATATACTAATTACCTATCTTCTAGAAGGACCAAAAACAAAATAACCCTAATAAAATTGAGGAAAATAGTACTTTACGAATGAGTAATCTGGTCATACCTGTAATCAATTAGAGAAGAACTTCAGGATAAACAACATTGGTTGTTTTGTCATCATCTTCATTTTCTAGGAGAACAGATATTTGATTGGAAGAAGTACACCTTGATAATGCCACATATAATTGGCCATGACTGAAGACATGGTTTCGCAAGTCTATACCCACATACTTAACTGATTGTCCTTGTGACTTATTAATAGTCATTGCAAATGCCAATCGAACTGGGAATTGTCGTCGTACCATTTGGAAAGGCGTTTCTGAAACAGATGGTTGAAGAGCTATACGTGGTATGAATACATAATTTCCAGCATGGCTACCATTAATTATCTTTGCTTCTATAACTCTTGTAGCAAACTGGACAAGCATTAGACGCGTTCCATTACATAAACCATCTCTCGGTTGAAGGTTCCGTAGCAACATTATTGGACAACCAACTTTAAGTTGGAGTTTGAATGGTGGAAGACTCGGTGGATCCATTGCTTGCATATTCTCGTTTGATATATTGTTCCCCTATTCTCGATTGGTTGATCATCTTCAATGGCTTTATCAGCAGCTAGGTACTCATGTAATTCACCGGGAAAATGATTTATTGCTAATTCATTAAGAGTAGCTACATCATCATTGTGAGCAGAGAGAATAGATCGTTCTTGCAAGTAGGTCTCGGTAGCTACCTCTTCCACATTCAGATTGGGGTAAACTTTAAACAAAAGATCCATGGTACTCTTACACCTTTTGATCTCTGAAGGCAATTCCACATCTTCTTTAGGATTTGTTCCTATCTGTAAATTATAATATTAAGGGTATAATAAGCAAAGGTTTAAATGTAGATATAAACATAAGAACTATTGTTGAAATTTAAAAATTACCTAGATATGAAAATAACAAATATTGTTGAAATTTAAAAATTACCTCAATCAAATAATCTGCGAACTTGACATTTTCAGTATCATTACTGTTCAGTCGCATATTTTTAACCAAAGTTAAGAGTCTAACACCACTCCACAAATGTGATTTTGTTAGACATGCATGAACAATTTCTTGTCTAGTTCCTTTAGTAATGACAGGGAGAGTCTGTTTGAAGTCACCGCCCAGAACAACTGTAACTCCTCCAAACGGTTCTTTAATTTCACGAATATCCCTTAGTGTACGATCAACAGCTTCCACGCATAACCTATGTTGCATTGGTACTTCATCCCATATAATCAGTTTCGCTCTCTTGAATAATTCTGCATGGATTGTTTGCTTTGTGACTGAACAAACAGAGTCGTCTAGAACTTCAAATGGAATTTTGAATGTAGAATGAGCTGTTCTTCCTCCTGTCAATAATAAAGATGCAATTCCCGATGAAGCAACCATTATGACAATATGACCTTCACTTCTCAATGTATCTGCTACAGTATTATAGGCGAACGTTTTTCCTGTTCCAGCCGGACCACTTAGCAAAAATACTTGTCCACTATCATTACGAACAGAATTTGTAATCTCCGTATAGGCATTTAGTTGTTCAGTATTGAATCTTGCAACTTTTTCTTGAGCCTTTTCATATAATCCCTGATACACGAAATTCTGATGCTCTGTAATAAGAAGGTTGGTAACTACTTCATTCCATGCTTTACACGGTAAAGGCATGTTTGGGAAATCTGATAATGTCTTACCACTCTCCAGCAAGTAGTCGTTCATTAAGAACAACCCATAGTCACAAACATCACTATCACTGTGAAAGGGTGAATTTTAGGGACTGTTATGGTGTGTGTTGGCAAAGGACTTGATAATAATAAAATCCTTCTCCATTGATTCTTTGATACCAGGATGCGTACTTTAACAGCAACAACAATGTCATTGAGTTGTCTATCTGGGTATCGAGATCTTAAAGTAGCTCGGTGCACTTGGAAAACATGTCCAGATGCTGCAGGGGCCTCTTCAAACCCATTAAAAAAATTTCAGAAAGTTTGCGACCAAATACCTTTTCAATAGTGTTTTTTGTATAGGCAAATCTATGTTCTGGCGCTACAGTTTGAATCTTTGAAAGCTCAACACTTAGAGGCCGGACCTGACCCCACTGACCCCATGCTATAAAGGCAGGAGATTTATAAGGGTCCATATTATTCTGTCAGCCTTCCCCGTTCTGTTGATGTTTGTGCTCTCAATGACCTGCCAGATTTCTAACTATATAGTTGAGTGATGTCTGTATGTGGTAGTGTCCTAAATTCAGACCATTTACAATCAGCCTACTCCCCTAATGGTACTAAACTCATAGTTAGAAACTATGTCCCCTGAATCAGATTACAACTACTATTCTGCAAGGATGACAATTAGGCCACATCATATAAGGATAGTCTACTAATCTATAGGAAAGTTAGGTGGAATTTGTGAGTTGAGTGTAGAGATTACATCATTGTGTTTTCATGATGGTCCACAACTTCATCCTTGGGGGCAAAAACTTGAAGTGTTTATAGCTATAGATGCAACAGTAAACAGTTTTCATACTTAGATAAAACAGTTTTAATATTTAGACATATAAAACAAAATGTAAACATAAATTGTGAGTACCTGATGACCAGTTTTCATTATTACAACTTCTTCTAGGCATTTGTCCCATTCATTGTCATCTTCTAGAAGACCTCGAGCAATGCATGCTTCTCTGTATGTCTTATGTTCGATGCCATCCACACTATATAAGGATTCAAATGACGATGGTCCTTTCACAACGGTTAATAGTAACCTAAGGTAAAATCTTTCATCAGAATTTGGATTGGCAAAATACATCCGACCAATAGAAAAGGCTGAAGTAACTCTTGGTGTCCATTTCTTGTTATCCTTGCACCATCTAAAATGTTCAGGAAATTGTTGGTAAGTATAAGCTTTAGTAGTAGGATTTTTTCTATACCAATCGAAATATGCAGTCAAAGATGATTTCTGATTTTCAGCCTTTTCTTTTACTTGTTCTGGCGTGTCGTTAGGATTGAAGACACACACATGCATACCTTTCAGATGAAGCGCAAGTCTAGTGACACATGGTAGTTCTTCATGTATTCGGAATCCATATAATCTCCACGCTGCTTCAGTAGGACCTACATATCGAGCATCAAGATACTGTTGAATTTCATCATCTTCCGCCCCAACCACCATTGTGGTTCTATCATGGCCTTTGTAAATGTACTTGTGAATATATTTGACTGCCCTTACTGATGCACAAATTTCCACATTAATGTGGCAATCAAACATTTCTGATAAATGAGGATTGTATGGGACTACATCTTTGTTATCAACCAAGTGTCCTCTAACATGATAACTTTTACCAGTTTTTCTTCGCCTATAAATTGGGTAGCCATCCACATCTATTCTGGTATCATTTACTTTCAATTGAGAAAGAACGTAGGATTAGCTTTCTTTTCTTCCTATAAATGACAAACATGTCATTTTCACCTTTGATTGAAACAAAAGACTTCCATTTCAAATGAAACATCACATACTTTCAATTGAGAAAGAAGGTAGGATCAACTTTCTTTTCTTCCTATAAATGACAAATGCACCTCTAAAGAATGAGTAGCGTTGCAGACCTCAGAAGTGAAAATGAATCGAGTGGTACTCCAATGCTTTGAAAGAGAGGCCTTATCAGCTAATCTCTTGTTGCTCTATCTTTTTTTCTTTCTCTTTATCTTTCTGGTGATTAAGTTCAAAAAATCTAAAGCCACCAAGTACAACTTACCACCTTCCCCATCAAAGCTTCCATTTATAGGAAACCTGCACCAACTGCATGGTTCCCCTCATCATGTCTTCCGGGCACTTGCTCAAAAACATGGCCCCCTAATGTTATTACACCTTGGTCGGGTACCAACTCTTGTGGTCTCCTCTTCTGATTTTGCTCGAGAGGTGATGAAGACCTATGATCATGTTTTCTCAAGTAGACCTGAATTGATGATTCCTAAACGATTATTGTATGGACAAGACATTGCATTTGCACCTTATGGAGAGTATTGGAGGCAATTACGAAAAGTTTGTGTCTTACAACTTTTAACCGCTAAGAAAGTACAATCATTTCGATCTTTGAGAGAAGAAGAGATAGCTCTTCTGATGGAAAATATAAAGAAAGAGGCTTCTTTGGCAACTTCAGTGGTAAATTTGAGTGAGATGTTTGTTTCACTTACAAATAATATAGTTTGTAGGGTTGCTCTAGGTAAGAAATACAATGACGATCAGAGTGGGAGGAACCTTAAAAAGATTCTAAATGAGTTCACGCATCTGATGGGTGCATCCAATGTTGGGGACTTCATACCATCACTTGCTTGGTTGAATTATTTTAATGGTTTAAATTCAAAGCTTGAGAAGAACTTCAGAGAAATAGATTATTTTCTTGATGAAGTAGTTGAAGAACATATAGAAAAGAAGAGGAGAATAAATGGTGGTGATGGTGGTGGTGAAGATGAAGAAGACGACTTTGTTGATGTGATGCTTGGGATGGAAAACAACTTGACCCTTGGCATTCCCTTAGCAAGAGACAGCACTAAAGCCATCATTTTGGTAAGAACCCTCTAACTCTGTCACAGTCCGACCAAAGATTTCTTTCTTGCAAATTTTATTCATCCCACTTTTCTACTTACATTAAGGGGTTTAAATTGTATATTCTTAATTTTTACCAAGACAAGGTTCATAGAGTCATGCCCAAGAAATAGTACATTAACACAATTTCATCATTTCAATTGTCAATTTAAATTTATTCCATATATGATATAATAGGTTATGTCGGTTACATTTGATCATATCTAGTGTGGGTGGTGGTTAGTTGAAGAGAATAAGAGGAAAAAAAAATCAGTACTCAAATTTTTTAAGTAGTCCCAAAGTCGATAGTCAGTACTGTTTACAATTTTGTACTTGGTTTTGCATACATACCCTTCAATGGCATACAACTATCACCTTAACCCTTATCATAGATTGTTTCGATCATTTGGTCAAGCGATTCTTTGTTCCATAATCATCTAAATTAACTGTCACTGGTGCATCCTAAGATGTATAATTTTATTATATGAATGCATGCTAACAAAATTTCTTCTTCTTGCAGGACATGTTTGCTGCCGGAACTGATACCTCATCCACAGTGTTAGAGTGGGCTATGTCTGAGCTTGTAAGACACCCTGAAATCATGGAAGAAGTTCAAAATGAGGTTAGAGATATTGCAGGAAGCAAACTAATAATAAAGGAAAATGGCACAGAAGAGATGCACTACTTGAAAGCAGTGATCAAAGAGACACTAAGATTGCACCCTCCAGTTCCATTATTACTCCCCCGTGAATCAATTGAGAAAGTGCAAGTACATGGTTACGACATTCCTGCCAAAACAACAATTGTGATCAATGCATATGCCATCGGAAGAGATCTATTGTCATGGGAAGATCCTGATAAATTCTTGCCAGAGAGGTTTCTAAATGGCAGTAGTGCCTCAATAGATTATAAAGGGCAAGATTTTCAATTGATCCCATTTGGAGCAGGAAGGAGGGGTTGCCCTGGAATCCTCTTTGCAACATCTATACTAGAAATTGCCCTTGCTAATCTTTTAAACAGATTTGATTGGGCATTGCCAAATGGAATGGATGGAAAGGATTTGGACATGCATGAGGATTCTGGGCTTACAATTCATAGGAAAAATGAGCTTGTTCTAATGGCTAAGCCACTGTACTAGTAGACATAAATATATGTACTGAGTTGGATGTGAGATCATATAGGTACTAGGTAGTACATACTTGTTTTCGATATAAACTCAAGTTCATGCTTAATCAGGAGCATAAGACTTTAAATATGCCTCTAAATCACTAGGTAGTACATACTTGTTTTCAATATAAACACAAATGCAGGTCTGAAATGTATAGGGGCTGCCACGGAAGTTATTAACCTCTGTTACCCCTAGAAATATGCCTAATCAGACTGCCTCTAAATCACTGATAGAGAAAGATCTGTATGTTCCCAACTTAGTCAAAGTATCTACATATTAATAAAGGGAGAAGGTAGAAAATTCTCATTCTAATGGGAAGTATAATAATGTCTTTATAGTATATGATTCAGTGGAAGATCATATAATTGACTAGTAAAACCCGTGGAGCTGCCACGATTGTCAATTAATTTTATACTGCATAGTAAATTTTAATTTAGATTAAAATATTTTGTTTGTTCGATTAAAATTTGACTATTATTTTTTTTTTGATTAGTTGATATATGATTTAGAGTTGGTTGAACTTGAAGTTGCAATCCCGTAATCTGCACTCTTGGTAATAATTGTACTGTGAATTCTACTACTGTTAAGGATGTTTTAGAAGAATAAGAAAGAAAGCATTAAAAACTAATTAAATCTTGGATATATCATTATACTTAAAATATTCTATATCAAGTCGCAAACTCGGAGCAACGTGTTTGTAGTTTGTATTGACAGTTTACATAACATTGCATTTTTATTGTATGTATGTTTTTTGATTTGCTCTAAGCATTGAAGGTCGTCTCTGTAGTTTTTGAGCAGCCATAATTAGTATTTTCAACAATTTAGGGGGAGGGCTCCCATTAAGTTAACCTCGCTTACTAATAATAATAATAATAATAGAGGCTTACAGCGTAGTTTGTAGCTCGTTTGTCCTCTAACTTTGTTTTTGATTAAAATAAAAACATCATTTGTATATTTTTCAGGTTTTTGAAATTACATCCCAATGATCATATAATAGCAGTTTCTATAATAAGAGGTTGATTGATGAATACAATAATATGCATCCCAGAACGAAGCCAGAGAACAAAACTGAAGACCAACATCCAAATTCGGAATGACTAAAACTAAACATATATATTCAAAACCAAAACAAATACTTCCTCAGGGACATATGGAACAAACATATAATAAACATCCCTTGTGGAGTTATTAACTGCACTAACACCAACAGACATTACAAAAGTATGAACAAAATAGGGGCAGTTATCATTAGGTAGTTGATATCAGAATCATATCACATCAATATCAATTAATATAAACTAAATAAAATTAGTATTAGATATTTACCAAATGGCAGAGTATTAAAAGTTCTTCCCTAACCAGTATCTATCAAATAGCCCAAAACTCTAGACAAAAGTAACTATTTTCAATGGAAATAAAATGATGGTCGTCCACTCAAATTACACTCTATCTCGGTCCTTCATTCAAAGGCCCACCGGTTGTCCTTCCTAACCTTTTCTTGCTCTGGACTGAAATCATTCTTGATGTTGAGTCTCTTCTGTAGTCTACTGTTTGATGATCTTTGCCACAATCTGGAAAGTTAGAATAATTTGCAACTGAAAAAATAAAAGACAAAATGCAAATAATTCAGTCAACAACATAATTGAAGGAGTTTAAACTGAGGTTTGGGTATGTGCTAAATAAAATTCAAACCCAAGCACATAACACGTTACAGATTGTTTAATGTTGGGGCACCTCCAAAGTATGGTTTTTGAATTTAAAATTCAATATTTGTCTGGGAGTCCAATAGTGTGTCACAACAATTAATCATACCAGAGTGGACAATCATGATGATACAATGAGAATCCAACTGAAAACGATAAATTAGCTATTTTGGTCCCCTAACTTTGTCCAAATTTTCAGTTGAGTCCCCAAAGTTTAAATTGGTCAATTTGGTCCCAAATCTTTCGAAACGTTTGCAAAATGGTCTCACCGTTACCAAGCATTTAATGCCATTGCAAAAATCTAAATTCTAAAGTTATCAAACCAGAAATTGGAGAAAGATTTAAATAGAAATGAGAGATAGAATACGTAATAAAATTGAGGAAAATAGTACTTTACGAATGAGTAATCTGGTCATACCTGTAATCAATTAGAGAAGAACTTCAGGATAAACAACATTGGTTGTTTTGTCATCACCTTCATTTCCTAGGAGAACAGATATTTGATTGGAAGAAGTACACCTTGATAATGCCACATATAATTGGCCATGACTGAAGACATGGTTTCGCAAGTCTATACCCACATACTTAACTGATTGTCCTTGTGACTTATTAATAGTCATTGCAAATGCCAATCGAACTGGGAATTGTCGCCGTGCCATTTGGAAAGGCGTTTCTGAAACAGATGGTTGAAGAGTTATACGTGGTATGAATACATAATTTCCAGCATGGCTACCATTAATTATCTTTGCTTCTATAACTCTTGTAGCAAACTGGACAACCATTAGACGCGTTCCATTACATAAACCATCTCTCGGTTGAAGGTTCCGTAGCAACATTATTGGACAACCAACTTTAAGTTGGAGTTTGAATGGTGGAAGACTCGGTGGATCCATTGCTTGCATATTCTCGTTTGATATATTGTTCCCCTATTCTCGATTGGTTGATCATCTTCAATGGCTTTATCAGCAGCTAGGTACTCATGTAATTCACCGGGAAAATGATTTATTGCTAATTCATTAAGAGTAGCTACATCATCATTGTGAGCAGAGAGAATAGATCGTTCTTGCAAGTAGGTCTCGGTAGCTACATCTTCCACATTCAGATTGGGGTAAACTTTAAACAAAAGATCCATGGTACTCTTACACCTTTTGATCTCTAAAGGCAATTCCACATCTTCTTTAGGATTTGTTCCTATCTGTAAATTATAATATTAAGGGTATAATAAGCAAAGGTTTAAATGTAGATATAAACATAAGAACTATTGTTGAAATTTAAAAATTACCTAGATATGAAAATAACAAATATTGTTGAAATTTAAAAATTACCTCAATCAAATAATCTGCAAACTTGACATTTTCAGTATCATTACTGTTCAGTCGCATATTTTTAACCAAAGTTAAGAGTCTAACACCACTCCAAAAATGTGATTTTGTTAGACATGCATGAACAATTTCTTGTCTAGTTCCTTTAGTAATGACAGGGAGAGTCTGTTTGAAGTCACCGCCCAGAACAACTGTAACTCCTCCAAACGGTTCTTTAATTTCACGAATATCCCTTAGTGTACGATCAACAACTTCCACGCATAACCTATGTTGCATTGGTACTTCATCCCATGTAATCAGTTTCGCTCTCTTGAATAATTCTGCATGGATTGTTTGCTTTGTGACTGAACAAACAGAGTCGTCTAGAACTTCAAATGGAATTTTGAATGTAGAATGAGCTGTTCTTCCTCCTGTCAATAATAAAGATGCAATTCCCGATGAAGCAACCATTATGACAATATGACCTTCACTTCTCAATGTATCTGCTACAGTATTATAGACGAACGTTTTTCCTGTTCCAGCCGGACCACTTAGGAAAAATACTTGTCCACTATCATTACGAACAGAATTTGTAATCTCCGTATAGGCATTTAGTTGTTCAGTATTGAATCTTGCAACTTTTTCTTGAGCCTTTTCATATAATCCCTGATACACGAAATTCTGATGCTCTGTAATAAGACGGTTGGTAACTACTTCATTCCATGCTTTACACGGTAAAGGCATGTTTGGGAAATCTGATAATGTCTTACCACTCTCCAGCAAGTAGTCGTTCATTAAGAACAACCCATAGTCACAAACATCACTATCACTGTGAAAGGGTGAATTTTAGGGACTGTTATGGTGTGTGTTGGCAAAGGACTTGATAATAATAAAATCCTTCTCCATTGATTCTTTGATACCAGGATGCGTACTTTAACAGCAACAACAATGTCATTGAGTTGTCTATCTGGGTATCGAGATCTTAAAGTAGCTCGGTGCACTTGGAAAACATGTCCAGATGCTGCAGGGGCCTCTTCAAACCCATTAAAAAAATTTCAGAAAGTTTGCGACCAAATACCTTTTCAATAGTGTTTTTTGTATAGGCAAATCTATGTTCTGGCGCTACAGTTTGAATCTTTGAAAGCTCAACACTTAGAGGCCGGACCTGACCCCACTGACCCCATGCTATAAAGGCAGGAGATTTATAAGGGTCCATATTATTCTGTCAGCCTTCCCCGTTCTGTTGATGTTTGTGCTCTCAATGACCTGCCAGATTTCTAACTATATAGTTGAGTGATGTCTGTATGTGGTAGTGTCCTAAATTCAGACCATTTACAATCAGCCTACTCCCCTAATGGTACTAAACTCATAGTTAGAAACTATGTCCCCTGAATCAGATTACAACTACTATTCTGCAAGGATGACAATTAGGCCACATCATATAAGGATAGTCTACTAATCTATAGGAAAGTTAGGTGGAATTTGTGAGTTGAGTGTAGAGATTACATCATTGTGTTTTCATGATGGTCCACAACTTCATCCTTGGGGGCAAAAACTTGAAGTGTTTATAGCTATAGATGCAACAGTAAACAGTTTTCATACTTAGATAAAACAGTTTTAATATTTAGACATATAAAACAAAATGTAAACATAAATTGTGAGTACCTGATGACCAGTTTTCATTATTACAACTTCTTCTAGGCATTTGTCCCATTCATTGTCATCTTCTAGAAGACCTCGAGCAATGCATGCTTCTCTGTATGTCTTATGTTCGATGCCATCCACACTATATAAGGATTCAAATGACGATGGTCCTTTCACAACGGTTAATAGTAACCTAAGGTAAAATCTTTCATCAGAATTTGGATTGGCAAAATACATCCGACCAATAGAAAAGGCTGAAGTAACTCTTGGTGTCCATTTCTTGTTATCCTTGCACCATCTAAAATGTTCAGGAAATTGTTGGTAAGTATAAGCTTTAGTAGTAGGATTTTTTCTATACCAATCGAAATATGCAGTCAAAGATGATTTCTGATTTTCAGCCTTTTCTTTTACTTGTTCTGGCGTGTCGTTAGGATTGAAGACACACACATGCATACCTTTCAGATGAAGCGCAAGTCTAGTGACACATGGTAGTTCTTCATGTATTCGGAATCCATATAATCTCCACGCTGCTTCAGTAGGACCTACATATCGAGCATCAAGATACTGTTGAATTTCATCATCTTCCGCCCCAACCACCATTGTGGTTCTATCATGGCCTTTGTAAATGTACTTGTGAATATATTTGACTGCCCTTACTGATGCACAAATTTCCACATTAATGTGGCAATCAAACATTTCTGATAAATGAGGATTGTATGGGACTACATCTTTGTTATCAACCAAGTGTCCTCTAACATGATAACTTTTACCAGTTTTTCTTCGCCTATAAATTGGGTAGCCATCCACATCTATTCTGGTATCATTTACTTTCAATTGAGAAAGAACGTAGGATTAGCTTTCTTTTCTTCCTATAAATGACAAACATGTCATTTTCACCTTTGATTGAAACAAAAGACTTCCATTTCAAATGAAACATCACATACTTTCAATTGAGAAAGAAGGTAGGATCAACTTTCTTTTCTTCCTATAAATGACAAATGCACCTCTAAAGAATGAGTAGCGTTGCAGACCTCAGAAGTGAAAATGAATCGAGTGGTACTCCAATGCTTTGAAAGAGAGGCCTTATCAGCTAATCTCTTGTTGCTCTATCTTTTTTTCTTTCTCTTTATCTTTCTGGTGATTAAGTTCAAAAAATCTAAAGCCACCAAGTACAACTTACCACCTTCCCCATCAAAGCTTCCATTTATAGGAAACCTGCACCAACTGCATGGTTCCCCTCATCATGTCTTCCGGGCACTTGCTCAAAAACATGGCCCCCTAATGTTATTACACCTTGGTCGGGTACCAACTCTTGTGGTCTCCTCTTCTGATTTTGCTCGAGAGGTGATGAAGACCTATGATCATGTTTTCTCAAGTAGACCTGAATTGATGATTCCTAAACGATTATTGTATGGACAAGACATTGCATTTGCACCTTATGGAGAGTATTGGAGGCAATTACGAAAAGTTTGTGTCTTACAACTTTTAACCGCTAAGAAAGTACAATCATTTCGATCTTTGAGAGAAGAAGAGATAGCTCTTCTGATGGAAAATATAAAGAAAGAGGCTTCTTTGGCAACTTCAGTGGTAAATTTGAGTGAGATGTTTGTTTCACTTACAAATAATATAGTTTGTAGGGTTGCTCTAGGTAAGAAATACAATGACGATCAGAGTGGGAGGAACCTTAAAAAGATTCTAAATGAGTTCACGCATCTGATGGGTGCATCCAATGTTGGGGACTTCATACCATCACTTGCTTGGTTGAATTATTTTAATGGTTTAAATTCAAAGCTTGAGAAGAACTTCAGAGAAATAGATTATTTTCTTGATGAAGTAGTTGAAGAACATATAGAAAAGAAGAGGAGAATAAATGGTGGTGATGGTGGTGGTGAAGATGAAGAAGACGACTTTGTTGATGTGATGCTTGGGATGGAAAACAACTTGACCCTTGGCATTCCCTTAGCAAGAGACAGCACTAAAGCCATCATTTTGGTAAGAACCCTCTAACTCTGTCACAGTCCGACCAAAGATTTCTTTCTTGCAAATTTTATTCATCCCACTTTTCTACTTACATTAAGGGGTTTAAATTGTATATTCTTAATTTTTACCAAGACAAGGTTCATAGAGTCATGCCCAAGAAATAGTACATTAACACAATTTCATCATTTCAATTGTCAATTTAAATTTATTCCATATATGATATAATAGGTTATGTCGGTTACATTTGATCATATCTAGTGTGGGTGGTGGTTAGTTGAAGAGAATAAGAGGAAAAAAAAATCAGTACTCAAATTTTTTAAGTAGTCCCAAAGTCGATAGTCAGTACTGTTTACAATTTTGTACTTGGTTTTGCATACATACCCTTCAATGGCATACAACTATCACCTTAACCCTTATCATAGATTGTTTCGATCATTTGGTCAAGCGATTCTTTGTTCCATAATCATCTAAATTAACTGTCACTGGTGCATCCTAAGATGTATAATTTTATTATATGAATGCATGCTAACAAAATTTCTTCTTCTTGCAGGACATGTTTGCTGCCGGAACTGATACCTCATCCACAGTGTTAGAGTGGGCTATGTCTGAGCTTGTAAGACACCCTGAAATCATGGAAGAAGTTCAAAATGAGGTTAGAGATATTGCAGGAAGCAAACTAATAATAAAGGAAAATGGCACAGAAGAGATGCACTACTTGAAAGCAGTGATCAAAGAGACACTAAGATTGCACCCTCCAGTTCCATTATTACTCCCCCGTGAATCAATTGAGAAAGTGCAAGTACATGGTTACGACATTCCTGCCAAAACAACAATTGTGATCAATGCATATGCCATCGGAAGAGATCTATTGTCATGGGAAGATCCTGATAAATTCTTGCCAGAGAGGTTTCTAAATGGCAGTAGTGCCTCAATAGATTATAAAGGGCAAGATTTTCAATTGATCCCATTTGGAGCAGGAAGGAGGGGTTGCCCTGGAATCCTCTTTGCAACATCTATACTAGAAATTGCCCTTGCTAATCTTTTAAACAGATTTGATTGGGCATTGCCAAATGGAATGGATGGAAAGGATTTGGACATGCATGAGGATTCTGGGCTTACAATTCATAGGAAAAATGAGCTTGTTCTAATGGCTAAGCCACTGTACTAGTAGACATAAATATATGTACTGAGTTGGATGTGAGATCATATAGGTACTAGGTAGTACATACTTGTTTTCGATATAAACTCAAGTTCATGCTTAATCAGGAGCATAAGACTTTAAATATGCCTCTAAATCACTAGGTAGTACATACTTGTTTTCAATATAAACACAAATGCAGGTCTGAAATGTATAGGGGCTGCCACGGAAGTTATTAACCTCTGTTACCCCTAGAAATATGCCTAATCAGACTGCCTCTAAATCACTGATAGAGAAAGATCTGTATGTTCCCAACTTAGTCAAAGTATCTACATATTAATAAAGGGAGAAGGTAGAAAATTCTCATTCTAATGGGAAGTATAATAATGTCTTTATAGTATATGATTCAGTGGAAGATCATATATTTGACTAGTAAAACCCGTGGAGCTGCCACGATTGTCAATTAATTTTATACTGCATAGTAAATTTTAATTTAGATTAAAATATTTTGTTTGTTCGATTAAAATTTGACTATTATTTTTTTTTTGATTAGTTGATATATGATTTAGAGTTGGTTGAACTTGAAGTTGCAATCCCGTAATCTGCACTCTTGGTAATAATTGTACTGTGAATTCTACTACTGTTAAGGATGTTTTAGAAGAATAAGAAAGAAAGCATTAAAAACTAATTAAATCTTGGATATATCATTATACTTAAAATATTCTATATCAAGTCGCAAACTCGGAGCAACGTGTTTGTAGTTTGTATTGACAGTTTACATAACATTGCATTTTTATTGTATGTATGTTTTTTGATTTGCTCTAAGCATTGAAGGTCGTCTCTGTAGTTTTTGAGCAGCCATAATTAGTATTTTCAACAATTTAGGGGGAGGGCTCCCATTAAGTTAACCTCGCTTACTAATAATAATAATAATAATAGAGGCTTACAGCGTAGTTTGTAGCTCGTTTGTCCTCTAACTTTGTTTTTGATTAAAATAAAAACATCATTTGTATATTTTTCAGGTTTTTGAAATTACATCCCAATGATCATATAATAGCAGTTTCTATAATAAGAGGTTGATTGATGAATACAATAATATGCATCCCAGAACGAAGCCAGAGAACAAAACTGAAGACCAACATCCAAATTCGGAATGACTAAAACTAAACATATATATTCAAAACCAAAACAAATACTTCCTCAGGGACATATGGAACAAACATATAATAAACATCCCTTGTGGAGTTATTAACTGCACTAACACCAACAGACATTACAAAAGTATGAACAAAATAGGGGCAGTTATCATTAGGTAGTTGATATCAGAATCATATCACATCAATATCAATTAATATAAACTAAATAAAATTAGTATTAGATATTTACCAAATGGCAGAGTATTAAAAGTTCTTCCCTAACCAGTATCTATCAAATAGCCCAAAACTCTAGACAAAAGTAACTATTTTCAATGGAAATAAAATGATGGTCGTCCACTCAAATTACACTCTATCTCGGTCCTTCATTCAAAGGCCCACCGGTTGTCCTTCCTAACCTTTTCTTGCTCTGGACTGAAATCATTCTTGATGTTGAGTCTCTTCTGTAGTCTACTGTTTGATGATCTTTGCCACAATCTGGAAAGTTAGAATAATTTGCAACTGAAAAAATAAAAGACAAAATGCAAATAATTCAGTCAACAACATAATTGAAGGAGTTTAAACTGAGGTTTGGGTATGTGCTAAATAAAATTCAAACCCAAGCACATAACACGTTACAGATTGTTTAATGTTGGGGCACCTCCAAAGTATGGTTTTTGAATTTAAAATTCAATATTTGTCTGGGAGTCCAATAGTGTGTCACAACAATTAATCATACCAGAGTGGACAATCATGATGATACAATGAGAATCCAACTGAAAACGATAAATTAGCTATTTTGGTCCCCTAACTTTGTCCAAATTTTCAGTTGAGTCCCCAAAGTTTAAATTGGTCAATTTGGTCCCAAATCTTTCGAAACGTTTGCAAAATGGTCTCACCGTTACCAAGCATTTAATGCCATTGCAAAAATCTAAATTCTAAAGTTATCAAACCAGAAATTGGAGAAAGATTTAAATAGAAATGAGAGATAGAATACGTAATAAAATTGAGGAAAATAGTACTTTACGAATGAGTAATCTGGTCATACCTGTAATCAATTAGAGAAGAACTTCAGGATAAACAACATTGGTTGTTTTGTCATCACCTTCATTTCCTAGGAGAACAGATATTTGATTGGAAGAAGTACACCTTGATAATGCCACATATAATTGGCCATGACTGAAGACATGGTTTCGCAAGTCTATACCCACATACTTAACTGATTGTCCTTGTGACTTATTAATAGTCATTGCAAATGCCAATCGAACTGGGAATTGTCGCCGTGCCATTTGGAAAGGCGTTTCTGAAACAGATGGTTGAAGAGTTATACGTGGTATGAATACATAATTTCCAGCATGGCTACCATTAATTATCTTTGCTTCTATAACTCTTGTAGCAAACTGGACAACCATTAGACGCGTTCCATTACATAAACCATCTCTCGGTTGAAGGTTCCGTAGCAACATTATTGGACAACCAACTTTAAGTTGGAGTTTGAATGGTGGAAGACTCGGTGGATCCATTGCTTGCATATTCTCGTTTGATATATTGTTCCCCTATTCTCGATTGGTTGATCATCTTCAATGGCTTTATCAGCAGCTAGGTACTCATGTAATTCACCGGGAAAATGATTTATTGCTAATTCATTAAGAGTAGCTACATCATCATTGTGAGCAGAGAGAATAGATCGTTCTTGCAAGTAGGTCTCGGTAGCTACATCTTCCACATTCAGATTGGGGTAAACTTTAAACAAAAGATCCATGGTACTCTTACACCTTTTGATCTCTAAAGGCAATTCCACATCTTCTTTAGGATTTGTTCCTATCTGTAAATTATAATATTAAGGGTATAATAAGCAAAGGTTTAAATGTAGATATAAACATAAGAACTATTGTTGAAATTTAAAAATT
Organism: Aquilegia eximia; assembly: GCA_023053565.1. Classification (NCBI taxonomy): domain Eukaryota; kingdom Viridiplantae; phylum Streptophyta; class Magnoliopsida; order Ranunculales; family Ranunculaceae; genus Aquilegia; species Aquilegia eximia. The sequence goes on from JALIGU010000002.1 coordinate 12,915,492, forward strand.
ACCTAGATATGAAAATAACAAATATTGTTGAAATTTAAAAATTACCTCAATCAAATAATCTGCAAACTTGACATTTTCAGTATCATTACTGTTCAGTCGCATATTTTTAACCAAAGTTAAGAGTCTAACACCACTCCAAAAATGTGATTTTGTTAGACATGCATGAACAATTTCTTGTCTAGTTCCTTTAGTAATGACAGGGAGAGTCTGTTTGAAGTCACCGCCCAGAACAACTGTAACTCCTCCAAACGGTTCTTTAATTTCACGAATATCCCTTAGTGTACGATCAACAGCTTCCACGCATAACCTATGTTGCATTGGTACTTCATCCCATGTAATCAGTTTCGCTCTCTTGAATAATTCTGCATGGATTGTTTGCTTTGTGACTGAACAAACAGAGTCGTCTAGAACTTCAAATGGAATTTTGAATGTAGAATGAGCTGTTCTTCCTCCTGTCAATAATAAAGATGCAATTCCCGATGAAGCAACCATTATGACAATATGACCTTCACTTCTCAATGTATCTGCTACAGTATTATAGACGAACGTTTTTCCTGTTCCAGCCGGACCACTTAGGAAAAATACTTGTCCACTATCATTACGAACAGAATTTGTAATCTCCGTATAGGCATTTAGTTGTTCAGTATTGAATCTTGCAACTTTTTCTTGAGCCTTTTCATATAATCCCTGATACACGAAATTCTGATGCTCTGTAATAAGACGGTTGGTAACTACTTCATTCCATGCTTTCACGGTAAAGGCATGTTTGGGAAATCTGATAATGTCTTACCACTCTCCAGCAAGGTAGTCGTTCATTAAGAACAACCCATAGTCACAAACATCACTATCACTGTGAAAGGGTGAATTTTAGGGACTGTTATGGTGTGTGTTGGCAAAGGACTTGATAATAATAAAATCCTTCTCCATTGATTCTTTGATACCAGGATGCGTACTTTAACAGCAACAACAATGTCATTGAGTTGTCTATCTGGGTATCGAGATCTTAAAGTAGCTCGGTGCACTTGGAAAACATGTCCAGATGCTGCAGGGGCCTCTTCAAACCCATTAAAAAAATTTCAGAAAGTTTGCGACCAAATACCTTTCAATAGTGTTTTTTGTATAGGCAAATCTATGTTCTGGCGCTACAGTTTGAATCTTTGAAAGCTCAACACTTAGAGGCGGACCTGACCCCACTGACCCCATGCTATAAAGGCAGGAGATTTATAAGGGTCCATATTATTCTGTCAGCCTTCCCCCGTTCTGTTGATGTTTGTGCTCTCAATGACCTGCCAGATTTCTAACTATATAGTTGAGTGATGTCTGTATGTGGTAGTGTCCTAAATTCAGACCATTTACAATCAGCCTACTCCCCTAATGGTACTAAACTCATAGTTAGAAACTATGTCCCCTGAATCAGATTACAACTACTATTCTGCAAGGATGACAATTAGGCCACATCATATAAGGATAGTCTACTAATCTATAGGAAAGTTAGGTGGAATTTGTGAGTTGAGTGTAGAGATTACATCATTGTGTTTTCATGATGGTCCACAACTTCATCCTTGGGGGCAAAAACTTGAAGTGTTTATAGCTATAGATGCAACAGTAAACAGTTTCATACTTAGATAAAACAGTTTTAATATTTAGACATATAAACAAAATGTAAACATAAATTGTGAGTACCTGATGACCAGTTTTCATTATTACAACTTCTTCTAGGCATTTGTCCCATTCATTGTCATCTTCTAGAAGACCTCGAGCAATGCATGCTTCTCTGTATGTCTTATGTTCGATGCCATCCACACTATATAAGGATTCAAATGACGATGGTCCTTTCACAACGGTTAATAGTAACCTAAGGTAAAATCTTTCATCAGAATTTGGATTGGCAAATACATCCGACAATAGAAAAGGCTGAAGTAACTCTTGGTGTCCATTGTCTTGTTATCCTTGCACCATCTAAAATGTTCAGGAAATTGTTGGTAAGTATAAGCTTTAGTAGTAGGATTTTTTCTATACCAATCGAAATATGCAGTCAAAGATGATTTCTGATTTTCAGCTTTTCTTTTTACTTGTTCTGGCGTGTCGTTAGGATTGAAGACACACACATGCATACCTTTCAGATGAAGCGCAAGTCTAGTGACACATGGTAGTTCTTCATGTATTCGGAATCCATATAATCTCCACGCTGCTTCAGTAGGACCTACATATCGAGCATCAAGATACTGTTGAATTTCATCATCTTCCGCCCCAACCACCATTGTGGTTCTATCATGGCTTTGTAAATGTACTTGTGAATATATTTGACTGCCCTTACTGATGCACAAATTTCCACATTAATGTGGCAATCAAACATTTCTGATAAATGAGGATTGTATGGGACTACACTTTGTTATCAACCAAGTGTCCTCTAACATGATAACTTTTACCAGTTTTTTCTTCGCCTATAAATTGGTAGCATCCACATCTATTCTGGTATCATTTACTTTCAATTGAGAAAGAACGTAGGATTAGCTTTCTTTTCTTCCTATAAATGACAAACATGTCATTTTCACCTTTGATTGAAACAAAAGACTTCCATTTCAAATGAAACATCACATACTTTCAATTGAGAAAGAAGGTAGGATCAACTTTCTTTTCTTCCTATAAATGACAAATGCACCTCTAAAGAATGAGTAGCGTTGCAGACCTCAGAAGTGAAATGAATCGAGTGGTACTCCAATGCTTTGAAAGAGAGGCCTTATCAGCTAATCTCTTGTTGCTCTATCTTTTTTTCTTTCTCTTTATCTTTCTGGTGATTAAGTTCAAAAAATCTAAAGCCACCAAGTACAAACTTACCACCTTCCCCATCAAAGCTTCCATTTATAGGAAACCTGCACCAACTGCATGGTTCCCCTCATCATGTCTTCCGGGCACTTGCTCAAAACATGGCCCCCTAATGTTATTACACCTTGGTCGGGTACCAACTCTTGTGGTCTCCTCTTCTGATTTTGCTCGAGAGGTGATGAAGACCTATGATCATGTTTTCTCAAGTAGACCTGAATTGATGATTCCTAAACGATTATTGTATGGACAAGACATTGCATTTGCACCTTATGGAGAGTATTGGAGGCAATTACGAAAAGTTTGTGTCTTACAACTTTTAACCGCTAAGAAAGTACAATCATTTCGATCTTTGAGAGAAGAAGAGATAGCTCTTCTGATGGAAAATATAAAGAAGAGGCTTCTTTGGCAACTTCAGTGGTAAATTTGAGTGAGATGTTTGTTTCACTTACAAATAATATAGTTTGTAG